>OX403623.1:20604146-21320447 GCA_948107755.1 Campoletis raptor
CATGAAGGCGGTAATGACGCCTTAGCATATGCGCTTCAAGCTGAAGGTGCTGACGGTTTTCAAATACAAGGCTCTAAGGGAACTTACACATTGCAAATTCAATCGGCCGATGGTAGTTTGGGGACAGAAAATTCAGATGGAAGTATAAGACACGATCAGGTGCTTTCAAACGGTCTTCTGCAAGACATTCTTGCCGCTATCGAGCAACCTAACGATGGTTCGGTACAAATTCAAGGTGCACCGCAACCTCAACAATTGCAAGAAGTTTACGGAGATGGTGTGGCGAATGGTGCTCAACAGGAGCAAGTAAGCATACACCATCACCAGCAGCATCAGCAAAATAACATTGGTAGCCACAACGAGATAGTCCAGCAGGTTCTCTCGGTTCAAGGAAACGAGGGACCTTCGAATGATCTCCAACAGCCATTGGGTGGAGATGACCAAGTTGCTCTCTTTTTCAACAATCATGGTGGATACGAAGAGTCAAGAAAGGAAATAAGATCGACATCAAAAAGCGATGCCCAGGCAACTCTGACGAGCAGTGAAAATTCCGAAGATAACCGAAGGAGCAATAGCAATAGTCAAGACCAAGCAACTAAAAAGTCATCGTAAGCAGAGTTACCCTCTGCACTAATAATTTAATCAGTGGACAAAACATTCCACATTAACAAAGAGTAACGTTGCGAGAAGATTATTATTATTCATGAATATAGAAAAGAACTTTATTTATATTTAGATGAGCGATGAGTTGAATGATGATAAGAGGGTATTCTCACGGGCGATGATCCACAATCGTAATGCTATTAAAAGCTTACCCATTTTCCAAGGGCTAGCTCCAGTTATAAAAAAAAAAAAAAAAAAAAAAAAAACAAATGCCTGAAGTTACGTTCTTTACGTTAATGGAGTGACTGTGCGTGAAACTGATGGCGGTAGAACGATAGGATCAACAGAAAAAAACCATTAGATATACAAAATCCTGTGTTCACCTACGCGTAAACGTCGAGAGCTCGCGATCGGCCATCCCTCGTCTGGTTAGTGGTCGTGTCTTGCGTCAGCGGAAGTACCCAGAGAACGAGAGCGCTTCGAGTGCTTCTTATACCCGCGGGTTCATTCAGTAAGCAATATCATCCACTTTCACCATCGCACGGGTCTTGTCGGCTCGTACATCGAATATCCTGCTTGTGAGCCACAACATCGTGTCTGCCTCTGTATGTTTGTGTATGCGTGCCTTACTTTCGACCCACGACTCTCTTCACCAAGTACCGTAATCGAGCGTGCGAACTCTGATGGACCTGCGCTTCTTCTAAGCTACATTTGTATACAAACACATTCACATATACACATTTCGTATAAAATAATATATTCTTGAAAGATCTTACAATGAGTCCGTTCACATGTGCTCTTGAGAACGTTTGATGCTTTTGAAAAAATAACAACAATTTTTTAAAAATGACACAGCACTCAATGAAATTACCATTGTGCGGCTACACTTTAAATCTTTCATCTTAGGAAACGCATTCTATAGCTCGAAGCAACGTCAAATACAATTTTGAAGAAGTTGTACATGGTGCAATTTCATTTGAAAAATACTTTCTCAGAGATTTTGCAAGTAAAAGTCATCACTTGAGATATTTTGAAATTCCGCGAGTAAAAACCAACTTAATTTATATGTGAAGTTATTAAGATCAATAAGTTGCCTACGGTGCTGGATTACCAGGTTCAAACTCTACAAATATGTATGTATGTCGTGTGAATATATAAATACTTGTGGATACAAGAATCATATAGCTCACACGTTTATGAACTGAGCAAGAATTTCTTCTCGCAATGAATCTGTTTTTATTGAATGCCTTCTCGAGAATTTACGGACGAGACACGAGAATTATCATCCGTGCTGATGGAAAGTTTGCGCTTTCTTATTCTCCCGGACGAACGAAAGTTCCGAAGATTCGTTTGTCAAGGATCCGGATCCTTTCGTGAGATCCGAAGGATATTTCAAGCGCGCTAAACGGGGACACGGGAGAGTCGATCATCTTCCAATCAAGACCGAATCCTTTCTTTACATATATAGATTCGTGTATATGCTTTTTTTTTCGAGAGGTACCGCTGAAAATTACGGAGATTTATTTTTTTTTGATAATGTGCTCGGGGCACGCTTGATATTTATAAGTTTGGAATGAGGGTGATGACAGAAAGTTGAAAAAATATGAATACAAATCAGTGCTACAAAAAGAAACCTTTTGCGATGTCATCAATAATTTGTACACAAATGTAAATGGCTCCGATTTCGAGTGCAGCATCTTTTTGCAGAAGATTTTCGGTCTCGTTTCAAGCCGAAAATCATCTCAATTGATTTTTGTAATCAATTCTTGTTTTTTTGTTTTTATAAAAATGAACAAGATCGCCCTAAATGTCAGGCCGGAATAGAATCATCTTCTTTCGAGAGGTGTAATAACATAATAGTTCCGCGCGCAATCTTTCGCCATTTGGAGAGAGTCATGCGTCGATGCAAATGCTCATTTAGGTCAATAGGTCGCCTCAGCGAAAACTTGCTTCTTGCGGGCAAGTTGCTTCTTCAGTGGGCAAGTGGAAAAGAAATAAATGTGCGAGTCCGTGTGTTTATGAATATGTACGAATGTGTGTTGTTTCATGTTTTTCTGTCTATGTGTCTTCCATTGCGAGTGTGTGACCTGAAGAAACTTCATGACAAAGCTGCAGTTCAGCGAGATTCTCTTTTCTTGAGGTCGTCGAAGTCGACCATGCATTTGGAAGAGAGAAAAAAGAGAGAGGTTGGATGCAAGAGAGTCCAAGAGAAAATGCGATATGGTTACTGATGCGGAGGGATAGAGACGACTGTTTACAACGAGGTGAAAGTTCAGGGCGCAGCTCAAGCGTTTTGAAAGTCTCGATCCGTTACGACTTTTGACTCCTCAAAACGGTTCGTTTATTTAGTACGATCCTGTGCGTTTCGATGCAGTAATTAAAAAATAATAAAACGATTTTCTTGCGGTTCTCAGTCTCGCAATGGCCTCGTTATTCCGATACGCAGTTCGGAAAACTAAAGAACCATTGTACAGGTTTAAAAATTTATTGAATTTTGTGAGCATCGTTACATGTTTCGTCTGCGTGGCAAAGAAACCCTTATGTCTTTGTATGCATTTACATATCAGGGATAAATGTAAAAATGTCTCGTAATGAGCAGAGAAAACAAAAAATTATTCGCTAAGTAATACGATCTAGACTAATGATTAATCATTACATCAGGGAAAAGGCTGCGGTAGTAATCGAACACTCAATATAAGCAACAGAAACTTTTTCGACTATCGCTTCGAGTCATGTAGAAGAGCCTTGAATTTTTATTTCATTTTTTCCCTTATTATTTCTTCTCGAAGATAAACTTTAACGCTCTCCAGGTCCACCGCTCATTGCTTCCTTTTTTTTTTTTATATTAAGACTAATTTATTACTGTTTTTTTTGTACTTCAAAGCGTGTGGACCTAGAGATTCCCCAACGTTTTTTTTTTTACGGAGCATGTTATATTTTTGTGCAAGTTATATCCTTCTTCCTTTTCCCCATATTTAAAAGCAGCCCTTCAGCAAAACTCACGCACGGTTATTATTCGCAAGAGCCATGTACATCCAATCTCGCACCGGATATAACTTTGCACCGTACGTAAAATACATCCGTATGCGTTTGTACAAATATATAACTACAACTTTTTGTTACATCTTAAAAAAAAAAAAAAAGGATATAATGCATTCGCTACAGACATTGAGATTGTACCATTTTATACGTCGACATATGTTTATGACTAAACGTGTAACTACTGTAAATATATTATATGACGTTTGTGTACACAACGTGTTGTAATTATTCTACCTTCCATCGTATTTCCTATCCTTTAATCTTCATACTCATTCTTTTATTTTTGTCACTTTGAACACCAATATATTTGGAACAAAAAAGTTATTTAAACAGATCATGGCAGCCTCAATTTTTGTTCAAATCTGTTGCAAATAGGCATTCGGTTTACGTTTTTTTTTGTAATTACATTTTCTGGATTTTCCAACCTCACAGAATTATACCAAACGATCGAAATAAAAAGGAATCAGAAATCGTTCATTGTCAAACTAAATTTTATGGCTCTTCCAAGTTCTAATTATTCCTGTAAATCCTAAGAGACATCGACCGTTTGAAAACGTAGCAAACGTTAAGAAAAAGTTGGAAACATAACGCAACCATGGGCGGACCATGATATCATATAATGCCAAATGGTTGCTTTCTCATCTTTATTGATTCGTGACAAATTATCATGGAAATTAAATTAATTAAGTCTTCCGTTCGTGGTTGTCTTCAAGGTTGATGACGTTTCGAAGTGACTTCTCAAAGCGTGGTTGTTTTTTTTTGATTTCGTATGGTTCTCCTGGTCCTTCATGGGAAATGCTTGCATTTTGTTTCCCTTTTAGTCGCGATACCTTGACAAAATCTTGACAATACGATTTTGGGTGTTGGAACGACGAGATGCCCAACTAGAGAGCGTTACAAAGTGCCATCGGTGTAAGAAGTTCAATGTCAAATTCGTACAAAAAGAAAAAGAACAAACAATTCAAGGTTATTCATAGGATTAAAACAACCATAAAGGTCAGGACAACAGAAATATTCGAAGAAGAAAAAAAAACAGGAAAACAGCTTTCACGGTTGTCGAGTAGAATCTGTTTATGCCAACAAAACTGACAGCCTGTCAACGGTTTTTTATTCATGCAACAATCTTCTCCACTACCGCTAAGAGTTTTCGTCTTTGATTGATGATCAAAGTCTCCCGGAAATGATTGAAAAACGGTGACAAGAAAAAACACTCAGCTCGACAAGACTTAGTAACACACGATTAAGAAAAATGTTCTCGTCCCAGACTCTCCGATCGGTTTTACGTGTGTTTTTTATGTGTAGGCGTTTCTCCTACGCTATACAAATGTCATAATACATAATCCAGGAGGTCTATGATGTATGCCATGAATTATTTATGCCACAGCCCACAGCGAATTATGGTTGAAATCGATTTTTATAATCTTTGCTAAAAGATCATGTGATCGAATGTCGTTGATAGCAAAGCCACATATATTGCGAGTTTAATTATCCAATTATTTTATTTCGAGCTTGTCGAATATGGTTCGATTCATTTTTCGTTAACAGGTCAAGTGACATTTCTATATAAAAACAATTTGATCCCCACATTAACATTTCTATCTGAACATATTTAAACAAAATAATTATCCTGCAAAAAAACGAGCCTGAAATATTTATTTTTCTTTTTAAACATCAATAGCTTTGCTTCTTTTCTTATAAAATAAATATCAATTGAAATTTGTTGTTGTTCTAAAACTGATACTTTTAATAACACTGCGAACCATGAAGCGTGAAGATTGGTCGATATTGCAAGGAATTCGCATTATATTAACAATGTCTGGAACAATGTGGATTCTCGGGTATGAGAACGAGGGAGAATAAAATGAAAACATACGATAGAGGAAAACGAGACGATATTAGTCTGTACGACTCTAATAAGTAGGATTATACGGTTATGTAAATGAACCACCTTTACAGAACTAGAGTATACAGCGGTATGCATAAAACTACTTATAATCTCGTATAAAGAATATTTATTGAGTGATTCGAAATGGATTAAAGAAATAAATACGTCAAAATCATTCGTTCATTCGTATTATTCAATCGAATGAAAAATATCTCGAGAAATCAAAAACATTGAAATCAATCGCCAAATCTTTCGAGGACTTCCATAAAAAAATCTTTAATATCGTTATAAAATGTTCGCTTCGAAGTCCCAAGACTTTAGTAGAAAACATTTTGTTTTAGGGTCTCATTTTTTTCAGATAATCCGATGTATTCGTCGGTCTTGCACGAAGTTCAACGTCTCTGAAATAACATCGTAATCTTGACACGGGTTGAGTCGTAGTGGAAAATAACGCGAAAGGCCTCGAAAAACGAGGTGGAAAGAAAATGACAAAAAAAAAATCAATCGACAATGTTCGTTGAAGGAGAAAGTGAAAAAAAGGGTGAGAAGTCATGTGTTATATGTAGGAATGGAGGGATCGAAGTCAAAAGGTACGAGAAAGAAAGAAAGAAAGAAAATTCGAAATATCTTTCGAAAGAAATGCAATTTTGATGTAAAACGCGATATTGCGAAGATTTTCTCAAAGGTTTTTCATGTAATAAAACAATATGCAGAAATTCGTTTTTTTTTTTTTTTTTTTTTTTTTTTTCGTAACTTTAATATCGAATGGTTTCGCCTCAATGTTTGTAATTCTTGCGTCACAGTCTTGAGAAACTTTTCAGACCTTGTGCAAACTGTATTTCCAATTTTATCGAGATTTACGATCCCATGATCGATAAATCGAAAATTGGATTTTTGTACTTCGGTTAAGTATAGGTGTTGAAAATTGAGTAGCTGTAACGAAAGTATTACACCTAGTAAATAACTAAATTCACTGAGTAAGGGATTTCCATCGGCCATAGAAAGTTGAATAGTTACAAAACTGTTATGACGTTGCAACTGCACTATTCCTTATTGTTGAGTAAGCTAATAGCTAAAAATATTAAGTCCTTTATAAGCCTTGTATACTTAGATTTAATGAGTATTTTGCTTTAGAGTATATTTCTAAACTCGAAGAACACATCATGAATGTGATTTAAAAGTAAACTTTAATGAATGCAGTTGCTCTGGCGTTAAGTACCGAAGCTCATAGTGTACATGGAGCTTTAACGCTATGAGTCTTTTGAACTTGGTCCATTTTCGTCGCAGCTTACGAGTCAGGATTACGTTTTCAAATTCTAAACAAACGGAAGGTCGTAGCTTAGATGTTTTTATGTGCAAATTTACGTAGAGTCAAGTCCTTTCAATGATTGACGTCAGTTTTTTTGTCTTTTCTTTTTTTTTTCTATACTTTTTTCTTTTATTCATGAGCATGGAGCGTTTTGGAGTTGGATGTTGATCATTTTATTTTTACAAAAATGGTACGTATTAAAATAATTGAAAATTAATCAAGTTTATATACAAAATGGAGCTGAATGATTGGATGGTCATTCGTTTGGCATCCATTCATTTCAATGAAGATTTTTAGACGAAACTGTTTCTGAATACGAAGTAGATACGAATGTAGAATGGCTGTGGACTCGTTTAGAATCCCGAGAGTGAGATAAACACAATGAGGTAAAGAAGATACGAAAAGAAAAAAGTGAAGAAAAGCTAAACCGTGTAAAAGTAAATTACCGAAGCTTGCAGCACGAGTAGCGTGAAGTAGGAACATTTGGAGAAGGTTAGAATTGAGGGAGAGAGAGAGAGAGAGAGAGAGAGAGAGAAAAGAAGAGCAGAAGAAGAGGACGAGAGTTATGAAGATAGAGAAGACCAACAGGATGAGGAAAGGGGTTGAGGGGGTGGTTTCGTATATACCCGGATTCAACCCTCATAATTAAGCCGGCGCTGGTTTTTGATAGCCACTAAAAATGTCGCGAAGGGTCGCACCGAGTGGTTAAGGAGTCTTGGCCCAGGCAGCAACGCGTCTCTCGCGAGCGCCGTGAAACGGCGTGGCGCCGACGTCATTGCGGCGTTCTGGGACAATGGGGTATAGAAATAGGATTTGGAGGTACTGAGCGTGAGAGCAAGAGTGTTAGAGATACGTACACACGTACATAGAAAAAGAAAGAGAGAGAGAGAAAGGGAGCAGAAGGAAGAGAGAAAATTGTTGCGCAGGGCCAAGAGGAAGGAAAGCTCGACTTTGCTCTCTTCGTGCAAGCGAGAGTTTTGGCTCATACCGAGAGAGAGAGAGAGAGAGAGAGAGAAGGAAAGAGAGAGAGACAGAGAGAGACATAGTAAGAAGATTGTAAGAGAGAGAGAGGAGGGTAAAAATAGGGAAGAGGGCTTCTTTCCTCGTGCTTCTGATATTAGCAATACTCCGTCTCGTAAAGTAGACCGTGCGGCAATTTGAGTCACTTTGCGAACTCTTTATACACTACTACCCTTCCGTCTCACCCTTTTCGTCTCCAAGGGCGTTATATGGTCGGAGATATAGTTGTCAGCGATCAATCGACGATTTCGCAACGTAAGGACGTAATTCCATCAATTTCGTATCTTCAAATTGTACGGGTTCAGCCATTTTGTTTTAAGTCTTGAATTTTAGAAAATTTCTTACGCCACGTAGTTCCGAGCTGTTTTTCATCAAAAGGGCATCTCTTTACGCAACTCGTTTCGCCACCGCGTTCAGGTTACGCCATTTTATCTCCTAGTCTTCGTCTCCATGAAACTCCTACTATAGAAAACACACCGGAAGTACCTCCCTTTCTCGTTTCTTCCTCATGTTAATACAGTTCTGGTGAACATAACGCCATCAACCACTTCAAACAACCCTTCTCAACTTTCGTAGGGTTCAGCCCTTTTGTTTTCTTCGGAATTTTAGGTGCGTAGTTTATGTGGCTTATACTATTACGAATATCGCTATGAGAAACGCTCCGGAATTCAACCTCGTCAGCAGTGATTCTGATGCGATTGCTCAAGTTCAAAGTTTTATGTCCTTTACACTTTTATACAGAATTCATGGAGCTCTTGATGATAATAAAGTATATGCAAAAAATAAAAAAATAAAAAGAGAATCCATCTGTTTATATTTTGCATACACATCGAAGGGCCACAGAACGGAAAAAAGAATAATTACCGATCGGTGGCCGGACTACGATTCAATGTCTTTCTTTATATTTTGTTTTGTGTTTTTTAAAAATTATTCTGCTTTATTTTGTTTTTATGAATTGGAACGTAAATGTAAAGCTTTTCGGTGTCTTCGTGGATTATTCCAGTGAGCACGTCCTCAAGCTCATCCAACAAGGTTTTCCATTGAAGATCCTAATTAGTATAATTTGTATTTTTCTTTGCATTGAGATCACACTTTGATGATATTTTCCCCAAATTTATACTTAATTCGTATAATTTTTATTATGTCATTTCGTATATTTTGGAAAGATGAATTGTTATTTTTTTTTTACTTTTTATTATTGGCACGTTACAAGGTAAATCTTGTTTTTTTTTTTTCAATTTTTTAAATTACTCACTCTTCTTTATCGAAAAGTCCATCTTTTTGGATTTTTGGTATCAATTCGTTGAAACGAGAATACCATGGACTCACGAAATGCCCGATTATAAATTTGGCATTTTCAAAGGCAATATAAAATTTTTCTGTACAAAAATGCCATGGCCAGCCCTGGCAGGGTCAATGAACATAGCAATTAATGGCTCAATGTTAGCCGGCAATAACGTTATCTGTTATTATCTCCAATTAAAGTTAACGCTATTCGGCGGTTAATATGGCGTAGGAAGCCCGGATGCAAATGAGGATCCCATTGGATGGTATAAAACTTTTGTTGTTGTATTTTTTTCTATATTCTGCCTGAGTACGTTGAGTCTTTTTGTTTTTCTCTCTCGTTGTTTTCCGAATCAACCTGTACGTATAATTTTTTTGCTGATAAATATACACGTTATAATATCGTATAAAGTGTGCGGAAGCTTACTGTACTATTTTCCTATTCCGCTTCGTACTCTTCCTCTGATTTAATAAGTTCATTACTTAATGAACAGATGAACGAGCCCGCATCAGCCCAACTCCACCCTTCACTATCTCTCTCTCTCTCTCTTTCTCTCTCTCTCTCTTTCTCTCTCTCTCTCTTTCTCTCTATTTTCGTCTCTCTCACATGCTCTCTACATACGAGACTTCACTATCTACGGCTGCCGTTTAACACCCGATAATCAATACTTTTAATTACCGTAGTTCCTTTTTTATTTTTTTCCCACACCCATTCCTCCCGTCCGCTATCGTGAATTCGATAATAGTTTAATTTTAATTGAATAACGAGATGCGACGTGACATCGCGGTGTGGCCCCTCTCTATCGTAGAGCGTTGATGTACACGACCTAGCGACGGTTTTTTTTTCTTTTTTTTTGTTCTTTTTTTTTACTTCATACGCTATACAAAAATTCATTAGAGGCCTCGGTGAGTTTTCGTGTCACGTGTCATTCTCGTCGAGTCGTTATTCAGACTACTAATTTTTACTCTTTTTTTTTTTTTTTCCTTTACCTACCACACTGAACCTGCTCTGACTAGGAAAACATCATGAAGAATGATTCAGTGACGTAGATTTGATACGAATAGAACGGGAAGCCGTTCGAACGAGAAACAAGTTTTTTTATTATATTAGAAAGAACAGAAATTAGTGACATTTTTCATGTTGCGTCTGGATTTTTGTTTTATTTAGAAAATTTCACTTTTTACATGTATTTTTTTTGTTATTATCGATCCACCGTCGTCAGAAAACACAAAAAACTACTCCGCACTTTGTTGAGTCCAAAATAATCGTAAATTTATTTTTAATTAACGACGCCGCTTTTGTTCTTAAGAGCTAACGAATTTAGAACAGTAGAAGAAAGAACTTTAATACAGAAACGTTGAAAATTATCGACAATCTTGGGCTTTTTACCCCGAGACAGTATCCTCGAATATTCAACCCTTAGGTTCCTTCAACCCTCGTCATTAACTCGGAACTATAGTCCGATAACAGAACTGAATGGTGAAAAAGAGAAGGAAAAAGGGAGGCAGAGAATTAAGAAACCTCGAAATCTTTGCCACGTCGACT
The DNA here is from genome assembly GCA_948107755.1 of Campoletis raptor. Classification (NCBI taxonomy): domain Eukaryota; kingdom Metazoa; phylum Arthropoda; class Insecta; order Hymenoptera; family Ichneumonidae; genus Campoletis; species Campoletis raptor. Next base: position 20,614,836 of record OX403623.1, read on the forward strand.
AATGTATGCATCTCGGAACGAGAGTGAGTTTTAAATCGTCGTCTTAGCTCGCACTCCCCTTCTTCGCTAATGAGAGTTCCGCCTTAATGTACAGAGATATCTTCCAACTGTACAAAACTAATGTAGCCTTCTGATTTTTCAGTGATTTACACAAAACTGATAATCTCTATTCTCCAGGAAAAAAATACAAAAAATTTAAGAAGCTTTTAAACCAAATTTAAGGCTGAATTATTGTTTAGTGTCTCGTTTACAAGGATGCATGATTTTTTCGATAGAATAATTTTGAAACTTCACGAGATTTTTTATTTATTTTGTACACGTATTTATCGTTCATTTGAAAACGCACACGAATTTCTGAAAAAAAAAAAAAAAAAAAAAAAAAACACCAAAAAATTCGAAGTTTTGCATAGTAAAACTGTGTCCGAAAAAAAATTCTGATTGGCGACCAGAATTCCAACGTTCAATGCATCCGGAAAAAAATTCCAAACATATTTTCAATATGTATCAGTTTTGTGATCAATTTTATCAGAATCAGAAAGAAAAGTTATGTTTTCACAAAATGGGGGTTTTTTTTTTTTTGTTAATAACTTTCGAAAGGTAATGGATCTTAAAATACTGGAAAAATTCGATTCAAAATTTTTTTCTTACTTGATAAAACTTTAATTGTTAATGTAATTGTTGATTAAGCAGAAAGAATTGTCATTTGAATGAAATAAATGGACTTTTGTTTGGGGAGTTGAATAGTAGACGAAGCTCACGAGATCATTTTCAACCTGTCGGCCTGGCGTTAATCATCTCTCGGTACACAAGCATTTGATTACTTTCTCGTGGGCTCTCTCATCCTCGTTTCTCTTAACCAAGCCACGCGGTACTCTGTTCCAGAGAGAACGAGTGGGTGGTGTAGAGGGAAGAAGGGAGAAAGAGGGGGAGAGAGAAATAGCGAGAGCAGCATGAACGAGTCTGTGGCCCTGGTCTGCTCGTGGTGGTTGTTCCTCTCGTTGGAGACCTCGAGCATCAACCACCACGGGCGGGCGGGCGTTAATTAACCCGCGGGGCGTCAAATAAATTTCGGTTAGAACGTGAGAAGCAACAAATCTGAGTCAGGTGGTGTCAACCGAGTACGAAAGTACACCAAGGGGCCAACAGCACAAAGAAGCAAGAGAAAGAGAAACAGAGAAAAGAAGATAAAACAAAAGCTTGAGAGCACATAGTTCCGCCATCGTAAATATATTATTTAGATGGATTTACAATGAGCTTCATTTTCCTTGTCGAATTTTTTCGATAGTAAATATTTTTATGTTTTTTTTTCTACTGCAAAGAGAATGTGTATAAGACGGATAAGAAATTCGGTTGAACGATTAAAAGTATTCCAAAAAAAAAAAAGGATCGTAAGAAAATTCGAGGCAGATCAAACTTCAGATCAAGGGCGACATTCCAATTAATTTCAATCGAAAGATTCTAAAGCTAAGTAGAAATTTTTTTTTTCTCAAATCATCTGAAGTACGCTAATGTGACAAATTTCTTTAATGGCAATAATTAGTTGATGGTAAGTGCGCAAAGAAGGGAGACCAACGACCCAATTTCTAGGGATGGAAAAAAAAGAGTATGACGATCTAGTGTGACGTATACGATGAAAGATTAGGAATAAATGGAACGAAGGTTTGAAAAAACGTATGAAAAAGAAAGAAAGAAGAAAACAAAGACGCAGGAAGATCGATAGGAAGAGAAATTGACGAAGAGACATAGACAGAAGCCAAAGAGCTGCGTAGAAAATGTACTGTGAATGCGACCCTCGTAAAAAAATCGAAATGTGGTTTCTGTAGTTGAGTATTGGTTGGAAAGGTAGAATAATTGAGAAAGTCTACGATACGAAGAGCACAGCGCCACCATCCGCAGAGAAGTGGTGAAATGAGTGAGGCTGGTCCGAAAACCATTCTTACTCATTGTGAGAAAGAAAGAGATAGAGAAACCGAATGAAAGAGCAAGAATAAGGGGTAGAGATCACTGTACCGTCACCACTGCCACCGAATCTCCCGCGCACTCGCTTTCGCGTCCTAATTAGAGAAATTTAAATTCATAGCCACCCTACGGTGCTGAACTTCTATCACATTCTCTCTCTCTCTCTCTTTATCTCTCTCTTCATCTCTCTCTCTCTCTCTTTCTCATGTCGACCACTGTGACTAGTTCTGCTGTTTCTGGCGTTGCCTTCATCTCTTTCGTCTCTTTATTCCACCACTCACTTCGCCCTTTGCTTTTTCTTTTCCTCTCGTTTGCCCCTTTCCCTTCCTCACTCGCACACCGATGCTCATTTTCCAACGATCTTTCTCCTTTTACTGGCCGCCTCTTTTTGCCGATCTTCCACAATGTATATATAGATATAAATATGTGTATACATATATAACAAGCAATACATAGACACAGCTCAACGAGAAACTGGCATCCCTTAACTAAAGCAATTACGAATCGCACCCCTTAGGCATTTTACGATGACATATATCGTCGTGATGGTTGAATATGTAATATGTATATATATGTTAGTGGTTCAAAATAGACACTTTTCCTACCTTCGTTCACCAAAGTATAAATTCATATTTTTAAACATTTTTCTCTATAATTTGATTGTTACTCTATCATTTCATAAAATATGATCTTTTTCGTTTAGAAACAACCAAATCGTTTGTCGATTATTTAAAAAAATCATATTTTAACTTCAATTTTACGAGAAAAACATTTTAATTTTATAAATAGTCACTATTTATAAAATTAAAATATTTTTTTTAAATAAAATTTCCATAAGAATGACAAAAAATGAGTAATTTGTGATCAAAAGCTTAAGTATCCCTGATCCGATTGGTTCAAGTCGTGATTCATTATTTTTAACAATCAACAATATTAGTTTCCATTAAAATGAAAAAAAAAAAAACAAAAATGTCAACGGATTGGAACGACAAATAAATTGTGCGCCTGATGGCATGACTCGGAATGTCTTTGTGTATACGGGAATGTTTAGAAGTTGTATATCCACGTATAAAGAGCTGCAGACATAAGGTTAGAGCAAGTGAGATTCTCGGAGGAGCAGAGTTCGATTGTTGGAGGGTTAAGGATTCGGTCTAGGTATGGTTGATCCTCTAAGTGGTCGCTAATGCCACGTAAGAACCCCTTAGCGTGTGGAAGCCATGGAACGCCGCATCCCACCAAGGTCGTATCTTGTGCTAATACCGTATACATTCCCTTCCTGATTGGGCAGCGCTGGTATAGTTACAGAACCAATTCGCCGACCTTGGTCCCCTTTCCTCTCTCTCCTGTTCTCTCAATCTTTAAACCCATCTCTATATCCAGTATCTTGATACTTGAGAATCGCACAACCCGACAAGGGTTGCATGATTCTCCTTCGAATGACTGAATTAGTTCACCCTCTCGTAGTGAAGCACCACCACGAGCAAGCTTCGTCGTTCTCTCGTCGTCGACCACTCATCACGAATTTGTAACTGACTGACCAGATATCCTCCCTATTAACGTCAATCCTATTCCAATTAGGGCAGATGCTATCCTCCCTCGAATACCGGTAGGAAAATTAACTGGTAGATACACATATGTTCCAAATTAACGATCAATTAGACTCGACAATGTTATTTTCTCCTCAGTCGATTTTTTTTTCCTTAATAAAATGATTCCGGAAGGTTTGGATTTCATAAAATGTATTCCTGATGACGAAATAGTGGAACTAAAGTTATTTATAATCGATATTTAAATAATATCTCATTTGTTCATTAAAAGCTGAGCCTTCTTGGTACTTACAATTAAAATAATTCGTCTGCAGTTTTGTTTAAAATGTTCACTCTTTATGATTGAAATAATAAGATAGAATGAGAGTTCACTGTTCCAGGAATAATCCATTCATGGCCAATTGTTCTGGCAGCATAAAAAATGTCATGCAGTTGAAACAGGAGCTTTTAAATTGTTAAAAATTTCGAGTACGAAGTAGAGGAAAAGGTTTGAGATGATTTAGGAGATCTTCATATGTACTTATCCATATTCTGTTATTCACTTGGTCTGGTGTTTTTTTTCTTGGCTCGGAGCTTCGACTGCTGAATTTATATATCTTTATCTTTCTTATTCACTTGGTGTTCTCTTTTCCTCAGTGAGTTTTTTCTCCCTCGTTTCACTTGCACGTCAACGACACGATATTTCGACGTCAACGACGACCACGACGACGACGAAGCAGAGAAAAGTGCGCGCGGGAGAGCAGAGAGCGTTGTGCTTCCTCTTTGCTCCCTCGTCTGCGCCCCAAAAAGGTAAGGGGACGGCGAGTTAGCTTTTTTTCTTCTTCTTCGTTTTTATGCCTCGTGTACGACGAGATCTATAGCTAAGCTAGCTAAAAGCCTTTATAAATCAGAAGAAGGCCGGACGGCGGTAGTTTGTAAGGGAAGCTTTCAAACTTCAAGCGAGAGACCTTTATGCGCCACAGTCCCGAATTGACCGAAGCAGCAAAAAAGCAAGCAGGGGGTACAGTTGTGCTTCTCTAAGAGACTAGCAGCTTGGTCTCTTACGATTTTTGGTCCCCTTTTGCACGAGTGAAAAAGTGAGGGAAATAGAAACCAACAGAACGATCCAGAGAAAGAGAGAGAGAAACGAGAGGGAATTAAGGAGAACCGTGATAAAGAGGAAAGAAAAGTATACTCTACACGTGTACACTAAAAGGCGAGAACGAAGGATGGCATGATTCTAGAAATCTTAGCAAGATACGAGACAGGCTTAATGGCAAGTTTTAGCGCGTAATTAAATGGTTTTCCTACTGTGAACCAAGGTTTCCTGTTATACACGTGTCAGGATTCGGATGCTTTGGACAGAAATGAATTATATGTCGTCGTCGTTCACTTTTCTTTTACCAGCCACGACAAAAACAAGATGTACATTTTCATTTCAAACAAGTACTTACCAAGATGATTATAATTAATTAAAAATTATGTTTTTTTTTTAGTATAATGGATAAAAATGAAGAAATACGTCAACTTTGTTACAGAGCTCTTCATATTTTCCCTGGAGCTCAAAATCTGTCGTTTCTATTGAAGAATATTGTGTATTTTGTTGTTGTTGTTTTTTTAAAAATAATTTTTATCATTTTAATAGTTCATAAATATGCAAAATAAAAGAATCGAGCATTTTGGAAGCGATTTTCACTCGCCAAAACTTTGACATCATTTTCTCTCGGTCGTGAACTATCTCGTCTCCCTCTCCATGTCTCTCATCCTTCCTTTCCTCCCATTCCAAGTTCCAACACAGTAGCCCCTGCACATTCTCTCTGTCGAGAGTCTCTCTCGGCCAGGCCCATATTTCCCTCCTTTTCTCTGTCCCTATTCCTCCATCTCTTTTACTCTATATTTGTTGCTCTCTGTCTCTCTTTATCTTCTCGCCGTTTATTCTTGGTCGGATGGGTCGGAAAACGCGCGACGCGCATCTGTTGCCAAATTATTTTGCCCATGGGGCCGTGAAAAATTTCCCCCAGTTCCATTATTGTTCCGTTGCGCGAAAAATCTAGTTATTTGCTCATTGCCCCATCCCTCAGACGCCCCAGGAAAGTACTCGCGGCAGCCCGATCCCTCTTTGCACCCGATTTTCTCTCTCAATCTCTCACTTTTCCCTTTTTCTCCCACTTTTTCTTCTTCACGCCCCCTCCGCCTCCCTTATTCCCTTCTCACTCGCTCTTTGAATACTTTTACACGCACGTTCTAAGTTGAGAATTTCATCACTGCTGTCGGCATTTGGGCTTTTAGTTTCAGCCATCGGAATGCTTTGTTGCCTGTCCCCATATACTGCAGACACCGTTTTATTTATTAGTTTACAGCTCTGGTTTTTACACAATAATTTCTACTGAATACTTCATTTTGGTTTGAGCTGCAAGTTCTGCGAATTTGTCAATTTCGATTAAAAACGAAATCAAGTTTTTCTTCCCCACACTCAAAATGTTGACAAGAAAGTGTGAAAACTAACGAATCAATAAAACAAGCCTGTCTGCAAGAAAAAACAATCTCCAAAAACAGCTGTAATTTGTCCTTCTATAAAAATAATTATCAAGCGAATAAAATAAACAATAAAACGATGTTACGTTTGGATGCCGTAGAAGTTGGAGTGAAAGACATAGTTGGCTCGAAGTCTAGTAGTGTTGCTGGTGCAGCTATGCGGTAACGATCTTATAGCACATGGCATCGAGCATCAGAGGCCATATATGCAAATGTAGAAATGCCAAGAGCTCTCAGGTGTTCGAGATTGGCTCGGTAGGTATGTGAGCCCTTGGAAAACTTCGAACCCTCCAAACCCACTCGCCCTCTATTTCCTCTCATCCTCCCTTCCTCTTTGCTCCACTGCGTACCTTTCTCTTCCGATATGGTTCGAGTTAAGCGTTTGCAGGTTCTCGCTCTGTACAGTAGAGGGCATCGTTGCTGTACAAACATACATTCACATGTACACACGGGCGTATGGATACCGTGAACGAGACACGTGGTAGATGGTTGGGTTAGGGTCTGTGTGTAGGTAAAGCGGACGGCAAAGCTGTTGTCCGATTATCGGGAATTGATGTAAATAGGGGTAGCAGCCAGCTCGCTAAGCTCGACTAAGCGGCTACAGAAAGGGCATGCATGTGCCAGGCGTAACTGTAAAAGCTTTTGGTATGAGAGAATACAATTATATATATCTATACATAAACGCTGTTTCCAAAATCTCTCGTAAGGCGATATATTGCGTCTCTCTTTACGCAAAAGCATCCCGAGAGATCTTCTCTCGTCTCTGTATCGTCTTTTAGCAAACAAAAAGACTTACCCCTCCATCGATGCAATGGTTAAATAGTCTCGGTTTACGCCCCTTTGCTTCCTCAACCTTCATATATATACCTATATATATAAATGTGTATATTCGCGTGTACAGAGGTACAGCAAGTATGTTTTAGCCTCAACACACTTTGAGATCCTCATCGAAACTTCTCCTCACATCCACCAGCCACTATCCATGAAACTCTCATCTTCGCATACGCTTTTACAGAAAACACAGGCGTTTCAAAACAAAATAATCATTCAGAGACGATTCTCTGTATAAAAATCATACGGAAACATGATTTTGCACAAAGTTCTAATCATACAATTCTTAACTGAACTTTCAAGCAAGATTCTAGGTCCGGGATGTTGAAAATTCTTGATAGACTTTCAACAGAACTCTTCTGACCTTAGTCAATACGTTTTCGAACCATGAGATCGAATCAATTGTTTCTAATTCACGTCCCGGTTCGTTTTTTTATGACTTCGTCTACGTTGATGCCGTAAATACGAGAAAATGTCAATGTTTTAATCACAAACATTCCTGTGCAAGAAACCCAAGACAATAATTAAAAAAAAACTATGTCAAACGAGCGAAAAAAACATCCAATAAAAAGAAATTTAGGAAATGTCTTTCTGACAGCAGTTTGGCCAACATGGAATGACTTATATAATTGTGTATGCATAAATGGATAAATATTATCATCTCTTTACTTACGCATTAGTTGGTCCGATAGCTCGTTCAGTGCCATATCCATTAAGCCACCTGCATCTCTGCAGTGTCGGACGGTTAACCATCACGACAATAGCTAATCGACAAGATTATACACGGCTCGTTGAAAAATTATATTACCTACTGCGGTAATAGCGATATTAAATATTATCCATAGTGTAAAGTTCTCTTAGCCTCATCTCGCTCTTTCCCTTTATCGTAGTTAAACTTGGAACTTGGCGGGTGTTAGTCAAATTACGACATAGAAGTCGTGTATATGTTCTTTTGAGCTGTTTCCGTCGTTTCAGTCGCGAATCCTTTCAGTAGTAGTCGTTGAATTTCGGTCGGCTCCTGTCGGATTAAAATTGTTTGCTCCACTTTTAACCACGTTCCATATCCAAGTATATCGCTTAATATCTATGTACAACCGTTAATTATTATAGTGCCGGATAATTTGGCTTAGAACGCATTAATCGGGAGCTTAAGATACTGTTGTGGATTACAGCAACGATCTCTCTCTCTCTCTCTCTCTCTTTCTTTCTCTCTTTCTCTTCTCTTCTGGGTTCTCAAAAGCAGTGTTTAAAGACTGATTTTCGGGTATTCACCAATATCACACATTAGCGCGTTAAAATATAAGTCCAAAGTCCATTTAAAAGGATACTATGGGCTGGAGAATGTAAATACACGTTTTATTTAGTGACGAAAGTTCACTGAAGAAATATAATTAAAAGCAGAAGAATAAACAGTAATTTCATGAAGAACTTTGTAAAATTTCACATAAACTATTCATCCACCTCATATCTGCATCGCTGATTGATTCAACCTTGAAAATAATTGATGAGGAATCAAAGAATGACGAATAAGAGCTATCATTAGTTTTTCGACTGCAAACCTGGGCCTGAAATGAAATTGGTTTTGATTATATGTCATGAAAAATCCTGTACACAGTGAAAACACATGACTACGTCTCAGGCTAACCAATAATGAGAGAGAGAGCGAGAAAGTCTCCAGAGGGAGAATGAGTGGTGGTGGGTAGCCGACTACGTGTACGTTGTATGTGGTTGATTCGCTGGAGAAACTGCTGAATGAGGAGCGAAGTCATTTAATGGGAGAAAGACAGAGAAGCCAAAAACTCTGGATAGTGTGCGGTTGGCACTTTGTTCATCAGGCAAATGAGTACGAATCTCCTCAGACGCCTCCGTGACGACGCCTGTACTGCAATGTCTCGCACCTCTCTCAACCAGGTAAATGTGAACGGATGAGGGTTGGCGATAGTTGCGAGACAAAGCTAAGTCTAAAAGATAGAACGAGGCAAGGGAGAAAGAGAGTCGAAGCCAAACTCTGCTGACTCAACTTACATCTACGTATGAATATGTGTGTGTTTTTCTGTGTGTGTAAGTGTGAGCTGTGTATGTTCGTATGTATTTTGTCATTGTGGCAGATCCAACATAACCAGCCGAGACTAATTCGTCTTCCTTTTCCCGCAGCATCTTCCGCCAACTCAAATCAATCTCACGTTAGTTTCGCACGGAATGCATTAGCAAATAAACGAGCAACGCATATAGACTCTCCACTGTTGGCTTTCCAGCGTTGTACTAATTTATATTTTACATATATATATATCTCATTCGGCATGAATTTCAAACAAAATTGATTTCATTCGGATAATATTTATCTGTGAAAGTTGCTGAGTTATGGATGCGACTGTAATAGAAACAAAGTGCATATTTTGGGCACAGAAGATGGAATAAATTTCGTCCAATTTGGGAAAAAAAAACTTTTCAAAATTGAATATATTTCCCGTCTCTTAAATGGAAGATTAATATCCTGGATTCAAATTATTTTTGTATTTAATTTAGGATGAAAAGAACAAAAACAAACAGTGTAACAAGTTCGCGAAACTTTGAGTTTTTATGATATTTCTTTTGCAATAGTTTTTTGTATTAACGAAATCTTTTTCGTTGCCCAGTGCACAGAGTGGATTAAAGGGGATATAAATTTCGTTCGATATTACAAACTTGTCTTCTACTTTTTATCCCAATCTTTACAGACATATATATATATATATATGTGTATGGAGATGAAGATACGTGTAAATGTTCGATGCACATGCGATTTTCTATCGAATAAAAAGCGCTGACCAAAAATTGTGGTGTGATATTGTAATTTCGAGATCTTGTTCGAATATTTCTGTGGATAAAGAAAAAGAGAGAAAAACGATGAGGGGAGAATCGTAGCTATTTCTGTCTCTCGTCTCGTTCGTGGCTTCGGTACATCAGAACGACGGATTGGGTGTAAGTAGAAAAGTCCGTATTTGGTCAGACGCGCCAATGTGTGGAAAACCGCGTTCGCGTTTTCTCTACGTTTTGCCTCGGATGTGCATGGGATCGGGAAAAAGAGTGGGAAAGAGAAAACGTAATTTTGTTACAGTTCAGAGAAAGAGAGGAGAAAAAGTCGAATAGAGAAACAAAATAGAGAAAGAGAGAGAAAGAGAGAAAGACAGGGATATATGATATTTGAAGGAGCAAGAAACACGTACAACCTCTTTTCTCTTGAGGTCACAGCCGGAACCCCACGTCGACACGTGGAACACGTGCGATAGACGTCTGAACCAAGGAGACGACGTCTTACCCCTTGGATCGAAAGACGACCATCGCTTTATCAAAACCCTATTTTATATCGGTCCCGTAACGGAAAAAGGCGTATCTAAAGCTCTTCCTCTGTCTCTACGATCGTGACTATCGTTCAATCGTGGTTTTGGTTAACGTCGAATCGAAAAACGCAGCTTGCATTTGTGTGGGTATGTCTAACTCGCAGTTTCTGGTTATGTGCGAGGCTGGTATATTTCCCGCATTGGTCAGCCAATATCGCGCATATTGGCGGTTGCACGTGTCTCCTTTCCAATCGATATATATATATAAACAAAGATATTTCTTCTTGATCTTTTGACTTTTCTCCCTTCAGCTCCTCTATCTCTCGTTGTTTTTCTCATATTATGCTCCATTTTCATATACAAAAAGCTTGAATTCTTTAATAAAATGTTCCCCAGTTACTTGATGTCAAATGATTATTCGCTGATAAAATTATTTTCTAATATTATAATTAATTAAATATTAGTTATGACGAGTAGTTTGTGAACAATAATTTCGATACAAATGATAAAAAATATCGAAATCGTAATAACATGGAAATAATGACTTTATAATGATAAATTATTGAGTATTTTGTAGAATTATAACAAATCGATGAAAAAATAACAAAATAAATATAAAAATGAATTTATATTTTGAATTTTTGTAAGAAATTGAAAAAACACAATAACAATAAATATAAAAATGAATCTCTGTCACAGAAAACCAGTGATTATGGTAAAAATATAAAAAATAGGAAAGAACGTGCTCAGGAGAAAGGGGTCACGAAGGGGTGAAAGGTTTTTATAGCTATTATCCGAATGCTTGTACGAGCACGGATAGAAAGAAAGATACGAATGTCGGTTATCGAGACTTCGGCAGTTTTATTCGCGGCCGATAGGACGAAAGTGCAGATCAAGAGAATAAAAGAGTGTGGAAGGGGGTGAGAGTGTTTGGAAAGGGAATAGAACGGGAGTGTGAAAGCTTGGCGAGACTGTTAGAGTCACGATACTCTATTTTGTTAGCCGATAAAGAGCAACAGTTGTTGGCTGATCGTTAGGTGGCGTTGACGGTGCGGTATGGTGGTTGTGGTCGTTCATGCTCTTCTTGTTGTTTCGTCGGCAGGTTGTTGCTGTTGTTTTTGTTGTTGTTGGATTGTTTTGTTTCATTGTGGGCTGGGGAGGTTCCAGAATAACGCGCGCTCTTTCGGAACGCGTCCGGATAGAGATGTCGATAAGCCGTCGTTGAACGAGAGCCATTAGAAAGTTTCCGCTTTCCAACGGATCGCTCTGGGCTCTCCTCTCCCTTTCGTGTTCATTCCCTCTCCAACAGCTTTCTCATATAACATTGCTACTGCTCGTTACTCCCTAGCATCCGATTGTAATCTCGGTTCTCGTACTCTAGGCACAACGAACCTTGAATTCTGTCCGATATCGATGAACGAATCAGGCAATGAAAAGAAGAAAAAAAAAATGACTTCAGTCGGGTGTCAATTCTTTTTTTCCTAGGATTCAAGTTCAGGTTTGAATTTGTAGCTCACACACGCGATGTAAAATCGATTATTTAAAGTTAACGCACAGGTGATTGACGCACGTGGATCGAATCTCTGAAACAATTCAATCGACGAAGAAGGATAAGATAAAAATTCTTATCCTGGCATATTAAGGATTGAGTAAAAAAATATATTTGCATCAATTCAACATGTTTTATATTCCAAAAGCATACTGGAAAAGTGCTGTTAAATTTACTCGGTTATTCGGCATAAAATAAATATTTTGCTGTCGAGTAGAAATTTGTATTGGAAGTAAAAGTGTTTGGCATGGTCGCGGTGAATCCGATTTCATTTTATATTTCACTTTTTTTTCTTTGCGAGAATGCGAATCGGCAAGAAATTTATCATTGATGTGCTTATAAGCGCTCTCTCCGCGTGTTCGAAACAGAAGACATATAGCTTCATGGAGGAACAAATTGCTTTCCTCCCCTTTCAGCTCCGAAACCCTCTCTCCGTATCTTACCGTATCTCTTTTAGCCTCTCCTCTCGTTTTCTATCTCTTCTCCTTTTTTTTTCACTACGATGAAATGAGAAAGAGCAAGAGAGACCGAGAGAAAGAGAAAGAAAAGCTTCTCTCTCCCTCTCTTTGCCTTTTCCCAGGCGATTAACGACCAGAACTACTTCGAAAATAATAAAAGCCCATATTTCAAGCCAACGCGGAGCCCAGCCAGATCGCTCGCTCACTCGCACCATCGCCCAAGCAGGTATGCAAATTTCGAGTGTATATATGTACATGGGGAACTTCATGTCAAATTTACTCATATTTTTTTTTTCCTTTTTAGACTTTATTAGAAGCAGCGCGTCTTTTGTCATTAATTTTTTATTTTTTAATCGAAGACAAACATTGATTGTGAATTGTTTCAAAAAATCATAATTTTTTGTCTGAAAAACCTGTAATTCGTCTTTTAGAAATTGAACAATCGAAATAGATGAAGGGATTAAATGATTTTTTTCTCGTAGAATATACTTTCGTTTTAAAGCATGTGACGAATTATTAAAAAATTACTTCGACCAGGTTTGTTTAAATCTGAGCAATAAATACTGTATTTTCTTTTATCTGTTCGTCTCTTTTGATGTTTTTATTTTTTATGATTTTTTATAGAAAATTTCAATGTTTTTGTTTAAAATCAATTCATACGATGAGCTAGAGGCTACGAAGAGTAAAAATAATCAAAAAAATAAAATATAAAAGAATAAAATAGTGGCTGATTTGACGTGAAACGCCGCATATATATAAATATATATATACCTATATTTATATATACTCTCAACACTTGGAAAAGAGCTGTGTTCAGAGAAAACGCAATGTCCAAGGGAGGTTCCATTCTCTCTGCGGGTGACGTTTTTAATTATCGCAAAGGAGAACTCGATTGCGGTTATTCTACTTTGTCCTCCATCGTATATGTATATATTATATCATTCGTATTTGTATATTTATATATATTTACATGTCTATAAATATATCGTGACAGCGATCAGTGGAACAATCCAATCGAACCTGAAGTATAAGGACACGACCTTCATTACGAAATTCTAGGTTACCATTTCTTCGGTTTAAATTGATGATAATTTTATTTAAAGCATTTTTTATCATTAAAAAATATAGCGTCCGACCGAATTTTCGCTTCGAGAGTTAATTAAAATTGCGATAAATAATATTAATATTTATTTTAGTCGGACAGTTTTCACAACAATTCGTTAAATTCTCTTTCAAAATCGTCGATCATTGAGGGATTCAATCAAAGATTTTTTGAGACACGTGTCAACCTTCATATTTTTTATTCTTTTACTTTCTTCCTTTCTCTCTCAGGGCCATGAGGGCGCTGAGTTAAGAAGCGAGTAAGAAAATAAAAAAGGAGAGAAGGAAAAGGAGGCTGAGTTGTGATCTTTTGTAAAGCAGGGACCAACTTCGGTGGTAACTTCCCATTTTTTCAAAACATCAGAAAGACAATCGAAGCAATTTTCCAGCATTAAGATTATTATTAACACTGTTGTTATTATTCCGTCGAAAATATTATAAATTGATGAAAAAGTTGAAGATTGATTGCAGGAATATCATCAGCTAATTATGTCTCAACCATTGGCATGTGGATGTGAAACAAATTGTTAACAGAACGTGGATCGAAATCACTACGTTTTGCTTTTATCCTTGTATATGATGGAGCAAAAGTTTCTTGAGATTTCGGGAGCAAAGTGTGTATCCATGTGACTCGAAATTACGACCTTTGGTATAAGGATGACCGTCAGAAAAGGCCACTTCAAGGTGTCGTGCTTCTCGAAAAAAAAAAAAAAACGATATACCAAAGTATCACACCCGTAGCTTTTGCGCTGTCTTTGCCCTGCCATACCTCTTTCGTTCAATATTTTTTTTTTCCTTTACCTCGTCCTGTCTCTCTTCGCTTTGACCTTTTTTGCTTTACTTCCTTTTTCCCTCGTTAACCAGACCCAAACGAAAGGAGGAAGGGTTGGAAAGAAGAAGAAGAAGAAGCGAAAGTGTGAGCGAGGACCAAAAGGTGGAAGGGAGAGGAAAGGACCTGGAGTTATATTTTCGAACGATACATGGAGGGATGAATACCGGGAATGAGGTACGAAGTACATGAAGACTTTCCTCTCTCTCTCTTTTTCTTTCTCTCTCTTTCCCCCTCTCTTTCTGTCTCTATCTCTATTTCTCCATCGTTGCAGTCGTCGTGCATCATGAGCTTTTCATAAATATCTGATGACCACCGAGAGGACACTACTGTACTGCGGTGAGAAACTTTTGGAGCACTCTCCCCCATGCACCATAGATATAAAAAACATATCTATATATTTCCTCACTCTCTTACAACCTTGTCACTATCTTTGTGTTCGTTACTCTTCTCGTACGAGGTCCTTTTTCAGTCCAGTATCCTCGTCTTCTGCAGGAGTTTCACGCCTTTTTTTTCCACTACGTATCGTCTGTTTTACTCCCTTTCTTCTATCACGTGAGACACGTTGATTTCTCTATTTTTTAAATCTACACTTTTGTTCTAATCAAGACAGTAAATCGATTTTAATAACTTCAATCCAAAGAGAAGTTTAGTATCGATGGTACCTTGATCTTTCGCTGATTTAAATCAGGGAATTTCTAGGATTTCCTAATTATGCGAATATGTCAGTCGACCTCCTTTTTCCACGTTGCCGATAAGACATTCGATCGATTTTACAGATTGATAACTTTTTGCTTGTTGAACAATGTTTTATCAGAGAGAAAATGAACAGCAAAAGTGTCTGATAATTGTAGACAAAATTAATCATTTGATTTGTGGAAAAAAAAGTGAGAATATCGATGACAAATTTTATTAGTTTTCTGTTAAATCTCTTTTCCTTATCACACCATAAAAACAATTAGCACAAATATCGTTAGTTTAACTTGTATTATTACCTGGCTATGAAATGTAACGTTGCTTCATTAATAGCCAGACTCAATAATCGAATTGGCACGTTCGTTGATCTGTCACATCACAAGAAGCCCTGAGGCAACAATCTTGCTATTCGGCGATTCGATAACACGTGGTAAGGAGAACGCATACACCATTCTCTACTGAACTATGGTAATTGAGCTCCCTGAAATACATCCGTAGTATTCGTACTAACGCAACTAACATTAAGCACATACAAGTGGACGTTACGTGAAATTGACTGCCTTACAGCAGTTTGTCACTGATAATTGCAAATCTTGGTCACTAAATGACTTATTTAATTGGGTCACGCTTATTTCGTGATTTATTGACTTGTATCAAACTCAGTAGCAAACTGGAAAGTGGTGATTATTACTCGTAACTTTTGACTACTCGTAAGCGAAAAAATAAATAATATAAAAAATAAGATTTGAAAACCGCGATTTTCGAATCTTATTTTTTACTGTACGTCAATAGTAAAGTATCCGTGAATTGTTAATGTTTAAAACGATCAGAAAAATGCATAAAACTGAAGTTTTTAAGATTTCATTTCAAATCTCACGTTCAATATTTTTTTAAATACAATTCCGTTTGTATCTCGACAGTGCAAACATCGGTTCGATCTCTTTTTTTCGTAAAATAATAATAATCCAATGATACGGAATATAAAAACTAAAATTTATTGGTAAATTGGAAACAATTTATTTGTAAAGATCAATAAAAAAGGAAAGTTCATTGAAGAGAAACCTTGTGATTGTTTGTGCATTTTATGAATATAGCAAACACAACGGAAATGTAATTGTCACCGGATGCCCTCGTGGACACCTTGAACACTGCCTCTTGTTCGAGCTCGTACCTTTATCGCTCCGATTATCCACCACCTACAGTAACAAACTAATGGCATTTGACTTCTCTGTCTCTCTCTCTCGGTCTTTCTCTTTCTCTCTCCCTCTGTCTCTTTCTCTCTCTCTCCCTTTGTCTCTCTTTGTCTCTCTCTCTCTCTCTCTCTCCTTCTCTGTGCTCTTCTCTCTCCCTTTGAATTAACTACCAATCGGGTGACGTACATGCGTGGCAGAGACCTCGTTCCGTTTCACGAGACTGTATCCTTCCGGTTTCTCTGTCTGTCTTCTCGTCTCCAGCCTCGTCGTATATATATATGTACACGATATGACTGTTGTGTTCCTCTTCGACCCTTATTCCCCAGTTCCTCACGCTGTACCTCGACATTATACGCATTCTGGGCAAGGACGTCGTCCGAGATAAATCGTGTTCCGGCTAACCATACTCGTACGTATATATATATAAACATGATGCACATATATCGTACCTGGCTATCCATCTTATCGCGATACAGGAAGAACCTCGTGCATCATACTTGTATACGTATATAGACATATATTATAACTCGAAGATATAATCATACCTGCATCTCAATTTCTTCGACAGAAGCATTTCGTATAGATAGAATATACAATTATCGAAAGTTCTATCACACGAAATACATGTGATAACGATCATTTTTATCGATAATCACAAACTTTAGTCCATGCTTATGACACTGCACGATTTTTCGTTCCGAGAATTATTGAATATCGTGCTGACTAATAATTAATGGAATTTTATTGCAATAATTCCAGTTTTATTCATATTTTATCGAGTCTCTCAACGTTTTTCGATGTATTTCAAATGTGAAAATACGATAATTAACCCTGAAATGCAAAAGACTTGAAAACTTTTTTTCCATTTCGCCTGAAACGTGTTTTTGATTACGAAAAACGATGTTTTTGCTTTGAAGAATTCAAATTTCTTTATTCTGCGAAACAAGTGGTGCGTAATTGTATAAAACAGAAGTCACACTTTTGGATTCGAGACGCCTCGTGTAATAACAGTAATATCTTGTAGGATGAAGAATAGAGCAGGATATTCTACGCGAGAGCAGAACGAATCGTACAGATGTAGGGGAAAGAAAGAATGCGACGATGAAGCGAAAGAGAGAAAGAGAGAGAGAAAGAGATTGAGAGGTTGAGAAGAAAGAAAGCGGATCGAAAAGCTGCTAGTCGCCCTCTTTTCATCTCTTCTTCCATATCTTCGAAGCTTGGATTCGAAGCTTCGCACACAAGACAATATGCAAAATTGCTGAATACGAGCAGTAAAATCCAGGCGGCGTATGTGCCAATATGGCAAGGCGTGTACGGCGTGAGCTCTTATTCCAATTTTCCGACAACCCTATTTTTCTCACTGCCAGCCATCCCTAACGCTAAATGCCGGAATCTCATGTTTTCTCTTCTCTCACCCTCGCGTATATCAGTATTCGAAGAATGTCTGCAGAATTATCAAGATATCAAAGCCAAAACGTCTACTTTTCCGAGACGTGTCAATCATCCTTGTCCCATAACGAGATTTTTAGACGTGATTTTAATAACAATAAAAACTGTCAAAGATCAAACACTTTTTTTTTTACATTTTTTTCTCTTTCGTGCTATGAACTTCCAATTCTTCCGAAATGAAATGTTACATAAATAAGTCCACATGAAATATCGAAACCAAAGTTTTATATTTCCGATAAATCGATTATAAATTAATTCCTATCACTTTTTGAGAATTCAAATGTTTCTGAAGTTGATCGTCTTTTCTGTGTCATTAAAAATGTTTTTTTTTTTTTTTTTTTTTGAACCAAGAATTATTTCGATACATTCGTTTTCCGTGGACAAAATTTGTGTGAAAAAATTATTCATGAGCTTCGTCATGAGATCGACGTATTACGAATAGATATTTTTTAAGATTTCAGCGATTCAATGCGCACGGGAATTGTGTGGCGATGAAAAAAAAAAGGAAAAAAAAAAACAGTGAAACGATTACAGCAGGGTTGGTTCGTAAACTTGGAAGCGTATCCAAAGAGCTCTCTAAAAGATATTTACGAAGAGGAGTAACGCAAAAACGAGTGAGTAAGATAGAGGGTGGAGAAAAAAAAATTTGCGCACCCTTCGCTAAGATTCTTCGTATACTTTCTCCTCTTAATTTCGCGAAAAACTCTCTCGCTTACAAAACTTTTTCCGTAATATCCGAAATTTGAATTTAACCGCTAATTATACGACCCCTAGCGTGTTGGCTCATGGACGCTCGGAACGCGCGCCACGTTAAAATATTCATCGCCGTGGTAACTCGAAACTTTTGCCGGGCCTCTCGGCGGCGCTACCCGAGCAAATTTATTATTCCTCCAGTCCCAGCTTCTCGGTGCTCACTACCAACCTTACTGATATAGACGGAGAAAGAAACAAAGACAAAGAGAGAAAGAAAAAGGAGAATTAAAGAGTGAAAATAAGACAAAACGTCATTTAGTTTTTATACATTATCATCATTTCGAGGACTTTTCTCCGCTCCTTAAGGCTTTGAATAGAGTAAGTGGTAATTTATAACCCCTCAACAATTTTATCTCGAAATCATTTGTTTGATGAAAAAAAAAAAAAAAAAAACAAAAAACCCTTAAGCAAATACAATTAATGTTATTCTTATAACTCAAACAACAAAATATTTGTCCATGAAAGTAATTGGCGTAATTGGAATCATTCTAAGGAAAAAGAAAAAAAAATGATTACACTTTCAAAATATATATTAACCGCGTTATCATTTATTGAATTCCCATAATTTGACGTTTTTGATGAAAATCGAAAATAGAGCAGTAAAAAAAGATTTGAGACGTGAGTATTTACGAAAAATATTTTTCTATAATACTTTTTGATGACTAAAACTTTACACTCGAATCGCAAGATTCAATCAATCGCAGATAAGTGCGTGTTGACTATGATCTGTAGCGTAGCCACATTATTATTCAACCATCAGCTGCTTCAATTTCTCCCAGGAAAGCATTCTCCATATACACCCGTACATGAAGCCCATATCGTCATCACATGAAATATATGTGATCATACAGCGTTATGGTTCAAGGGTTTGGATGGAAATCGCGAAATGGTGAGAATCGAGAAAGAGAGAGAGAGAGAAAGAGCGAGAGAGAGAGAGAGAGAGAGAAAAGGGAAGGACAGGACAGAGAGGAAAAGGGGCAAACAGGACGAAGGAGGAAGAGGAAGAGGAGGCCAACAATAGGCATTGTGCACCCGCCATAACCAGGAACCGAACGCGACAGCAGCCTCGCATTGTCCGAGTGTCAGGACAAGTCTTCTCTTATTGCCGAATTGTCGTTGTCATCATATACTCTTCGAGGACACCATCAGGACAAGCGCCTATGGAGGGGTTTTACAAAATCAACAGAGTTAACGACCATCGTTTCCTAAATTTAGGTCCTTTGGATGGTCAGTTCGAGAACAATCATTGTTCCAAAAAAAAAAAAAAAAAAAAAAAAAAAAAAAAAGAAAATCATAAATCAATTGACTGAAAATCGGTTTTTGTTAATTCAGGATTCAGAAAATCGAACTATGGCACGTTTTAGATGTTATTGGGGTCACAATTCAAAGGAAGAATGAAAAATTTCTGCAATTTCAATTCCCGGAATCACTGATAACGAAAAATTATAAATTTTTTGTTTGTTTTTTTTTCTTTTTTCATTATTTACAATCGAATGGAGAGTGAAATTGATTTTTATATTTTTAACTGTTTATATTCATATTTATCATTAAGCAAACAGAGAGATTTCGTCATTGAAAAACGTATACATTCCGGAAGTCATTTTTATTTTTTCGCTAAATTGATTGCACGGGTTTCCCGCTGATGCGATCTCTGATATTAATTGCAATTGACGATGGTGAACCTTCGTTTAGCTATCGGGCAAAGCGCTTCGACCTTCAAACGACTGACTAACTCGTCATGATCCCCCTGATGCACTGATAATAACGATACAAAGAAAATTCGTCTCGTGATAAGAAGTTTCTAGCGACCGAACAATCTGATATATAAAAGACCGACACTCTAGGAGCTTCACTAATTCCACAAAAGTCCATTGAGCTAAGTGACTTCACTAATTTAATTATTTGTCTATCCAACTGAATAAGTTCTTTCAACGAAAATGAAAGGTAAGTGCATCGATACGTGTTTTTCAATCTTTTTGCATTAAATTTTCCTCCATCGATACCTTTTATAAAAATTAATCAATCGACTTCTAGAATTCATTGTATTTTATGATAAAAATTTAAAGATTTCAAGTCCTTTTGACAATTTTTCTAAATTGAAATTTGTTCTACGTGCTCAAGATTTTTCAAAGAGCAAATCATATTTTCTTGACAAACCAGACCATGATTCTCGGATAAAAATTTGAGGAGATGAAAAAAAAAAGTTGTTGTCATTTTTATAACCGGATCGAATGTAGTTTTCAAAAGACTCAATTCTCTTGTTTTTTCTGGGAAAGAACGAGGTCAAAACGGAATGAGAAAATAATAAATGTGATTATTATTTATTCAGCAATCGCTGCCATCCTTTGTCTGGTCGGAGTCCTCTTGGTCGAAATAGCTGCATCTCCGATCGCTGATCAACAACCACCAGTAAATTGTGACGCAGCACCTCCACCAGCAGAAGGTGAAGAGGACTGGGTAGTTTTGGTGCCTAATCCTTTGGATTGTGGAAGTTATTATGTTTGTGATGTGGGCGCACCAATTTACATGCCATGTCCCGAGGGACTTCACTTCAACCCTAAACTCTCGGTGTGCGATTGGCCATGGGCAGCTAATTGCACAGCGAAAGAGCAAGAAAATGGTGTTCTGAACAAATAAGCGAAAAAAAAAAGAAAAAACACACAATTTCAATGAATTAACGAAAAAAAAAACGTGTCGAAATTCTTGAGCAGCAAACTCCAACAACTGCAGCAAAGTGCAACGATCTCCAAATAAATATTCTTCGTTACTCGATAAAACGAATTTGTTATTATAATTATTGAAATAAAATATTCGTGCAAACCAGAAAAATACATTTTTTCATTTGATTATCAAATTTGATTTCACTCACATCGACCTTCGATCACTTTATTCATCGTTTCTGCTGTTTTTTACGTTTCTTCGCTTTTGCACACGTCGTTACTTAAAATTTCTTTTTCTTCTGTTAAAAAAAAAAAAGACGAGACAAAAAAGAAACAGCTAATGTATAAGCTTTTCCCATTACCCTTTCTATGCCATACAAGGCTATACATATAACTAATGAAAATATATAAATACATACATACATAAAAAGATAGAGAAACCTTTAGCACTGTATTGGAGTGGAAAAGAAGGTTTTATCGTGGATGTCGCTTTCGCCAGGAAAGCTTCCTCCTCCTCGATCCTATTGCTACTTCCTTTTCTCCCTCTTTCATTCTTTCATTTTCTGTCTGACACGACGACGTTCATTCACTTCGTAGACATTCGTTCTCACTTCTTATTTCCTCTATTTCTCTCTATTTTTGCCTCGTCGCTTTTTTCCCCATCCATGCGCATTTCTCAAAGAAATCTTTTTCTCAGTTCACTCGAAAAAATCCACGTGCACATCCATCGATAATCGCACTCGTGCTATCGATTTAATTTCAACAATTTCATTTATATTTTACTTTTTTACTCCTCGAGCTCAACAACTTTAAAAAATGGATACAATTTAACAAAATTTTCATTTTTTTTTAAATTCACTTTAATGTTTTTTTGAAATGTCAACATTTAGTACAAATGGACGATTTTTTTGTTACGTTTTCAAAACAATTTCCTGTCCAGGGAGACACCTTTGAATTGACGTGACAAAAATGGCATGACAGGACTGTTTTTTTTAGTCACCACATGTTTTGATATATAAGAATATCTTGTAATTGCCAATTTGACTTTAATCTTTAAAGTTTTCTTGCACGTATCTGTACATATTTGTGTTCTGTCTTTGGAGGTAGAGTGTTGTACGTTAATCCGTATATGTTACTCGTAAGTTAGTCGTACGTTAACTCATCTTTACGAGTGAAATACGTGGGGAAATACGTCCCTCGAAGTCTCCGTGGACGTAAAGGCAATGTGTGTATCCCGAGAGCACGTACATCTTCTCCTGCGTCTAGGGCGTACACCGTCGTCTCTATGTCTTATAATGTGGTCGTTCTATATATATAAGTATATCATGTGTGTTTATGAACACGTACAAGGTGTGTCCAGAGTGAAACTTACAAATCTCTATGAAGAGTAACGAATCGACTATCTTAAAAAAGTGAAAAGAGATCTTTCGAAGGTTCAGACAAAATGAATGGAAATTGGCATTCATTTATTTCTCTCTTTAGAATTTTTGCCAATTTCCTACCCTTGCTAAAAGCAAATAGTGTCAAAAATAAAGTGCAATCAAGCAGGAGACACAAAATATTGTGAATTATGATTTATTATCAGTTTTAAAAAAACTTTTAATCAATTTTTTATTTACTATTCGATTTTTTTTAATTCTACAGTTTTTTGCAATTCAGTTCAAATTGACCTAATTTTTTTTTCAAGACTCTGTAAAATGGGGTGCGAATGAAGTTTAGTGTTTTAGACATTTGCCTGTTTCTTGATTTCCTAAAGATTTCTCAACTAATTATACACTCAATGGGATCACCCCTTATCCTTAAACGTATGATGTGCTTAACAGGATCACCCTGTACATGTTAATGTATTGGAATGTGTATCTATAGTCTACCAAGGTTCTACGACTATCTACCTATCTAACTCCTTGCTCCAACTTAACCGTAACAGCTTAACAGGACGAAGCCTCTTGGAGCAGTATCGTCATGCTCGGTTAAGTCTTACTTGGTGTGTCACTTACTCGAAAATTGATATGGTATATACATATATATAAATTGGAAGAAATAAATAAAAAAATTCATCAAAAAGTCTAAACTGTCTGATTTTCCAATTTTTTTAAATTTTAATCTGCTGTAATTTAATAATTCCACAAGTTTCTAAAAAATTTCTCACATTATACGAAATAACTCTCAAAAATTTTGTACAGATTTTTTTCTTCCTATTCGTCAAAAAGAACGTAACATTCGACGAATCTTTATCTAAAAAAATCGAGAATTATGACATTCGGAAATGCAGCGAAATAAAGTATAAGCTCTGTGTTTATTGCAATTATGAAAATTGTTATTAATTCTTAAACTGTAACCTTAAGATTATAAATTTTTAATCTAAATTGAAAATTAACCAGAAAGTTGACTGTTCATTCACAATATTAAAATTAATTAGACTTTATTAAACTTTATGTACATTAACATAAAACTTTGTAGCAATGTGACATTTATTAAAAAACTATTAATTTTGTTACAAAATGTTCAAATGCGATTGAAAATTCATTATTTTTAATTTACTGAATGAATAATTCGTAGAGATTATACAGAATTACTGTTACACGAGTATCAGGGATTTATTGTTGGAGTGACGGTAGATTCGCGAAGCCTTGAGTAAAATGACATCATCTCGCTTGAGCGTTTGAAACTCGGTCATCTCATGTATCGGTCAACATTTACTCCAATCGTGTGATTTAACCTCGGAGGAGTGAATGCACGTGTGTGCATCGGACTTTGGTGTAGTGGTCGAAATACTTGACATGATCGGTGCTTGAGACGAGTGTTTGACATATATATACTATTTGTATCGATAAACGTATATATATAGATATTTATATACAGGTATATATATATAATCTGAAGTGGATACTGTAGGAAATCGATTGACCGTACGTTGACTTGCTGAATATCAGCTTGGCTCTCGATCCCACACGAGAGAGGTTGGTCCACTTCTTATACACGTACTTCACACGCGTTATCGAATCCAATCGATTCGATATAAGGATTCAGTTGTCCATATGGAATATTATATGGTCTTAGATCTAATTTTATCAGCAATTGCACATTTGGGCAAAAATAAATTGAGAATATACTGAGAGAAAAAATTTTTGGATCGTTAAATCGTTAAATAACAGAAATTTCTTTTTTTTGATGCTGAATTGATGAACTTCTAAAAACAAATGCACGAAATTTTTATTGAAATGTGACAGCGAAAAAGTGAATTCTATTTCTCACGCCTGGACGACGTGCAGATGAATTAAGCGATTGAATTGAGAATATGGCAATGAAAGAAATGGTAAAATCGTTCAGTTCATTGGACGAAGAAATCTCATGTGAAACTATAGTTAATCTCAAGGTGAGATGTATGAAAGACAAGGATGGAGAGTTTACGCTGAAAGGAGAGGAGTGAAGAAAATTCTCCTGGGATTGGTGAGTATTGCGGATAAAGTGTAGAGGCCAAAGGAAGAAGAAAACGAGATGCGTAAAGCTCGAGGCCGATGCTGGGACGAAAGAGGAGATCTCATCAGTGTAGCGACACTTAAAATCCCTATTTCGTTCGAGGCTTCAATGCTTCTCACTCTTTTTCCTCAGTCTGTGCTTTTCTCCTATAAGGCTGTCGAGCCTTATTCTCTCGCCGTTTCCACTTTCATCTATTCTCTCTCTCTCTCTCTCTCTCTCTCTCTCTCTCTCTGTCTTTCTTTCTCTCTCTCTCTTTCTCTCTCACCCTTTTGCTTCGGAAGCTTTACTAGCAATTTTACCAACCTGTATACTACGGTACGAGGCATGCAGTAGTAGAAGAAATCTGTGTCTGTGTGTACAACAGCACCTTGGTTCGACGCCGCTTAATGTCGCGTTTTCGCCGTAAATGGAGAAAATAGAAAGAGAGAGAAGAAGAAGAAGAAGAAGAGGAAGAGGAAGAGGAAGAGGAAGAAAAAGAGCAAATTCGCGAGAATCCTGTAGGACGAAAGAAGAGAGGGTGAGAGAGAAAAAGAGAGAAAGTAATGTGTCGAGTTGGAGAGAAAAGTTGAAAAGGGGAGAAGAAAAAGGATAGCGGAAGACGAGACGAAAAGGGTATATAGAATGGAAAGAGAAAGTGCACACAGAAGAGGAAACGGATTGAGACTTTCTTATCGTTACGAGTCAGTCACTCGCTCTTCTGCCTTGTCGCTTTTTCGCTCGAAGGAGGAGCGCAGGCCTCTTCTCTTTCCTCCAGATTTCGAATTCCTTATCTCTCTTTTATCCATCGACACGTTTATTTATTTATTTATATATTTTCCTTCTTGGTCTCATCTTTTTTGGCCATTTTCGCTTTCTCGCTCTTTCCCTTTTATACTATCTTTCTTTTTCTCTGTCTTTCGTCGCTGGCGTGTTTGTTCTGTACATATATTTATATGTATATATATATACAAACATAAGCCAAAGCAAATGCACGTGGAGTTGCAGGTGAAGAGCATTCAGCACGGGGAACGAAAAAAAATTTTAATGGAACAGCATTCTGTTAGGAAATTGGAAACCGATTGGCGGAGGGCTTGCACCCTCGTTTTCACAAGTTTCTGTACACACCAGCCAGCAGATAGATTATAAATGGAAAAAAAGTCGCTTTCGCGTCAAAGTCTTTTTCTGCCGAAGACGAAATGGTCTGTGCTATACACCAGACACCTACAGACCTTCACATTCACACTCAACCATGTATGTATGTGTTTGCGTATTAAGGCAAGACTAGGAAATAGCACTGAATACGAAAACACACACATAAAATCAATGGTGACATATACAGTCACTCAAATCAGTGTCGATTTGTAAGTTTGTAAGAAAAACATATCATGACATCCAATCACAAAATTCTATGCAGCTTTTTCACCGGTTTTCACACCAAATAATTATTTCAAAGATTTTGTTCACTCTCGTCAACGTTTATAGTTTTTTTTCTCAAGAATTAATGAATAACGTCATTATCAATGAGATCTGAAAGAAAAATAAACATGAATTTCGAAAAAAAAAAAAACAAAACAGAAATATTTACGTCCTCTGCTTTTCAATAAAATGATAAATAAAGTTTTGAAAAAAAAGATATAAAAAACTTTACTTTCATTTTATTTACTCGAGACATTTTTACAATATGTTTCTCAATGTTCGGACATTCTTACAGGCTAGTTGTTGGTTGAGAAGAAAATTAATAGCTGGACATTTTTCCGTAAGGATTAAATCAGCTGATAGAGCACGAGAACGAGTGAGAAAGGAAGAAAGAAAGTGCATGAGGAAACAAGCTCGCCACGACGATTATAAAACGCTCCGATAGCGTGCAAAGAACTTGATGGTGTTGGTGTGTTCTCTCTCTCTCTCTCTCTCCTTCAGCCGTTATTTTATAGTTCTATTCTTCACTACAAGTTCGCATAGAGGTTTCACTGACTTATATATACGCAACGAAACAAAAAGGCTTAAGCCATGAGTGTGAAATTTCGCTGGTTAAGCCCTTTTCTTTCCCAGTAGTCGATAATCCATAAAAAATATACTCAGACCTCGGGAAAACATCACTCGAGGAGAAAAAATGGAGTCACAAAAAAGAGAAGCGAAAAAGAGAGAGAAGTGCTCGATAAACTTATGCTCAGTGCATGTATATGTGTGCCGATTGCAGTTTTGTTGCATGTCTCCTCAATGGCACGCCCATTTATTACCCGCTTCGTAATTTTTATACACGCCTGTGGTATTATCGGTTTTAATCACTCTCTCGTGTGGTGTTTATATGTACAACTTTTAAGTATGAGTGTATGTGTGAATGAGAGAGAAAGAGAGAGAGAGAGAGAGAAAGAGAGAGAGTGAGAGAGAGAGAGTACAAAAGATAAGGGAGAAAGAGAGCTTTTGAACAAGTGACACGGTAACAATTAGAAAGTGGCCATACATTTTTACAGAGGTTTGCATAGTAGTATGTGGATGTTTGGAGGGTTGATTGTGAATCGTTTTTTTTCAGCCTTTTTTTTGAATAATGTGACATCGTTATTATACAGAAGAGTTTTTGTAAGTAAACAAGAATATGTATTTTATTTGTTGATTGCGTGAGCGTAAATTTCACTTTTCAGTTCCTTTATAATTTTATATAATATTTCATACCAACAAATCTCCTCAGTAAAGAAAAATTCAGTAGAAACTGCATCGCCAGCAAATGAGAACAATAAGTAAAACGATACAAAATTTCATTAAAATCGAGTTATATTTCGTTTAATGAAATATTCACATGTATAAATGTCATTTATTTATAAAGATTATTAGAAATAATGAATCTGGGATAGTATTAATGTTTATTTCTTCAAATGCAAATTTAACGAAGCCCTTTTTGGTGGACGTTCGTTATACACGTAGCTAATATCCTTGTGGCGTTCTCTCGCTGTATCGTTTAGGGTGAAATCGAATTATCGATGGGGTGCCGAGGTCGGGAGCGTTTTGTCCTGGCCGTGGTTGGATTTATGCTTTACAGAAGAGCTGTTACGAAAGGGAGAGAGCGAGAGAGAGAGAAAGAGAGAGAAAGATAGGGAAAGAGGAGCTTGGCCAGAGACGAGCTTTCGTCCACACTATATATCGAGAGTTAGAATCTAGACAGAAGAGAAAGAGCCTTTTTGGAATGAATATACATGTATATAGTAATGGGCATGTGTATCTCTCTACCAAGGGGGAAGTCCCAATGTAGTATGGCCGAAGAGCACAGGTGGCTCCGCTCGATATTGGCTTTGCATTTGGATTTGGCGTGCACGCCTTCGTCCCATGCATAGAGGAGGCTGTGCGTCCTCAGTAGCCAGGAACAGTACCGGCGGTGGTTGCTCTGGACCGCTCGCGTTCAGCCGGTGGTGGGCAATTACCCCACTAAATATTCACAAGTTCATTACGCGCTCACGGAAAGTTGGATGCTTCAGTCTCGCTTACTCTTTGTCTCTCTTCGTCTTTCCCTTTCTCTCTCTATCTCTCTCTTCTTTGTGGTCTCTCCCTTTCTCTCTCTTCCACTCACGTGTTTCCTCAATCCTCGTAATGTCCATCCTGCTTTCTCTTCATGACGAACAGGAAGAAAGGGGCCTGTTACCACCACGACGAAATACAGAAACCTTCATGCACGAGGCTTCGTACCTTTCGC
Source organism: Campoletis raptor (assembly GCA_948107755.1). Classification (NCBI taxonomy): domain Eukaryota; kingdom Metazoa; phylum Arthropoda; class Insecta; order Hymenoptera; family Ichneumonidae; genus Campoletis; species Campoletis raptor. The sequence continues at coordinate 20,642,836 of OX403623.1, forward strand.
GATTTGACAGAAAATACGACAACCTTGTAAAAGCCAGATCCATATTGAAAAAAAGGAAAAAATAAATAAGCGAGCCAGACGAGACGGCGAAAGGGAAACTGGCAGATTAAGAAAAATGGAAGAAAAGTTAAAGGGACCAGGCGCGGGAGGCTTAGTTGTGAATTATTTTATTTGTCCTCGCTCTGCTCTGTTCCTCCTCCTGCTGTTATCGATCAATACACATTTTTCAAAACGCCCTTTTTAAAATTCTATTTTATTATGTTCAATACCGCAAAGCTTATTAAAAAAAAAAAGTTATTTATTTAATTTTATTAATTTGAACGTACTTTGGAAATTTTTATTTTCATGGAAGCCATTTATTGGTCTTCCAATCGATGTATTTGTAGAGAGAGCGAAAATCTAGACTTTGTCGATATCTCGAGTGCGAAGAATTTTTCTGGTTCGTATCATACATCGTGGTTTATGTTTTTTATGTTCCCATTAGAACGAAGTGTTGATTGCGACTTTAGTTTTTTTTCAAAGTCCTTGAATGATGAAAGATTCGAAAAAATTTGCCGAGGATTTGACATCGTTTTGAAGTTGTTCCACTTTCCGAAGAGGAATAAAAATACAGTTATGACAATGACGTGATACTGAAGATTAGAAAGTTAGTTCATCTTGTCGACATTTAATTCTTCGGATGTGCTACCACTTTTGTAAAATATGATTTTCTCAATAGAATTATGATTAATTTAACGATCGGGAAAGAAAAAAAAACCTGTTGACATTTTGCTCCATTCTCATTCGTCTTTATTTTTTCTGTTATCGTGGTGCCGCATCGGGACTGCGTCCAAATGGAAAAACATCGAGAATATCTTAACTTTTTGAAATATATTATTATATCGATGATATCCGCTCGACTGGCAAATTGAACTGGAATATCATTTGATCACCTCGATTATTCGACTCGACTTTTATTGATCTACTTATTCATTATTATTGACGTCGTATATTCACATCGATGTAATTCCCCTACTCATCCGTAGATCGTATCAGGCGACATCGTATTCTAAACGATCGATATATTTATATATATCTATATATATATATGGACTGGTACTTTGCGTCGTTCAATTATTTCCTCTCAATCGTAACGTTTAAACACTTTTTTTATAACGAGCTCGTTGCGGAAATGACGAAATAGGAGGTGATAAATATCAATTTTTTTATCAAAATATACACACGTGACGTATGTGATTTGAATAATATTAAAATGGCAAAAAAATTTAACGTATTTTTCTCGTTCGTAATGTGCATGTATTTTATGAACACCAATTTGGAGATACATATTTTTTTTTTATCCCCTCATCGATCATTGATCATCGATAAAACGTTTTCGAACTGATAAGGAAACAATCATAATTATTTTTAGGGTTATTTATTGGTTTATCAGTATTTTTTAAATGACGAGGACAGGAATGCATAATGATTGTGAAAAAAAAAAACACCAGTAGTTATTAACTTTTTGACAGGAAAATTGTAAACTTTTTTTTTTTTCATTACTATTTGTTTCGTAACTAGTTTAATTGCTGCCATAAAATCTCGATGTAATCTGAGAATCTTTGGAATCCGCTAAATTGAATCGAATTTGTAACAAATGTTTAATTTGCAGAAAACATTTGAAGAGCTTCGAATGAACAGCTCGTTGAGACTCTTGACAGAGTTTCGTTAAAACGTCGATAGGAAATAAAAAATCAATTAGAGCAGAGTTATAAAATTCGTAAGATGTATTGTGTGCGAAAGCGTGAAAAACGGTTTTAATAATCCGGATTGAAAGTTTCGAACAAAGTACGTATAACGTCAAATCCAGCGATTCAAAGACTCTACACACAGAGCTATATTTACAAAATATAAATTTATCAATGCTATGATGGGCTTTCGAGGGAGGTTTGGATGACGGAGAAAAAGCTGCACTACTACCTATCGACAGCAGTGCCATGAGAATTCCTCTTGTACCAGGGTGCACAAGTGCTGCGTACATTTGTATATATATGTACGTATATATATATGACCGTCGGTTAAAGCTTTTCGAGGGAAGCCTCGTAAAAGTTTAATAGATCGTTCGGTGCCCGAACGCGAAGCCGGTCTTTTACGGCTTATAAATGCTCCGTTTGACCGAAAACAATTTCCCAGGCGGAGAGCGAGCTCGCATCTTCTCCTCCTTTCCCTGTTCCTCACCTTCCACCCCATTCGCCAACCCCAGGACTTTTTTTCCCCCTCATTCTTCTCGTTTTATTTAACCCATTTTCTTCCGTTCCCAATCATCAGGTTTCATTCACTCACGATTTTCCAAGGCGAAACCCTTGCTCGTGTACCTTCGTTCACTCCACAGCGGGAGAGTCCACATATGTAGTTATTTAGAGGCTCAGAATGCTAAAGGGAATTGCAAAAGATTTGAACACGAAACTCTTCAATATTGGAGGTCATCGAAACATCCCTTTCGAACAAACTCTCTCTGACGCACTTACGTTAACACACTTCTGGAAAAGTTTGCTCCAGTCCAGATGAAAATGCAACTACATCCAGAATGTAAGACTTTTAGTGACGTCGTTTTCTAGCGAAATAAACTCTTTCCTTTTTTCTTTCTGTTTATCTATTATATGGCATTTTTCTTTTCTGTCCCACTTCGTGCTCCAGGTGTATTTCGATATCGATAAAAAATTCAGCCATTTTCATTCCATTACCTCTCGCAGTCGTTCTTAAGGAGATTCATCTGGTTAATGACTGAACAAACAGTTATTAATTTGAAAAATTGATTACAGTTATCAATAACGACAAAGTCACCTGTTAAAAATTTCAACCCTGAGGTTATCTTATTCGTGAGAAATTAATAAAAACAGATTTCCTCAATTAACACGCTTCCTTATGGGTTGCAGTGGTTTTTCTCATCTGTTTACAAGAATTTTGCAAGCATTGACAAACAGTTTCAGAAGAAACTTCCAATATCGATTAAAAAATATCTAAAGAACTTCTGTACAGTTTCCAAAAATCTATTAGATACTCATGAGCTTTAGAATCAATGAATTTGTCCTGAAAAACAAGGTCAAATGTCAAATCGTTCAAACTTTGGAGGTTAAACACGTTAGAATCGATGAGCAGATTACGCTTATAGTTGCAACAGTTATTTTTTTTTTTTATTTGCTCGGTACCAGACGATCTTCCTTAAGGGTGAGAAAAAATAATCAAAACTTTATATGATTTGACTCTTTGTAATTTATTTGTCATGGCGCAGCTGAAGGAGGAAAAAAGTTGAAATGTTAAAGTAAATTGAAGAAAATTGTATATTAAAAAAAAAAAAAATCTGTTTCATTTTAATGCCAAAACTATAAGACACTTTTAAGGGAAGGTTTTTTTTCATGTTTTATATGTGGAACGTAGAATATTTACCTTATACCTCACATATTTCTGTTTCACTGCGACATCCTTGAAATTTAATGTCAAGTTTTTATACCGGAGAGTAAGAGGCACAGAAGAGCAAATACGGAGATATAATCTTGATACGTTGGCCGGTGCTTCACGTAAGCTGAGGGGCATAACTCGCTAAACGGTAAATTGGTCTCTTGGTGAAAAAATTGGCAAGACGTCCAACCGAGAGAGCCATTTGGAGTCGTACACGTAAAAAACTAAGATGGCATTGTGTACTTTTACGTTGTCCTTTCTTCATCCTCTTCCTCTCTTCCTGCCTCTATTATTTCCTTTTTTTTTCAACCATTTCATTATTCTATTTCTCTTTTTTTTTCTTCGCCTCGTGTTTTCTTTTTCTTGTGTCCTAATTTTTTTTTATCGTCCTTATTTCCTTCTCTGGGTTCCTTTTCTTTTTTCTTCTCCTGTTTCTACTTCTTTTCTTTCTTTCATTTTTTTTTTCGTCTTGTCTCTTTGTTTTACGGTGCTTCAAGCTTCGCGGGCATGAGTGTCTCGTTTCGAAGTCGAGAGTTATTGCTTCGACGCTTTAGATCGGCGGAAAACGCACTTTTTTTTTTAGGAACTGTTATATACTTTTTTTTTTTCCTTTTTTTTTCGCCGGAAACGAGGGATGTAAAGCTTCTGAGAGGAATGGATGGGAATGGATCACAAACGAGACAAAAATTTGGAAGTATTTCTATATATTTTTTTGATGAGTGGGTCCACACATGTTTGTTATTTCCCGCATAGCTATTTCTTGACGACTTTCACATTTCGCTCAAGTTGGCAGTTTCGAATCCACGATCCATCAAAGACTCCACTGTTTTATTGATCTGTATTTTTTCCACTTACCTCTCTACCATCATAAAAATGACAATATTTTCATTTTATTATTTGATACATCAGTCTCTGTACGAAACACATATTCAATGTGAACAACAATCGATCAGGGAGAATAAAATTGAAAGATGACAAAAAAAATAAAGAAACACGAATTTCATACAAATTTTTATGCCATTTTTCATCCACAAATCTGTTCGATATAACACTTCAACTTAATTCTGCATCAATAAATTGCAATCTCAATGATTTGTTGTTTCTTTGAATCAATCGTTCGAGAATGTTTGAGAAATGTATTAAAATTGGTACCAAATCAACTGAATTTTGACAAATTATTCGTACAACTGCGTCCTGAGGATAGCAAAAGAAAAAAATTTCAAAACATTTCGCTAATCCGTTCGAGACTTACAATCATTTGTTTTCAATTGAAAAACTTTTTCCTGGTCCACTTAAGTAGGCAAAACAGGTTGAAAATATATTCGACACTATTGAAGCGTAATTGAATAAATTCTAATGAATTTGTTGCTAGTTTTCGAATCAGCAACTAACCCATAGTCGAAATGTCACAATATCAGAAACAGCTGATGTCTAAAGGATCACAGAGCCTGTAGATAACCTCAAATTTTGTGAAAAATGTGTCCCTGATGCTTTCCACAAAATTTTCAGGCAGCAAACACGATAAAAAGTATTGAGTATGCTTCATTTTTTATTCCTTTCAAACGAAAGCTAATTTGTTACAATTATTAATTCAAATAATCGTGAAATAAAAAGTTTTGAGTTTCATAGTGCGATTCAAAGCGATTTCACTTTCAAAAACTTTGATGTTATGATCGACCTCAATAAAAATATTAAAAAATTAATTGAAATAATTTTTTTTCCTGACAATTGTAAAAAAATTGTGAACAATTGAATACGAAAATGATTTGAGTGAAATTTAACAGAAGTTTAATTTACAATAATTTTTGAGTATTCGAATGAGTATTAAAAAATCGACGAATGATCGCGATACTCGAATTAATCGAGAATGACGTTTTAACATTTATCTGGAAAACAAGACGTACCCGTAAAATTAATTCTCTGTTCAATTAGTTGTAAACTAGGGAGCTTTTTGGCACCGACATGCAATATCGATCAAAGCTTCACGTACAATCTACGAGTTGAAATATCGAATTCGTATATAGACTCGATGATAACAACGTGTCGAGGACAATGGAAAAGTTAGCACGAGAATGCAGCTAAAGTGTACATGTGCATATATTGTTAAATGTGTACACGAAAAGCTATATCTTGCACTCTCCCTCCTAGAAAACCATCCAATTTGGAGAGCACTGGTGTCGATTAAATTTCGATCCGTTATCGGTTTGCCACTTTCTCTCTTTCTCTATCTTCCTCTTTTTTTCTCTTTCGTTTTCCATGACTTTCTATTTGTTACATGTATATTATTGCATGAAATAAATTGCAAAAAAAAAAAAAAAGAAAAAAAAGAGTAAATAGTTGTACAAATTTGATGGAATAAAATAAAAATGTTAGTATTCCCGACATTATTATTTATCCAATTTGAATAATTGTGTCAATACGTTGAAATTTTTAATTCTCCAAATATTATATCCCCATTCGTTTTTCAATAAACGAAAAATAACTACATGCCATATTTGATCACCAAAAATCATTGAAGCCCAGTTTATAAATTGATACAGTGTTTGCTTATAAACAAAACGAGCCATCGTTCTTCGAGCTTCGAGTAATGAATTATTCTTCGGATAAATTGAACAGCAATTCGCCTCACTGGATACTGATTGAATCCAATCAATTTTATTACGATCGAATCCCTAACAAATGCAACGATACCAGCAGCTATATTTGTTTTGTTATTTATCTCTTTTAACTGTAGGCTAAACCACGAAAAGTTAGTTTATTTTTTTTCATTATAGCCCTGAGCTACTCAATGAGACTGACGTTTTAGCATTTGATTGCTTTTTGAAAAAAAAAATCGAGCAAACACGTTTATTTGAAAATGTGAAAAAAAAACTTCTATTCTGTTGAACAAAAAATGGTTTGAAAATGAGTCGAAAAAAGGAAAATGCATTCAGCAGCTCTATACAAAAAAAAAAAAAAAAACAAAAAAAAAAAAAAAAAAAAAAAAAACATCAAACAAATCCAAATTGAAAGAAAATCAAAATGAAGGTTTAAATAGGTTCAAACAACTTGTGTTAATACATGAAAAAAATAAAATAACTGACTCTGTAACTCGTTACATTTTGTTTTACATGTAATTTTTTTTTTAATTTGACTTATTCGACTTGGTCGTTGGCAGAATCATCCTGTGATCTGCAGTTGATCGAACTCATAACAGGATGGAGTAAATATTTGTCAAGCCCAAAAGGCACATAGACTATATTAAAAAGTACATCGCTGGTCTATATAAAGTAACATAACTGGATATGCACGAGTTTTTGATGGCGTGCCCACTGCTTCGATCGTTGTTTTTCTGTTTTTTGCTGCCTCGTTTTTTCCTCGTAACGTGTAATTGCGTAACGGTGTGTCGGTTGGTATTTTCACAAGGGCAGCCGTTCTAAAAAAGTGTCCCACAGGATATTTTGCCGCAAGCCACATTCGATATACACAACCGATAAATACAAACAGCAAAATGCATGTGAGGAAAAAAAGAACGGACTATCGGGGCAAACGAATTGAAAAATAACTGTTCTGTTTCTGAACGATCTACAACCCGATTATACGCTTGCAGGTTACATTTTTCTCCGAACGAGTATTAATGTCAAAAAATGTTGTGTCAACGTCCATTTTAGTAGCCAGCAATAGTATTTTTTATTTTTATTTTTTTTTTCTGTACAAACTACACAGTTATTAGCACACAGCAAAAGGTTCAGTAAATTTTCAAATAATAATACATGCACCACAATTTTTACGAACTACAAAATATTATGCAGATTTCGCCACAAATATGCGATAACGTATTAAAGAATAAAAGAAAACAATTAGTTGGAAGAAGACGAGAAATTAGGGCGAGAGAAAAGGAAAATTATGCAGAATAAGTTTTAAATTCAAATTTCATTGAATTCTAAACTTGATTAATACTCAAATTGATACTCGATAAGAAGAAAAATCATCAAAAACAGGAAACTAAATAATGAAATCGTTCGAACGTTGTTACAATGTAAGAAAAAAAAAAAAGTTCTTAAAAGCGAGATTTTTTCTTTTTCGTCAATAACTACAAAAAATTGTAATCACTCATCGTAAAAAAGTAAAAAAGACGAGAACTTGGAATCGCGGGATTTTCTGCAACTTTTCGTTCGTTCTGAAGATTTAAAACCGACGAAATGCAGATTTGGATTACAATTTTACATGCTGGAATATTTGTAAAACTTCCATTTAATCAAAGTGACATATAAAACACACAAATACATGATGATAGCTTACGGGAATAGTGTGAATTATGTACAGACATAGAAAAACTCGTAAAGAGATGAGAGGAAGATGGAAGTAAAAGAAAATAAGGAAGAAAGATGGTGAAGTGTTTTTACTTTCGTATAGTTTTTGTCAGCTATACATAAACCTGTATAGTCGCTGAATCGCGAGAGAAAAATATACGTATATTACCTTCCGTGGCACGTGATCCGCTTGGGTTTGATTTTCTCGCATCAGAGACGTCCAAGTTATTGCTTTCCGCATATATGCGATAGAGTCTGTACGTCCTTCAGCATTGGTTCGTTCGGTGGTACATTCAAGAGACCGAGAAAACCGGCTAGTGGTATAGGTAAAATAAATAAAATAAATAAAATAAATAAGAAAAATAATAAAAGCTCAGAGTATGCGTATTTTCACGAAACTCTGAAGAGTGCGACCGACAAACGGAAAAAGCATCATCGTAAGAAGAGAGAAGATGTTCTTTCCACCTCGAATTCGATCTGGATTTACGATATTGGTTGCAACGCCACCTGAACCCAGACATCGAGAGATCTCTTTCAGCCCCGCACCCTCCTCTACTCTGTCAGTCTCTGTTTCACACCATAGGACACTAGGGTGCAGTATTCCCTCTTTATTTTATCTCATACATTTAAATTCCCATGGGAGATCCCATGGCAAAATAACAAAACTTTCATTTTTAATATAAAAGTTTTGTTTCTTCTTTTTAATTCATAATAATCGTCATAATTATAGAATATGAAGAATATTTAGTCATCGGTAAAGTGAGAAAAAAATTTGGTTAAAAAAGTTGTCGAATATTTGTACGAGAGATTCGATATTTTCGATAACAACAAAGTTTTTGCCATTTCAACATTTTAATTAGTTCATTCAAAGATTACCAGCGAAATTTATTGTTGAAATGACAAAAAAAAAAAAATGTTATCACAAAACATTTAATTGCCTCAATTCATATAAATAATCAACCTTTTCAACAACGTTTTTTCGTCTCAGGGCAGTTATACTCTTGGTCTCGAAGTAAAAATAAAACTTTGATAAAATTACGATGAAAATTTTATACAAAAAATAATTAGAGCAGCGACTAAAAGTCAGGAATAGAAAATTTCGGTTTCCCATCCTCTTTTTTTTTTTATTCCTCAGTTCCATCCACTGAAAGGATTCTTTTTGCATTTTTAATCAATAATAATGAAAGAGCAGGTTTAAAAATTGAAAGCTTTTTACGAGCTGATTTTTATTTCGTTGATTAGTGACGATTCAATGATAGAATTTGCTCAATAGGGTCGATATATGAAGAAAATGTACATAAATAGTAGTGAGAATTTATAGGATTGGGAAAGAGAAGTCCTTTAACTTAACTTCTGGAGGCAAACGTTTGAAAAAGCTGTACGAAGCATTCGCAGTTAAAATTTATGTTCACGCAGATAGCGGGCCAATATAAATGAGATTTTAAGTACTGTGAACTGTCAAGAAGAAGTTGAAAAGCAACTCTTACGATGACTCGTGGTGGCATATACTTCTTCCCTTTTGAGCGAGCACGTCGAGAATCTCGTTTTCTATTTCCCGAAGCAGCCAATGTAGTCGCTTAATATAGCCCAGTCGAAGCATTCAGCAGTACCGAATGATGCCGATAAATTCGTGCACGATATAAATTATGTCGTTCTTCGCGAATGCGGCCTTTCCATGCAAAGGGTGTCCTAAATTTTAATATCAAAATTCTAAAAAAATACATTCGATTGAACAAACGAATTGAAATAAAGATAAAAATTTTCCATGGCTCCAAATTTCGGTAACTTGAGAACTTGAGCTATGAAAAAATATCGAAAAAGAACATCCTTAAGAAAAAAAAATCGGATTGCAAGTGCCCACTTTTTGATCGAAAAAGAATATCTCTGTTCTTTTTTTTTCCGCTTAATTTTTAGAAAAGTTATTAAATTTTTTTTTTCGTATTCAGTTTCGCGCGATGTCTGGTCAAGGAACCTGAAATCGTCAATTTTTATATTTATTGTCTCGTGTGTGGAAAGGGGGCGATTTATAGAAAAAAAAAAAAAAAATGACATTAGACTTTTTCACTTGGGATTTGGGCCTGCATTGAAGTTTACGATATTGTCCCTGAGAAGCGGAAAGAAAGAATAGAAATGAAATAAAGATGGTGAGACAACGAGTAGAAAGTTTTGTGAATCTCGCGAGAGTTTAAACGGGTTGACGGAAAAATCGTGAGTGTAGGGGAGTTTAGAATCTCCGAAGGACCGAGAGACGAGGCGATTCTTTTGGGGTGTGTGAGAAAGCAACCGTAGCATGAAAAGTCGGTGGGAATTTCATTAGAAGTGGCAAACGCCTGTAAAAGAAGCTCGCGAAAGCAGAGAGAGAGAGAGAGAGAGAGAAAGCGATGAAAGGCAAGACTGAGAAAAGCAACGAGAAAAAAAAATACAACGCAAGACTGAACAGAAGGGGGAAAGTCCGCTAGGAAAATGAATGAATTTATGGTTTTTAATATTTGTCCATTGTGTCGCTTCGCGTGAAACGAAATACAGAGAGAGAGAGAGAGAGAGAGAGGGAGAGGTTGGGATAAAAGAAAAAAAAAGGTTTCAAAAGACAGTATGTGCGAGAGTTGGTGAACACAACAAAACCATTCAATGCATCTGACCTCGCTTTTTTGTTCCTCGTTTGAGCTTTTTTCGTGAAAGTGCCCAGAACGTATTATCTTTTTTTTTTTTTTACTTCAGCGTTCCTTGTTCCCTTCGTGGCTCATGTCTCAGATCGCACCGGATTATTACCGCGTGCCCCTCAGTTTCCAAGATCCTCATCGAGCTCGATGTTACTATAAAACGAAAAAATCGCATTCCGCGTATAGCGTTCAGCAGCTAATAGAAAAAAAGTAACCAAAAGAAACCAGATCCGTCCTGATGACTTTTCTGTGTCTCGGCTACGGTGCAGTGTCTAAAAAAAGAAATTTTAAAGATCTATAAAACGGCAGCGTAATATAATGAAAAATATATTAAATTAAAAAAAAAGTGTAGTTAAATATGATTCAAAAACTCAAATTAACAAATATTTCAACAACAAAATAATTAGAATTGTTATCTTAAAAAATTTCAATAACTCGGTACCATTTTTTTGATATCTGTCCAAGCAACCAAAAGTTTTTAAATATTTGGCTACCAGCCTGTTTCTGAGTAATTTGTATAGTTCATTAGGGACCATACTGTTGACCATTTTTAAGCACGAAACACTCAAAGTTGAGAAAATATGCGTCAGTATGCATTTCCATGCACTTTGCTCGATGTGCTGACGAGAGTGTTGTGTGGAGTTGAAAGATAACTGACCGGAGACAATTTACTCGACACTATATACTGCTTTGGAGTAGGGCGAGAAAAAGGGATGATTTTAGTTTAGAGAAATGGTCGTGGTGTTCTTCTAGCTCTCTCTTTCTCTTTCTCTTTCTCTCTCTTTCTCTAGCTCTCTCGTAAGCATTGATAAAGACTATATGCTGGAGCTGCCAACGTTGGTAACGTCGATGAATAGAGAGGTAATGAATCGCAGTGGACACCGACACGAAAGAGGCGAGGCAATTGGAGGCGTTGGCTGTGGTCATCCTAGCCGAAAAATATATATCCCGTACATGCTGCCACTTTGCCGCATATATATTATCATATACAGAGCATTTCTCTCCCTATCTAACTCCCTCACGCTTTGTCTACCTATTCTATACCCTTTTAGGTTCTAACAGAAACAGGCACGTCGAGTTGTTGAGCTATATCTACTCACACTGTATTAAAAATCCATAGAGGTCATTCCTATGGAGTTTGGTCTAGATGAAGAACAAGGAAAGAACAAAGAAAACATTGACATCTGTCAAAAGATCATTAAAATGCATGATTTCAGACATGAAGATGTCAGACATTTAGATGTTGATCAGTTTTCAATGAAATGATCAACATTTTTGTAGTTAGGGATCCATTTCAAGGTGGTGATCAGCTGTTACGCAAATGTAAGTAGTGATTGCATGACTGATTACTCAAATGTACTTATGCCTGGTAACACTTCTGAAGGCTTAAGACCAGCGAAGGATAGAGAGTAAGATTATTGTTAGGTTTAGCAGTTTCGTTAGGATCAAACGTATTCAGGCTACAAGCAGATATCCAACAGGAACCAGAAGCATGGAAACAACCATTCGTTGTATTCGAGCTTCACCGGATACTCTGCTCTCGCTGTTCATGGGTTTGAGCAAGTTTCAGCTGCTACGTTCTCGGACGTCGTTCTGCCTATTTGTCTCCTGGACTCTCTCTCTCTCTCTCATTCTCTTGCACATCCTTATCCACGACGCTCCATTCACTATCTCGATGAATATAGTCACTTATACAGATAAATATACATATGTGTATGTATAGCCGGTTTTAAGGACCAATGCATGCACGAGAGGGCAGTGTATAGCTCAACAAACTCGTACGTAGATCGAGTAGATCGATCGAGAGTATGGTGAGAATCTCGAGTATCCATGCAACGAGGAAAATCACTTTGGCTGAGCTTAATACCAAAGCTCTTCTCTCTTGCATACACACATCACCGGAGGCCTGTACCGAGTGTGTTACGCACTCGAGAAGAGACAGGAGGATTTGTTCCATGACAAGAAGCTCCACCAAACTCCACGTTGCCTCTCTTCCAACTCCATCTCTAAAACGAGCTCACGTCACAAAGAATAAAACAATTAAGCTTCAGAATCTTTCACACCATTTTCGTTCAAACTTAATATTCGACTCTTTATTTTCGATCTTTCGTTAGCTTTTAGCTCGAAGATTCAAATATATTAAAGAAAATAGACGAACTTGTCAATGTAAAAATTCATTTTATAATCGAGTTTTCTACTTCAAGGAAGATTGAAATTTTCTTCGATTTGTGCTGTTGATGTTACACGATATCGAACTTTTTACTTTTATTACATTTTTACTGTAAAATCCTGACCGTAAAAAATGACGTGTCGTAAGCTTCGCGGCTTCTGCGTTTATAGTTGTCTATTTTATTTCCGGGTCAAAAGCGAATCTACAAACTTTAAAGGAAAAAATCACGAGATCACGGAAATAAAGTGTACAAAATTCGCATGGAGCATGCTTTTTTTTTCTTCTTACTTATTTTATATTTTTATTTATGGTACAGAGGCATAAACGTGACTGTATCTTTGGGTCAAAGCATCACGTTTCGGACGTGTAAAAAAGAGCCTGTAAATGGATCGTTTTTCTTGTGCCTTTAGTAGGAAGAGAAACGTGGAGAAAAAAAAAACGAATAGTCTCAGCCTCGGTGGCTGTGTGATGGCTACGCCATCGTGGCTTTTCTCGTAGCTGGCTTAACCACCGTCAAACATTATGTATTTTCATAATATTTTACGCTTCCTCCGCGTATCGTTCTTTCGCCAAGATCGTGATACATCGCTCTCACGAGCAGCATCGTTTCCTGTCGACGGTATAAGTCTCATAACCATGAGACAGGACGTAAACGTAACCATGTATATATGTTTATCCATGTATAAAACACATTACGACGACAACCCCATTTATGTATTTATTTATTAACTTCCATATCGGGAATCGAACACAAAACTCGTTGCTTCTTTATGTGTCTATAGTAACGATCGATTTTCTTGGTCAAAACCGATCTCTATTATACATTTTTCACCCTTGTCCGTATTTCTGTATCAATTAATAAATCTGACAACTGTAATATACTTGGAAATATTACAATTTTGTTATTAATCACTTAGGCTTTTTCAAAATCGTCCCGACAACTGAAATATCAATGTTCAAAGGTTCGATGAGTTTTACGAGAAAACTGACCGGCGATGTGTTAATAGAAAAATGCAATTTTTCGAAAAAAGAAAAAAAAAACAGTGCTATGACGAGATTTAGAAGAAAGAAAAGGTATTTATGTGAATAAGCGAACTTGAAAGGTTTATTTTCGAAATGAAAAAATTGCCGATTCTGCTGGAAAAGCGATATCTCAAAAGTGTTTTTGTACCAGGGGTGAAAAAAGCCGAAAATTTAGTCCGGGTCAATATGACCCAGTGTGTAATCGAAGAGTTATTGGCTGCACTTTGCAAGAAATAAAAATATCTTGACAAAATTTTTTTCTCTGTACTTTTTAGATTGAACGAAGACTTTTTGTTTCGTTTTTTGTAAAAGTAAAATAGCTTAGAAAAATCTTTGGCAGTTTGTAGATTTTAAAGGGAAATAATTCACGCGAAGGCATTGTGTCACTGAGTTGACGTGAAATGGCCGATATGTATAGATGGGATGATGCAGTACGCAAAGAGCAAGAGAGATTCATTATCGTCGCACGAGATTATCACAGCTCGGAGATACGATCGAAGGCTCGAGCACATTTACAGCATGGAAGTGCGGAAATAGAGAGCCCGTGAGAGGATCAAGTGAAAGAGAGCGAGCGAGAGAGACAGAGAGAAGGAGAGCAGGAGAGTGCGGAGCAATGTTCTCGTATACCGAATCGGCAATCGGCATGCCTCACGGCGTTGCAGTTACTATAACACCAGCAGCATCGTTCGGCATTGTAATATCTGTGCATATTCGGATCGTGGCTAGCGATACGAATCGACGGACGCGCGAGAAGATTTACTTTATCGCCCAGTACACGTCCAAGCGGATTTATGCGACTGGCCGAACACCAATGCCCCGTGTCTCTCACTCTCTCTTCCCTTTCCCCTTTTCTCACTCTCACTCTCTTGCTCTCTCTCTCTCTCTTTCTCTCTTTCTGTTACGCGTCCTATATTTATTTACGATAGATCACGATTCTGCGTTTCATTCTGTTACATTCGTAACTGACGACATTCCGTTATGATTGGATTAATTCCATGACGTACATCAGCTTGAAACGAAAAGATAATGCAGTCGCGATGATCAAAAACGAAAAATCCACGTGCCAGATACGTTATCGGGTTCTTGGTAAAGTCTTTAGAATCAATAGCATAGCTTTGTTCTGGTATTAAGACGAAAAAAACCTTGTTGATCGTTCAAAGTAAATATTTTGACTAAGTTCTGTGAATCACACGATTCGCTGGATGGTTTCCATTAGGTCATGAAATATTGGTCTTACGGAATCGGGTGATACGATCAAGCGATAAGGCCAATTTTTCGCATATCAAGGATCGACGTTCCCACATAAATGAACTTTGTTTTATTATTTGCAAATAATCGTCTAGTTAAACTGTTATAACCTCGACGATGATTCGTAATGACAAATACGTGTGATTCGATCATTCTTCTATAATCGTGAAGTTCCGATTGATCAGGGTCGTAAAAACGTTGATTCAACAATTTGTTGGTCGAGGAATCTGCGGAAATATTTGAAGAGACGTTTTAAAATTTTTTAAACTTAGTTTAGACACAAAAAGAAACGATTTTTCAGTTGGAAAATGTTTCCTTGATGAAAAGGCAGAAGAGTTTTTTCTAACGTCAAGAATAATTCTGATTTTTTTCATGTTCGAGAAGCGATTGAGCAAGAGTAATATATGGTTTGGAGTCTAATAGAATCTTGCTAAGATCCGAAGAAGCGTAGAAAAGGGAGTGAAATATTGCGTGGGAGAGTAGGGAGTGAAGAAGGCCGGGAAGGATCTGGATGAATACACGGAGTAACGGGGACGGAACCTGACGGCAGTCATAATCGATGTCGAATCTGAAGAAAAACTGCTAAACGAAAATGCCCCGAATAAAAAGGATGGCGTATAACATACACATATAAACTTATAGTGAGCAAAGGATCTGGACGGTGCGATCTAATGGAGAAAATAATGGAATTTCGGCAATAAAGATCGTACGGTAAGATCGGTCCGTCCGAAGACGTCCTTCTCTTTGCTCTTTTCTTGCTGGACCATAGTGTCACTTTCAGTTCTCTGCTTTGCTATGAGAGTAAGTGACGTATCACAAGAATCAGCGTGTAAGAGCAGAAGACAGAAATAGAGTTGAAATTGTCGGACTTCCTGTCACTAGGGACTATTCCATCTTTTTTTCATTGATTCAAAGGAATAGGGAGAAAGGGAGGAGAGAGAGAGAGAGAGAGAGAGAAGAGAGGAGAAAAGTATAGCTAACAACATCGTGTTCGATCGTTCGATAAATCAACAGTACTGGTTGATGTGCCTGGTGAATTTTAGAAGTGCGGCTTTGCAGTGGGTTCGAGCCTGCGAGAGCTTTTGCACACCCTCTGAAAATCCTGTTCCACCTTCAGGAAGCGACCTTCCTGGCCTCTCCGCCGTGTAATGGTTATATATAACCAGCTACTTCCGCTGGATCATCCTCGGGACTTCCCCACACTAATTGATTTTTCGACGAATTTTATCCAAGCAATTCCGGCAACAGTCTTACTACACGTTTATATACTCCCATCTATACTTTTTTTCCTCTCTTTTCCTTCACTCCCGAGAAGAGCATAAGCTACTGACTTTAACGAGCTCCATACACGCAAACCAACCTCCTCGAAGCCTCGTGTCTAAGAAAATTCAAAGACCATTCTTATCTGCACGTTACATCTTTGCTTATTGACCTCAACATTTTCCATTCCATCAAACACAGTTTAATATAATTATTAAAACTCTATTGAATCTTCATATTCACTCGAACGTTTTCATATCATGTTCAATCAAATTATCAATTTATGATTTGTAATTGAAGTGAATCTTGCACGGATTAATCGATTTTTCTATCAAATAAGCGTATCAAGTACTTCATGAACTTCATGAGCAGGTTTCTGGAGCTCCCACATCAGCTTTTCTTCATTATCAGATTTTCCTTAAATCTCTGAATTATTCCTTAATTTTAATCATTGCTAGACACGTACACGCAATGATTGAAAATCTGTAGGTACGTAACCACGTGGTTGTTATTATATATACTATTTCTCTCTTATTCCAGTCACGAGTGTCTTGATTGCTCAATAATCATGCATCTCGTTTGGTTGCCAGACCTCTCTTGAGTTCATAGCCTCGAGTTCATAGCTGTAGATTTTGCCTGGTGGGCTCCGGATATTCAACCTCAACGTAGATAGTCTGTACGCCATTGGGGTAGCATGCATCGTTTGCTCCCGTGGCGGAAGGGTAAAGGGTTTCTCTATCGCTTTTGCGGAAATGAAAAATGCACGAGAGACCTCGCGAACGTACCTCATCTATATCTGCACTTCATATATGTTTATATATATATATATTTACACGGTAGAGTGCAGCTGCGTATCGAATTAATACGTTACGGTGAATTTACGATCCCATCGTGAGCATTGCTCTATCCGCTGGGCCAAATCGGGCACTTCGATCGTTAAGCGGTGTGCATGCTATACGCGCTATTAATATATTATTCAAATTGCGAGAGCAAGCGATGTTGAGAGAATTCGCGCAATCCTATTCATGGATTTTATGTACATTATATACTAATGTATAAGTATAACGCACATGAAATTTTTTTTTTTTTTTTTACTGAAATACCTATACTCGGTAATGTCATAGATCAAAAACGATACGCATGTACCCATTTGTTCAAATAGTAAATTATGCAAGATTCATCTATGGGAATCCTATTTGCAATGTACTATCTGGGCTTCAACGATCAACCGAAATGGCTGCTTTCATTACTTTATGATTAAACAATACTATGCGTTGCGTTCTAACAATTTTGCTACAGCCTGCAAACGTTCTGGTGGAATGAGTACAACCATTTTTTTGGATCGATTTTTTAAAGTTGTATTCCATACTCTTCTTGCCTACATTCAAAATCGGTTCGATGTGTCTCTTCTTTCTTGAATTCCTTAACAATGGGTGGTTACTTGATAATGACCGATTGTGGTACTTTTAATGCTTGTTAAACAATACGGATAATCTGGTGGAATGAATATCACAATTATGTAATTCCAGATAGAAATTATTGTTGTTGTTACAAAATCGATTTGCCTCACAAAGCAAATTTGAGTTAATTGTTTCTGTATTCGTTGTCCAGGGATAAAAAATGAAAATGGACAAAATGATGTCGGTTGAGAATCTACGTATTGTATCTGTGAGCACTGTCCTGTCATTCAACAGCCAGTTTTGGTTCAATCTCAATATAATCTCTGTACATTTAGGTATATTAATGCAGCATGCTATAATCCCACGGGGGGTTACGTAAGGTTAGAGAGTTATATACAGCAAGCCATGTGTGAATCTATGGTGTTTTAGTAAGGATAACGAGGAGAATCAGGCCCGATTGGACAGGGAAATATGCAACGATGTAAGCACCAGGAAATAGAGATTGACTGATGAACACAAGGGAGGAGAGATTTCTGAGTAACGGTAGGTTCCTAGTGTTGCCCTAGCAGGAAATCGGTTTACCGTTTTGATTCGTAATTGGTAACATTAACGGATCTAAATAGAATAAAAAGGTTAGTCAATAGGTCTGTTTCTCAGAGGCAGATAGATGGAGAATGGGAGGTAGTGAGGGAGAAAGTTAATGAAAGAGACTGAGAACGGGTTGCACGGATGAAGAGGTAGGGACTCTAGTGAGGTTCGAGAGCGATGGGATGGCACGAGCACGCAGTCTATCAGAGATTAGCGGGTCGATCCATTAGGGGGTGATTTAGCTCAACCAGGTCCCCAAGCACTTTCCACGGTGCATTCGGGTCCCAGCACGGTTGCCGGACGTTGCTTCAACCACTGTGTGCATTTCACGCTGTGTGGTAGTGATAAAACGAAGGCACGCCGGACTATATGTTACTAAAATATAAATATACTCAGATGTACGGTAAACCATCAAGGTATAACATATAGGATGGCAAATCGTTCGTCCCTCGAATGCTCTACCGATATACAGAGAGAAGAGCGAGAAGCTGTAGGGTGGTTCGCGGGCATAATCAGCCCAAATGAAGTATGTGCGCACCGGGGGCATATTGGGCACTACCCGAGCGATCGGTGCGTGTGCGTGGCACAGGGGATTCTACTAACGCTTGGTTGTTTCGAGGAATGAGGTGACCTCGCAGGATTCGACGGACGACAAGCAGGAGAATCGAGAGGATATATAACGATCAACCATTTGCCACATATAGCCTTACTCTCTCACTTCCTCGTTCTCCCTTTCTATTTCTCATTCTCTTTCTCTCTTGCAACCTCTGGCGTACCGCAGCAAAACCATATATACCTGGACAACCCGCGGGGGTCATCTCTCTCTCCGTAGTCCCTCTGTTTCTCTATCCATTCGCAATTTGCATATGTATACGTACGAATCGTCCTGTTGAACACGCTAACCGTTATAACACCACTACTAAACCAACTACCAACGAATCATCGCGCCAGCATCACTAATACTAATACAAGACTTGATGCTGCTGATGGGGATGCTGTTCGTTCCTAGTGGGGATAATGCTGCTGGGGAAACTCCGGGAATACCAAAGCAGACTGAATGAGCCCGCGAGAGGGCGTTACGGGACAAACTTCTACCAACCACCCTCTCCCTCCTCCCTACTCCCCGTAACCCCTTCCACTGAACGCCTTGTCCCAGGGGCACGATGTGTCCTGCCTAATTACAATGTCCAGCGTTTCCCACTGTCCAAATACAAACACCGTCGCTAATGCGCTCTCTCCCCGCTCTCATCCTTCTCTCACGCATCCTCCATAGTCCTCTTTCAACCCCTTCCTCCCTTTCTCTCTCCCCATCTCTTTCTCTCTCAAGTTATCTACCGTTCTCTGTTCTTCACTCTGAGAATACCTAATACATCCATACTCACTGTTAGGCTTGTTCAAACCTACTGTCTCATGGTGTTAGAGTGTGTTAAAGATCCACCCATATACATATATGTATTCAACATCTACTCTACCACGCATTTCATCAATATCTATCGATATTGCTTCGCGGCTCGATCGTAACGTTTGTTTGCCGAACGATACGTATACACTAATACATATACAGGGTATCCTATTTATGGTTTTTACACCTATAAATTTATCAGAATATACGTTGTTTGAAAACTTTTTACCAACAAAGCACCATGTGGACAGATTTTTATGGAAGACTCGGTATTGTTGATGCTAATCGTACTTTGTTCTTCGAAAAATTCATTCCATTTTTTATCCCTCGTACCAATATTTAAACTCTTTTTATTCTGAACCAAATTGTTTGTTGTTATCAGTTTTCTTTGCCTTTAAGTATATTGAAAAAATAAAATCTGATGAATTCATTAGAAATTATGCATTCCAGGCGCGAAAAGGCAATGAATGCAGGAGAACAATGTCTGCTGCGGAGAATTGATTTTGTGCGTTCAGACACCCTGTATACCTTACTCTTCCACCTGCCAACCCACGTTTCCAACATTAGGTGGGTGTGCGTTACTCAGCGCCTGTCTCATCCACACAAATCTAAGCCTCTCTCGAAATCTGGGATCTGGATTGTTCTGGCCCTCTTCCCACGATCACATCTATACGCTAGTAACCACCGTTCAAACCTGAAGATTTAACTCCTATGGTTACCGTATCCTCGTGTATACGCGTTTTCCCAATCTACTTGATCCCTCAACTATTACACTCTCTTTGTTTTCGTGCGAAAACAATTTTAGTGAGTGTGAAAAAATCGATGATGAAGAATCAATACATACATTTTTTGCAGAATGACACAAAAAAAATCAATCCTCGATTTTTTCAATAGACAGTCTCCGTGGACGTCAAAATATGTTTAGAAGATCTCGCCTTGAAGAGGTTCACTTATGGGGTGTAACCTGTCTTTTTTGAAGTGTTGTAATTCCCACGTTCAACATGCACCACGAAATTCTTTCTCTCTCTCTTCCTCTCTTTCTTTTTGCAACGATCTGCCTCAGTTGCATTCGTTCGTTCTCACAATGACATAGTACATGACGCACATGCGTATTTCAGGGATTGCAAGCTTCTCGCGAGTGATTTTCAAATGCAAACCAATTTTCGACGGACGAGATTAATGGTTGGGGCGTATACGAAACAACGATCGAGCTCGCGTGGCCGCTTTACCCTGCGCCATCCACTAACAACATCGACCCCCGTTCATTCTGCTCCCTTTCTCTCTCTTTCATTCTCTCTGGGGTTGGTTCTAGCCGGGGGCGGCATGGTATCACATATTTTTGGGATAATGCGTCGACGCTCATAAATAATAACCGTGAGTGCGCGCTCGCGGGCGACGAGCGTTCTGTGATGTAGTATCCACGTTAAAAAAAGAGAAGTTGCCCGAGAGAGTAAGCGAATGGAGGGCACATGGAGTGCCAGAAGGGAGATAGACTATATGGCCAGGCGAAGTGAGAGAGAGAGAAGCTTTCGAAGAGGGAAGGGTATGAGAGGAAAAGCGAAGCTTTTGCTGTTAAATAGATTTCATTAAAAATTCCCGGTACAATCCGGCGTTGGATGCGCGGGGATATGCTTTCGTTCCTGCCGTCGCCGCTGCTGTTGTGCTCGATAAAAGCTCTGGGCGCGAGTTTACGCCCTGTAATTTTCTCTCGGGTGCGAAGTGGCTTTATAATTTAGCGATAAAATATGAATCTTCGTCAAAAGGAGCAGAGCCGATGGTTGGTTACGGTCCGCTTTCCTTACCTCGGCTAAAATAAGTACGAAGTAAGACTATTTAACGCTCCACTCTGAATGCAGCAAATCTGGAGCTTTCCTCCTTTTTCTACCCGCAGAACATTTTTTTTTTTTAAATTCATATTTTACTACTTTACTACAAATATACATATAAATATTTGTAAGTGACATGTGTTGGCGCGTGTAGCAATGTGTACCAAAAAGAAGACGATGTTTCTAAGCGGTAAACCAGAGGGATAAAGTTCTACGACCTTTAGCTAATACTCTCTTCGCTTCGGTAAATCTAATTAATTTTATTTGCTCACCGAAAGGATATTCCGCGACCAGGCCCATCAGCAGCGGCAGCTTCGTTCTCGTCCGTGTATATACCGGCAAATTCGTTTCGAGTCATTACGTTCCATTACGGTCTCTTGCTCTTTTCCTTCCGGTTTTTCTCTGCCTCCATCTACTTTTCGTCTTGTACACCGTTCACATTGTTTCTCTCTTGGTCACCCTCCGTATCCGATTTTCTATTCTTATTCTTATTATCGCAATAGAAGAATAAAGAAAATGAGAGGAAGAGAGAGAAAGGCTATAAATGTGTCGGTTACTCAAAGAGTTCTTCCTGATCAATTATCCATGGCGATATAGAACATTATGGTAAACGTAAAAAAGTTTATTTTCGTCCTTGCGTTACTCATCATATTTAAGTCTTTCGATTATTCTAATGAAATTCCAATCACGAAATGTCGTTGAAACACACACAGCCCTTGGACCCGGAAGAATTGTTGGAGATTTTCCAGGCTTGCACTCTCTAGTACTCTGTTCTCATGGTAAGAGCGCCAAGTCCGCGCTTACCAAGAGCAAAAAAACGCTGGCTGCAGCGAAGAAAGAACCGAAAGGGAACGGGAAGCTGATGTCGAATTACCCGGAGCAATTAACGCCCATGCTAATTGCTAATAAAAGTTACAAGTAATTAGCGTTTGCTCGTAGTTGCGCATGCAATTAGCTTATGTGAGCACAGCTGCTGACGTTTTTCTTCTTCCATGCAGGAATTGTTCCAAATTTTTCTACCGGTAAACGACAAAGTGTTTGTATGTAAAAAGATCTGCATAACCAATGACTGAATGTCCTCCACTTCTCATCAACGTGTGATACCAAAAACTCCATTTTCTCTTTTTCTTTTTCGTTTCTCTATCGGTTACAAAAGCTTTTTTATTCAGCACACAGATTTCCTGCTGATGTAACAACAGTTTTTTCTTCATCGCATGGAGAACATTTCTCTGTAGGTGCAATTTACACGTGAATTAGTTTAAAAATTTGACATTGTTTGCAACAGAGAATCTTTTTGTTGTTTTTTTTTCTTTTGCTTCGCTTTGAAATGCGAGGAGCAAGGGATTCCATTTTCCTTCATGTATAAAGTAACCCAGTGATATTGCGTGCCTCACGTTCGTCACAACATAACGCCCCTTAAACACATACATGTAATATCAGTAAAAGAAAGAAGAGTGCCTCGTGACAATGTAAAAAGGCATTTCGAGGCTCACCCATTTTTTTTACGTCTTTCTTCCATATATTCTCTCTCGTCCCTACACCTTTCCTTTATTCACAAACCCTCGCCACCTACATCACGTATTCAACACAAAGACGTACAATATGGCTTTGTGGCAAGACCACGTACACATTCTGCAAACGTCATAACTCAGGTGTATTGTACGAACCTTTTCCTCCAATATTTTCAACGACTTTTTCTTACAAATATGAATATCTTTTTGTTTCAGGGTGGAAGCGAGCATTATGCATTCGTCGAATTTGCCGATCACGTCAGTGCTTCAGCTTCGCTGTCAGCTCTTAATCAACGAAACTTCTTAGGCAAGGTAAGAAACTTTTTCATTATTCGTTCGAAAGTTAAAAACGAGTCAAATATTTGTTCCTCGCTTGATTCGTACATTTTTCAATCTTTTACCGTGAATGCAGCATTGTGACGAGACAACAGGACAGTATCATAAGGGAAAAGGGCTTGGATTTTATCAACAAAGTATTTAAAGATGTGTTTTTAAGAACTTTTATATCAGGACCCTTTATAAAATCATTAAATGCTGTCTATCATTGTTTATTACTCACTTAAGGTGCAAACAAAGGTCGTTTAACAGAGAGTTAAATCGAAGGTTAAAGGTGTAAGGTGTCGAGAAGATTGAACGAGGTCGTTCTCGTTCACATTACATCAATGAAAGTGCGAGTGACCGATCTATTAGTTTGGTCGTTTGGTCCATCGTAGCCACGATTTCAATCCCACTGGTTACAGCTTTAACCCCATCCACGTGTCATTAAAGTTATCGCCTTGTAGATGCATTTCCAAAAGCTTAGGGTTCACAGTTTCATCGACTAGTTTCCTCGGCCACAGATGCTGACGATGAAAACTCTCCTTTCCGAAGGCAAAGTTGAATAGAGACACTCATGTCGAAGTACCTCCGGCTTCGCTCGAGTTTCATTCCCAAAATAAATACAACAATGGCGAACGAACCGTAATTGCAGTAAAAAAATTCATCTGTCTCGATTTTAATATCCAGGTGATTCAAAATAAAAATCCTGTTGGAACGTCAAAACGTACGAGACTGTTTGAAAAAATTTTGGATTTTTATAGAAGGTCGAATCCCGAAGATTTCCGGTGGGAAATGCCGCCATTTTATCGAACATTGGAGTCTCGGGAAAAACAGAAAAGCTTTTCAGGAATTTCGTTTTAAAAAATTCCGGATAAAAATATATTGAAATTCGCTGTTTTTAGATTCTCAGTTGCTTTAACAATTCTCAGTGCGCACTAAAATCTATTTTGACTGCCATTCCGAGGATTCGAGCAGGTCTAATCATAGTTTGTTCTGGAGCTTGTACCCAATATCTATATCAGGAATATATCGCAATATAAGCCCGAGAAGAGAGAGAGAGAGAGAAAGAGTGAGAGTAAGAGAGAAGTTACTCGGTTAGTTTAGATTCGGTGAAGCAAGTTTTGATGTCGTGCAAGGCCTCTTGCTACCGGCAATTCGTCTGGTGGTTTTGGTATAGCGAAAAGCTTCCTCCATTCCATCCTCTGTTTCGGTTACTTCTCTTTAGGTTGCAACGACATCGTGCATATTCCTTGACTCTCTCATACCCTTCAAAATCCCCCATGTCAGTGTGATGATTCTAGGACCAACAACAGCCTAACACCATCGTTTCTCTAACTAACGCTTTCCCATGTGAATCCACCACGAATCTCACGTGCAAATCGTAACACCCACACACAACACTAACCTATTCTCCAAATCCGTAAGACAACCTTTCTCCTCGATTGTATTGGTATATGGTGATCGCGGTAATGTATTCTCTAGTTGCAGGCTAAATTGGGGCAACATGGAACCCCAGATAAAGGGTGCGATTGAATTGAAGGCTAAGAATCTCTTAGATTTTGCAAAACTAACGGATGGAAGTTGATTTTAATGGAAAAATTTCACTATCATTTCGTAAGACCTTCAAGATTAAGGAAATAGACTGAATCAAATTTTCATTTTCCTCGATAGTCAGCCAGGGCTACTCTGGCAAAGTAATTTCCGTATCAATTACCTTTCGCTTCATTAGCCAAAGACTGTCACTTAGAACTCATTCGTTCGTTGGATCAAATACCAAAAATATTTAGTCCACATAAGCGATTGCAACGAACGAATCTTTCTTTGGATCACTCTTTTTTCATTGATCTCTTTCAATCACAAGTTGTAGGCAATCGTTGATCTTTCATTCATACATTTATGGTGAATAACTTTCTAAATTTTTCTTCTTAGTCCATTTTGCCCCTTTTTCAGATCTATTCATATACATTTGTACATGCTCAATCGAAATACATAGGCAGCATCGCTCCGACACATTACTAATGCCGAACTGGTCGTAATAGATTGGATGCCTTGAAACTTGGGAGATCCCGTGAGCGCTAATGCACCTCGGCACAACGTCACCACACTCCCTTCTCCCGCAAGACTTCAGTTCTTACTCTATATGTTTCTCTTCAGTTTCCTTCTCGAATACACTTCTCCACCCATCGCTCCTTCATCGTACAACACGTATTCGTCCTTATTCGACTAACTGTGTTAGTATATGTATGAGCTTAGCTCGATCGTTCAAAGTCGTATACGTGCAGTACTTGTCCATGACTTCTCCGAATGATTCGAAGCGTATATAGAACTCGTCGTTCACTTCGATCTTCCTCGTCTTTTGCTTTGCTTTGCTTTAGCACTCTCTCCCTTACTTTCTGGAGAAGGGCTGTTTCATCGAAAGCTCAAAACACCCGGGACAGTTAGACTGATTTAGTCAAATGTATATGCAGGTTAGTAACGTATGGAAAGGAGCTTTCGGAAGCCTGAGACATTTTCTCAATCCCATTGGGCCATCGAGGCGACTCCACTAATGACTTTGAAGCCGGAGTTACGTTGCTACCTGCGTTCTCTCTCAGCTTTATACCATTCAAACGACAGCACTTCGTCTTGATAGTGTTCTCGCTAATTCCCCATCTCTGATAACCGACTAGTTTGAAGTATTTATTATTATTCAATCGTATCTAATTCATTATCATACACGTAAGTACTTCTCTCTTAATAGTGTCTTCTCTGATTCCTCATCTATGACAATTGACTGGTTGGAAGTGCTTATTAAGATTCAATCGTATCCACTCAAGTGTCATATCCGTTGGTACAATATCAAGCATTAAGGAGTCACTTAATTGCTGTTAATTAACTTACTCGATTATTCAAAGTTTGATGGCACTCGCAAGCCGCTGGCTGACGAACACTTAGGTCGATATCGTCCGATAGATGATCCTGGAAAACGCAGAGTTGTCCGGGTTTGGTTAGTCGAAGTTTAGAAAAATTAGTTCCTCAAGGGAATTATGTGAAAGAAGAAAAAAGTCACGAGCTCGTTTACGAAATTTTACCCCATCGTATGTTCTTTGTGAACTACTTTTTCACCAATTGACTGCACTTAGTTTGTTTAGTCGTAGCTTTTGTACTCGGAGGGATACAGACTTGTTTAATGCTGTAGGTGGAAGCGGTATGCCTCATTGTGCTAACCTTAAATCCTCAACCACCCTCTCCTGATTCCCCTCGAGTTTTTGCCAATGGCACGCGAGAGTGAACCGCGACTGGCACGACTCGTTACTTTACTCGACTCTTCATAGTGGCAAGAGTTCCGGGCACGACCCCAGCGAACTAATTCATGCGATAATTATTCTTTATACATATACAGGAGGAAGTAGAGGTCCGCGTTTTCGTTACTTCTTTTCTCATTTACTCAAGTTTATACCGTCATATTATATACGTGTCCATCTCTACGTATATACAAATCTATACACTTTTTCTTCAACCCTCGACTTGAGCCGTTCTTCGCTAGATCCGCAAGGGTTGCTTCCGTACGTTCTTACTTATTTTTTGGTCCTGGTCGACACGAACTTAGCAAACGCCACCAGACTACCTTAAGGCCTAACATCTGTCACGTAAAATATATAATTATACAATAAAAATAATAATAGCATTAATGACACTTGATACTTGTAGCTGGTGCTCGTTCTGCAGGCTTTCAGAAGGAGGCGAAAAAAAACGCACGTTCCGCAATGCGGTTCCGCGTGTGGCTGACTGCATCGCTTTGCCCTCTGCACGACAAAGATCGCGAAACTCTTGCAGAAAGCTCCAAGCATAACATCGGAGAATGCAAAGGACAGAGAGAAACATCGCGAACCCATACATTCTCTCTTTCTTTCTCTCTCTCTTGCTCTGTTAATCTAACGAGGGGAATTAACCTGCACAAGAGGAATTGGAGCGAATGGCACGCGCGCTGTACTTGCATTCCCCTCTCAACCACAAACCTTCACCCTAAGGGATCCACAATCTGAGTGAGAGAGAAGTCTTCCTTTATACTTTCGCGCCAGCAAAAGAGCCTCGCTGTAGGCACATTTCTCGACGTACATTGCGTTGCAGTTTCGCTCCACTCATACCTCGTTAGTCCCGCATTAGATGCTTTAGTCTTATATTTTCTATACCGGGTGTCCCATTATCATATTTCCACGGAACCGTTCCTTAAAAAAAGCTTTTTTTAGTAGGCGACATTTTTACGTTGCGATTAAGTGGTGATGGAGGACCAAAGGACACGACAAGTCATGCCTGGATGGAAATATCTACAGTTGCCGACTATTTCTAGTTTTTATTTGATGTTGACATTCTTAGAAACATACCAACTTCATTATGCTACGCTACTTTAGGAAACGTGAACGATAAAATACTATAATGTACAGTGAAGTTGAAGAAAAAGTGTTTTATACAATCAGGATGTTAATCCGAAGTCTAATTGCAATGGAAGTTTTTTTCTCTTATCTTCGAGATTCTTTTCTCCTTATATTTCAGGTCAACCGGTTACTGTAACCTCAAATACGCCATTTTGTACGATTAAATAATTCCATCTCTCCAGTTAATGGGTCGTTGAGATTATTAATTCATGTTGGCTACCGCAGAGCAGTTCAATTTGTGAATAAATAAGCACAACGTTACAAAGTAAATAATTTATAAAAATAAATTTTTTATACAAAAGCCTAAGTAAGTGGAAATGAAAGATTTCTAAAAGTATCCAGTGTTCGTATATCGTGTTTATTAAACATTTAACGTCGAGAAGAAGAATGAGAATATCCTAAATTCGTGACTGTCAGAACGATTGTAGGCGAACGAAGTGACTGACCCGAGAGAAGGAGAGAATTCATATTAATGTTTTACAAGGTCACACAGACAGCAAAGTCTGTAGATGTCTATCCCATTTCGTCTCAATTCACATTAACGTCGTCGATTCTATCTGTGCTTCGTGATTTAAACTTGAAAATCTTTTGCACATTAATTCGGAGCAACACCGTGAAATTACCTACATCCACCAAAGATCTTCGTCTTTTCAGCATGATCCTCCCTCAGCTTTCCATCATGGTTTCTGATATCAAGGAGACTAGGAAACTCGGTGTATCAAATGTACCATCAGGTCGTATTTTTACTGTCCTTCATTTTACTCGGATCCATGAAAATTGCTGGATGAAAATCTCTTCGTGTGCAATTTAAAATCCGCGTGACAGAACTTTTTTTTTCTAATTGAAAGTTCACTCGTTTTTCAACAACTATAAAAGTTTATCGCTAAGAAAAGCTAAGAAAACTTTACCCGTTTTCGAGTATGGATAAAAAAAGGCGGGATTGGAAAAAGATCGAGTGGCGCCATCTAGTGGAATAGTACACTTGGAATTTCTGTAAGTGGCATATAGAGAGTGTAACGACAGCCGGAAGTGAAGAGAAAAAACGAGGTCGAACATTTCGAGAGAATAAGGCGAGAGACGTTGAAACGGAAATCAGTTGGGAACACCAAGTTACGATTGAGATTTAAGTTATTGACAAGCTACTTTGGTGGAAGCTCCGTTGAGATCTTCCTCCAGAACTATGGAGCTACTTTTCGTTTATGTACACATGTATGTGCGTGGGTGTAGCTATGTGTGTGGCACACTATACGCCAGCGCTTTATCCCGGAGAGGCCCACTGCCTTTTGATTTCCCACCGGACATACGTAACCATACAGAGCGTGTGCCATGGGCTTCGGGAACCCCCATCTCCGGAAATCATTCTTCCGGCCACAGTGACTCCCTGTTCGCTCACTCCACTCGCGAGTAACTCTTCATCCCTATTTACATCGTGTATATATATTAAACTATGTGTATATTTCCATCCTCTCTATATGTGAGTTTTTCGTACTTTACGTCAAACGATTTTATGCGTATCTTGTCAAAGAAATATTGACGACCGACAAGTACGTGCACTCAACCTCGTATGATGTTCATTGAAATATCATATTTCACACTTGGGAAAAAAAAAAAAAAAAAAAAAAAAAGTATTACGGATCATTCGATAAAACGTCAAAATTCTCGCTGTTCAGTACCGAACTTTTTCGTAAATTTATTGTCATATTGTCAATGTCTTTTGAAATAGCTTCGTTTTTCAAAATTTCACCAACTCGACAACAAAAATAAATTTTTGCACTGAGAGAAAAAAAATTGTCGGTTCAATAATATTTGATGTTATTGAAACATTTCGTTGATTTAATGGCGGGGTCTCCGGTCAAAATGAATGTGTCATCAGTTGAAAAATGAGTGTATTTTTTAAATACTTTACAATGTTGCTATGATTATATAATTTTATTGGCACCAGTGGAAAGTTCTGTTGACGCAGGAAAGGATTTTCCTTATTTTAGTTATCTTTCCAGTTTATCGGAAGCCCTGATCCTTTTTTTATGTTAGTTTCGAGCTAAGAATTAATAATATTTGTTATAATCGGTTTATTAATAACGATATTTATCACAATGAATTATTTACCGATTTTTAGGTATTCGATTACAATTCTGCTTCCTCGAAAAGTTTCATGTTCAAATGTCAAATCGTTAATTACAATGTTACGGCTTGTAATTGCCTTCGAGAGTCATAAAATCCAAGATTAACTAATTCTATTCGTGAAATTAGACTTTATGAAAAGTGGGTGTTATGGTAAGCACATAAAATTACATGGACTGAATTAATGTCGATCGAGGATGAAAAGACACATCGAGTACATGATGATATCTAAAAATACCAACTCGTTCTGCACGTGAGCGTAATAACGTGCCTATAGCAATAATAATGACAGTAATAATGTCACGAAGTACAATGGGAGCAATAACGACGATGCACACACGTTGTTGAATTCTTCTGACGTACACACGCATAAGAGTTTTTGTTCGATAGTCTCTCATTCACTGAAACTTGAACATGGTTGTGATGGTTGGGTGATGGTGGTGGGTATGTCGGTTGGCTCTGCCTCTCTAATAAAACAGAAGTTGTTGCGATTCCGTTGGTTATGGCCATGCGGCACGCGAGTAACTCGATTCGCCTCGTAAATACTGAATACTGCTTACCCCCGAGTGCGGATCATGAAAAAGAATCAAGGCAACGCCAGGAAAAAATGAAGAGAAGCGTGTTACTATTACAACCACAAAGAAAACAAGACTCTAAGACAAGGATGACGAAAAGAAACTGTTGAAACAGTGAACCACAATGAATTGAGTACGAAATGCTGAAATGCCCTTCTCAAAGTTTCTGTCTTTGGAGACATTGCACTCGCTTCCTGTATATCTTTTTTTCTCTTCTTCTTCGCCTCATTCGTTCTTCTAATGAAATGACGAATGAGAAAGTGTCGAGAATTCAGATTTTCACTTGCGACTGACTCTGTCCCTATCTTTCAGTTTTTTTTTTTTTTTTTTTTTTTTTCAATGCTTGGCTTCACGTGCGAGTTGGAAAAATGATTGAAATACCCAAAATTATATAACACCTTGAATGAAGCAAAGAAAAAGTTGACTGAGAAAAAAAGAAGTTTATGAATCGTGCTGAGTCGAAAAAAAGGAGAATGAGAAAATATATGTGAGTGAAAAATCATGGAGACAAGTCGACGATTAAATTGATAGCTTCTCGTGAGCTTTTTATCAGGTTAAATGAGGAAGAACGAGTTACGAACGGAAATATTGACTTTTACAGAATTTCTTCCTTGCAAAGAGCCTCAATTTTTCCTCTTTCTTGATTCTCATTGAGAAAGAGATTTTAGTGTTCAATCAATAAAATGTACTGATGATATGAAGTGTCGATGACGAAAGTATAATATACTTTTTGGTAAAATATTATCCAATGGGTTTTTAAAATTAACGTGTATTCGATTCGGTCTAGAAAATTTATTTTATAAAATTCGTCCCACATTTATCTGCAGAACTTTCAATGCTTGGAGAATTAAAAAAAGAGAGACGTTGCGAGTTTTGCTGCGGTCAGCTGAGTAATTTTCCATTTTGTCATAAAATATTTATCGTAATGATTCAATTTAATATTTGTGCCGCATAAAAAAATAGAATAAAAATGAAACAACAGCTTGTTGGAAGTTTTTGAACAATTGCATTCGTTTATCCTCTTCATACACAAATCCAATGTTTTCGTTTTCAATCCTACCCTAGATTTTGCATTCGGTCGACCGATTACATGTCGAGAGAGAGTTTTGTTGCTCGACCGCTTGAAACATACTTTCTGACTAGTTTCAACAATTTTCAGTAAATTTACAAAATGTATATTTAATGTATGCACACATGAAGCTTATATCGAGAAAACGAAGCTTCGTTCACATCAATGAAAACTACAGTGGAGACGGAATGAGGGCAAGAGAACGAACGAAAACGATGCTGGTCAGCAGCATCAGACGGTGGACATTTCGGGGCTGTTCCTCCTCCTCCTCTCTCTCTTTCTCTCTCTTCGTTTGTCTTTTTCTCTCTATACCATCCATTTTCCGATTTCTGTCTCCCCCATTTTCAAGCTCATGTGTAGCTCTCTCCTCTACTCTTTTCTCATCTATCTCCGTCTTTCGTTCGAGCGAAATCTGCCCCTTTCCATCGAGACAGAGCATACGTAGTATATTTTATCGCATTACCGGCATTGTTGCAGCCACCATGCCTGCTGCTGGTCTCTCTTTCCCGACGCTGGCTATACAAGCGCTTTATGTTCTCTGTGCGCTTTTTCACCCTCCTACGCGGCGACCACGATTCTCTCGTTTCTCATCCTTGCCGCACCTCCTCCTCATTCCTCTTGCTTCCTCTGCCACACACTCGGAGGTCGCTCATCCTCCTGTCCCAACGTCGAACACCATTCCACGAGGATTAAATATTGACTGCGATTCTGATTTATAGTAATTGCCAGAGGGTGGAAATGTATAGAGACCGTACCCAAACGAACGAGAAAAACAAAGATAGAAACTCTGTAGAGAATGGGCCAGTCACGGAATGAAGAAAGAACAAAATAAAATGGAAAATCGACTAAGTCAGAGATGGAAGATTGCTTGAGAAAGACAAAATAAGAGAATCTGGAATGAGAAGAGAGTTTGAAGAGTGCTGCGTTGGTTTGTGGCAGTGCAAAGGGCAATTGAACGAGTTGCGAGTTCGTGAAGAAAAAAAAAAAAAAAAAACTTTAAAATATAAAGGGATGGTATACAGTGAAGGAACTTAAGAGAGCGAAAAAGGGAAGTCATTCGAGCAACCGTTTTTCCTTCTGTGACAGATGCATATTTGTTTTCAAGAAGATTCTCCTTTCTCGTACAGTTTAAGTATGCAAAAAATCCAAGTTTCCACGACGTCAATATTACTCTAAAAGCTATTCGACCGAACAACAGTCTTTCGCTTTTTTTTTACCAGAAGGCCAACGCCACATTGTCATTTGAATCTTAAATAACAATAAAAATAATTTTTCTTCGTCATTTTATCTGCACCACCGAAGAGTCATTTAAACAAAGTGGAAATCCTTGGAATCATTCGAAAATGCTCAATAGAAGGAAAAAATTAAAGTCAAACGATTGAAAATTTTATAAAATTTCCAATTACAAAGAAACTTTTACGTGATATTCCACATTTAGTTTCCACAATTTTCGTACATTGCCACAGAATTTTAAAAAAGAATTTAAAAAAATGGCCCGAGTCGAAAGTTTAGGTTGATATCGATATTTTATTGCCAGCAAATCCATTGTTTTTATTCGAGTTTTGTTATTTTTAGTAATTGTCAATTACTCAATAAAGTAGGTCGATCGTGGTGTGACTCGACGGCATTAAACAAGCATGTTATCGATTCCATGCGCTTCGACAAAACCGAGAGATTCCTTCCAAAAGTGAAATACAGATATACGGCGAATGTGACAACACGTCTGCGTGTTTATGGGTATATGTGGCTGTTGACTAAATCCGGGCCACCGGATAAATGTTGAACAATTTCGAGATTTGACAGTGTAGGTTTCAAGCAGTGTATAGAGGATGGTGACCTGTGGAGAGGGTGGAAGGGATGTTGGTTAACATGATTTCTCCCTCACGTTTGCCCGCGAATTTTCAAATAATTATTTCGGCCTGCATTCTGGCTGTTTCGCTTCGTAATTAATTATTTGTTAATTGCTCCTAATTAAGGGTAAATAATGAGAGTAGAGAGCATATCCACGATCTATCTCGCCCAACCAAGCCTTTTGCGTATTACTATAACTTGAGAAGTGGTGGCTGCGTTATAGCCAACAAGGAGAGAGAGAGAGAGAGAACGTGAAACCAGCAGATAGAAATCCTGCTGGTGGACGAGAATTAGGGAGAAATTTACTTCGTTCAGAAGCGAATAACTTTTGGGCACTAAAATATGGAGCAGATTTTTGCTTTTCTGCTGTTGTTACAATCATTTTTGTTCATCATTTTTTATTTTTTTATTTATTATAATAATAAACGTTATTTCGAGATGTAATTCAACATTCCAATGTTTAGAGTTACTTTTTTTTTTTTTTTTTTTTCAACTTGGAGTAATTTTGAATGGAATAATGTTCTTCGTACAAAAATTTGAACGTGGCATTCTTTATTCGTGATTTAAAACTGCAGCAGAAGGCGGCGCCCGATTATTTTTGAGTTTAGTCTCAGTCCTGGTGCCATTATTTTTGCTCTATTCACTAGAAAGAGCAATGTACAAGGAAGTGTCCACCTCTTCCATTGGAAACATAGCGTATATCGCGTTTTTCAGAGGCTGAATATGATATTTTCATTGTCCTTGTAACGCGATTGGTTTCGACCACGAGAAAAATATTTTTATGCCCTCGGGCACGAGGAAAGAAAACGATGTGTACAATTCAGTTGCCAGAATATGGATCGCCATGCTGGATCATCCAGCATGTTTGCCAATTTTTCGTGGCAAGATCGTCGTCCTTATCCGTTGACGAGAAATAAGAATTTCTTTCCGATGTATATTCCTGTAGCCATTCCTCACGTAGTTACAAGGAAGGAAGAACATTGAAAGAGGAGCACGAAACGTTACTAAAGCCAGAATATCGAATGGCACGATTGAATTTTGAAGTAGACGCTATAAAAGTTGGCTCTGATTCTCTTCGAAACCGAAACTAAACAATATGCCGTTTTCGTAGTCCTCGTTGTCGTTCTGCCGCCAGGAATAGCTCGGTCGAGACACTTCGATGTTCTTTCCTTTTATTCTCAAATGTCACAAGCATCGATTGTTCATTCCAAAGACAACTGTTACTAATAAAAAGGACCAATAATCTCCGAAAGTGTAAGCAGAAGTTTCATTTTTTCGTATTTATTAGAAACAAACGTCTAATGTAAAGATAAAATCTACAGTTTTTATTTTTTTTTATTTTTTATTTAAAAAATGAGAAAATAAAATAAAATCAAAGCGTCCTTCGTTAATCTCTTCATCAAGCCTCCGTCTCTTCCGCGCCTTTTTTCAACTTTCTCCATTTTTTTTTTTTACCCGATGGTCTCTCTGTTTAGTTTTCATCTTTCTTTCTCTCGACTGTTGAACGAACGCTAACCGTTAGACATTTTTATTAATTTTCCTCAGATACAATTAGTTGGTCTATTCGTCAGACGCGTTTCATTAAGTTCTCCTTCACGCTCGTAAAATATAGATATAAGAGCTTACTCCAGCAATCCACCATTTCTGCGAAAACTTAATCTCACCTCTCTTCCACGGTGCTGCAACCCTTGCCCCATACCTCTTTCCCTGTAGCCCGCGAGTTTGCCCTCGTGGTTCAAGTGAACGAGAGAGCCCAAACTCTTCCACCAATCTCTTGCCTCTTTCCTCTCCTCTCTTTTCCTCTCTATCTCTTTTATATTTCACTTCTCATCGCTACTGTTATTTTCCATGAAAACGAAACGATGAATCTTCCTCATCACTGCTCTGAATGAAATCCCATGTTGCTCCACTGCTCCACGTCCCGAATGACCGATCTGATTATTTTCCCCAAAAAGTACGATACTTCAGTCAGAATAACTGCAGGAGATCCATTCGCAGACAAATCTACATTTTTTCTATTCCATTAAATCCCTACAAAAATCATTTCGATCAAAAAATCATTGAAATTATGTTTTTAGACATTATTATAAATTTCTCTGTCGATTTAAACTGAAAATTGAATTTCTGTCATTCGGTTTATTGTTGTTTCTTTTTTTACGAACGTTATACAGTATTTTACTCTATTTTCGAAATTCTTTCCCGTCCATATATCTTTGATTTTTCTTCTGATCGTTCCGTTATCCGAGCATCTTTTATATCTCTTCCCTCCTCGTGCTTTGATCGACGAAAAGTTGTAAAAAAGAGTCTTTTTTTTACATTTGTTTCTGAGCCCTTGGCTTTGAAGAAAAACGTTGGTAAAAATCCATTACACGAGTCCGTGAGAAACTCGCCAAAGGGCCTTGCGAAAAACCCGGATTGATCGATGCCTCGCTAGAGACTCTCGTGATTGCTTTCTGGATTACTGCAGTACATCGCGAGCATTTTTTTTCCACTCTTTCTCTCCTTCTGTATTTCTTTTTATCTTGCATTTCACCAAGTTTTTTTTTTTTTATTGGTGTACACGCACTGCACTAATTTCTGATCGTTTTTCAGTCGCTGTCGAATAAATCAGCAGAAAAAAAATCTGACATCACTACGGAGTCATAATGATCTTGCACGTTTCATTTAAGATCGATCCACGTTTTCGTGAACATCAAAATCATAAAATAAACGAGACAATCGAATTCTCAATTGAAAAACTTCCGAGTATTCTTTTCATTTTGTGCCACGCGAACAATTCTGGATTTACTGGTTATAAGAACTGATGAAAAATTGATCGATACGTTTTCGTGGAGGAAATCTGTTACGACCGTTTAGCAGCAGAGAAAAAAAAGCAAGGAGAGTAAAAAAAAAAAAAAAAAACAAGAAAAATGATTTCAATAGTAAATTATCGTCCACTGGTTTCTATAAATTGCGGTCGCGATTGAGGAGCTGATTAAAGCTCCTCCATTGCGATGAGCCATTGCGAGACTTCGTGCATTGTTCTATACACGAAAAAAAGTAGTTTATCCGAAAAATGTTGATCGATGGAGTAAAAGAAATAACGAGAAAAGAGAGTTTCCAAAAGAAGTCTGTGATTGACAAAGCGAACATCGCAAACTGTTGCTCAAATGGAAATGAAAGCGACACATGTATGCTCGACAAATATTCGAGAAGTTGGGTAAAAATCGAGTCTCTTTTTCCGCCTCTCTCGATCTAAATGGGAATTAAATACAGAGGTGGGAATTGAATGAACTCGGCAACCAAAATTTAGTGTTTGACAGATGGAAAACAAAAGAGGTTTCGAAGGACTGAAAAAAAGGGATGTCGTGAGGGAAGCAACGAATCAATGAATGAAAGAGCGAGGGAGGGAAGAGATGCGAGTGATTTGGAGAGTGATAGAGGGAGAGAGAGAGAGAGAGAGAGAGAGAGAGAGTCTGTAAACGACGAGAGGTGGACGGAATGCGAGTTCGAATGTTCGATTTACGATTCGTGTGTATAGTTACGAGTTGAGCAGAAGCACGAAAACGCAGAGAGAGAGAGAGAGAGAGAAAGAGAGACGAGAAAATAACTGGAATAAAAAGGAAGAAAGAGGGAAGCAGTGAGAATGAAAATGAGAGAGAAAAATGAGGGGGAAAGTGAACAAACGGAAGGGCAGAGAAAAACGTATCCAGTTGGTTTTACACTGTGGGCTCCCAATTGATTTGAAATGAATTGTCGTTCGAGCGATTTTCAATTGATCGATTACGCGAAGGGTTCGATAGAACGCTGTGTGAGGCTCGCGCGAAAAACGAGGGGTGAGAACAGTGTCTGAAACGAGATAGAAAACTATCGAGGAAATATAGAGAAAAACGGTTGAATGAAAGAAAAGAGTCGATACCGTTGAGTACAGAGAAAAACGGACAAAACACGAGAGTGAGAAAGACCAAGTATGGCAGCAATTCTCTCAAAAATAAAATCTGCTTCTCGTTATGTTTTTTTTTTTTTCATTCCAAATACATGTGTATAAAAGCTTTTTATTTTATTGTCTCATGACCCTAGAGCATTGACTCTTTTTTTATTGTTTTCAAATCAAAATATACAGCACTGTCGTGTTTAATTGTAAAATTTTTTTGCTTTGTTTTTTTTTTTATTATTTTATTTCTTGTTTTTATCGTTTTTCCTCTTCTTAAATAAATTCTCAACAAAAATTCCACTTCGAACGTCAATAATTCTTGCAAAAAAGTCTTATGTTAGAATAATGAAAAAGACTGTAACGTAATGGCGAAAAATAAGGTGATACTGAAAATAATTTTATCATTAAATTTGAACATTGTATTTGTAGCTGTGAATGTGTACTGATCAATTCAATAGTCTCACTTTCCTTTGTCTCGAATTAACGAGCACCGGGTGTTTAACAGTTGATACGTTTGACGAAGGCTCGCGTCCGGTTCGTAGCTCGGAAATCGAAATCCGTTGGCAATGAAACAACGATCTACGAGGACGAGGATTGTGCGTATGAGGGTGGATGACTGAGAGTGTGCAAACTGAGAAGAGGTATTTTCTGGTGAGCGAATTCAAGAGCTGTTTATTACGGACAGTGCAACAGGAAATGCGAGTCGCCTCATGTCCTCATATTCCGTTGTCATCATTAAACGTGTGTCTAGAAAACAAACGGCAATTCCATTGTTACATACACCGACTATCCGACGCGTCGTAATTTTGACACTAAATGCTCACGTTCTTGTGAATTAAAAAAACATTCAAAATACCGTTATTTTCGATCGATTTTTTTTTTCAAACACAATTCTAATGGAAAATATTTTATCCAGAGTGATTATAAACAGGAAAAATCATGACGTAATTAAAATCAAACTCGAAATACTATTTTTTTCAATCCTACGTTGACACACTGGGTCATTTTGACCCACAT
Organism: Campoletis raptor; assembly: GCA_948107755.1. Taxonomy (NCBI): domain Eukaryota; kingdom Metazoa; phylum Arthropoda; class Insecta; order Hymenoptera; family Ichneumonidae; genus Campoletis; species Campoletis raptor. The sequence goes on from OX403623.1 coordinate 20,680,933, forward strand.
AAATCATTCAGCGTCCATTTTCGCTATCCTAGCAATATTTCCAATGCTTTGCAGTCCTTTTTCATCAGAATTAACGATTTTTTTATTGCGAATCTAAGCCAAGATTGTATTTTTACACAAATACTTTTTTTGGAATCCTCGTCAAAGCACTTTTTTTTTAAATTACAAAGATAATATACATATTTTTCAAAAAATTAAATTTCTTATTTTCCGAATTTTTATCATACGCATTTATTAAGGAATATTTGAAGTGTGCACCGGGTCAAATTGACCCATTGTGTCAATGCATCGGTGCATGAAATAAAAATGATTCGACAAAGGGTCAACCGTAGTTTTCAAAGGAATAGAAATATAAAATGAACATCAAAAGATTTCTAATAATTTGAAGATTTTTCTTTGATTACTCCAACAAAAAAAAATTCTGGAGTTGGATTGTGCAACACGAACGATCATTGGTTTAGCGGATGAAAATCAGTATCGGGTCAAATTGACCCAGTGTGTCAAAGAAGCCTTAACCAAGGTTTTTAAAGATTTCGAAGTGCAGTATAAACATCAAGGAATTCCTATCGCCAGGTACATAAGAATTTCATCTTGAATTTTGTAAGATAAGCGTTAGATTTAGATCGAGCAACATAAACGAGCATTGGTTTGTTTGAATTCGATATTTAGGTTTGTTTAGGTTGAATAAGGTGCGAAGGACTCTGGCCATATAGGAATCTTGGGTATACATACAAACATATATATTTATAGATATGAAAACGAATGCAGATATGTCAATGTATTCGTACGATCGTGTAGGTATAAGTATTAATACTATTAATATATATATACATATATATATATATTTGGTATATTGTTGGAACGTTCTGCTTCCAACCGACTGAGTAACACGAGAGACCCAGAATTTCCGTTATTCCGGTGCATTGATTATTCGTTGCTCGACGATGCGTGCCAACCTCGCCTGCTCTGCTCTCGTCTATTATTCGCTTGTTGCACGACGGATAAACTCGTCACGAGACGTGGGAGAGTTGTACCACGTCATTCAATACAGGTATAGGTAAAATATAGAACGAGACAAATACGTGGGGCACAAATTCGCCTGGGGATATATGTTATTGGCAATTCGATAAAATCAGCTTTTCTAGACGGTGTGTATCGACTCGCACGTGTTGCATTTTTAGTGTGTGCGGCTGTACATTTGTATACACGAGTTCACTGGCAAAAGTCGATAGTTTAAGTCGCCAGAGGAATGTCAAGGAAAAGATTGACGAATAGCTAACGTCGTGCAGATTGCCGAGTTTCGAGGTTGGTTTAGGCAGGAAGGGTGAGAAGATGAGTGGCTATGGAGCAACGAAAGAAAACGATGGAGAACAAAGAAACCCATGGGTTCTTGATGGAGAACGTTGAAATGCGGTTCTCTGTGCGGTGATGAGTGCTCGGGTTAGGCCGGAAATAATGAAAGGGTGTTTATCCAGAATTAGGTCCGAGTACGCGATCCCTCCGCACGTCACCCCCTTTTTCCTATTCCTTTTTATTTTTATCACTCTCCTTTTCTTTCTTTCTACTTTACTCGTTTTTCTTTTTTTCATACTTTTTCTCTCCCTTCCTCGTTCTCTCTCTCTCTCTCTTTCGTTTTCCATATCAAGCAAGGGCCCCGAGCGAGAGAAAATTCTACCCACACCTGCTCAACAACCCCCATAGTCTATCGTTCGTCGCTCATTCAGACAAATTAGCCCGACGGCAATGGCGGCCCACCAAGACCCTTTGTAGTTTTGCGATTCAAAGCGCGTTTTACTTCCAGCGCGGGCAATTCGTGTTGGCAGAGCTCTTCAACACTTCATTTGGATGAGCTCTCTCTCTCTCTCTTTTTTCCACTATATCTTCGTCTCTTTTTCGCTCATTCTTTTTCATCCCTTATTCGGTCTCTTTCTCTCACTGTTTTGCCGTAGTGCGTTTGACGGAGAATGAAGAGATTTTTTTCAACCCTCCTAGCAAACTGTCTCATCCTATACATAAACGAACCTTCGTGCCTCTCGTTTTTCTCGTAGAGAACAGTTTTACGCATAACGATACTCAGATTTTTGGGGTATGGGAATTAAAGAGCGATCAAATGCTATTGTCAAAGAACATTGGATTTGAGTTCGAGAAAATATTGAAAATTCTGTAAAAAAAACTGTTTTTTTCTTGCTCTGATCTTCGAATGATGATCAAATGACATTGTGGCTAAATTTTCGAACCATATTTCCCCATTTGGCTTTATTTGTCGTTAGAAATTTAGCGAATAATGAAAATTTCATTATTTTTAGTCAAAAGATCCACGAAGATGTGTTTCATCTCTATGCATCGGTTATTTTGAGACGCTTGGAGTTCGAATGGTAAAACCCCTTGAATTAAAAGACAAACGTGCACCCTGTGCAAATATTTTCGCTCGAAAATTTCGAGCACTAGGATTTCACCCTTGAGTTCATCCCCCATCCCGCTTCCGGTAAAACCTGCTCCTTGATTCTTCGTGTTCTTGGATACTGGGACCGAGCCACTGTAACATCAGCCCTTCCGGCATTCATTCCGAGTTCTCGTTTGCATAAAGAACGTGATAAAACCTTCTTACATTTTGTTCGCGGAGTGTGCAAAAGACTGGCTTGAAAATATGCAAAATTTTGAGTATGGAGGAAAAGAGTGACAAAATGAAAGAGGAGGAGAAAGGACGAATTTATTATTCTCCTCTCGTCCAGTTGTTCACAAGTGCGACCGAGCTCCCTTTAATCAAGTGATTTTCTAAAAAAGTCATCTATTTTATGATAAGCAAGAAAAAAATTTGAAGAAAAAAGTCATTGTGTCATGGGTGTGACAGGAGAACTATTTACGACGTGAATTTTGTTGGTGAAACGAAATGTCACTTGCTGGCAGCGAGGGACGAGCAGCTTTTCATAAATATTTTCTTCAAGAAGATGAAAACTGAAAAAATAATTTTCTACTTTAATCAAACACCTTCCAAGTTCAAGAATACCAAAGATGATTTAAAGTCAGAAGGTCATGTCGATAGAATAAGAAAAAAAAAAACAGTTTCAAGCCTGTTCCACTTTTTGTCCATTCGTCTTAATAATCGTTTGAGTTTCAGAGTTTCGATAAATATTATGACTGTAGACAGAGACTCGATGAAATTCTGAAGCATCGAAGAGTCTCGGTTAAAGTGTAGAGAGTTGGAGTGGTCGCCTGGAAGTTCTTCTTATTCCAGGCAACGAGTGCCGCTGGATGACGTCTCGAAACCGATCCATTAATCTCGGGAATTAAAAGAAAATTAATTATTGTTGCATCGTGGTATATATACTCGTGAGCGAGGGCTTACGAAACTGTAGAGAGGGTGGTGGGCTCAGCGCGGGGGTTGATGGACGAGAGAGGAAACCGTCAGAAACTGCTCGACGGGTCAGTGAAAAGAAGAAGAAGAACAAGAACAAGAAGAAGTAGAAAAATAATAAGAAGAAGAAGAAGAGGAAGAAGAAAGCGAAGAAAGAAAGAAACAACGCGGGAAAAAGGCTCAGGAAAATAAAAGAAAAATAATATATATAGAAAATTCTTCGGGAAACAGACCGACCCTTCAACTCTCTTGGCCTCCATCGCTCTTCGCCACGACGAAGCGATCCAGTCACGCACGTTGCTGTATATACATACATACACAGATATATATACATATATATTTCTTTCACTCCCTTCAACAGTAACAGAAAAGCATCAACGCGAAGCGCCAGCCCCGACCAGTCAAGCTATTGCAATTAGGGTGCTCTTTCATTTTTTCTTCACCATCTTTTTCGTATTCTTTCGTTTATTTTTCTCAACAAAAGTAATAACTCACCTGTTCAATCCTTTAATAACCCCGGGGCGTTGTTGCTCGGTGAACGAGCCACCTGGCACTTTGTTTTCCGAGCACATCGCTCAGTTTGCTTCGTGCTGGAGTAACTTTTATTTTTTATAAAAAAAAAAAGAAAAAAAAACTATATTTAAAACGATGCCAAATTTTTTAACTATATATATAATCTTTTTTTAAATTTAAATTTATATCTTAATCATTCTACCAACGATGAAATTGCTCGTTATATCGCTTCAATATCACGCCAATGAACAAAACTTCGGTATATAATATTTTCTCCCTCACGGAGATCGACACGTGCTTGACAATTGACGCGTTCATTAATTAAACGTCGGCAGAATCCGTCCCGCACTAGTCACCCTATGAGAGCGATAGACAGTCATGGGAATCTCGAATATATTGAGGACACCCGATTTTCGAAAGGGGTGTCGTCATAATTACCGAGCCCTGTTATATTGCAATGCCACTGCGTTCGATCCTTAACTGAGAGCAAATTATCCACGTCGTTGCAAGTCGCTCGTTTATATTCCCTTGTTGAGAATCTATGTTTTTAAACATGGTGGCTTCACCGAGAATCCAATGAAACAGGTTTTTTTTGACAGTCGTTGGATTTTCAAGAATAATTGAGCAATTCCGGTCAATTTTTTTATTGTTAGATTCTTTGATATAAATTAATAAAAACAAACAAAAACGTGTACGAGGTCGTGCAGTAACTCTGTTTCCCGATTCGTATACAAAGAAAAAATTCCTGTAAAAAATTGCAGTGTTTCAATAGTGCCAGGACTCTTTATCGTTCATTCTAAGAGTTTTTTTTTTTTTTTACGAAAAATATTGACATCTTTTATTCAATTCTGAATCAAAATCAGTCATTTGCGAATTTTGCTATGAAAGGAGAAAAGGAAAGAAAAATTACTGAGAAATTTTTTTTTTTTTTTTTTATCGCCAACTGTACTGACATTTGGTTTATTGGAAAACGCTAATACTACGTGATTACGAAGTTCTGAATAACAACTTGTATATTATGAATATTGATCGAAGAATATGGTCGCGGTGAGTTCAGAACTTCCGGTCAAACAAAGCTCTTGGGACAACGAACTACCGGGTGGATGTGCAAGTAAAATCAGTGCGAAGCTCCTGTCAAACTGAAGAGCACTCGGAATACTATATCTACAGAAGGAGAAACGTACGGCGTTGTCTTTCGATCCTCGCATCATGTTCCCCGAAAAGGATTTTACGTGATTTGAATTGACGTGCGAGCTTTGTGCTCTTTCCTAAAGAAAGGAAAGCCCATCGACTGAAAAATTTTCCTGCAACTCCCCTGTTTTATTTTTATCCACTTCTGTCATATTGGTCGTTGAACGAAGTTGAAGGATACGTAGGGATGAGAGACGAAGTTTAGCGTAATTACTAAAAAATTTTGTTTCATCCTAAAATCCACCAGCCATTCGGATAAATATTTATTCATTCATTCAAAACATTGATCGGTTTTGACACATAGCTAAAGGACGAAAAAATCGACTGTCATATGTCAAAAGTAACGAGGATACAAAATTTATTTATTGAAAAATCAGAGAAAAGCCTTTTTTTTTGCTTTTTTAGCTGTTTTTTTATTTCAAAATCTGTTTGCGTTGGAGTAGAAATTTCGAAAAATCATCTTCGGTATTGTTTCATTTGTTCAGAAACAATTACAACTTGTATTTATTCTTCTGTCCACTTGATCTCATCCGTTTCGCTTGGCCAGTGTTATCCAGTCAGTAGTTGAACTCCCAGGGGTTAAATATTCAGTGACGGAGGGTTAAGGGCTCGAATCCATGGGCAAAGGGCGCGTTTTCCTTGTCTCTTCTAGTGGCGCAGTTACTTTAATGTGTATTGTGCGATTTGGTACTCGCAGGAGCAGGAGCATGGAACCTGGAACCTGGAAGGTTTAGAATCCACCTATCATCCGCTTCTACCCCGAGCACCCCCGATTTGGCCCCAACATTTCGTCCATAGCTTTTCTTCCCCACGAGAACGTTTCAGTCCCGTTCCGGCCACCCCTACATCGTAACGGGAACACGAAAATCCGTTCGGCGTGAATTACAGCGACGGGCCGTCCCATCCGTTATCCCCACCGACGACCGCCGCCAACGCTACGACCGGGAGCCCTGATTCCCGGTAATTAACTATCAATTCGCTCGATCGGGACGGCGGACGCCCGTTTATATTTCGCCGAGCACGAGCTCTGCTTTACCGCTTATATAGGACACTATATACAGTCAAAGGAAGTCACTATATACTCCATTGTGTGGAGGATGAGAAGAAACCAGGAACCAACCAACCAACCACCCTTCAATCAGGTCGTCGATCTTCTCCATCTCTTTCTGATCCCCTTGATTTTTCTATCTCCTCTTTCTTCCTTTCTGGCTTTTTTTTCCATGTGCATTTGTGATATAAATTTACGAAAAATTGACTTCCTCGAACTTTGACCTCAGCTACCATTCGATTGCCTTTGAAATATTTGAGAAAAACTACAAATTATTCGATCATTTTTTTTAATGATTTACGATTGTCGTGAAATCGATATAATTGACACTTTTTTTTATTAAACGTTGAAAAATCTAGTCAAACTTTTTATTTAAAAACATAATTTCGATTTTTGTTCTTTTAAATAATGTAGAAAATTACTCTAATAGAATGCTTACAGAAGCAAACGTAGAAGTCTCAATTTTTCTTGATAATTAATAATTCAGCCAACCAGGTGATTATAGAAAACCCTGAAGTCGCGAGAAAATCGAGATTTTCTTTTGCCCTCGAATCGAGGGTAGAATATATGCCAACAGTCTATGTCGACTGCCAGAGAAAGAGTCTTATAAAAAAAAGGAGCAGGAAGAGAAAAATAGAAGGAGGAGTGGATCGCTTCTCGTTTCGGGATTCTTTCGCTTCGGGGGTTGAAACATACTGCGTGCATAGTTGAGTAAAATGGGATACCATGGGATAGAGGTTTGGTATTTCTAAAACGACGAGAGAGAAAGAAAGAGAGCAAAAGAGAGAGAGAAAACGTAGTCTTCCGACGATACGTACTACTGTCTGCTAGACGTGGTTAAATATTCTGTCTTTTCCTTCATTTCTTATTCAAAGTATATTTCATTCCATCGTTCGTTCGTCCGCCCAGCTGAATACATATATATATATATATTCGTCCTGCATATAGCAGGATGAGCATGTACTACAACGAGAAAAGAGAACGAGTCACTCTTGTCTCTCGACTTTCCTCCTACCATGCAAAATATATAGACCTTACTCCCATATCAAAAAGTCTTTTTTATCTCGCTCTTTCGCCACAGGAAACAGAGTTGGAAGAAACGAAGAGAAATGCTCCTTCTCTCACTTCGGCAAGCACACTGAAAAATCTCTCAATGATTTGTACTCCTTATCTGCATTTTAATTACACCGTATAATTCCCTGAATAATCGGTTCGAGGTTATATTCTTTCCAGCAAAACGTTTTTTTTCTTCTTTTTCTTTCCACAGTCCTTTGTCTGCTCCACCATTCCGAAGCTCCGTTCTTTTGTCTTTCAGTGCTTGTTACTTTTCTTATATTTTTAGTTTTTTTCTACACCATTCACTTTTTATTATTGATCTTCATCGATGATTCTCAATAGGTCTTCAATAACTCTTCCGACGTTCGAGTGACCGACGGTCTTGTCAAGCACACGAGTCCTTCCAAGAACTCCAATCGACTGCCTACTTCCTTTTTATTTTTCATGTCCACCAATGGGCCTCCCTTGACAATTGGTTTACGAAAGAAATACAACGTGTATAAGACCCTTCATGGCTCTTTGTCAAAATGTGGTTTCGACAAAACCCTGTCGACGGACCTGCGAAGGGTTTCCCGCGAGGGCAACGAACAATCATCGCTCCACAGTGTTCTCTAACGATCACCGATTGTTTTCACTCAACACATCAAATTTTCTCCACTGAAAAGCACTACAAAAATAAAAGGAGGAAAACTAAAGAGGGAGGAGGCAGAAAAAATAGAAGCAAAGAAAAGAACGAAGAAAGAAAGAAAGTTAAAGAGACAACGAAACTTTTGATTTAAAATTAGTGGAAACAGTTGCAAAATAATATAAAAATCAAATATTTTGAATAAATAGAAAAAGCTGCTCATCGTGATACTTTGGACTCTTTACTTTTTTCATTCTCGCTCATTTCGTTTTTTTTTCTTTTTTCTTTAACGAGATCGATGCCACGCGAGAAAATAAGAAGTGAATGTAAAGAAAATAAATGAGAAGGAACGAGTTTAGTTCACATTGGTGCCTGGAGGGTGTGAATCGTTATGATTCCTTATTTGAAAGTCTGAGACCTCAACAACATGAAGATATGAGGAAAGCTGAACAAATGAAAGAGAAAGGAAAATAAAAAAAGTAGGGTTGGAGGAAACGGGGAGTTTTCGTTCTTCTCGTCACTTCAGCCGCATTTTCACTTTCTTCGCAGACTCGTCTCGTCTTTGTCACTGCTACGACAATGCGCAATCATGGAGATTTCCCAGTCGAAAAGTTTTTCTTACACAAGAATACACCGAGGAGGTATGGTGCTCGTCGGTCTCATCTAACTTCTCATTTACGATTCAAACATAACGATATTCGATTATAAATAAATATGAGTGAATTTCAGAATATAATTTGACGACTTGATCAAAATTTTCTACGTTTCAATCTAATTTATGCTACTGCATGGCTTAGAAACTTCGATAAGAAGACGAAAATTAGTCTTGAAGTTTGATTATTCCTGAACTGCAAGGTAACCATGTGCAAAATTTCCTTCACGATGACATGTGTCTGTCTATATATGGCTATAAATATAGATATTGAACTTATCAACTTGCTCCGAATAACGAACCGTATTGTCTTGAATGAAAATTAAATCATAAATATAAGATTTCATACATGCGCTATGAAGTCATGAGCACCAGAAAGATAGCTTTTGATTTTCCTCAAGTGAAAAATGTCCACCGTTTCTGTAATTTTTCAGCCTAGGCCAAAACGTCATTAATTACAATCGGTCAAACGCTGTCAAAAATGTTCATATTTCTCGAAACGATTAATAAACTGTAAACAATCGCAATAAAGATAGTGATTGAACGGTTGGTGGCTAAAATAAGCTAGTCTGGGTTAGTTCGTTTGAAAGTATTTAATGTACTTAAGGACTTAACGGAAGTAAGGATGTAAGACAACGATAACGATGAATGTTTGATAGTTTGGCGTTACTTGGTCCGATCTTTCTTGTAGGTTTGACGATGTTCCATAACCCCGAGGGTTTTAGAAGGTTGGAAGTTAGGTTCTTGGAATGTGTTGCACGAAGAGGAAGCGCTACGTTGGAAGGTGTGTTGGTTGTGCCCTGTTGCAGGTCGTCTCTACCATTCTTAGTCTTAAGTATGTATAGCAATAGAAAATAATAATGAATGTTTGAACCTGAGTGACCTCTTGAGGTAGCTTCTTACCTGGAATCTCCTTGGCATCCCTTCGGCAGCTTGAGTAGCAAAGAAGATGTTCACCGTGGCTTAATCCTCTCGCCAAGACTTTGTCACGTGGTTATAGAGGACGTGGGATGGCAAAGAGCAAAGAACGAGAGATGTGTATGTGTAAGAGGATGGCAAGACTTGCGAGATATTAGTAAAGTGTGCATGGGGAAATAAGACGAGTTAGGAGGGTACGAGTGAGCATGAGCTAGCTTTTCATTGGGAGTAAGTGTATCGAAGAGAAAGCACATGGGATTGTGATGGAAAGAGAAGAAGACAGAGCCAGGGAAAGATAGAGGTTTGTCCCGTTCTCGAAATAGGTATCTCGTAAGGCATTGCACGGGAGAAGGCGAATGTTGCTCTATTCCCCCGGCTAAAACTTGTACTACACTACACATCGGTATACTCTATGTGTGTATTATTATACACTACATACAGTACCGTATATCGTACGCTGCGAGAAGGTCTCGCGCGAGAACTTTGCGTGAAATGCCGCCCCAAGCAGATCTTCTCCTTCCAGTTCTACTCTACGTTCTCATCTTCCACCTTCCATATTAACTGTACTGTTCTCAAACTCTTCTTCACTCCCCGCATCAATTCGTCCCTTGTCGCCAGTCTTCTAAAGACGAAATGAGACTATATCACTCGTCCCATATTATCATTCAGAACTCAGGGAGCGATGAACCCTCCACTCTCAACAGTAACCAGCAACACCGAGAGCTTCCTCGACGCTCTCAATCTTCACGCCTCTCCTCCGACGAATCCTCTTATCTGAAACTTGTCACGCTTCTGCACCACGATCCCTTGTCCTATAAATTGCATACCTTCCTTTTCAAATAATTTATATTATGATAAATAACATCGAAAACATCATTGATTTTTTATTTTCAATTTACAAGACTATCTTAATCCTGTCAATTTGGCTGATTATTCATATTTTATGGACTTTGTTTTGATGACAAGATATTTTCATTAGGAGTGTAATAAATATTTTACAAAAGAAAAAATATAGCGAGAGCAGAAAGTACCGAGGGTGAAGTAAGATTCGTACGCAACGTCACGTCGATTAGTATCAATTCAGGTGAATAATCGGTTTTCCGCTTGGAATGAGCACAGCCGCGTAATGTCATCTCCCGCGTCGAGAGCTCGCTCGCTCCATCGGTATGTTCAGACGCTTTTCCGACTTTCCCTCCCTCTCTTTTTCTTCCTTGTATTCTTTATCTCACTTCTTCGCATTCTCATCTCACTAGGGGTTCGCGTCAACGAATGAAAATAAGTTCACCGAAATTACCGAGTCGTTCGATCAACCAAGACGCCCTACCGATCAGACAGGAATGAAAAAAATATATATATCTATGTTTGTGTATACCTTACGACGCTATATATCTATATTTTTTTATATGCTCGTTCTATAAAGAGCAAAAGACCGAAAGAGCAGCCATACCAGATCGTTTGGTTCCACATTTCTCAATCAATTGTCCTTATGCTGATCCTTCCCTGCTTCATGAATAAATCGACGTGTCAGAGTAGGTTAATTTTGTAGATGTTCATTTTTCTATTTAATAAAATGAAAAAAAAATAATTTTCTATCTACGAAAACATCAGATATGTAGAAACTTCAGAGATTCTAAACTTCAGTAACCATTTTAAGGCATTTTCATAATTCTTCTTTAAGGTGAACCTTGAAGATATTTTATTCAATTTTTTATTTGATAACTTTTCGTACAAGACGAAACAAATGAATATTTGATTACAGATTTACGATAACATTGAAGGTTATAAAAAGTGCAGTAAATACCAATTCAAGCTAATGCCTGGACTACGACCAAAAGAAAAGTGCCAATTGAACTAAATATTTCATCCTCACTTTGCAACGAATTGAATTCGTCCAATAAACGATTCCCGATCCTGGTTGTTTCTTGAGTGTATCGTGATGTGAGCAAAAGAACGGTAAAGACAAATATTGTTTCTTTGGGACAATGAGATTAGAAAGGTTTTCGGTGTTTTTTTTTTTAGCTCAGGACAACTAAACGTTGGAAATGCGTTGAAGTCCACGAAGATTGGAAAGCTAGTGGGTTGTCTTGAGGGTCTCTAAATGGTTGGAGTTGGAGCTGTCTTAGATTCTGAACCCTTGTTGGACAGTGTCTGGAACAACTTGCACATATAGTCTACACTGTCTAAACATACCTTAACAGCAACAAGAACTCTTCTTGTAGTATTTACTATTCCGGGTGGCTTTGTACAAGAAGTGACTAAGTCATGTGACTTAAACCATGACGCAGTTACTTTTTGTACGAAAGCGACATATGTATAGATGACTGAATGTGGAGAGAGTGAGGAATGAAGAAGGTCCGGTATGGGGTAGACCACGAGTGGTTGCCGTGTGGCTTTAATACGATTAAGAAACGACGACCATGTTCTCTAACGTGCTGGCATAGAGAGAAAGAGAGAGAGAGAGAGAAAGAGTCAGAGAAAGAGAAAACACAGAGGAAACAGAGAGGACTGGAAACCTGGGCTGAAATTGGTATGCCGTAGAAATAGAGAGCACAAGGACAAGGAGGATGGTTGAGGGAAGCGCGATGTAGGACGAAAACCAACCGGTTGGACTGCAGCCTAATTCGCGGAGGTTCGCTGGTTTGTGCGAGAGTTATAGAGTGTATAACGTTTGGTGAGTTTGGTGAGGAATAAAGGGTAGAAGGGAGAAGAAGGTTAGAGTCGACCTAGTGGACGTGGATGGAGAGAGGATTGGTGTGCACTGCTAGTTGTGGACGGCGTTGAAGGTAACTGGCCATCGTTGTCGTCACCGTGGTCGTCGACGTATTGGTTTACGGTCGAAGAATTCAGGTGGACGTTATACATACAATATATACATGTATACACTGTGTATGTATACATAAGCGTCCGCGGAAGGTTCACGAACAAGGACGGAAATGTTTGTCGAAATCAAGCAATCAACCCTACCCGGTAGAGAAAACGGTTTCCGCGTCCGGGGCGGGTGTCCTCTCAAGGTCTGTGAAAAGAGAGAAGTACCGGTAGACCGCGAATGTTGGGATTATGAGAGTCCGAGTGGGACAACCCAAACGAGGCAGTGGAAGGGAAAGGAGGAAGAGAATAATGAAGAATAAAAGAGGAAACGGAAGATATTGTTAGGACGAATGGGCCAAAACACATCGGGGTCCTGCGGTGGTGAAATGATGGAAGAACAAAAACTCAACATTCACATCACTCATATAAAAAGTTCAAGTCATATACACACAGCGTGAGAGACAAAAAAAAGGCCAGCAAAGAAAATTATTTCTGGCAAGGAGAACTGCAGCATACAAAAATTAAACTATATCGAATCTTTTTGGCAACTAGGGGACCTGTCTCGACTAAGGAACTACCCTTATTGTTTGTGTCTCCAAATAACTGTATACACGTTTGCTTTATCGCTTCATCGTAGATTTTGCTCACCAGTGTCCATACGAAGAAAAGGTGGAGGTGTAATATCTCTCTCTCTCTCTCTCTCTCTCTCTCTCTCTCTTTCTCTCTATTTATATATATATATATGAGTAAAATGTGTATGTATAGGACTGCTAGCACCATGACGCAACACACCCATGGTAGGACAATCTCTTGCTCTCGGCTCTTCGACCGAGTTGCCCAACAGTTTGCGTCACTGATGGAATAATGGTCCATTTGGGATGCACGTGCTGTCGCAGAATTTCTCTCTACTTCACCCTCGGCCCTATCCGCTACTTCCTCTTCTATCTTCTCTTCATCCACCCTCTTCCTTTTCGTTCATCTTCATATATATCTATATAACTATAGAATGTTTCTCGTTCCTACGCCGTACTGCTCTGCTTCATCCAACCGTATTTACATGTAATTTTGGGCAATTAATATTTATACCAGCTCCCGTGGAGCTTTCGTACGTGTGGCATCCAGACGAGAAAGAGAGAGAGATAGAGAGAGGGATAAAAACCTTCCGATGCGCATACTGTCGGTCGTCGCCCTATTGTCACGATTCCCCAATAGGTTTAACCCACATCAACCATGAAATCATTCGCGAAATATTCCAAGGCGCCTGTAATTAAAAAATGGGAGTCTTACGAAATTTAGCTTAAAAGTTAAAAGAAAACGAAATTTAAATATCGACCACACGATAAAAGGAAGAAAAAGCAAAGAAAATACCTGTTTCTTTTTTTTTTTTTACTACCCTTCATTTTTTTCTCGTTTACATGCTTGTGAACGTCGGCTCGACGTAAATTTTATAACTTTATCGTACAAGGTAATATGAGCAGCTAAAATGCAGTGGTACACGGCGGTGAGTCGGTGAATAAAATATGAAGGGTGGGCGTTTAGGTCTGAACCATTTTGGAGAAAAGGATCTCCCTTTAACGTCACGTCGCGTGGCAGCAACGACATCCTCCGCGATGCTGTGCCGTATATACGCCGAGTTGAGAAAGGGAAAGTTCATATGGTGAACGTCTCAGCTGAAACGCTCAGTACGAAGAAGAAACGAGATGAGATGGTGGTAGCAAGAGTTTTTATGCCGCTCGAGCCGTAAATACTTCAGGCTTGACGCGGGCAATATTAAAAGTACGAGGTACGTACCAGGCAAGGCGTACCATTCCATTGCGCCCTCTATGTATGTTGCTCTGTCCTGCGACCATCGTCATGCCGGGCATGGCCCGAAATTTATGTTTCTTATCTACAGCGATGGGGCAAAGAAACGCTGGGAACGTTTACGAACTATTTTCCCATATAATGTCTATATTGTCTGTCTCGAATATATTTCCGGGCCAGACAGCAAATAATCGCTCGATTGGAAAAACTATTGAAAAACTCTCTTACCTCGATAATAAATGTTTTATTTACATTTTGCAATTCGAAGGATAAATCATTCTCACTGTTCGAGTAATCAGCAACAGGGAAATTCACTGTTAAATCAATTTATTCATCATTTCATTCCATTTTTTTAACCAATAACTCTTATTTCGATTGAAATAATGAAATAATCATGAGTTGGCTTCATTCGATCAATGTTTACGAGCAGTATTTTCCTATTCCCATAACCAAACCTTCCCAAACTACGATTTCGTATTTTTATCATAGATTTCGAATAATACGATGACGATGCAATGACTTGCGGATGAAAAACAAATCGTTTAAGCAAATGAAGCTGTTTAACTCCCTCGATAAATCGACAAATATTTACATACCGTGCACGCACATACACACGTTTTATAGTAAACAGGGCAACGGGTACTTATTCTTTAGCGTCAAGGACGAAGGAATGAGAGAGAGAGACAGAAAGAGAATGAAAAAAACGTCTGGTTCTCGTCAACCAAGCGATGTCATCTTCTAACGTGGAAAGAAAAGAAGAATGAAGGGAGTGAAGAGGGGAGAGGGAGTGAAAAAAAAACGAGGAAATTCGAGTGGCGGGTAGTTAGCTTGATTAATCGCATATTTATGTATCGGGCCACTTGGCGTGCTGCTCAGAGCTTTAGCCGCCTCTTGTTGGTGGACAACGAGACGAAGTGGAGGAAGTGGAGACGCGGGAGAGCTGAGCTAGCTTTATTCCAAGGCTTGCAGCTTCACCGAGTTGTGAGAGCGACGGAGTGAGAGACGCGGAAAGGCAAATCTCTTTTTCTCTCGTATTTTTCCCCTGCTTTTCGTCTCATTCACTTTTTGTCCCACTCCAGTCACCGCAGTCAACCCTCATCCTTCGTTTCTCATTGCTCTCCTATTCTCTTTCACCCTCTCCTCTCTTTTTCTACTCCATTTTTTTTCTATTCTTATATTTACCTCGTGTTTATTTCTCTCGCGCATATATCCACCTATAATAAAACTCTTGAGTGCTCCCTCCGTAATTTTTGAATTTCATGAAATTTTTTCACCCGACCTCCTTCACTTAAACGAAAGCAAGTGAATTAATGACTTTTTAGAAGCAAAAAATTACTTTCAGTTTATTATTTTTCTATGGGATCAATAATTACGCAAAAAAATCTCTAATCCTTTTAAACATACTTTCAACTTTTATTGTTTCGAATAAAAAATACATGTATTTACACAAAATCATGTTTTCTTGTCAATTATTTGACACTTCTCGTAAAGAAATCTCAAAAATCCACTTTTTTAAATATCTTGACACGAGTAATCGTTAGAGCTACAGTTTTTCGACCGTTCAAAATTCTATGTTGCAGTTTTGGCACCAGTTTATTAAAAAATGCAAAGTTCTGTCATCCAGAAACATTTTAAATGTGATTTATCATCGATTTTCGTCTCCTAGATATGATTATTGAGATTTTAATAAAATTTGATATTATGGAGGTTCATAGAATCGTTATATTAGTATTATTTCTTTAATGAAACACGAACGAAGCCAAGGACACAAAAGCTTTGGGCTGAGTCATTCTTTTGTTCGTTTCTGAAAGGGAATAAGCCACGAGACTTGAGCCATGCCTTATAGTCTCTTCTAGTACCAAACAACGGATGATGAAATATAGAGAGATGTGTATAATATTCTTAATTTTCTCTAGTCAGACTCATGCGTACCTTCACTCTTTAGCTCTCTTTTTCTCACTGTTACCTTAACTTTGAAATAATGCAAGTGAAATGAGGTCGAGTAAAATGTTTAGAGAACTAAGCGTGTTGGCAGGCGGACCTTTAAATCATGCACCCCGTATTCTTGCCTCCTTCCACCTCTACATTTTCCCCCACTTTCTGAAGCTCCGTTGCGGTTATATTCACGAGGCTTTTCCATGTCGTATACCAAAAAGCCACAACACCGCGAGACCAACATCTTTTGTACATTTATCAGCATTTTGTTCTGCTCGCTATAAAGAGCATGAATAAAAACCGGGCCAACAGCTATTTATGGCAGACAATCTATCCTGACAAAAACGAAGATCGATCGATCGCATAATTTTCCAACGAAAAAATACTTCGCTATGTTTATATTTAAGACACAAAACACCGCAGGGAACCAGGTTTTGTATATTTTTTGCAAAATTCAATAATAAAGTCACGATTAAAAAAATATCTTACGAAATAATAGAAATTAATTGTTTGGGAATCGTTACATTTTACAAAGATTTATCATTTTTCTTGGTCTGACCAAAAAATCATTTTAGAAAATCACTTTTTTTATCATTTGAACCAGAACACTGACTTAATTTATCGATGAAAATTGATGGTGTGTTATTCCGTCACTAACGAACAGCTGTTTTCCTACTTTTATGACTTCCGTTAGAATTGTAAGGTCGCAAAGGTAACTAAAAGAAAAATAATTGTTTCGAGTTTATTTTGACTGCACCTAGAGGGCTGGCGATTAATAGAAATTTACATGTTTCCGTATATACCGTGAGGACGATTCAAAGAAGTGAAGATTGAGGTAAAATGAAAGAAAAAATTGTACATTTCGTTAAAGTTGAATGAATTTTTGATTTGAATCTATTAGGGAGTTTGTTGCAACCAATAATAATGTTGTTGCAAGAAAACTGGGAGTTTGGTAAGGTCGTTGGGTCGGAAGTGACGACGGGGAAGAGGGGAGGAGTGGAGCCTCCGTAACTTTAACTCGAGATAATAAAGCGCGTTGGGTGAGTTTGTGAGCCGTGAAATTACCGAGCGAACATGCGCGTAAGAAAAACAATGAACGAGCGTAAGGAAAGGGGGAGAGGAAAGTATTGCATGGATCGGGAGCTCGGGAATGGCAGATTCGCCACGTAAATGTATAGGAAGCTCTCTATCACATGACTGTATGCGTTGAACGACCAAAAGCTGAAAGACACAGGAGACGAGAGAGGGAGAGAGAGTGAAGGAGAAAAAGGCATCAAGGGAAGAAGACGGAGACGAAAAGAGCAGGACACTAGAGAACGATTTACAAGCAAAATGTTGGAAGAGAGCAAGAGAGCGAAAATAATACAGACTTTCTTTTTCGCTTCTTCCAATGACTTCTAGCGTACTTTTAAGTGTACGTTTTCGTGTAGGTGGCCTCGACAAACGATATAAATCTACTTGGGTGTATCCATCTCCTCCAGTACTGTAGTAACAGCAGCCAGTGAAAGAAAGATAGAAAGACAGGCGGCGGTGGGAGGGAGGGGGAGGGGGTGAAGAGGAAAACGAGAAGAGGGTTGCTTCTGAGGGTTCAAGGCACCACACTACACCTTTAAAACCCTGAGACACAATGAAGAACGTTTCCTTGAATTGAATGTTCCTTAGATGCTATGCGACTATTTCTTTATCTTCTTCTTATACTTTTTCTCTTTGTTCCTCTGCACGAGTGAGCTGAGATAATCGAGAGATCCATCCTCGTCTTGGAATAATCGACGACGATTCTTTGGGCTTGGAAAAACTTTGACTCTTCTCTCTCTCTCTCTCTCTCTCTCTCTTTCTCTTTTCCTGGTTTATTCTCTTCCTGCTGTCTATCTCCTTCTGTTTACCTTCTTATTTCACTGATCGAAGATTCCATCATGGACTGATGTCTCAAACTGCAACATATCGTTTATTTTCATTCTTTTCTGTCGCAAGTTTCCATTTCATCAAAAAATATCGCTCCTGTTCGAATAGTTGGAAAATTGTTGGTCAATTAATGCTCGTGAGTTCGAAATTGGGGGAAAAAAAACAGGGTACAGAAGATTTTTTGCTACAGTTTTTTTTTTTTTTTTTTACTTATTTTCAAACCGATGGGCATTTTTTTCAGAATGCTATCAGAACGTTACTAGATTTTCTGGAACCGACGTATGTCACTTTTCCATTTGCGAAGTGTGTAAGGGCTCTGCCAAAAACGTGATTTTGTTGAACCAAAATCTATATGTATATTCGTAAATTTCAAAAAAACGGAAAATGTCAACAGAAAGAAATTGAGAAAAAAGAGAAAGGGACTGTTGCTGGCTCGTTGAGTGCATTGCAAACATACATTTACATACATTTACATTATTTACGTTTGGAATATTTTATTACATTCAGAAACGTACTTTCAAATAACTAACTATAATACACATTCTCTTTTTTTTTCATTGTTATTTTACGTTGTAAACAAAATGATTTCAAATTAAATCCCGGACTGCGAATCATTAACTTTTCAAGCTCTAGTGGAACTTGCATTGTCCAACTTGTTTTTTTTTTCCAGTTTTTTTTTTCCAGTTTTTTTTTATGACTCAATTACTATTATTACAACGAACATCGGTCCTTTTTTCTACATGGTCCGTCGGGCATTCATAGAAGTAAAAAAAAAATATGAAGAGTGATTGTTTTTTAATGGCCTCAATGCCATTTACAAAATAAATAGTCGAATTTTGTACTTTTTTTTTATGAAAAAAATTATTTTCTACCCAACAACCATAAACAGAGGAATGGCAATTTTTTCACAAACTTAACACACACGAAAGAATTATACAGAATTTTATGAACATTTTTCTAGCGGTAGTTCCTGTTTAAAAAAATTAAGGAATCGGTGGTTTTGAAAATTTTGAAATTTTGAATTCTGATTCGTAATCAACGATTCCAAAAACCTTCAAGTAATGAATTTTCAGTTCATTATTTTCGTACGAAAAACATTCGAAAAACCAATTGCACAATTATTTCTCTAGGAAATGCAATATTTCTTTGCTATGTCGCTTCGGTTGATTTATATTTTTACGGACACCCTTTATATCCGTAAAACATATATGAACGAAAAATACGTCACGTCAATCGCAGGTAATATTCGATTTTACTCACACTCTCTATTGAAATCAGTAACGTTCAACTTTTGGCACGAAAATCTTCCGGAGTAACCAGTCAGTCAAATATTTTACGTTTCCGAAATCTTTTTTTCTAATTTTTTTTTTTTTTCTTCAAGAAAATCTATGATTTCTAAGAGATTTATCCTTACGTTATTATACTATTTGCGACAACTTCGTGAGTGCATTTTCTGTTGGTTTTCACATCGATGTTACATTTAAAATTGTGAGAAAGTAGATTGAAACCATTGACAAGTAACGGAAATCCTGAAAACAGGTTCTGCGTTGGTTCTAATTAAAAATAAATCCCTGTACGTTCATGGTAGGATGTGGCAGAATAAAGGGAGGGAAAGGAACTATAACCGTTAGCTGCCGGTTAGCCTCGCGATCACATTAAAATAAATTATTTAAGTCGTAGCAATTTCGGAGGTCCCCGTTGGCTAATATCCATAGAATTGTTGGAAAGTGTGTGTTCCTGTGTGTGTATGTAAGAGAGAAGGATAGAAAGAGAGAGAGAGAGAGAGAGAGAGAGAGAGAGAGAGAGAGAGAGAGATGAAGATTCGAGGTTTCGGTCTCTCTGAAACGGGAGAGAAGTACAGAAACTTGAGAGCGAGATGAGTGTCGCAGAAATTGGGGAACGAGGGGGTGGTTTTGTCGAGAATTGGGGTTGCCTCACGGCGATGGGTGGAAAAGGACGACGATGACGACGACGACGACGACGACAAGAGCATTCTTAGGGGTAAAGAGGTAGAGAAGAGCTTCTGGGACGGAAACTGGGCGTGAAGCCTCTCGAATCTCTCGACAACCAACCGAGAGAACATCTCTCGCTAGCACAACGCGTTCAAGATAGGGTAATTGATGAGGACGAATAAAATAATTGAAAGATAAATTCACTCTTCGACAAATTAGGGGAACGATGCCAACCTTCCTTCTCTATTGATAATACCACTCAATTTACCTCTTCACGAATATGCTGCTTCACGTCTGTTTAATGTCAGCTGATTTATTATTTCACTCGAAAAACAATGAGACTTCTAATATGAATATATATATATTTTTTTATGCTTCTCATAATTTTGACAGAAAATTTGAAATGTTATGTCAACACGTGAACCCTTTCATTTATAATTTTGTGCCAGTTTCGATTTTTCACAATTTCCTTAACTAACGTGGTTGCAACTTGGTTCAAATTTATAATTTTTTGAAGTAGACCTCGATTATCCTCGTATTTAGACATAGAGGTCAAGTAATTAGCAAGGAATTCAGGAACTTATCCATTAATTTAAACGTGTAGTGAAAATTCGATTTATAATTCCTTTCATTTGTGATTTAACGCCAGTTTCGATTTTTCACGATTTTCTTAACTGACGTGGTTGCAACTTGGTTCCAATTTATAGATTTTTGAAGTAGACCTCGATTATCCTCGTATTCAGAGAAAAAGGTTGAGTAATTAGCAAGGAATTCTGAGACGTGTGGGTATAATTACAGTTTTGTTTAATTTCTGAATAAACTTATCCATGAATTTAAAGCGAGTGAAATTTTGATGATGACTTTATTCGTAATAATGTTAAAAGTTTGGATAAAATTGATTTGACAAGTGTATTAGAGATCGTCAGACAGAAATCTCAGTTAAGTTTCATATAAAGACAATAGAGAAGAGAGTTCTAACGGAAATCAAATTGGCTAAGGTTGTTGTATAGATGTCGTTGTATGGGGGTGGGGAAAAGCATTTTAGGAGGTGAAGCGCACACAGAATGTTCGCGATTTTGGGTGTACGTGTATTACAATGCAGCCTATAACGGCGTACACTCTCGACTTAATTCTCATTCAGAACATTCCACGACCAGTGGAGGAATTTCGAGCCATTAAGCACTCGCTATCTTTCGGCTCTGTGACTTTGGAGAGTGTGTATAAGCTTCATTTATAACACACAATTCCTCTGTCTCTTTCGCTCCTTTCGCTTCGACCCTAAAATTCTCTCTTTCCCTTTCTTCCTTCCTGGCAACTCGTGGAATATATCTTCGAGTCTCTTCCCCTTCCCTGTAGCTCTTGAAAGCAACGGAGAGTTTGTCTGGAGAACGCGCCAGGGAGAGGTAGCAGGAGAAGAACACACCCCACGTCAGAATTATTCCGTATAATTATATTCGTTCTACAACGACACCCCCGGGGCTCGAAATTGAAATTGAGCTGCCCTAGACGAATATCTCTGGTCGTGTTTCGCGCCAACCGCCCCCTTCCTCACGTGCACTTTCGACGTAGCCGCGAGCCAGGACTCTTGAAGCCTCGATATAGCGAAAAGGTATCGTCGACGTCTTAGAATATTACACAGTCATTTTTTACCACCCGAAACACAATTATTCGCCAAAACTGATTGAGCCTCGTGTAGATTTTCAAATTTGGTATTACAAATGTTTTCCTTTTGCCGACCATTTCAATCAAATTATTTTCTACGACATTTTCTATTAAATTTTCGATTCAAGGATTCAGAAAATAAAAAAAAAATACAGGTTAATTGGTAAATTAACGAAAATTCGATCAAAATATTATTCTTCTCTCGTCAATAATTCCAGGAGTTTTTTTTTTGTTCCCACTAATAAACGTATTGGTGGCATGCTGTGACTATAATAGAGATGTACGTTTCTCATATTCGGATATCATGTGAACCTATTAGAGCAGAGTGAGAGAATCCGCGAAAAAACAAAGAGAGCGAAGCAGCGAAACGAGCACGAATTTTCTGCTTTTATTTTTTTTCTCTCTGTCCCTCTCTCTCTCTCTCTCTCTCTCTCTCTCTCTCTCTCTCTCTCTACCGTTGACATTGGCATGAACTGTATAGTACGTGCTCGCATAGCGGCACGCACGATGACCGGAGGCACTCGCAATTTCGTTCGTCCCATACAAGCTTTACGGTCCGCATCGAAACAACGCGCCGAGAATAATAGCTCGTTCGTATTTTAGCTCCACAGTACGTTTTACCATATACAAGCACACGTGTACACGTAACAGAGCGAAATTTCGGTTCACGAGAGCACGGAATTTTGGCTCTATGGCAATGACGACCTCGAGGGAACAGGGATGGCGTACCAAACTACGAAACGGTAGAAAAATCTGGACGAAAATGGAGGAAACACATACATAAGCCAGAGAGAGAGAAAGAGAGAGAGAGAGAGAGAGAGAGAGAGAAAACTCCCCTCAACACTTCCATGGATATTTTAGCATTTATCTATCTCTCTCTTACTCTCTAAATTTTCATCCTCTCGATTTAGCCGATTCGCGAGAAACCTGCCCCGTGGTTTCGAGGTTGATCAGCACAAATTAGCATAGCCAATTCATGTCCCACACCCCTATAAATAACATGTTTATCGTCCTAATTTATGCGAAAAGGCTCGTTTTCCTGGCCCTTGCTTTTCAAAAGCTCGACAATCGGATGACGCCCGAGCTAGTCGTAACCAAAGAGAATCATGAACAGCATTCATCTCTCATCACTAAATATCATCTCTTTGTTTTTCCTCCCTCGTTCTTTCTCTCGGTCCCATCATGATGATCTCTTTGTATCATTCTCTTCCTTTCTCACTATATATGTCGAATTAAAGGCAAATTGTAATCATCAACGAAACTCAAATTGGACCTAAATCCCTAATGAGAAATTGATTTGTTGAAAAATACTTAACGTCATTATATAGTTTCACGTTGAAAAGAAATTGATTTTCAAACCATTTCATCATTTTATCATTATTCTGGAGTTTTTTTATTCTTTTTTTTTTTTTTTTATCTGGATAACTTCATTTCTTTTTCTAACGTCTCTTTGTCTTCGTAACAAAATAGAGCTTTCTTCGAAGGAGCTGTAACGTTCCTGATCCCATCAATACGTAGGATCAATTCGAAGCTCAACATCATACCGTTGGTGAGATCTATGAGGATCGTTCACGTATTTTCTGCTCAAACCATACAGACTTGACAAATCGGGTTACAATCCTTTTGCCAGGTATATGTATACCTGTATCAGTGTATATATAATGTTGACTTGGTTCTTGAAACGTTTCTGTGTTAGTAATCTATGCGTTTTCACTCTGTTTCGTGTTTAGAGTTAGCAGTGTAGACAATGCGTATGATGTTCATGGTTGATGCGAGTTTCACATTCACGCGCACCTAATCATGTATATATTCGTATGGTAGGGGAAACGTTGATCGTGGCACACGCGGCAACGAATCGAGCCCTCTGTCACGTACGAGTGGAATAGGTCCGTACGATATGCAGCCATTTGCATACATATAGGGTCATTATAAATATACCGTTCAGAGAGTTTCTACAGGAGGAGAGTTGCACGGGAGGGATGAAAAGAAAGAGACAGAAAGTAGAGAGAGAGAGAGAGAGAGAGAGAAATAGAAAGCGAGAAAATACGATGCCACATAGTTTCTCGAACGTCCCGGGCCCATCGTTAAAGCAAAGAGAAAAGCGAAAGCAGATACAAAACCAAAGAGAAAGCAAGCTCTGGTGCCGATTCCTCTACTCAACCAAAGCGAACTGGTGCGTCCAGCTCGCTGGATTCAGGAGGAGTTGTTTCTCACGCCCGGTTTGTTCAGAACTGTACGATGAACCCAAACACTTATTCGTTATTGCGGCTCAACCATTTTAGAAACTCATTTCCCTTACTGTATGCCCAACTCAGCGATCGCTCTTCCAGAGAAAAGTGATTTCTGACATTCATGGTTTCGAAACTCTAATGAAAATAAACGGGAGTGAGAGAAAATGCAGATTTTTATTTTACTATTTCAAACCGTTTTTGGCCACCATTTGAATTGGCAATTAACGAATGTGTTTTTTCTTTCCGGTCTTTTTCTTTCTAAGAGGACATCATGGACGTCTGCCATTCATGGACAGCCCCGAACCTTCGTAAAATCAAAGTTGATTTTTTTAATGAACCATCGCGCTTTTTTCAACCCCGAGTCTCTCACGTGTACTTAAAACTTGACGTTTCATCCATTCAGAGACATGTTTTAGGGTCTCGTTTACAAATTTTGTTTAGTAAGATTTTTTTTTTTTTTTTTTTCGTTGGACGGCAAAAAATTTGGATAAATTTCAGTGACATCGTAGTTAACTAAATATTTATAACTTCTAGAATCTCATTAACGTTCTGATTAACTTTGGACGCGAGATTCCATTTCTTTCTCATGAAAATGGATTTTATTTTTAATTTTATTTGTTGAATTTTTTATTTTTTATGTCGTGAACGAAAAACTGTTGAAAAATTTGGACCAAATTGGGACATTGCGAAATTTTTGGAGCTGAAAACCACGTAAAGTCCTCCCCGTGCCGTCATTTTTTTATTCTTTTTTCCACGAATTTTGTTCCGGGACATGTTTTTATTTTTGGACAATGAGCCAAGGTGAATCAATGATAACGACTGCCTGTAATAAACGTTGTAACGACGAAGCAACGACAGTTGCAATTCCTCTCTCTCTCTCTCTCTCTCTCTCTCTCTCTCTTTGCTGCTAAATGGAAAGGTTAGTGAGGCCAGACGAGCATTACAAATGCTAATGAGAGAGCATTCGAGGCAGACATACAGCATAGAATACATTAACGTCTCGTTCGTCAGTCATTAGCTGGGAAAACAGAATATTTCCGAGTGTTAGAGAAAAGTGCATTGCCCTGCACTTTATTTCCAATATATATAAATAAAAAATTAAAAAATATATATATATAAAGATATGTTTCAAATAATATTCATTTTTGATAAAAATATCTCGGAGTTTTAACATTTATTGAACAAAAAAATCTCGTAAAATTAATATGCTAAATTGTCAGGGTTATAACCTTTTAAAAGTAATAAAAAGGGATGTTTGGGTTTGGGTGCCGTGTATGAAAGCCCATTGCTGATTCAATTATCGGAAAGACTAGCAAGCTATTACCGATCGTCGTGTCCACCCCATTGTTTTAACCACAGACCCTGGTTCTCTCTCTTGCTCTGGTTCCCTCTTTCTCTCTTTTGTATGTACCAAGACCGCGAGCAATTTTTAATTAACACGTTCTTCCTCCCGTGCGATGCGCTCACAAGAGAGCACTGGGGTGATCGACGAGCATGTGAAAGATCAAAAGGGTTAAAAGAGCAACACTCGACCTTCATAAACTCCATTCGAATAACCGATATTAACGACGTGAATAAAGTTTACTTGCTTAATGAGCGAGGATCCTTTGCAGTCGGTAAGCAAAAAAAAAAAAAAAAAATATATCGAGAGTGTAAACACTGAGGATGACATTTTCATGATCTATACTTTGAAAAGCCATCAACTAACTATATTTTCATGTTTTTCCAAAGATATCAGAGAAACACAGTGTCACGAATGAGTAAAAAATTCCGATGGTTTCTCAATGAATCGTCGTTGGCAATTAAAGCTCTACTTTTTCGTTAGCGAATCGAATGAACTTTGAATACAGCGAAATTGCAGAAAATTCCTCACGATTCAATTCCTTTCAAGGCTAAAAAAACGGGAGTGACAGTTCTATTCAAAAATTGACATTCTTTCAGAGTTTAAAACGAACGATAATTAAAAATACTAACGATTTACTATTTGAAATTTCAAATTTGACTTCATAAATGAATTGAAATTTATTTTTAGACCCATCCCGTTACCTGCGATCGAATTTTTTTGCCTGTCCTCTCGCATAATTCTAACCTCACTTTTCAATGTCGTTGACAGACCCCAAGAAGACTTGTCACTCATTTAGATATTAAAACGTGACATGTATATATTTTTAACAATAATCATAAAATGCCTGTTGATAATTTCACAATTTTTTTATTCATTATTGGTATCTCTTCCATAATTATTTAAAAATAAACATCAGAAATGTGACACATCACACAGGCCAATTTGAAGGATAAAAATCTCGATAACAGGACAGTCAATGTGGTTGAAATTTTACCAGAACATGTGCTGGATGTCTCGAACGAAATTAGTTTCGAATATTAAAACTTTCCTTCTCAGATCAATTTTCCAAGTACTAGTTGAATAACATCACTGTGTTCATGGGGAGAGAGATCGAAGAAGATAGAGAGCGACGATCTGCAATTTTGGCCAACTTTAGATTCTTTTTGAAAGTTGAGTGTACACGTGAGTTTTATTCCTTATGTATCTCGTGTATTTTTT
Organism: Campoletis raptor; assembly: GCA_948107755.1. Taxonomy (NCBI): domain Eukaryota; kingdom Metazoa; phylum Arthropoda; class Insecta; order Hymenoptera; family Ichneumonidae; genus Campoletis; species Campoletis raptor. Next base: position 20,707,147 of record OX403623.1, read on the forward strand.
TGTGAGAGACTAAAAACTGATGGAAGAGGAACGTTCGAGTGTGATATGTTCACCTTTTCTCTTGGATGTTTGAAGCGAGGAGGGAGATTGGTTCGTGAGACTGTTCCTCTTGTGATGGTGGTCCAAAAAGTGTGAGAGCGAGTTTAAACCTATACCGGTACAGGGCTCGTTTAAGCTTTTGTGATGTGCTGGTCCGTATAAGAGAAAGATAAACAGCCAGAGAGAGAGGGAGATAAAATATTCTCCCTACCCTTGTTGGAACTTTCCCCTTCGGATCTCCCTCCATTTTACCCCGACGCCGGCGACGAAGCTTCTGGGCCGCCGACGCGGACGCCGACGCCGACTCCGTTGCTTCATGTTGCTGCTCTGGTGCTCTCTCTGGCCGTTTTGGGTGCTGCTGCGCTCCCGCGATACATTGCGATACACACGCTGTGGTTCCACGTCTCCGCGTTTATCCATAGCCCGTGCCCGGCTTCCGCGACACTATAACCGCTCCGTCGCAAGATCCTACACATTGCGGTGCCGATTTGAGTGAATCTTTTAATTCATTCGATCTTTGGCCTGATTATTTCATTGAAAAAACAGGCGTATCTTTATTTTTCCACTGCAGCTAATCATAGATTTCCATTGAGTACAAATTCACGGCGTATCATTGATGCGTTTTTTTTAATACGCACGAAAAAAATCGCTACAAAGTGATCGGAACAGCAACGTATTGTGTTTGCATAGATTAAGATTTATTTTCGTACGTATTATAATACGATATCATATCCGATCCGTCGGTGATGGCGAAACGCGGGAAACGCTAGTGTCGAGCGAGTAAATTGGAAAAGCCGGCTGGTCAAAATCAACGACGGGACTGCGAAAACGTCAGGTTTGGAGAAGGGATTCCTCGCGAAGAGCGAGAGAAACGGAATAAACTGAGAGCGAGAGAGAGAGACACAGAAAGCGTTCAAAAAGAGAGACAACGATATACAGACAACAACGTGATAACACGCAAGCGCGCTGACGGCCAAGTAAACGTGCAAACCACCTTCACCCTGGTCTCCCTCACCACCTCTCATCCTACACAACATTTGCCCAGACCGATACAACGATACAACACGTTTTTGCCGGTACACATATACATTCACGAGCTTATCCTTTCTACGTCTCTCTCTCTCTCTCTCTCTCTCTTTCTTTCTCTGCTTCGTACTCGAAGCTCTCTCGTCGTTACTGTTTATCAAACTCTCTCTCTCTCCCTCTCTCTCTCTCTCTGTTGCTTACGCTCAGACAACTACGCATTTATTACTGAGTTGCACTCACACGCACTCGGCAAGGGATGTAGATGTTAAAAAGGGAGACAGAGAAAGGGAGAAAACAACGTGTCTGTAGACGAGTGCGTACGCAACCTCGTTTCGTGACCTACCCTCGTTTTGGTTCCCCCTTCCCCCTTCTTCCTTTCATCTCTCACAAGTCTCGTTATACTCCTTGTTTCTTTATTTACCAAGCTTCCTTAAAGCTCTACTTCGTTCTTATTTTATTCGTATCATCCGTGCGACCTTCTTAGTCTCCCCAACTTTTTGCTTATGGTTTTTGTCACCATTATGAGACCCCGTGTCGATGTCACTCCTCACCAAATGATCTAATAACCCCTGAGAAAATAGAGAAGAAAGAATACGAAAAATGAAAACAAGATAAAGACGTTACAATATTGTTTTATCCTTTTATTTTACATCCTAGGGAATTTTTCTATCATTTTTTTCATCTTGTCATACAGATTTTATCGTTGCTGTTAACAAAAGTAAAACGAAAGCAGCTGTTACGTGATTATTTTGTGTGACTTTGTTCAAGTGATATTAACGTGTTAGCTTTTGCAAATAGATGAGCTTCTTCGGGTGATTTTACGATAAAACGAAATAGTAATCAAGAATACTATTATACGTATAAACATTCTGAGCCCTGGGTGAAAAAACCATCGAAAAACAGACGAAAAGACGTAAAAGAAAGAAAGTAAGCGCAAAGGTCTCGCCCCGGCGAGCGATGAAATCTCCGAGAGTTTGACTGTGCCGATCGACGCTCAGTCTGACCAAACAACCGCTGTTTCTACTTGGAGTTTTGGCTCGCAACGTTATTACAACGGAGGAGGCGAGAGATCGTAAAAGAGTTGGGAGGTCATAACGAAGATCTTTTGGTCAATTAATGAAATATCGTGTCTAGCTTTTGCACCAAAGAATTCTCTTGGTTATCACTACGAAACGAAAAAAAAAGATCGAATGTAACACACACGTCCGCTCGAACGAAGTGACGAAATAAAAATACGAGAAAAAAGTCCATTGAAAGTTTTTTTTTCCACAGAGTAGTGAATGGAGCAAGGAAAAAAGTGAAAGTTTAATAAAGATCAGACGTCAAAGAAACAGAGAAGAAAAGTGTGAAAAACGTTTATGAATATCGAGGTTTCTACTTACGACTGAAACTAATTGGGTCTTGGAGACGAAAAGTATTTGGAAAGAACGTTGATCCGGCCAGACGACAGTCAGAAAGAAATTTGCTTAGAGAGAGTACCACGAGCGAGGAGAAGCATCTGAAACAACTGAAGGCCGATACTCGAAACAGACACGAAAGCAACCCTCGCATTTTCCCGCGTGTAACCCTTCCGACGAGAATAAAAAAGAAAAAAAAACAAGAGTTTGAGAGAGGGAGAGAGAGTGAGAAAGGAAGAGCGAGAGAGCGAGTGACAAAGAGAAAACTACATTCCCCTATCCGTCGTTTGCCGCTACCGTTGCCACCACCGACGCCACCGTCGCGAGCAACCTCTCTTATACACACAACAACCCAACGAGGCATCCCTCCCCACTTTCTCTCTCTCTCTCTCTTTCAATCGCACAACAGCAAGAGCGGAAGTGCTAGTCAGTCGGCGAGCGACCTTCCGACATCACGGGTTAGCTTCATCCCCCGATCTCGTTCATCGTTGCTTCTCACCGCTCGGCATTGACGGTTGTCGCGCGCGTGAGATACACCACGGAGGGTGTACCGAAGAAGGAAAACAAAATAAAAACACATATGAGCGATAGACAACGATTTATAACATCTGAACATTGAGACAAAAGATAAACGCAATGAAAGTTGACTGAGCAATCGAAGCCGTTGATTAGTTCAAGTATGCTGGATGTCATCTCATGCCGGAATCCATCATTGCGAAAAAATCGTGATTGACAGAGCCGATAAGTACATTTAGACCATTTTGTTTTCTACGATCTCCACAAATCGACCTCGTGGTCTGAGCCCACTTCAGGAATATCGTACCTCGTGCTCGAACGTCAACAAACACAGAAACATCGATCAAACGATATAAACAAATATCATATCGTTATACAAAAATCTAACATAACGAAATACATTCACAAATAAATGATCGATTAAACTTTGTGATATTTATTCCCGAAAAATGCCGAATAGTTTAATGTGCTACTGAAATCTTGTAATCGCGTAATTGTTAACAATTGTTGTGGCTAATAATAGTCTGACGGAATAGATTATTGCTAATCCGAGATATAGTGTGAATATTAAATTAGTATTCAATAAAGTCTCCTCGCTGCGAGAGTGCCATTTTTTTCTCGATCATCTGGTGTCATCGATCATTGTGTGACAATCGAATAGAGTGGTATTATTGCCATTGATTTTTATCATCAGGATTCAGTTTCGCAAGGAGACTAGAATATTTGTGTAGCGTGATTATTGTTGGAAGTGACATCATTGGAAGATTTTCAAGAAAATAAATGAAAAACAACAACAAAAATTGTGTTCTTCGATAAATACTGTGAAAGAAGTTTCGCGGGTGTGTATTTGCTACCGATTAATCTGGATGTGGATGACGATTCGTTCGACTTAATAAAGTGTGTTTAGATCTTATTGGAGGTTAAACAAAACGTGAAGGATACATAGATAACAATATCTAGGAGGTTTTCCGAAGCGAAGAAAGAAAAAACGACACCGAATAGAGATTTACGAGGTAGTGTGTACGTGGCGCTTTCTGGTTGTCATAACGGATAGATAACAGGCGCACAACACGTGCAAAAAAACTGTGTTATATACGTGTAGAGACTATTGGACGATAGTTGAGAAAAAAAACAAACAAACTTGTACGGTTCGTGTGAGACTCGTGTCCTCGTATGCCGAATACGTGCTTCCGGCTGCTCTCCTCCTTAGCATTCCTTCAAAACGGTTTATTCACCAGTGGTAGGTAAAAGGATCACGATCAAAAAGAGACGAAAGCCTGAATACACTGCAAGCCGCCAGTACACAAAAGCTCGAAAGGAAAGCAAGCATTGGAGAGGCAGATGTTGCAACGGAACACAACATCGACGTCGAACCAACTGTAACCTCCTGCAGATTCCTGGCCATCCTCTAACGTACTTGTTGAGCCAGAACGACCATCGATCTTGCTCACCCTATTCTTTGAACGTGGAAAGAACGAGCAAGAAAGAGAAATATAAATAAAGCTCTTCAAGACCATAAGATCCAACCTCCGTTGGAACTCTATACAGCGAAGCAATATACAAGCTGTAGATGTCCTTTCGTTTGGAAGAATTCAACGTTCATCTTATCGTCCGACGGGATATCAGCGATCTTTGAATCTCGTAAATCGTCGAGCTTGCCGATAGTCTCGTGTCACAAAGAACCTGTGCCACGTGGAGTGCTTGCAACGAGAGCCGGTCAAGTAAACACTAAAGCTAGCTGATGCTTGCCTAACCGTAAAACGAGAATACACAGCATCACGAGTCTACCTTTCCTTTTGGAGCTTCATACGTACAACCAACCGGCAAAAAGTGCTTTCAATCTCTTTCTCTCTCGCTCTCACTCTCCCTCTCCGACAATTTTTTCTTGCTCTCTCATTGTTCGCCTTGCGTTCCCTAGAGCAACGTGCAACAGGATCATTCAGAATAAACTCGACCATCTTCCAACGTGCTTCCCGATAAGGTACACGCATCACCGATTTTTTTGACATTGTCGCTGGCATCGAGTTCAATCGGTTATCACTGTCGGGGTATCCCAACAAATTTAATGTCAAGTCTGTCTTTGAACTATCAACGGTGTTAACTCGAGGCTGCGTCCCCACCAGCGTGCAAATTGTGCGGAAAGGACCAGTGAAAATTGGAATTTTGTGTTAACGTTCCGTCGGCAAAACGTGAACGTTGCGAGTCCAGAATCTTTAATCAATTATTTCTGTGACAACGAAATAAAGATAAAAATTCGTTGGCAAAATCGGGAAAGCACGAAACAAGTGAAGATACGAAAGAGTGTTACGATAAAGTGTAAAAAGAGTTGTAGTCGGTTGTTTAAATAATAAATTCAACAACGCCGAAGCTCAAGGCAAGTGTGACTAGTGAAGAAAAGAGTTTGAATCTTTTTCTTGATCTCTCGTGAAGTAAAAGTACTCAGGTAAAAAGTTGAGATAGAGTGTGTAACGTGAATTGAAAAATTAGGTCAAGTAAGTGAGGTGTTTGGTAAAAAAGTAATAAAGCAGTTAGGCAAAATCCCACCCGTAGGAAATTTGACTACAGGCAACGAGGCTCAGGGCGCTTTGCAGACAATTGCACATCGTCTTGTAAGCAACGACGACTGCTTAACGGATCAAGTTACCGGTGAATCTTACGTAACGTGCGGAAGTCGACGAGCGGTTAATTTGCCAGTTATTCCGAACGATAACAATATAATAAATAACAACAATCCCGCTACCAACCACAACAATAGCAACGGAAATAATCGCGCGTGGTTAAATTGGTGCGGCGGTTGCGCGAGGAATCAGGAGTTTGGGGTGGCCTCTTCAGGCACCTTGGCTCGTAGCGCACCGGGCCCCGGGGCTGCGGTGGTGGGTTGCCTTGTTGGGGTGTACCCGTGCTCCTCAACGGGGCCCAGGGGCCCCACATCCCATATTCTACAGTCGTCAATATCGAATCAGCATCAGCACCAAGGCTGTCGTGCCTGTTGCTGTGTGCATAGCAACCATCATCAACCGGCCGCTCCGGTTCAGCTCACGAGCCAACGGGCCGGTCTATCGCTGAGGGTAGCGAGGGTGGCGTCCACCACCTCCGTCCGAGCCGCCCCCTACGCCCATCCCCAGCACCAGGGGCTGGGGCAGGAGTGCAGGTAATAACAAAAACAAACTAAAATAATAACACACTCAAGCACAGAGTTTATAAATATTTACTAAACATGAAGTTTATGATAACAATGATAATCATAATCAAATTGATATACGTATAAAAGGCTCTCTCTTAAACTTCGTGTAATTATGTGATTTTAATTACCCCTTTTAAAAGAAACAAGAAAAACAAAATCCCAAATCAGTTAGAACAAAAGAATAACAAATCGTTGCTCTTCTCTCCAAGTGATCGAAATATCTTTATCGAGTTTTTTTTTTCACCCCGCCGAAAAGTTAAAAGTTTGCTAAAGCAATTATAACGAAGGCAAGTGCGGAGCAGAGTCATATCACATCCATAAATCCACTTACTTATCGAATTTCCATTTGTAGAAAAAAACAAACGAAAAAAAAGTAATATACGTCAAAATATACTTGGCCGAGATTAAAATAAATATCGTTGTAACAACAAGAATACCAACAACAACATAAATAATAATATAGACAAAAAACAGCGCTACTGAGACAAAGTTTAAAAAGTTTAAAAACAACACAAAAAAAATCCACGAAAGGTGTAGGGAGGAGACGGGCGCAGTGGGTGGAGGTGGTGCGCACATCCTCGGCAGCCCGATGCTGTTCGTCCCGTTCCCGGTGCCCACCTTCCCCGCGACTCATCAGACATCCCATCCTGCTCAACATCAGACGCATCATCAGCAGCTGGGCAGCACAGTGCAGAATCCCGTACAACAGCCGCCCCAGTTGACTCAGTTGAGCCAGATCAATCAGCTCAATCATCTTAACCATCAGGACATTGTTACGGCTACTTCAAATCCTGTTCACAGTACTAGTTGCTCGCCACAGCAGCAGCAACAGCAACAGCAGCAACAGCAACAGCAGCAGCAGCAGCAGCAGCAGCAGCAACAAGCGACAACACCAAACAAGGTAAAGTCCTCATCAATGTTTTTAAACGCCGGATCATTTTATCAATTTGAACCATAATTTGACCATCAATGATCGACCTTCACAAACGAACGAAAGGGACCCTTAAACAAAATTGTAGGCCCTTCCAGTAGCATTGATTGTAAAAAGCAGAGAAAACTGGACAGCACACTGACGAGTGATGTCTGGTGTCTCGCGTCCAATAACAATGACGTCCCAAGCTTGACAGTTATTTAATTACGATTCAAACTTCCACAAGATCCTTTTTAACTTGGAAGAGATTGAACTATACACAAATTGTATCAATCTTGCGAATAGAAGAAAAAAAAACGAAAAAAAAAATGGTACAACCATTGTCTCTTCGATCTCGTGGACGCGACGAAACGAGAATCCGAGGAAAAAACTTTTGTTCGTATAAGAAAAGCCTCCACTTGGAAGAAAGGAACAAGAAAACAACCAACGATTTTCCCCCAACTCCGAGTTGTATCGCGGCAATGTTCTCGCCTTCCTATTTTCAGTACATATCCTCCTTGCACGTGGTTAAGTCCCGACGAACCACCCTCTTCCTTAGTCTCGACTCATTCCTTTCTCACCAACTATGGCACTATCTTATACATGTCTACATGTGGATGTATACAGATGTATATAAATATATATTATAACGAAATAACAGTATGGACGCGGGTTGACGTTACCCTCCAATCCTACCAAAAAGTCCTTCACCGATCTTTTTCCGGCCACCGGCATTCACCGTTCCATTTTTCTCGCTTCGACTGCACGCGTGATCGCCTTGCATGACGGAATAGAGCACAGCAGAGAGAGAGAGAGAGAGAGAGAGAGAGAGAGAGAGAGAGAGAGAGATAGAGAAGAGAAAGAGAATCGCAAGGGGAGACCACGGTGTGTGGCTTTTATTATCCTGGCGTGGATTCAAGTCAATTTTCTTCAGCAAGCCATAACCGAACCAGAGCGTTCGAAAGACGCGAAGAGCGAGACACAAGGAGCATGAGTACACACGTTATAACAGAGGACTCTCGTCGTGTTTCGCGATCGCGAGTCTGCCATGTTCTGTGGGCTTTCCTATAGAAATAGATGTCTTTCTACAACAAGCGAGAGAAACAGAAGGAGAAAAGTCGCGAGAGATGCCGGTCTTAATTCCGGGGTAGTCTGCTGCGAGAGACCGAGGGTCCGAGAAACGAGACAGAGGCTTCTCTCTCTCTCTCTCTTCCTCTCTTTACTCTTTCTGTACTATCTCTATTTTGCTTCGTTTCTTATTTCCTGTTGTATCTATATGTATCTCGCATCGTATACAAACCTCTTTCCACAGATTCCCTTTTCTAGTCGCGTCCACCCTGGGTTGTGGCCTCTGGCGCCGAGTCGTCCAAGCCAAGACTTCCCTTCCAACCTCGAGAAACATCATCGAGAGTCTTCCCTTCTCTATCGTTTTTTTCTCTGTGTTTATGCACGAGAAAATATCTTGCAGATCTATGAAAATTTATCAATCAGGTGGAAAAAAAAAAAAAAAAATCCTCATAAAATAAAATCTCGGTTCTAAAACGAATCAATGTAAAAAATCTGCATCCGTTCTCATGGCAGAGCTACAATGAAAAATAGATACAATAATAAATAAAAATAAATATCAAAATCCAGGTACAAAAAGGCAATAATACTGAAAAAAAAAAAAAATATATGAGATGAGAAACAGGAAGAAAAATAGATACAGGAAGTTGTACAAGCGTGGACTACAATCGACTGCGTTTTTTCTGCCTGTGACGAAAAGCAGAAAGACCAAAAAGGCTTTTCGTTCATGCGTGCGTAAATTTTCTTCGGTGGAGAATACTAAGAGCGAGAGAGAGAGAGAGAGAGAGAGAGTGAGAGGAAGCATGCATCAGTTATACGTAAAGGCACGTCTCTGAGACTCATAATTAGGAAATTGCACCTCGGGCCTGTGCCGCCGAAAGCCACAGAGTCAGTATAAAACCTGGCAACGCCAAAGTACCGTGATTCCCTATGTGGATTTTACACAGCACATCTTTTTGTTGCTCTTCCACAATGCCTATATCTTTAACACATACATTTACCATTCATATACATATATGTAGAGTTTAGGGAGAACTTGGTACAAGCTGCCAAAGAGTTCGCGGTGAGGCATCGCGTATATTGGGCATGTACAGAGAAATAAAGACAGAGAACTCAAACAGGCTCGGTGCACACTAAAGCCCAACCAGGAAAAGGAAGTTTGGGAAGAGAAAGAGAAAGAGAGAGAAAGAAAGAGAGGGAGAGTGTGTGTGTGTGTGTGTGTGTGTGTGTGTGTGTGTGTGAGTAAGGAAGATCAAAGCGCGGGGGATGATTTCATTACGACACGCCACTCGTCTGTTCCGTTGAAATATCAAAAGAGTGTGGAGACCCCTTACAAGTATGGCAGTCGTCGTCGTCATCATCCTCGTCGTCGGGGCACGAAAAGTCGTCATAGTTAGGTCTATATGCAGTACATCTTATAATATCAGTTATGCTACGAGATATTCCAGAACGAATCGAACATTTATACAAATTTATTACATCCAATGATTTTTTTCTTCGATTCATAAAAAGAAACATTGAATTTTCACTTTTTTCTTCATCACTTGCAGTTCGTGATAAATAAAATTTAATAAATTGTCGATTATGGAATTGCACGTTGAAAGAACATGTTCTCGAATAAATCGAATGTTAATTATAATCGTTGACATCGTTTTTTTTTTTTTTTTCAATTTTATTTAATTTAGAACTTTGAACAAATGTCCTCTATCGTTATCCTGGAAGTTGACAAATGTTGATAATCCTGAGTCATGATTACTCCGTCATTTTCGTACGAAATGTCCCATAAATTTCACTAGCCCACTGAAGTCTGTTGGAAGTGGTTCTTTTGCACAATGCTTTTGTTTGCCTTTTTTTCCAGAGAAGAGATGAGAATGTCAACGAAAAAAGACGTCACTTAAAGAGAAATAAGAAAGAGAGGGAGAGAAAGAGAAAAGGGTGGAAAAAGCGTGTGTTACGAACAGCCACTGGTGCTTTTTCACCCCGCTCATCCCTTTGACGTTTTCTTTCTTATATCATCGTCTTCCTTTGCCATTCTCTGTTAGATCCATTTTTATATTTTTACTCTCTCGTTTGTCTTTTTCGTTTTCTCAATCAATTCTCAAGATTTCGTTGCAACTATATTCTCGTTTTGCCTGGAGGGATGAATATTATTAACTGAATCTGCTGCGTACAGTTGGAATGAGTTCAAAGGGTGAGTTGGAAGATTCTCAGGTCGTCTGAAGTATTCTCAATCGAGACATCATTGTTTTCATCGTTTAAATTATTATTCCACACGTAAATAAATCTTTTTTAATATCGAATGAGACTCGATTCGGAGTCGTGAAAAAAAACTTTTTTGCCTCGACTCACTGACGAGATTGAGACTCTCGTATTTCATCAGCCACTTTTACACAAAGTAATTATACGCACCGATGAAGTAAAAAAAATCTACAAGGCTTTACAATACTTGGCAGGCGTTACAGAAATTTTTATATTCACGTGTGCACGAGCATGATTCAGTCGTTTTGAGTAAATGTCTTCTTCGCGACACTTCAATCCTCTGTCTGCATGTGGATTTGTTTATAAATGTATTTGCGACTGCTTAATAATTCTATATGTACATTTTTTTTTCTTTTTTTTTAATTTTTTTTTAAATCTGCCATGTCTCTTTTCTTCATCGCTATATGCAGCTACATGCAATGTACAAATACGCATGTGTACATTGGGATAGATTTGTATGTATACTCGTATGAGATTCTCTCTGGTTGCATTTTTCTGCCATACCCCTGATCGCCTCCGGGGCTAACCGTCGACCTGGGATAGACAGGGGAACCGAGAACGGAGATGGTAGAAGAGAAAGAGGGAAACGAGAAGACCGTAATTAAAATGAGATTCGCAAAAAACAGTGACGGGTCGAGGCGTAATGGATAGAACGCGAAGCGTACTCGTAAAGCCATCATAAAATTTTACAAATGAGTGTCCTCTTCTCTTCCTCGTTTCTTCCTTCTCGTTTTCATTCGTTCGTTCCTATTCCTTTCTAAGTATAGTCTTGTGCATTGGTGCGAGGGTTCCTCTTGAAACGATGCAGAGAGAGAAAGAGAGAAAGAGAGAGAGAGAGAGAGAGAGAGTGAGTACAAAAAGTGACAAAGAAGAACAACATAAAAAATATATATAAAAATAAACGTGCGAACGAGATGGCACGATGGAGTAGGGATGAGAGAGTACAAAACGAGAAACGAAATGAAAAATAGAAATAAAAAATATCAACGGGACTAGGGAATACTACCCCGAGGGTGGCAGGTGAGGTCGAGAGCCTCGTTTCACCCCATCATTCCAACTCTACCTTTACCTCCCCCCTCACTCTCTCTCTCTCTCTCTTTCTCTTTCTCTTGTTTTCTCTTTCGCTCTCAGTTTCTCGTCGTCCTCTCGCGATGGAAATCCCTCCACACTGGTCGCAAATACAAACAAACAGAGGGTGGGTCATACCCGCGAAGTAACAAATGTTGGACATTTACATTTAGCAGCGAGAGTAACGAGGGTTATGGTATATAGACGTACATAGGTATAAATACTCTACATGTACACAAGTATATACACATATATTATTCTGTATGTAGTTTTAACACCCTTAGTCTCTGGCTGGTTCACCCTCTTGCCTTCCAGCAGCACTCTCGTTGCCTTGCTTGCATCTACTCATCCTATATATCATTTTATTTGTCTGACTTGCCAAGGTGACATAAGCAGCATTCGAACTAATTCTCTCGGAAAATTATACGATGTAGTTAACGTTTTCAAAAATCTGATTTTTATTCTTTAATAATAATCGTACATTTATTCTTATTACATAAAATATGCCGAAGTGTATTGTTTTTTTTTTTTTTATATGTTGGAATATCAATTATTACAGTGGAATCAACAATTTCATGAAAAAATAAATAAAAATTCCTTCATTTTTCGGAAAATAAATCAAAACTGCAAACCTTTAATTTGGAAATAATTGTTTATTCGAAGTTTAATACAATGAGGAAAAAAGTTGATGGTGGATTCATATTACAGCAGATTTTATAAACATAAAAAATCATTATAATCGACAGATTTGTTGAATCATGAACTGGTAAATGTAAAATTTTACGAAGTGTCATATTTTTATCGACATTTTGAGAAACTTAATACGTAATTTTTAAGCAATTTTGACGTATCATCGTTAATTTTTTTCCTCAAAATCCTCGATATGAAACGTGCCAGTAATTCACTGTACGAGTTAACTTTTTATCCAAATTGTTTACGAGATGATTAATCGGATTCTACGATTCTAAAATCTCTTATTTTAAAATGTTGTGTGAGAAAGAGAAGTGTCAAATGTTTAGTGAGTTTGGTGAATGTGGTAAACGTCGATCTGCAATATTGTGAGCTGAGGTGTGATGTAACCCATAATTTATGTGCATAATCCAGTTCATGGATGTTTGGAACTGTTGGTCAAGTTTTTTTCCTTTTTTTTATATGGATTTACTCCGTCCAGCGGTTTTATACAGAGACGAGAGATGTATAATATTGCCTTCTGGCGTTGGTGGCTGACCAAACTCGGACCGTCACCACTTGGTAGCTGGAGTTCAGCGTTGCTGAACTCGTCACCACTGCCTCGCGGCCGACCACGTTCAACCGTCACTCTTACAGCTTCAGTGCATTGTCGCAGATATCTATAGATATATATATAGTTATATATATTTACTATAGTTATGCTCTTGACTTGTGCTAAGCTAGTTTTGTTGTAAAACCAGCAACCGGTTCAAGCGAACAAAACGCCTGGACTTTGACAAATTGTTCACTTAAAATTGGCTGCTGTGTTCACTGCTGGAGATATATAATATATACATGCGTTTATATACGTATAAACTCTCTCGTATATCCTTTTCGTCCGGTTTTGTAGCAATGAATACGAGAGAAATTCGTTTCCTCCAGTTAGTCTCGTTCCCTCGAAAGCATTCGAGACAAATATCATCACTGATAATATGTATATATAAAGCGTAAATCTACTTTTTTTTAAACATTTGAAAAATAAAATTACATTCCGACATTTACTATGCAGACTTTCACGATTCCACTGTGTCGACCAAGAGGAAGAAACCTTCTTATATTTTTCTCTGGCCTGCTCTTACTCTGATTTTTCTTCTCTCTCTCGTATCCTTGATCTCGTTTTTCTGCTCACGCTTTTTCCTTATATTCTTATTCTTATCCGGTTGCGAAATTTTTTGGCAAGATATCTCGGAAAAAATGCGAGGCCCCTTCACAACTATTAACTTCCGGCTTGGCCCAAAGAGTTTGGGTATTCAAATCTCAAGGAAATATTGATGATATTTATATGCATGCTGCGTATTAAAATAAGAAAACGTCAGAATAATAATAATAATAATAATAATACATAGAACATGTAAAAGAAGTTGTAAAAAAAGGGGATATATAGATATATAAAAAAAGGTAGCAAGTGGTAGCCAATGCTGCGACGATTTTTTCTTGTATTGCCTGAACGTCCAGGCAAAATATAGAAGAGTCAAATGATTCGAGGGTCTGAGACCTAGAATATTCTTTCCCTTTGCATCAATTCTCTGTTCGGTGTGCCGGATGGTCGTGGTAATTTTGGAATTTCATCGAGCATCCATCCGTGGACTTGATGGGTGTTGGAGGTCGATAGAAAAGAAAAGAAAGAAGAAAAACAACAAAAAATAATAAAAAAAAAAAAGCAAAAGTAAAAAACATACTAGTGGAAGCGGTTGGAGAATAAGAGAAAGAAAGATGAGAATGTCAGTGGTAGAGAGAGAGGAACGGCGTTAACGTTGAAAGAAGAGCCAACACGTGGCAGACACCACAAACGTATATATGGGGGGGGGCGGGAAGGAGCGGACACAGAAGAGAAAGAGAGTGAAAAAAAGGGCGTTAGACCAGAGGAAAAAAAGCGGAGGGTTTAGTGGCCCGAGCACGGGGTCAGAGGGTTGCGGACCCCGTGGCTCGTTATGCACGGAACGCATTACTTTTATCTCGCGGCCTCTGGCGCTCTGTACAGCCGAGAGTGGTGCCGAATTGCAATCAATTTTTTTCTCTCCCCATGCCATCCAATCCTCGGTACGCGGTGATGGTGGCTGTGCACAGTGAAAAAGAAAATGAGAGAAAGAGCAAAAGAGAAAGGGGTGGAATGAGAGATCGAGATGTGGAATATACTCTCTGGTGTGTGGAGGTGATTTTCTCTCCCTCGTTCTCGTAAATACGCATACATACACTTACCTGTATTTCCTATATCTATATATATATATATATACATTTTACATATATACAATTTGTGTATATATATGTGTATGTATATGTATCACGAAACGCGTGGCTTGTTTCATCCATGCAGTCGGGCAATCCACTCTGGCGTTCCGGTCCGTTCCGTTCCTTTTTGGTTCCGTTCTATCTCGAAATGATCCAGGCGTACGTACTACATGCTACCAATACACCCTCCAGTCTCTCTCTCTCTCTCTCTCTCTTTCTCTCTTTCTCTGTTTCCTTTTCTCTGCGTATATATTATTATTATATGTATGGATAGTAAAGAGAGGTCTAGTGGGCAAGGGATAAAACGACAGAGTGCGAAGGAAGAGAGCCTGCTCTTCGCCTCATCCTCCCTGATCACAGCAGTACTGGAGAACAGCAGCAGCTCCAAGGCCTCTCTCTCTCTCTCTTTCACACGCACACACATACACACACTCTGCTTCTCCTCTCCCTCTTTCTCTCCCCTCTCTTTCGTTGGTTGCTCATTCGTTCGACCTGGCTGGTTGGCGTTACCCCGTGCAACGAGATTTGCATCCCGGATCCGCGATTTGCATTTCAATTCCACGAGACTTCGCCACCGCTCGCTCTACCACTATACACTAGATGTGGTCCTCTGTTGGTGCTTTTCTCTATTGCTGTATCTCTATCTCCCTCCCTCTCTCTCTCTCTCTCTCTCTCTCTCTCTCTCTCTCTCTCTCTCTCTCTCTCTCTCTCTCTCTCTCTCTCTCTCTCTTTCTCTCTTTTGCAAGGGCTTCTACGTTGACGGCACATCTTTCGTTCTGACGATGTTGCTGGCTTCCTCACCAACGATGTGAAAGTCGTCATCGTTGCCAAATGCCGGATACAAACATAAATACGATTTTCAAGGGTCCGAAGAAACACACTATATCCACCCTCGCGTATAAGCATTTACAACTACCATCACGAAAACATCTCTTTGCTGGAATAACTCTCTTTCCACCACCCCCTCTCTCTCTCTCTTTCTCTCTCTGGGTCTCTTTCTACCTCTTGACAATGAAGACGACAACGACCACGACGACTACCACTCTTGGAACAAAATAACCTCGTAGTACGAAACAAAAAAAAAAACATCAGACGAAAACCACACCAAGACACAGAGTTTTCATGAAACCTTTATTGTGCCTCACTGTACTTTATTCGGTTCTTCTCTCTCCCTCACAAACTGCCCTTTTTCTTCATTATCTTCTTTCTACTTTGCTTATACATGGATTATACAGCTTCACTACTCGATCTATGCTTATATATACCTCACGATTCAAATACTCTCTATAGATAAGTTTCACAAAATTGCATTGCACTTTACTACTGAGAGTCTGCCAAAAAATATTAATCTACAAAGTCTGGATATTTGAAAAACAACAAAAAAAAAAAACATAACAAAACAATGTAGTAAAACGACGAGTCCAGATCGTAAAATCGTATCGAATGTTGAGTACTTCATGTAATTTTCCAGTTTATGGTTACAAGTTTTCTCTATTACTGGCATACAAAAGTATGAAATGAAGTTTTATTGTAAATAAAGTAAACAGACCAGAATATCTATCTACAGATGAAATTATTTTACATCAAATTTCAAACAAGAAGCAATTGTGTAACGTTATAAAAATATTTGATCGAACGTGATTGAAAATATTGATAAAAAGGTTCAAGTTTGACAAACAGAAGTTCTTTTTTTTCATTTGCAATTGAAGATAGACAGAGATAAATAGTTTTTGAAGTAATTGCGATGAAAATTCAAGTGACAGTAGAAATTGAGTAAATTGGAAGAAAAAAATGCTTTTAGAAGGCGTTTTATACACAGCGGTTCACACAAATTTAACTCTTGCCTGCAGACTCGACGTAGATGTACTTAGGAGAGAGGCTGAGATCATCAACAGCTACTACAATACAGTTATGCATGTATATATTATTATATATGGAGTTCACTCTCTTCGTGACGTTGGGATCGATAGATGCGAAAGCCCTACGGCGTCAGGTCGACTCGATCGTGATCGTCAAAGGGGCTCTCGTAATCGGTCATGAGCTGCGGCCTCACGCACGTCCCGTTAATTATATTCAGGGTCGTTAACCCTTTCGTCGGTAGTTAGAATTCTCTCTCTCTCTCTCTCTCTTTCTATTGCGCAATATTGTGGATGGATTTAAACAAAATGTTATCAACGTACATGTGTAAATGCATTAGAGAAACTTTTGGGTGTGAAGTCAACGAAATTTAGAATTTTAAACACAGTTTGGTCCGTTTTCGTTGCAAATTCAATTTTTTTGGGAAGCTACAGCCTTCTGCAAAATAAAAATTTGACTGGGTGCGAATATTCTCGAAATTTTCGACGCGTTTTCATGGAAATGTCACTTTCCAAAATTTTGGATCATTCATAACGAACAGTTTTTGAATTATTTTTCTCAAATATTTCCACATCATTCTATAAAACGTTTCTTAGAGACTCTTTTTTTTAGTTGTCATTTCGGAGTGTTCACAAACAAATAAAATAACTAGAACGAGGATCAAACATGAAAACTGTAAAAATAATTTTTCCATCCGCCCAGGAATGTGTCTCCGATGTGAGCACGTTTTTAAGCGGTCGATCATAAAATGTGTGAGATTTCTATCATTCGAATAATCGACGGTATAATCTTCTATATTTTTTTTCCCCACAACAATTTCTCTTCCTGGACTGTCAGCCTCAATTTTACGGGAGGAAAAGACCAACAAAAAAAAAAAGAAATAATGGGGGTAAGGACTCGGGAGGAAAAGCGTCGTGACCACCGTGAGAAATAATGAGAGATACGGTTGGAACAAAGAAAAAAAATTATGCAGGGTTTAAAGGGAGGAAGGTAAAGAAAAGAGAATCCAAGAGAATAAGGAGAGCGAGAACGGCGCTACATTCGTATACTATATACCATGAAAATACCTACATACGTATGTATATACAAATTTATATATATGTCGTATGATAAAAATAAAAAAAAAAACATAAAAAAAAAAAAAAAAAATAGAGGGGCGGGGGTCAGACTCCGCACGTGGAGAGAGGAAGCTTGCAAATGAGAGCTTTCGCAGTCGCAGTATTTCTTGCCGAGGTTTTTAATCTCACGGGTAACGCGATACCACCCGAGGATCCAGAGGCTGCGAGACCTCCACGTTCTTTTTTTCTACACTCTCTCTCTCTCTCTTTTTCTCTCTCTCTCTCTCTCTCGCTGACTCACTTTCCATACCGACGAGCTCGCCACCCTATGCGGTGAACGCGTATACAAACACAACTCTGTGCTCACACACGATACCATTTTTTTTTCTCCTTTACGTCGATATTTATACATGTGTGAGTGGGTGCGTTCTATATATAAATGCACGTTTATATGTTGCGAGGTATTATTCTCACAGGGCAGAACTATAATGTGCATTTATTAGGCGAGTTCACCAATGCATTTGTTCTCTCGTTCGTTGCTCGAAGCTCAGGATTTCAAATGAGCGTTAACTGATCACGAAATCTTTACTGGATTCCGGTTTTCAGATTTTCCATTTTATTGACGATAGATTTTGACGAGATCGACCTTTTGGTGCTCAATTTATTACAGAATCGATTCATTTAACCTGAACTCGATTCGATTCATTGAATCAATTTTTTTTTTTTTTTTTTTTTTTTTTTAACAATCCGGTATCCCTAGATCTTTACCGTTCTGCAAAAATAATTTTTCTCTTAAGGTCTTTGTACAATCTCTGTTAAAAGTTAACTCTCGACTCAATTGTTAATTCTTACAGGAATGTAAAAATACATAAACCTTCAAGATGAATTTAAAAAATATAAATTTGACAGTTCGAGAAATAACCACACTTTCCCTAAATCGAAAACTTTTTTTTTTTTAAGACGAACTTCGTCATATGTTTATCCGTGATTGAGGGAAACAAAATGTGAAAATCTGCACAGAAGGATTCCGAAGTTATTTCATGAAATTGAGGTTTTGCTTTGCATGAGTTTTTAGAATACAAAAAAAAATTGTAGAAAAAAGCTTTGGCGAAACCATTACCTCAAAGTTCGTTTAAAATTCAATCCAAAAAGTTTATTTCTTTAACTGTTTTCTCTAGCGAATTGACAAAAAAGCTGTATATCGAGGTACAGATGTGTAAAAAAATTTATAGTAAAGAAACCAGATCGTGTGTTGAATAACTATGGAAAGTCGAAAGCGAACATATCGATAAAACGTTAGTATCTGGACATGGATGAAAAGTTGTAGACGAGTTGTTGATTCGTGGCATTTCGTCCTCGCCACGCTAATCGAGACACGCCCAGTGGCGCTAAATGTGACGATATGTGCGTGTGTGTATATTTTTCCTGATAAAAAGTGAGTGTGAGGAGTGAGGAAGAGGGAGAAAGAAAGGAGAAATGAAAAAAAAGGAAAAAGTAAAAAAAAAAAAAAAAAAAAACAACTGCGAGAGAAAATTGAAGCCACACAAAGTACGTTGATGGGACTCTCCGGCGTGTATGTATATGCTCGAGCTTGCAAAGTTAGTGGATACGAGTACGGAAAGAGAGAATGGTAGAATGAGAGGAAGAGCGATAAACGAATCAACGATCGTCAACCGCAGAGGCCAACCACGCATTTCCGTCTCGTCGCAGAGTTTTTTTAATCCCTTTCTCTGTCGTCGAACGTTTACCTGTGCACATGTATACATATATATAAATTTAGAAGTTGCATCGCAAGTAGATATATAGATATTGATGTTTGTAAATTTGTTGCCTCTCAATGCTTGCATCGTGTTATTGCCGGTGAAAAATTGAAAATGGAAATGTTTAATTGCCCGAAAACGCCACCGGAGGCAAAATGTTTTTTAAATATATAAATATATATCAGTGTGTTCTCCTATATATAGAAACGTTGACAGTGTCAGGGATTTCATTTTGAAAGCCTCTTGTATCTCGTGAAACTATCGAAACAAAAATAAAAGTGAATCTCTCGCGCGTTGATGGATTGATAGATCGAACGATCTTTACTATTCATTTATATATATATATATTTATCTATATATCTATATATATATCTATCTCTATCGTGCATTTCGATCAATCGTTACCCTGTTACGTGATGTAGTATGTACGAACAACCGAACGTATATGAATACAGCTATGTATAAACAACGAGAGATTCTCTATCCGAAATTCCCACGAGATCGTCTCGCGACTGTTTGTCGGGTATAAATAATCCAAGTGAGCACGATGGAAGCTTGAGCAGAGGAGAATGGGGCAAGAGATGTACAGGGTGAAGCAGGTTGAAGAGGACGAGAGGGATGTATGTTCGAACTTGTACACACACAGACACAGACACAGACAAAAACAAATGCAGACATGGCACACATACACGGACCACACATTTATATATACAGTGTGTTAAAACGACGAGGGACCTCGTGTGGAATCGATCAAGTTGCGAGAGGATTGAAAAGACGGAGTTGTTCGTGTCTCAGCTTTCTCGTTTTCTGAGTCTTCCTTCTAAGGTCTTATACCTCTTGTTACAAACGACACGAATCTAATCGTTTCAAATACATTGCAAGTTTGGTGAATCAAACAGGGCAACAAGGTCTCAGGATTTAAACATGAATTCAGCAGAAAAAACAAAGAAGAAAGAGAGAATGAGGAATAGAAGAAAAAAGGTGAAGGTCCAGGTGCTAAATTTATTGAAAAGTTTTTATCTCGAGATAATTGACATTTCATCGGTACTGTGTCTGATTGCAAGCTGATCCCTAAGAAAAAAGTAACGTGCAGAAAATCGTCGGGGAAGCATCGAAAATAATGATTTCGAAAAGTGTATGTTTTTGGCTCCAAGGGATCGCCCTCTCCATCCTCTCCAACAAAATACATAAATATATATATATAGGCAGTGTGTTTATGTACCCAGATGCAGAAATGTACGGAAAGCTGCGATATAGGGAGAGTTAGGAACCTCTCTGCTTCATGGGGGTGTCGGAGTTTCTGGAAGCTTTTAGGCTTCCTTGAGAAAAGGACCGACCGAGCTCAGGCGAAATATGTAAATCTTGTTGTTGAACCTTCTATATATTTTTTTGTGTTCCTCTCTGTTTCTCATCTAAAGTATTCTCACCGCGATCAGCGTAGGTTCTGAAAATTTAAAGTTTGTTCCAAAACCCTTTTTTGCCCTAAAATATTGATGAACCGCAACTTTTTTTTTTTTTTTTTTTTTTTGCAAAGAATCATTACGAATTGATACGTAAGACATGTATTTAGTGTTTTTTTTTTTCCAGACATTAATTTCTGTCACTAATTGAAAGAATTGTTAAAAATTGATAAATTAGTACCTTCTTTACTCCTGTCATAAAAGTATCGTTAATTTGTAATCACAGTACCGAAGTGAAAAAAAAAAAGAAACAAATCATTGTCTCCCATTCCGAAGGATATACAAGTATACCCGCATGCCTTAATGGCCACGAGAAAGGTAAAGATGAAGGGTGCAGCGTCTTCTTCAATCTTGTCTAATAAAATGGGAGAACCCTCTGTAACGCCTTGTTAAGGCCAACCCTTTGGCACTTTCTAGTAAATTAATGAGCTCACCAGCAACACTACACTCTCCAAACCCTCCTGCTCTTCCCGCGTTTCGCTGGTTCTTATATTCCAGAAGGAGAGAGAGGGAGAGAGAGAAAGAGACCGAGGGGGGGAGGGAGAAAGAGTATACACCATAACGTACCCCTTTCATTCCTTGCCTACATCGTCCGCCATTCCCATTCTTAGCTTTTGCCTCGTTCACTGCCATTTCGTTTTGTTCCCTGTTCGCTTTCCTTGGTGCACTCCGCTTCGTATTATTTCATCATGGAAACTGACGGTAAATCGACCATTAAAATCTTTTTCACTCAAAAACTCTTCAAAATGTTGAAATTCGAAAAAAAAATGAATTTTTTGAGAATTCGCGGATTAGAACTTTTACTGCACTTCGGAATTATTGATTACGAACACAATTCCTTGAACTCTCGAAATACTGGAAAATGACTATTTTTAATAAGATTTTTCATCGAATTTTTCTTCAGAACCAAAAAGCTTTGTTGAAGCTTCACGATACGCAAAAATGATCGGGAATAGAAAAATATGAATGACGTAGGATTCTGGCGAAATGTGTCATTTAGATTGTCTGTACGAGCAAACAACATGAATTCTAAGAATGAAAATACTCCTCAGAAGACGAGGTGATACCGTTGTGTACTCTGTGCCGCTGATATCTACGAGAAGGCAAAGGGATGAATGGGAGGTCCCAAAGGGTGTCGCGTATCCTAGTAACCGACGGTTCAAGGAACATCTTCGTGTTGATACGAGAGGGCCAACTTCGATGTAACGAGAGAAAGAGAAGGAGTGCGAGGTATTTGTCGTTGTCTAATTATCACCTAACCCCCTGATTTCAAAGTTTCAGGCAACAATACGAAATGTGCTTTAATTAGATTGCGATGTAACTGTAAAATCGAACGATTGGAATTGGAACGATTGTATCGATGTGTTGACACTTTTTTTTTTATCTTCAATTATCATTTTCCTACCAAACAGTATACAAACCTTTTCTTTTCACGTCAACGTTTTTTTTTTTCGTTTAGAATGGATTTTTCAATCGACAACAAAAAATATCAACTTTAATAGCAAAGCTGTCCTTTTTGACAGTAAATTCTCGTTGAATTTTGTGCTTTCAGGCATAACGAGATTTCGTACATTGAATTTAGCCTTAATTTTTCGCCTCTCTATTACTAAAATCCGGAAAGTTCGCGTGCTGTACGCGCGCGGGCAAGCGTTATTATAGAGACGAGAAGTGACCGCACGACCTTTCTTGAGAGGGGTCAAAGTGGTCGAGAGCATAGTAGCGAAAAGAGAACGAGGTATAACCAGGATATATACTATACGAAAGAGGCACGAGAGGGATGAAACAGTTTTCTGAAAGTAAAGCCAGCAACCTTCCCTTATGAAATGTGCCATATAACGAGTGAGATAGAAAGAGTAAAAGTGAGAGAGAGAGAGAGAGAGAGAGAGGAAGACAGCTCTATACACGAGCTGAAAGATCGTGGGTGCGAGTTGGCCGGAGAAAGGACCACTACCGAGTAATCCCACGGAAAACGGGAATTAACTTTGGCAAGTCACAAATTCGCACCACATTTCGCGGCTCTTATGAATTTAAGCAAGAGGATGGCAACCGAGAGTTGAGAATCTGCTGGATGTTATATCGTGTACGAGCTAGAGATTTCTAACAATTTTATATGCGGTAACGTATCCTCTACATTTTGCCTCTCGGAAACAGCGAATTCAAAATTAAGTCATTCAACGTCTGACGTACACATGAAAAAAAAAAAAAAATTACTCTCATTATGTTAAAATCAAGTATAAAATGCATTATTTTTTACTCGGAACTTGTTTTTTTACAAAAACATCCATTTAGTGATAAAATCTAAAAAAAAAAAAGTCGCTCCTTGTAAATATGCGATTGATAAAATGCCTGAAAATTTGTGACATAATTAACTTTTATCTTTGCGTCAACGAGATGGACCTACGGAATGGAAGATTTTTGTTTATCTTTTTCTATCAAAAATTCTTCTTTTCGTACTTTGTCAAGTTTGTCTCCTGCTTAATAATCAAAAAAAAAAAAAAAAAAATACTCTCTAGCGCATTATATGTTGAATTTATCGTGAATTAGTGACATTGTAGCGTTGGCACTGCATAGCAAAAATGAACTGTTCGGTAAACTTGATTTTCCATTATTTAGTACGAGTCATACGATAGGAAGAGCCAGAGAGATAAAGTGAGTGGACAAAGTATAAATGAAACATGGCATACGCTCGGATTAGCGTTTACGTAAAATTTCATTAATTCATAAATGATGACAGATGACGAATGGAATGATTTGGGTACGTGAGTATATGATTTTGTCGTGTTCGAATGTTTCCTGCAGTTGGGAAGGAAGTTCTATATATAGAGAGATAGGTAGATAGATAGATAGATTGAGCAAATCTCGCTCTTCCACTTGACTAAAACAGACTCACCTCCCTTGATTCCAACGCTGACGCATCAATTGCCCGAGTATTCCCCGTATGCACACCAAATGCGCTTGTACCTGCCTATCTCGGTTGACAATCTATCAATTAATTAACGAAAATTACGCCGCTGCTAAATTAATACCGGCGTTTCGAGGCTGAGAGCGCACTTCGCGTCGCACATAAGGCTACAACGTTCCGCAGTTCATGGATATACATGCATATACAGAAATTCTATGTTACTAGAGTGCATCGTTGCCGAGTGCATCGCTGATAGCGGGTCAGCTATGTTTCTCTCTCTCACTCTCTTTCTCTCTCTCTCTACGACATGAAGAGAACGGGTACGTTTGCCCATGCCACGAATTACCGGATATCTTAATGAGTACCGTAATTAATACGGACGCAGATTGGAGGGACGTTCGAATGCACAGATAGCAGTAGATTCGCATGTGTGAGTGAGATAGAACGAAACCCCAAGTTTAATCGGGACGTACTGGCATTGTCACAGAAAGAGACAGAGGGACAGTTGTATCCGTGGCGTATACGTACCTGTCCTTTGCATATAGTGTACCCACCACATATCTCCCTCTATCTCATTCCCGTCCTGAGTAGTCCACGAGGTAAAAGCACCGGGAGGCTACGCTTGTTCTACTACAAGATAACCGGCATTATAACTGGCTCCTCATCTAGTTTCCTGTATTATAATATATGGCAAATATATCCGTACCATATCTATTTTACATTCGGATCTACAACTATAACGGCAACCAATTAGATACAGTTATGTTCTGGTTCGACAATAAATTATATTCATCATTATTTAGGTTATGATTCATTATCTTATAGACATTTGAACTGGATCTACTGGCATTCATGGTCAAATCACTCTCGAGAATTTATCGTCAGATTCGTCCGTTTCGTAACAATAACGTGATCGAGTTACTGCCAAAGATTTAGTTTCAATTTGGTGTTTTATTTTGGAAAATATGCCAGACAGTCGTTTAAGATTATTTTAAGGAAACAGAATTTTTTTGAGGATATAGAACGAACACAGTACTCAGAGAAAATTGAGGCTAAAAAACTACAGTAGCAGAACTCGAACAGGAGACAACTTTGTTTTTTGGCTAATTTTTGTTACGAATCTAACGAAAAATATATTCTTTATTGATAGTTTTATTTATTTTTGAAATTGTCTTGATTTTTCTTGTAAATTTGACACGATATGAAATTGATTGTAAAATGGATGACGACTTTTTAGGTAAATTCTATAGGAAGCCATTGATAGACTGGAAAAATGAGGGAGGGGAAAGATTAGGATGGAGAGATAGGAAGAGAGACACAGAGAAAAAGAGAAGAAGGTGGTGAAGGGATAAGAGAAACACGAGACTTTGAGACGAAGGTTGAGACGCAGGTGTACTCGGTTATCAGCGTCTTTTTGGACAACGACTAGCAAGAACGTTGGCTCGAACATTTGGTGTAGTCTTTCTCATCATTCTTTTTATTTAGTCTTATACTTGCATTTTTATTTCTCACCGTAGGGTAGAAAGCCCAGGAACGTCGTAGAAGGGCGAGTATCGCGATGTTGCGAAAGTCCGTGGGAACCGGAGAGTACAAAATTAGTAGCTTGAAGTTTCTCCTCTCTGGTCTTTGTACAAGAGGACGAACGAACGAACAGGAAAGATATAAAAAGAATGACTAGAGCAGAGCCGCGATGGAGAGAAAGAAAGTTAAAAGAGAGAATGAGACTCTGCTAATAAATATTAACGAGAACCGTGCGGTGAGATGGTAATCCGCGCAAGTTCTTCTCACAACGAGAGTTTGAGCGAGACAACAACAGACGTGAGAGCCAAAGTCTCTCTTATTCTTCCTCTTTCTCTATTCTCGAGTGTATAGATGCTGAGAAAACGAGCGACTGACGACATATTATTCTACAAAAGCGAGATGAAAAAAGGAAAAACTGTAGAAGAGCGAAGGGTGAAACGAGAGAGACAGAACTTGAAGGGGGTGGGTGAGGGGGTAGAGAAAGAGGGAGAGAGAGAGAAAATAGACGTGAGAGTATGTATGAGAAGCTATGCAAAGATATACGTAGTCACTTCCCTCCGCACGCTACTGTGTGGTACTCGGGAGCGAAGAGCCGTAGAATGAAAACTTGGCGGTGTAAATTATTTTTTAATCCTCTTTCTTCGGCTTGCGGAGCCCAGCAAGCGTCGACGAGAGGCTCTCGTCGCGTCAACTATAGAGAAAGCAAGGGCGACCGAAACTCATCGCCACCGACACTTCGGAGGAACTGATGAGTACCGCTTCCGGGGATTTTATCGCGTGATCCTCCGACCCCGTAAATACGTGTCCAATTTCGGCCCCGGGCTCGAGCTTTTTTTCCTTTTTTCTCACCTCGTTTTATTTTTTATTCATTTCTTTTTATTTTATTTGTCATTTGCTCTGTCAAGAAAGACGAGTATCAAATCTTCCACGACTTCCTTTTCCCGTCATTTTTTTTCGTTGAAATTCTCTGTATAAAGATTGTCGGTTTATGGAATCAATTTAATTTTTGTTTTCAAAAACGGCTGGTCAAATACACAGTTCGAAATGGCGATTATCAATCATCTCATTTTTACTCTTTTTTTCATTTTAAACGCAGCTTAATAATTAATTGTTCCCCTAAATCGCTGAATTGCCTCATTCAAGATTGATTCAAAACTCAGCCATAAATGTACAGAGAGAATAAAAATTGAAACATTTTCCCTGATTGAATGGCTGGTAAAAATCGATCGAAGATTTGAAAATTGATGGTTCTTATAAATATTTATAAGAAAAATGTTATTTGGAGTAGTAATCTGTTAAAAATTCATAGACAGTTTCGTTAAAGAGTGTTTTTCAATGATTTTAATACGAAATCTTTTAATCTGTACAGTAATTTACTATATTTTTCATCGTCTCTTGCTTTCTCAATTCAGCCTTACGACCGATTTCCTCTCGAGTTAATGCTATGATGGAACAGCTCGTCGCGTTCGTCGTCGTCGATATCATTTCTGCTTGATTCCACCCTCTCGTCTCGGGTTACCGTCGCTCACGGGAAATGGAATTTCCGAGTAGAATCACCGCGTGCAAGCAAAAATTGATTCGTTTAACTCGCTCATTGTGCGAATTCGCGTGGGATCGAAGGAGACTCGAGCCGGAAATGGTTCAGGCCTAAAAGGTGGGCGTGCTTAGTTATAGGATTTCTCTCGGCTTCCAGCCAAGCGTTGATCCTTCTCTTCCAATGTTGGTTGTATGAGGAGAGAGGGCGAGAGATTCACGAGAATGAAGGAGCCAAAGGTCCGAGCGGACAAGGCCAAAAGGGCTATGCTATCCGACACCAACGTCAGGATCCACGATGTTCTGCACTAAACGCAAACCGTAACAACGCGTACGGGTTTCACAAATACAGGACCACCACAGCACCACTACCATCGCAACCGTTGTTCCAAGGGCTTGAGATTACAAGCTCCATTGTTCGCTGTCGGCACCCTTTGTCTCGATTCTAGAGACGTCCCAAGGCCCTCTGCTGGACCCACGAGAACCGTGTTCTTCATTCTCATCCCTTCTTTACCTCGTGATCGCTATTTCTCTCTTCCTCGCTCTCTCTTTCTCTCTCGTACTCTCTCTCTTAATCGCGCCCTTTCTACATGATCCTTTTTCAAATTCGGACTATCCTATAAAAATCTGTATCTCTTTCTTCGTCTCATCGCAAAGAAAAGTGAGAGACCATTTTCCTTTATATTCTCTCAACGCGAACGCTTCTTTGTATTTTTAATTTGCGCTCCCTGTAACCCGGCCCCACCAACCCCTTACTTCCATCCCCGTCCTCTGTACGCGTTCGTACATACAACCCAAAATCTCGCACCCTCTTCATTCTGCTTCGTTTCTCCAACGCTTTTTTCACCCTTCTCCGGATCTGCCTGGCTCTCGTTTCTCCACGACGAGGGGTTATTCATGAAATTGTGAACGCTTTCTTTGTCTTATCCTTCCCTCTGTTATCCTCAATTTCTTCAAACTTTCATGAATGTATTTACGTTTCTCTTCCGTTATGACTACATACTCGATTAGCAGTTTAAAGATTTTTTTTTGTTTTTTATTTCTGTATCCTCATTCCCCTGCTTCTTAGCAGTTCTTTTTCATTGTTCTCCAGTCATCCTTGACCGGAGATGAAAATCCAAAGCGCTGAATACGTTCGTTTTATATTGGGAAGCCTGGTTCAACATGGATGATCTGTTTGCTTTTCTGTACTCTTTTTCAGTGAACTGCGAGAATCAATTACAATTACGCACGTTCAAATGAGATGACTTTTTTTTGATATGTAGCTCATTGTCAGTCTGGCGCCGTCGAGGTACTACAATGTTCTTCTTTTGGAAAGTAGAGTGGATTCTATCGCTTCAATTCGCTGTTTTTTTCTTTTTCATCCCAAAACTCCTTTCGAAAACTCTCATGTATTGCAATTGGAAACTGTAACTAAATGTAAATGATCATTTCGTGCTCAAGTAGATACGATCCTTGCCAGCCATTTTGAAGGGTCTGTGCTAGACGTACAGGCTGCGAGACATGTTGGAGAATAAAAATAAAGGGTCAGAGTTAAATTCACCGAAGCTTAAATTCTTGAGCCAGTCAGTCAAATACGTATGTTTTCGGTATGCAAATGTTGCTGCGGAATACTCTGTATCGGATAGAAATTTATCCGCTGAAAATAGAGCTGTTGGAAGAAGGCCGCAGCCACATAGGATCGTAGCTATGGAGCGGTCTGCGAAAGACTAGGGAATGACGAAGGCGCCGAAGAGGAGAAATTCGAAAATGCGTATTACCTGAGTTGAGGTGAGCTTCGCAATTCACTCAGTCGCGTTTGGCTCTTGGTCTATATTCTCTCGTCTCCAGTACCGTACCCGATAGCTCGATTAAAACCGACTCTAAAATGTCCTCTGACCCTCACAGAATCCGCTTGCGTCTCTTCATCTGGCTTTTGGACTGTAACCGTATAGCAGTGGCTTCGATATATATCCACTCCTTAAACCGCGCACCGTGGCTATTCCGTTTTATTGTTCAGGGTGTGCACCATATGCATGGCAATAACTATGCTCGCCCTTCGCGTTTTCAGCTAACCGCACCCTCTCCTATAAGCCGTATATAGAGAAAGAGAGAAAGAAAGAGAGAGAGAGAGAGAGAGTCCATACCATTTCCGGTAACCTAGCTACACTTCTCTCTTCTCCATCGTGCTAGATTCTCACTCAGACGAGAGAGATAGAATGAGCCAGAGGTAGACTAAGTCGTGTGAATTCCTCGAACTCTATTCGCCGACTGTGCGACTTCATCGACCGTCACCAAGTTATACGGCTGCGTTATATTCCCTGTGAAAATCCACAGGACCACACATCGTTGTACTGTAGCATTGCCATCTTTCTCTCTTCTTGTCTTTTCCTCTTTCTAGCCATGCATAGCAATTCCAGTAGAGTGTAGTTTCCAGATGATTTTCGCAGTTGGCTTACCGGCCATCCCACACTTTGATTATTCTCTGTTGCACCCTTACCTTCTCTTTCTCCGTAATCGTACGCTCCAAGTGGGAAATGTGTGGATCGATGGAATGACTACTGTTTCGAAAATGCAACTGAAAGTGCGTTCAGTAGGCAATCAATCAATACTTGCATTAACATGGAAAAGACGCGAATGGAATTTTCTTTTCATCCCTCTTGCGTCATATTCTGTGTCGCAGAAACATCAGATCGCACTTTCGTAGATTAGTCTTGGATACAAAGAGTTTTCATTCCAATTGATTGAATCAATACCATGTGATGATAAAACGTGCAGTACCATGAACACTATCATTAAATTCTAATGCAAGACATTCGGATCATCGTTGGATTACAAAAATGCTCAGACCACCAAAATCCTAAATTTCAATGGCATAACAACATTGATACGATAAGCATTTTGTACAGTACTTACCACAATTGTCGTTAAGATATACAAGTTGCTATATATAAGGAAAAGAGCCCTGGCATCGTGCACAGACCGATGGTACCTCGCTGTACCGAGGACGAAGAAGCAAGACGGCGATTAAGACAGGAGCTGGTTAACTCTTGCTTGTTCTCTTGCTCGTTAATGTTATATAGCGTTTATTCGCTTGCCGATTCGCTGCCTAGATAGATGGGGCTTCTGGCCAAGGAACTACTATAAGGCGATCGCGGATGGCGTGCGTGCGTGCAAACGCAGCCCAGTAGGTCACAGTGACGTTAAAGGGTTATCAGATAGATTATCCGTAAGGGGGTTGAATGTAAGGGCTAGAAAGCTAGAGAGAAGGTGGAAGAGAAAGAGAAAGATAGATGAGACAGGAACGTATTGGCAAACCAATAGCGTTACAATCCTCCCGTCCCCTACTTCCTACTGAACATGTGTAGCTTTGAGCAGTAGCACCCTGCTAGCTGTCTGACAGTTTGGCATGTTGCCTTCCACTACCCGTTAGACGCTATCCGACTCAATATACATCTCCGTATTGCATTCCCTCCGTTCCTCTTGTTCGCTGTGCGTCATCATTCTCCCTCTGACTCCCTCCCTCTCTCTCTCTCTCTCTCTCTCTCTCGCACTGTGTCCGTCTCTATCCCTCGTTTCTCATCATCCAGGCAAATCTCTCCCAGTGTTCACTTCTCTTTGTTTCAATGGATTAGCCGTATATGCTACCTAACGCAGCAGAAACAACCAACCACATGCTCGATCTCGTAAATGACGCTGGCCCATGTGAACTTCCAGTTAACCGGTTAGCGCCTACCTAAACTATAGATGCGTGAGCCTCAGCAATCATAACGATCATCCTTACACCAGGTCGTCCTTCTCGCTTTATCTTTCCCCTCTGGCACAACTAATATACCAACATCGACGGTTTACCTCCTTATGGTTTTGAGCTATTCCGACCTATTCAGAAACCAATGTGTCGGGACCTAGTCCAAATGGATCAGGTCACGGAAATGGCCTGTGGGCATGTTTTCCAATTTCCAGCTCGGAGAATCATTGACGTCGTATACTGAGCATCTTTGAGCTTAGTACTTTCACAGATATGTGTTTCTAAGCATATACATTAATATACGTTGAATTAATATGCAACGTACCTATACAGCGGCGAACTACTTGCCAAGTATAATGGAAGATCGTCAACGTTCAAGATTCGATCATCGCGTGATACACCGTCCCAACTACGAGCTGAAGAGATAGAATGTATTAAAGTTGATGCATTTTCTAAATGGCTAATGTTCTAGATCATCTCCAGTGACTAAATGGTCAATAAAAAATTCGTTTATTTTATTCGTTTATTTATTTATTTTCATTGAACGTGAATGAAGAGTTCAGTTGTTATAGCAACCAAGGAAACTTGCTCACGAGGGTACTGTAGAAGATTCAGGACCGGGTTTAGTGCGTTTGCGGTAGAGAGATGTAATGGTGGTAAGACATGAAAACTTGTCGAGCTTAGAGACGAGCGAAGCTTTCGCATAACCAGACAACATAGATAAGCCACAACTCAGTGCCCTTAGCTTGGCAAGAGAGAGAAGGAGGAAGTGCGAGGGCAGCGAGAAAGGATCTTAATCATGGAAAGTGGGAGGGTTGGTCTCGGGCGGTAGGTAACGTGTGCAGCCTCCAAGATTTACGGACCGAGTTGCACACCCTCGTTGGCTGACTCCGGCGTTACTAGACAACCGTTGCACAATCTCTATCCTCGAAAACCCTTCTCTGTTGTCCATGCGATTGTTAGGGACAGGTATTTCGTTCTCTCGATGTTAGCTGCTTCTCTCATCCATGAAGAAACTTCGCTGTGGACCATAGTCCTTGTGGATAGCAGGTCGTTCCGCTTGTCACTTTCCTAGCAGCTCAGCAAGATCTTAAGCGGTCCACACCTTTGGAATTGCAATGCATTACCCGTCAAACCGTGTGCCCATTTACTGATTTCTGATTCGGGCACATATTGCGCTAGGCCTATACAAACTTGACCTCCAGGTCCATAACACTAAGTTGAAATGTGGCTCAAGAAGGTTTTTTTTAACTCCTTTGATACACTTATTTATCTTTTAGCTTCAAAAGCTTGAAAGAGCACAAGAGCAACTCTTAGACCTTCAGGAAGAAGTCCTCAATAGGCCACGCGGGCAAATAATTTCCATTACGGACGAAGGTGCACATGAAATTCGTCTTCGTAGTCGGTCAACCATCTAGTGGAAAATGCCAAGTCTCCCTGACCTTCTAGAAGAAATACATTGTCCACCATGAGTGTTTTTTTTTCTTGCTTACGATATCCCTCCGACGCTATTCCCGAAGGGTTGAACGATGACGATTCGGCTGCTTTCGGTTTCTTAACTTCAGAGACTCGGCATCGCTGCGAGGGATGATAATAACGCTGAATAGAAAAAAGAGAGGGCAAGAGGAAGTGACAGACTCTCAGGCCAACGGAGGAAGGGTGGCCCCGCGACGAAGACTTATTGACCAAGCTCCTGTAAAAACATGACCCTTCTCGCGACGGTCGAGTTGTTTCAGCCTGTTTTGTCAGGCTCCCTCTGTCCCCTCATTCTTCACCGTCCCAAACTGCTTATACACGAACTTATCTACGCGCTTCTCGACAGGCTCTGGCTATTCTCTCTTGTGACTTGAATACGAGATTACGTTTTTTTTTTTCGTTTGGAAATAAGATTGAATAAGTTCATTAAACAGTTTGTGAGATATTTATTGAGAAAGTCTGAAGTTACTCGACAGTATGAACATTGAATTACAACAGCGAGCGCAAAACTGGACTGAACGCCATTTTCAAAGCGTCAATCGTCAATAACAAAAATAACAAAAGCTGTAATGACGCAGCTGTCAGATGACATTTTCACGTAAGGATTTCAAACAATTATGGCATCAAAACATATCGTGCAATAAGATTCCACGCTTAGGACTGACTATTCTTGGCCAGGAAACAAAGACATTACTTCCAGAAGCTGTTTGTCCGCACTGTGGGCCAGCATACAAATGACATTTCTTAGCAGCAGGTAGTATCGGGGACTCTCTAAGGCACGTGAGATTGTAAGCTTGAAAACAAGAATATTGTTTCGTTTTCACACTGAAACTGTATGGAAGTTTCAAAAGTTGAGTTTTGTTAAAAGGAGGTTGTGATATCCTATGGGAAAATTATCCCCAAACAGTAGTTTTCGCCCAGGCTTTGGAATATTGCAAACCACATAATATCTCCATATTCAAGGTATAGAAAAGCGAACATTGTCACGAGGACAATTTCACCGATTCGCAGTAACACGTTTTCTCACGATGTCTGTTTCCATCGTCAAAACCCCCTCGAGAAGGTGCTAAGAAATTCGAATGAGAGAAAGCAGGAGTATTTCGTTTGAAGGCA
Organism: Campoletis raptor; assembly: GCA_948107755.1. Lineage (NCBI taxonomy): Eukaryota > Metazoa > Arthropoda > Insecta > Hymenoptera > Ichneumonidae > Campoletis > Campoletis raptor. Next base: position 20,739,976 of record OX403623.1, read on the forward strand.
AGAAAGAATCAAAGTGTCGCATTGGACTATCCTCCGAATGTGGCAAACCAACCTATTCCCGGTTTTCAAAATGTGTCTCGTACTTCAGATAACCTTCATTTGACGCTACGCACCATGAGAATGCAAACTAAAGCGATCTAGGAAAATCAAGATCGAAAATGACCCAACCAGTGATACTTGTGTTTTGACAACGAAGCAGAAGGTGAAAAGTATCGTAAAATGAAAAAATATGGATACTCGAAGAAACAACTTTGGTTTAAGAATGAGAAACGTTGAAAAAGATGGCTCTTTAGGATTGAAAAGTCTACGGAGTTGTATTTCTTCGTGTTTTAATCAAGTTTCGGATAAACTTAAACCACAAAATGACACTTTGCAATCGTAACTCGTGTCACTAAGCCAGAAACTTTATTGATACATTCTAATTCACGAATTCGCAGTTAATAACCATAAGTAATAAAGTTTGTATCTTATCCTGTGGACGATAACTTAGCCAAAGTCAAAAAAAGTTTAGTTCCGTCTGCGGCCAGGGAGGAATAGGCCAAGGGTGGAAAGCAAGAGATACGGTAATGGTCGTGGTTTTGGCCACTGTGAGAGCTCAAGCAAGAGAGAGAGAGAGAGAGAGAGGGAAAGAGATAGAAAAAAAAGGGAAGAAAAGTGAAATTCGTAGCAGCAGAGTCCAAGCAAGGCCGAGTAGTAAATTCACCGTAGCGTGGTGTATTGCAGAGACTTGGTCTCCGCTATGCCACAAACGTTTCTCCGGGTAGCACATTGGTGAATATAGAAAATATCACGAAGGAGGTGGACGCGCAAGCACATGGTCCGTGGCGGTCAACGTACCATAACATTACATCCATCTCATATCCTGTGCGCCCTCTATTTCTTTTGGACATGCGAGAGCACCGAGCTAGACCGATTCCAACCCTCGGTTACTTTTTTCCCTTCGTAGATATACTGGAGCGACTGAAAGGCGGATTTTCAGGCAAAAGAGGAGAAAAAAGTTTGTGGCAACTCACGAGAGAACTGCCTTGACCTCTTTCCCACAAAAGGCTCTTCCTTGCTCCCGATTCTTTTCTTGCGTATGTGCCCACTCGTCGTCACAGTAAAGGAAGACGGGGATAGGTTCAATCTTTTGCCAACCGAATCTCTTCCACTGAATTTATCATCATGCATTGCATTATTCAAAATGGAGCAAGTTGATCCACTCATCTTGATACACTGTAATCGACTCTTGTCAAAGAATTGATCTGGAAAAAGAACCTTTACCCCTGTTCGAATGTACAGCCACTTTTGCTCGACCCGTCATTCGTCGCCCAGTCAGACGTATCTTTTTTACACTGATATAAAAACGACGATTACTCAGAACTTTCAAATGGTTTTAAACTGTGCTATGAGCTCCTTCAAACATATCTTTCAACTTATTTGCATGGCACTCAATTGAAAAAATGAATACATTTTTATTTATCTATTTATTCTCAGTGTATGAGGAGAAAAATATTAATAATTCATCATTACTGCGAAAAAATTAGTCTCGACTTTCTATTTATAAAATAAAAACACTCGAAATTATTACACGTGAGAAAATCTCTCTTCGCGCGACCACCGTTTCCACTGTAAGTGCCGGGACCACTGATTGGTTAAGTTTTATCGTTGAATTAACTTTGTAATTATATACTTTGATCCTTGTCTCTCTCTTCTGACACTACTTTTGATTCTAGAAGTGCATTCGATTAAAATCGTGCACAATTAGAAGTTTTGTATGTTTTAGACCATTCCTTGAGCATCTATACAAGTTAAACATTTTTTTTGGATGCACAGACTGAAGTTTGTTTTTTGTTGCCTTGTGCCCCAACACCCTGGGAGCTTATGAGAAACTCGTCCAATATATAGAGGTGGTCGTCGTACCCCTCATCTCAAGGGTGGCGTCGCAAGCGAAGCAAGTGAACAGGCTAAAGGCGAAAGAGGAGGCATGAGAGCTTATCAAGAGCTTTAAGTTTCTCGCTCGTTCTCTGTTCCATGAAGAGAAGGAGGAGGGCTGTTTGAGAGGAACTGGGCGTTATGCGAACAGTCGCTACTGTGTCGCGTCCCCGCGGCTTAATCCTGTATTGTAAACTAGGCGGCATACAACGACATCCAAGTTTTCCACCTCGCAGGCCGATTTCCTTGTGCCATTTTCCATTCTCTCGGGTGCTGAAGAGCCTCCTCTCTATATATTTCTCTTTTCCTCTCGTTCTTTCGAACGCCGCGTGGGCTAATCTGTCCCCGGAGAATAACTTGAAACATGAAACAAAAGCCTCCCTTTCTCTTCGTTCTTTCTTTTCACCACTCATCCTCTTCCTCACCAAATCTCTTTTACTTTCTCTCCAGGCGTTAGGTATGTTCACTGTGTTGTATGCCAAAGAGCAACCAGTGCTCGGTAACCACTACAGAATAAAGCGCATCGTTCTCTCTTCCTGCATTTTTTCTCTCCCTCTTTCCTCGATCATTCCTTTTTCCACTTTTCCTGTAACTCACCATTTTTTTTTCCTATCTATTTCTGTCTACTGTGAAGACACTCGAGTCGTTGTACTTCACGTTTTCCTCACTTTCTCTCTCATTCAAATCTCGATTCCTTCCTCTTTTTATATTTTTATTTTATTTTTCTCTCCCTTCACTCAAGCTTACGTCGTTCTTCTTCGTCGAGAAAATACACCGTGCGAAGCTTGTTTCTCGAGATTTTTATCCACGAAATTCTATCCACCAGTCCTTTCTTCCATTCCCCTTTTTATCTCTTGCACTTGGGTTTTCACAATTCTCACTGTCTCTCACCTGGGGCATACAATCTTCCTGTAATTCTTCGATTGTCGAGAGCTCTTTTAACACCGTGACAACACCGCTGAGAAGATTCTCAATCAAAACCCACTTAAATCGATTATTATTACTTTTTTTTTGTCGTTCATTTTGTCACCAAACAATCGAATCAATGTTGAGATTAAAATAAGACAACTATATATTTTTAAATATCGGAATTATCATTCGTTAATAATTTACATTCTATCGACCGGTTGCAATTACAAAAAAAAAAAAAAAAAAAAAAAAAAAAAAAATTCTTTGATAATTTGTCAAAATATTTCTGTATAGAAACGAGTCCGAGAGTTTTTATTATGAATTTTAGAATTTTTTGAATCCAAAGAATATTTTGATCACAATAGGAAGAAAAACGAAAGGTATCGTGGGAGCAACTGATCAAAGTAAACTCTCTATCGTAGCAGCCACTTTATTTCTCGTGAACGTAGTCAGTTTTTATCTCTACCGTCTGTTTCATCGTGCAGTACTGTATAATCACCAATAAACATATCCATACACTGTATAAAGTGGCAAACTCGGTGAACGGTGTGGTAGTATTCTCGAGGGAGATGCTTTCGTTTTTTTGTACACCGGATGTTGGGATGGAGCTTTTGGTACAAGGGAAAGATATAAAGCCAAGAGAGAGTTTTGAGGTGTAAGGACTGGAAGCTACTGGAATAGAGGGTTGGGCGTGTATATAGAGAGAGGCTGAAGGAGGAGACTGCTGTAGAGAAAAGCATGAGTTTTCGTCGTGGTCGCGATGTTCTCGCACCACAGAGAACACCTATCATACATTTATTTATGAAGCGCTATGAATAAATGGATGCTAGAGCCTTTCAAGTCCAGGAGCATGTTCGATGGAGGCTGCCACGAGATAAAGGTGTGCAGAACGGGGAGACCTATGAGATATCGAATTGTTACCACGTTCCAGAATATAATGGCCTATTTGGGCTTTCCTAACTCTTTTCTACTTTTTCTTTTCCTTGCTCTTAGTTTTTTTTCTTTTTTTTTACATTGTTGCTATGAAATCCAATTGCCATTATATTATATTTTCCATGCCTCTTGATGCTGTGGTATACGGTGAGTTTTTTTTTAATTTTTTTTTTTATGAGTCTCAATCGTAGCGAATTCTCGACGATCAATCCCGATCATGGTAATAATTTTTCACTTATCCCAAAATCCTTTACCTCAATGAGAACATATAAATTGATTCGACATCGTTCGAGATCAATAAGCGGAGAATTATTTCTTATAGGAACTAGGTATATGGGAATTTATTGAAAATAGAAATGATTACTCGCTGAAAAATAAAATTGAACGTTTATGCTTCGGGTCAATTTCTAATTCTTAGCTGCACTGTTTTAATGCGTCTTTCTTTTGATAAAAACGATCCATTATTATTCATTAAGAGACGATTTTTAAAGCTTGAAATGTTGCTAAATGATTTTTTATCAGAAAAGAGACAACTTGGAATTGTGTGTTTGCACAAAATGTAGAAAAATATAGAAACGGGGATGCAGATTTGCACCAGTGTGTAACTGGAAGGCTGAAATGACCCTAAAAAGTATGTTAATTGGAAATACACATAAATCTGTGCTTAATGTGATTGGGAACTCGTATCGAAACGTTTGAATCCAAAAATCCTTATTTTTATTTTTTATACTTATTGGAATAAATTTTTCTTCTAAAAAGGCAGAAGTTCTGCAAGCTTTGCATCCAGGCGATTGCTAAAATAATTAAACTCACTCATGTGTACTTCAGAATTTTGAATTTCTAGGTTTAATTTTAATTTTATTTGAATTTTCATTAATTTCATTCGAGATTAATCTACTTATCTTCTTATGGCCCTAAGCCTGGCAGGGCTGCGGTGCCGTTGCGAGTCAAGCACTTGGACAAAAGCCCCAAACCCGTGTAGAAAATAATGAAAAGAGAGAAAGAGAAATGCTCTTGCTATTTTATAGAGAAACTACTTTCGCTTTTCTCTGCTTTCGTCAAAAGTTCCGAGGGTTTGAAAAAAGAGTGAGCAAAATGAAGAGGCTAACGGCTGTATGTAATTAACGAGTAATCTCAATAAGATGAGAAAATGCGAGTGGAAAAGTGAGATGGAGATTAAGAAAAAAAAAAAAAAACGTAGAAGAGGATTGATTCGAGTTCTTTCTGAAAAAACACAGCTCAGTAACTTGAATAGAAGCGGTTCCAGACACAGAGAGCTTTGAGAATATGAAGAGAGATGTGTTGAACTAAAAAAAAAAAAAAAAATGTTTGTACGGCAGTTCGAAATGATTAACTTAGCTCAGATTTGAAAAACAAATAAAATTCAACTTTTCAACTCAGGAAAACAACCACAAGAGTCTAAAATCGATCGTAATGTTTTTAATAAAAATTTGTATCGTTTTATTCGTTCCTTTGTACACTAATTCGCTTAGTAATTGATAAGCTTGAGTTTAAAATTCAATATTTAATGAATATTTTTCAACTCATTATGTCACGTTGTTTTATTTTTACAAAAAAATGAAAATCTCTGACAGTAACATTATTTACGAGCACTTGTTTTCTTTCTTAGATTTCCCCGGAGATTTACCGAGAACGCCATTGTTCGTGGTTGAATTACGAACGAGAATATAGTCGTAAGATAAAGAAAAATAAGTAAAACGCACAACTTGAATATACTGTGGTAGTCGCGTCTCTTAACGGCTAATACACACCACACATTTCCGCAATTCTTACGTGACAACCCCTTAAAAGCGCAGATTTTGCAGAGGACGTGAGAGAACGCGTCAACGTTTCCTCGCACTCGGTGCACCTTTTTCTTTGAGCTCGAGGCTTTTATCCACTTATTTTTCTCACGCTCGCTTTTCTCTTCCGTCTACATGTCTGTGTGTCTGTGTCTTTCGTCATTTCTATTCTATTTTTATTTATTTTTTCACGTACCGTACAACAGAGCATTCGATTGTTCATTCAACGAACAAAAATTTCACAAGTTTATTTTTTTTTCTACCACGACGACTCTCCACATTTAATTAATTCACTTTCGATACACCCACGAAGTATTACGAACGTAAAATGTTGTCAAAAATTTGTAAATGTTAAAGAATTTCTTTGACTGCATGTCGAAGAATAAAAATTCCATCAAAAATTCTTGCACTTTTCTTTAATTTTGTGGTTCTTCACGTTTTTTACGCCATCGATTAACTTTTTCACACTTCTGAGCGTCACTCATTAACTTATAACTCGTTGTCGCGTGATGGTAATTAATGGAAATGTAATAATTAGGAGTTACGACAAGATCCAATGAGAAAACGGTTTTAGATGTTTTGACTTGTGTTTTAAAGTTGAATGTATACGATATTGACCATCTGTGGGGTTGCATCACTTTATATAAGGATGTGCGATGAGCGAAGATCTTGAAACTTGAAGAGCCTTGACGACGGGAACGAAAACGACGACATCGTTTATCTCCTCGTTCTCTTCCTCCTTGTATACTTTAACTTTACTCTTTTGCTCTCATCCCCTTGACGAAAGGGACGCGTTGTCTTTCCTCCGTGGTACGCCCTATATAAAAGTCAGAATCGTCAAGAACAAGGGGACCGGTATAAGGGTTGGGCAACTTTCCTACTTCAACTCCGATAAAGAGTGTACGACAGAGGCAAAGGTTGATTCAACGAGAGGAAAAGAAAATATAACGCACACGAACATGTTTCTAGTTATCTTCATTTTCATGGCTTTGTTTATTCGTTTATTGCACTCAAATCCAGTGAATTATCAATTTCTGTTATAGTTTAATTACCATATTGTTAAAAAACTTGATTATCTGCTGTTTGATTTTATTAACGTTTCTATAAAAAAATGATAATTATCATTAAAATTTGGTTTTTGTTTCTAGTAATCTTTATTTTCATGGTTTCGTTTATTCGTTTATTGCTGTCACATCCAGTGAATTATTAATTTCTGTTACAGTTTAATTTCCATATTGTTAAAAAAATTGATTATCTGCTGTTTGATTTTATTAACTTTTCTAAAAAAAAATTAATAATTATCATTAAAATTGTGTTTTTGTTTCTAGTAATCTTTATTTTCATGGTTTCGTTTATTCGTTTATTGCAGTCACATCCAGTGAATTATCAATTTCTATTACAGTTTAATTACCATATTGTTAAAAAAATTGATAATTTGCTGATTGATTTTATTGACGTGTCTAAAAAAATATGATAATCATAAAAATGTAAAATACTGAAAGGCATAAGGTTCTTTTATTTTGATATCTCGAGGGGAAAAAAAAACTTGGAAAATAGTCTGCGTTTGAAAAAGTGTTTGAGTTCAATAGTTAAAGTCAACTTCTTGAATGTCAAAAAATATATATTACTGGACGAAATATATGCTTCTATTTTCTCGAGTCTTTTGAATAGGTTTCATAAAATAATATATACAGATGGAGATAAACCTATCGGGAAAATGTGGAGGACGGAAACGCGATGTGTCGCTACCCGTCTATTGTGTGCAAGAGTTATCGGTACTGAAGCAAAATATATAGACTGTTCGATGCAAACATATCTCAGCGGCAAACACATCGATGCAAAGTAAACCATTCTCCCATTCAACGTTTTTTATTATTCAATGCTTCGCCTCGCGATATCGCAGGAGAAAATTTTCGAAAATATTAGAAACAATATTTCCGTCATTGTATACCATTGGGAACATTGACAAACTAAGAGAACAAATTCTGAGAGTATACACACGGAGCATGTATTTCACAAACGTTTATACTTTGTGTACAGACCACTGCAGCGGAGTGGTAAAAAAAAAAAAGTTATTTTTTAATCACCGTTTGCCGATATATTTTTCTTCAATAATTAAAAAAATTAAAACCACTCTCCATTTTTCCATTTTCCAGGAAAAGTTTGCTTCTCGTAACTGTAAATTATTTAAAAAATTCACGTTAATGTAAATCGTTCTTTTGTGGAGTTTCAAAATTCGAAAAAAGAACAACTTCAACCTCAGGATATATTTGAAAAAATCCGATCCATATTGTAGAAAAATATAGGAAAAAACCACACAACAGTTTCGAGAAATATCACGTCGTTGGATTTGTACATAAAAATAATTATTAATGTCCATATTGATCAAAAGACTGTTATCCTGCACCTGGAAAATCCCTCAATAACCGCTCCATCGAGTCCTGGTTCTGGAAAGCAATGAAAAAGAAAAAAAAAGTCACAACAATAATGGAATAATATCGAGGATGTAAAATTTTGGATGATCAGCATTAAATTTCTTGTTTTTTATTTTTTTATTTTTTTTTTGTTTATTTTTTATCGCATATTGGCTTTACGTTCTGAAAGAAATACGTCAAGATAGGAGTAACTCTGTAGAGGGATGGTATAGTAAGCTCGAGTCCTGAGTAGAGTTTGGAAGCAACGGAGAGAGTTATAGATTCCATGGATAACTCCGAAGGGAGTTTGGGTTCCCAGCAGGCTCGTCAGTTTCCAAACTCAAAGATATCTCGCGTACTATCGTTCTCTCTATTGCAAGAAGCGTATTATGCTTGAGGATGGGTTTTGCAGAGCTATATTTCCATTGGCTGGTCTCCATGCCCTGCGGGCAAAGCAGATTGAGCGACAAAGACGATAAAGAGTAAGAGAGAAAGTGAGAAAGAGGTTAGAGAACGAGAAAGATGGCTGGGCAAGCTGACAACCCTTTACATTTTAATTACGCCCGTCTTAAAAGCCAATAAAGTCCTTGGGTAGAGGGCGTAGCCTGTGCTCTTCTGGCAGTGACGCTCAAGCTGCTCTGACCTGTTGGATGAGGAGTAAGACCGGGGCAAGTTGGAACACACTCTTCTGGGTTCAACTATACGTAGACTTTCTCTAACGTGTTTCAAGGAGTTTTTGAGAGAACGAGATCTCGAGGATTCTGTGGGAGAATCAGTCGTGTCAATGGGATGAAGCTTTTTCGCGCTCTTTTTATACGTTTTGCTATACTCCTCGCGTTGCCTCTGCATCACAAGCAAAAGCATCGAATAGCAGATAGACGCACATTCGCTAGCACCGTCTCCCTCTGAGAACTTCTACGCTCGAGCTTATCCGTCCATTTAGCTTTTCCTATATGTACACACACAACCATCTTATGTACACGAATATACTTACACATGGATCGACTGAACAATATCCCTTTATCACGGTGCTCTTACTTGGAAGCCTCTTTTCCTCCATGCACTATCTCGTGCTCTTCCCGGCTCAGCCGTCTCAATTTCCCTTGCCTTTTTTTTTTTTTTATTGTTTTTTCATTTCACTCTTTTATCCCTTTCTTCTTCACATATGCATATATAAACGCTTACGAGTCTGCGCTTCTGTTGTGAGCACAAAAAACCAACTTCTTTTTCTACAATCCACAGATTTTACCCTCGGTTGAAGAAAAACATTTATTCAATCTTGAATTCAAAGTTTTTGTCAATTTTGTCATAACTCATTATTACAATTCCGTTAAAACTTTCATGTCATCCTGGACTCGTGTGGCTCTAGTTATCATCAAAGTTAAGCAGCTCTGGGCGAGGTCAATACTCCGTTGGGTGACCGCTTAGCCATTCAATGGCTCGGATACGAATCACTGAACGCAAGGCACTTTTCTTGAGTTTCTGAATGATTTTCTGATGGTTCTAGACAACTGGAACTTTATTAAACACGAAGGTCTGCATCGTTCAGGTTTTTCACAGTTTCCCTCAGCCCTCGTGCAAATCCAATACAGCGATACAGCAGAAAAGAGTGGCTGTGGATTCTGGGGGTCTCCAGAAACAGAAACTGCAGAAAGTTGGGAAAATCTTTAGCCCAAAATGACAGGATGGTCTCGTAAAAACCCATAGAATTATGAGGAACAACAACAAAATTAAAAAAATTTATATCATTCTCGCTCGAAACTCCATTATCATTCATTGTTTCGTTTGAAACGAGACTTTTGAGACACACTGTGTATGTGAAAAAAAATAACAATCGTGGTAGAGGAAACTGACGCAAAAATATGAGAATGCGATTGAATGCGTACGTTATTCGTTATTGAATAGATATGTGCATATTTTTTTAGCGTAACTACGCCCTGTATTATTCAAGTATGTGGGGGCGTGCACGCATAAATATAAGTATACGAGGATATATAACGTACGGTATTTCCAGCATTGGAGTAGATTTCGAGAGGGCGTTCCCTCTATTCTATACTTTACGTACGTTCTTATTTTTTTTCTTTTCTCTCTTTCTCTCTCTTTCTTCCCAATCCGTACAGTATCTTCAGCCTTATTCGTCCCTCCCCTTTATCCCTCCTCCGTTCCGTCTTCTTATACTGGTGACAGTCCGCATGGCTCCCTTATATAAACTGAAATTACTTTACCGATTGCATTCGGGCGACCTTCGTTCTTTGTCCTCTCTCCATTTTCTCATCCCCGTCGTTGACGGCGGTGTTCTCGTCGACGTTCCTAGTGTTTTCTCCACGATTTTTGTTTCCTTTATCTCTTTCTCTTTTTTCTACCCCATCGGTCATTTAGCCAAGTGTTACTCCTTGACAGGACAAATTGCTCGGAATAATACCAACCACACGCTCACTCACTTTATGCACTACATGTCTTTTTACATTTACACTGAATACCAAGTCTAGTGGTTGAAAAAAAAAAAAAAAAATCTCATGATAAACATCTGGAAATAATCTTAAAATGTTACTCTTTATCGTTTGGTGACAGAATGACATTTTCGGACGAAAGTTTTTTTTTTTAACGTTTCTCATGGTAATAAATATTCGAAGGAATGAAAAAAGTACATCTGGCATGACTTTTCGTTGTTACTATACTCTACTCTGTCAGATTAATTACATTAATTATTAATTATACCGACAGAGATTATAGAAGTTTTTAATTTTGTTGTCGATTTATAAATTATTTACACCAAAGTAGAGCTAAGATGACGTAGTTACATTCGCTGTCAAAGTCAGAGGCACTTACTCGATCACTTTGAAGTGAAGGGTTGAACAATCTTGAACCGGTTTCTGGCTCCTTCCGTGCATTTAGGCCCTCTCCCCTCACACAACTCGACCGTATCGATCGAATCACTTAAGGGGCAAATAGTCAATTCCCACTTGTCGGGGAGACCCTTTGTGTTAATATCGAAAGAGTCATTAAAGGTTAATCGTTTGCTTCACCCCCTTCCACCCTTGTTATATCAATTTCAACGGCATTTTCTTCAGCCTTAGGCCTTAGGCTTAAGAATATTGTCACATCATCTTGATCATTCTGCAGAAGAATTTATTCCGAGTTCTAAAAATGGATCATTATTTTTTTTTATTTGTCTCATTACGAAAGCTAGAAATTAGGATATGAATAAATTATCGAACTCAGTTAATCATTCCTAATGTTAAAAACTATTTTTTCACTTTTTCCTGGAGAAATAATTCTCTGCAGAAGGTAATTCTTGACTCTCTGATTGAAGTATCTAGAAGTGCATGTAGCAAAGTAAATTTGTTGTTTCAATTCGTCATTTTGTTGATATCCATATCTTATAGGATTTGCAAGTGAACTATCAACTTTCGTGTCTCTTGAGCCAAATACAGTTAAAGTTAGAAACTCTGCTGGCGAGAGAAAAGAGAAAGAGAGAAAGAGAGAAAGAGAGAAAAGAGAAAGAGAGAAAGAGAGAGAGAGACAGAGGGATAAACAAAGAGAAGGAAGAGCAAGTTCTCTTCTGTACGTTGGGCAATGAGGAAAGGGAATGGAAGTGGCTTTTAGAGTATCGACACGCCGGGGTTTCTCATCGAACTAAGTTTCATTGTCGTTGACGTATGCCTCCCGTTTCGAGTGGCCATAGCGTCCCCGTGATGTCCCAGGGTTTCAAACGAGAACCAGAGGCCCTGAGAACAAGTTTCGTGGATGGCTTTCTACCGCTTCACCGAGCGCGACCGAATGACCCGGGTGTTTGGCTACAGGCAGGTTCTACGTGGACTTTAACCAAGGACGAAGAGAGAGAGAGAGAGAGAGAGAGAGAGAGAGAGAGGAGGAGGAAGAGATATTAAGTCTAGTGAATATACTCCGTACTACCCACAGTACTACCCTCATGGTCCCAAAAACCCCTGCGGCTGCAAAGTCTGTCCAGAGTTAGATTAAGCTGGTACGTCATCGGGACTGATCAGCCGCACCTTAGAAATCGCTCGTTTCCCTTCGAATTTCATTAGCGTTCTGAACGTTTATAGTGAAGAAAAGAGCGAGAGAGATAAAAGCTTGTAGATATCCCAGAAGCTACTAAATTTTGTCTCCTGGTTCATCGATTAGACAGAGGTACGACTATTGGTAACTGTAACGAAAATTCGTCACATGGTTAGGAGCAAGATGAAGATATAGTTTCTTGGGAACGTGAGCTTGGACCAAAGTGATAACTCTATCTGCCGAACATTCAAATGATAGTTTCTCTAGAGCAGTTTCATTCAACTGCAGCCTTGTGTTCACTATTTGCAATTAATGATACAGTTCCTTCAAATCAATCACTTGCTCCAGTAGTCAATCATTGATTACCTTCAAAATTTTCCAATCAATTATTTTAACGATAATCATTATTAAAGCAGTTCCATGGCTTCGGGAACCACGAAAGGACTTCAGATAATCACTGTAACTTGATGTACTTGGGAAATTTATATTTTCGGAACGACACATTTGATGGTAAACAATTAAAAAAGAACAATAATAAATCATTCAACGGTTTCAATTCTTCTTTTTTAAAGTATAACAATGATTTGTTTTTCTCTAAAAAAATAAATAGGAAAACAACGTGTTTCAAGCGCTCGAGACGTACATTTTATGGCATCAGACCTAAGCCGAGGGCTTTGACGCGTTCGAGTGAATCTCCAGGATTCTCTCGATCGAAAACAACCCTGTAGCTTAGCCGAAGCGAGGGGACGCGTGTACAAAGCAGCAGAGAGAGATTCGGCGGCCTGGTGTGTGAGGCAAGGCAAGGCAAGGCAAAGGGTATAAATTCTTCCGATACCCACGCGTCTGGAAGGAACAGGATATCCTACTATAGCGCATATATATACGATTGTGTGTGTGTATATGTGTGGCATGACGTTTAGAGAGGAAACGAGTGTAACGAGGGCGTCCGGTACACTTCGGAGGAGCGGATATCGAGCTTCGATATTTTTCCTCTCGCTTTCTCTCCCCCTTTCTTTTCCTCTTGCTACGCAGACTTATGGAGCTCTCTTCTGTTTCTACGTATACGATAATAGGAAACAAGAGTTGGAGAGTTATATAGAAGGATAAGTTCGTCTGTGTAAAGGGAGCCCTCATCGCGCTCTGCCACTTGCCATTATTTCGTCTCCTTTCACTTCGCATGTCCATCTATCGCTTCAACATTCAGTTGCAGCGAGCGTGCCATAGTGCGCAGGGCGTAAAAGCATGATAAGTGCTGTCGAAAATCCGATTATCGAGAAATGCGAGGACTACTAAGTCCCAAGAACCAAAATATATGCTGGAATTACCTGTTTATCTCAACGCGCTTATTTGTCTCGTGCAATATCTATATAATTTTATCGGCTTTAGTTTTAATCATATGGCGGAAACAGTATGGGATATCAACGATGTACTGTACATACCTTTATGCATGAATTCCTGGTCGAATTTCCTCGTTAAGTATAACGTGCTTAATTATCTACTAGAGAATTCTCTTTGAGTCAGTAATTCATTTTAAAAAATCAAATAATGCCTGTAATTACTCGGTAGGAATAAACGAACTCGTTAATTCATTCATTAATTCATCAAGTTTGATTAAACGAAATACTTCGCAGATTTTCATAACAAACGACATTAATTTCTACACCATATGGCATGTTTTTTTTTTTTTTTTTTGTCAATTTCATAATGAAACTGCAGAAGCCACGAATAATATTTCAAACGAGATATTATTTTGTGCTTATATTTGTCTGTGGGTTGGATTACGAAAATAGGATTTTATTTAAATTTACTTAATGAAAATGACGAAATTATTATGACAATGTTTTACCTATTTCTTGGAAAATTCTGTTGAATATATCTACGTGTCGTTGATGCATAATACAGAGAATTAAAAGGGATTTTAATGTGGATCATGTTCGTGTACATTATTGTACTTTCTATGTACAATTTGACGATGTGTGGGTCATCATTCTCTCTCTTCCTTCTCCTCCATCGAAGAGCTTTTGTTTTCTTCTTCTTGGTAGTGGTTTCCAAGCTCCCACGATAATACCATACATCGAAAATTTATATATATATCTATATATACGTTTATATACATGTAAATCGTTCCTCATCGGAGTTAACGTACGGCTAATGCATGTGACCCACGAAAATCTCTTGGCTTCGTTGATAACAAACAGAAGCAAAGGAGAGAGAGAGAGAGAGAGAATTATTGTTGTCACTTCGATACATAGATCGTTTTAACTCGGAACGATATTACGTGCGTTGATTCTTTGATGAGGATGCTACTTCGTTCATTATTTATTCACAATGGTATATCGTCATGATTATCACTAATTCCTTCATTGTTTCACCGTTTCCCAACCATTTTTGCTTCCTGTATCACTTTTCCAGGATTATTGACGAGATTTTACTTTTCAGAATGTAAAATAGTAAACGATACAATTTTTTTTTTCTAATTTAATTGTTGATTGTGATTTATGGGATGAATGAAGTTACAAACATCGACGTGATCAATGACTTTCGAATTATTTCGATCATTTTATTCTCAATCGTTATATTTAATGAATTGTCGATTTTTTCATTCGCTGTTGTTAAAATCAGAGGGAATTTTACACAAGTAAAAATTCCGATTTAACGTTACTTCGTTATTTTGATATTTTTGTAAATAAAGTTTTGGTAGAATGATAAAAAAATTTGGATTTTTTCTCACGTTACACACCTCTTGGATTCGTTGCCAACCCTTTTGTACAATCCCCTTCGGTGATTCGCTGTACAATCTCGTGTTTCATCAGCCGTGCGTTTTCTACGTAGTAGAATTATTTGCTCCAACGAAGCATGAATCCCAGGCCGGTGATTACATTCGAGTTCGATATTCAATTAGAACTATCGTTGAAACAAGTAAAATCATGAAGAAGATTCATCGAGAATTTGCTTTAAAGAAAGTTATAAAAACCTTTAACTTCTTTATTTTGTTTTGTCTGTCTATGTATGTGTCAACTTTTTCCGTGGGAGTAAAAAAAAAAGAAAAAGAAAAAGAAGAAACAGATGAAACAAAAGAATTGTTGAAGTGTACAGCAAACGGTGGCTGGTTTACTTATTTTTTAATTTTTACTTTCTTCTTTAACGTTTTTGTCTCTTTTGAGAATTGCCGCGTCGCTTGAATATAAAAACTGCAACGAGTTCAGGCAAGTCATGCCTCGTTAGGTCTCGAAAGCGTACGCGAGAGCAACGCAACGGGGCACGATGAGAGGGTGGAGGGAAAGGGATAAGGGAGTTGATCCTGCGCGATAAAATCTCGTTCCACTTTCAGTCCATGGTATTCTTGATGGTCTCGTTCTCTTATTGCTGAGGAGATGCTTTTTTTGTTCACCTCTTGAGAGAAAAGAACAGGCAAGTCTGCGACACCGATAGTAGTTGCTTCTTCTTCATCCCTTCTCTTTTCGTCGTAGTATTCTCTTCGGAACACTTGGCAGAAGATAAAAAAAAAAAACAAAAAAAAAAACAAAAACGAAAAAATATATATAAAAAAAATAAAATAAAAAAAAAACGAGAGCACCTGAAAAAGTTTTTGTCGATTTTTTCCTTCGTATACCGAAGGACGTAACGATTTACAATAGCAGCAGGAAGCACACGTCCTTTTCTTCGTCTTTGTTCCCCATTCTGCCCCTTCAATCACACTCCTAGAGCGCCTAACTGAGTTTAATTTGCAGTAATGTGAAAAAGCACGAGAAAAAGTCAAGAGAAAAACATTTGTCGACGAAAGAAAGATTAAAAGCTCGCTGGATTCGAGCACCTCGTTCCTCTTCGTCATGTGTTTATATATAGATCGTAACTTAAAGAATAGCAGCAGAAAATTCGAGTTTCGTAAGTCCTTCGTATGAAAAATAAAAAGTAAAAAAAAAGTAAATGGTCGTTGTACACGTATATACAGTTTGATTGAGAATTTGTGGAAATTTCCTTGCGATTTCACCGATTCGTGTTATTTAGAACCGCGTATATTTAACGAGCAGAGAAATTCCTTTCGTGCCTGCACTATCCAATGTACATGTATGTACAGTGTGCTATAGCGTTATTTTAACGTGTGCTATTTTAGAAGGCGAGGTTGTACGAACAGGGCAGTCAGACAGTTGCTGTTTTCGTTTTATTCAGCACTGGAGATGGTGAAGGAAGAAAAAATGAAGGAGGTGGAGGGCGAGGTACTCCATCCCTTTATCCAATGGTCTCAGCTTCGTTTGCCACCTAATTAAATACGAAATTCCGCTCAGTTCTTTTCGTGTCTGATGCAATTCGAGCAAGCTCTTTTCGCAGAAAGATTTTTCTTTTTTGCTCACATCACTTTTCGCGTCTGTCCCAAACACCGTAGCGCGCAACTTGTATTGCTTTTTCGCAAGCTCTCCACTCTCTCGATTCCTTCGTACTAAATTGTGCTTTTGACGATCTCTCTTGTCTTTTTCACCCACTTTTATTTCCCTAAATGTTCTTTTCTTTTATACTCTTTCGTTGGAAATAAGAGAAGGCGCAAAGGAAGCCTTGGGCTTCGGTGAAAAGTTCGAGCCTCTTTCTATTGCCATATTGCTTTATCGGTTCGATCTTTTTTTCCTCTCTTCCTCTCTCATTTCATCGATGCTGCTGTCTTTTTTATTTTTTTTTATTTTTATTTTTCATTGATTCTCTAGACTCCCGTCAGTCTCGCCAGGATGCTACGCTTTCGTGCTCTATTGCAACGGAACAGCTTCTCCCAGCCCTTTCTCTAGAATCTACACCGGATTCCCATACGCCAACACGGATATTGCCTCTCGTTTATGGAGAACGGAGATAGAGGGTGGAACCAAAGAGAACTCCGGTTTATATCCTTCTCTCTATATTCGTTTCCTCTTCTCTCGCATAGATATTTGTTAAACGCTAATTGGAAAATTCTTCCGCCTTTCAATTCGCCGCTACAACATTTGGAGGGAAAGGGTGAACAAGAGAAATGAGGAAAAAACAAACTTTTGTACGTTTTCGATACGATAGAAAATGCTGAGAATTTGACTGGTCTCTATATCTGCTTCGATATTTTTGTTTTCAATGTCTTTTTTTTTTTTTTTGTTATTTTTTATTTTATTATTTCGTATGTAACGTATACGCCTACGGTACGTTGAAGCTTTTTTCTAGCTTTTCAGACTTGTTGTTTTTTTTTCTCTTTAATAAATACAAACCTGGTTTGTCTTTATACTCATCTGGTGAAACTGATGTATTTTTTTTCTTCTTTTTTTTTTTTAAAGCTTTTATTTGCCCAGGCAAACTCCATAGATACGGAAGGCTTTGCTCTATATATTGTATAACTTACCAATGCCCTACCGGTGTGGTTCACTTTGCTAAGGCTCAACGTGTTTACGTATTCCCTTCACTCCCATTTTCCTCGCAGCTCGTTTTATTTTCTTTCCCTCCAGGCTACTGCATACCAACAACGCCATAATAGTTCTCTCGAACGTTTTAACGTTTTTGCAGTAAAATTTTTAACAACCCTTTCGCGTACGTACATGTCGTCACTATTTTATGCAGAATGCACCACTCGCTGCTTGAGTCGGACGTAAACATGTCCTCAAGTTACTTTGCAACAACAAAAATAAATGCATTTTCTTTTTTTCGTTTTTATTTTTTATTTTTTATTTTTTTTTTCTTGTTTAGACTATAAAAATCTCCACATTATAAAATTACATATTGTTGCTTTTCTCTTCAATCCTTTTTAAAAAAATTTCTTTCCTGAGTTTTATTCATCTACGTAAATAATATTTTTAACATTTTCAGAAAGTAAAATGTCCTCAAACGTAAAATTGCATGGAATTATTTATAATTAGGTTAATTTGGCTCTTAATTTTATATCAATTACAAAATATCGTTGAACTACTAATTAAATTGGAATAGAGACGAAAAATGATAAATTAATTCATCGTTTGTCATTATTATTGATATCCAGGTATTTATTGAGACACGTGTAAAAATAAACACCCATTCAACGTCTTACATTGATTGATTGATTACGTTAAAAAAAAATTTTTAATTAAGAAAAAAAATTAAACACAAATCAAAACGAATTTTCAAGTTGTTTTCTTTTTTCTAGTTCTTTGTTCACAAAAATATTTGTTTGAAATATCGAATACAAAGAAACATACATCACCGTCGAAACTTTTCCTTTTATCTCCCATTTTACGACCCTGTGACAACAATAATTGACACCTTTCGCTATTTGAATTCGAGAAAATCAAATTGATACTATTTTTCGAGCTATTCCACCACCTTGGGAACGTGGCTATACAATAATGTCTTTTCGGTTAAAACCAAGTTTCTTTCAGTTTTTCTGCCTGACAGATCTGCCCAAGTTGTCAAAGTATACCGGACTCAAGGGTTTGTATATATATATATATATAAAAACTGTTTGTAGTAAGATCGTGAAATGAGTTGAAGTGGAGAAACCTTTCGACTATAAAACCCATGCGGTGTTATATGTCAACTTTAACGAAAGATAAAGACGTAACTTAGAAAATAGTATGTGTTGAACGATCGATCTTACAGCCATCTGTATATTAAGTTTATATGCACATGTTGGTACAGAAACTGGTATTTTTAGTACTTGACGTGGGATGATTCATCGGTCTGGTGTGCCATTTGTCTCAATGCAGACTCATTCCAAGCATCGTCCTCGTAGTTTCAAATCTCTGGGGCCTCTATAACTCTATACAATTCGCATGTATATATTGCATGAGAGGAAACGGAAATTTCAATCGCAGAGAGACGCATCGCTACTCCAGGGACTTCGAAGTGAGTGAACAGCGACGTAGGCTCATATACGTTCGCTCTTCATTGTTAAAAGTTAAAGTATTATTTGTTTGTGCGAGCGAGTGAGCGCAAAGAGTAGCTTGAAAGCTTTAGTCGGGAGTGACAAAAAAGTTAAAACCTCGAATCTTCTTTTTCCTTGTGACAGAAAATATTTTTCAACTAATTTAAATCCCGGAATTTGCAGTACACTGCAAATTTAGTTTAAATTTCTTCAAAATTTCGAGATTTTTTTAGTTTACATTTCTTCAGGGAGAAAAAGAGGTAAAAAAAGTGATGGAATTTTTGTTAAGGTTTAAAAGTCAAGTTGACATGAAACGACTTTTATTAATGGGAGATTGCCAAACCTTCTGGACCGAATGGTAGTTCTCGTTTTAGTTCGTGGGTCCAAGTGGATAAGGGTAGTCGTAATACGGACGGACGTTTAATCGTCGACGAGTGGATCGAGTCGTGAGAACACTCGAGTAAAGTAGTCGTCGACTAACCTCTACCAAAGAGCTCTGTATACTGTACATAATAAGAACAAATATACTTGCACACGTAACAAACATATATATTGAAAATAGAAGTGAATATAGAGAGTCTGGACGATAAATCTTGTCCACGAAATCCTCGAATTGGATGTGTTTTTTATCGGTGACAAAAAAAAAAAAAAAAGTTGCGAAATTCAATCTTAAAGTTGAAACTCGTTGACAGAAATAAATAGAATTCCAATATATCGAGTCTATTTTGTTTGTCAGTTGTTTTGCAATCATGGCAATTTGTAGGGCAGACTTGTAAGAACAGTTTTTGACAAGAATAGCTCGTTTCGATCAAGTAAAACAAAAGAGATATAGAGACAAAGTGATAAAGATGTGTCCGCGCGATGTGTAATCATATTTGGTTCTGTTCGTGTATCACAAATAATATATATGAATGGAGAATGGAAGAGAGAATGGTGGTGTAAAGGTTAGAGCGGTATATGGACAGCAGGGCGGTTTTATCGAATGATTTATTCCGGACGTGATCATTAATGGAAGAACATTACTCTCTCGTTGAGAATCAATAGGCGTGCATACAAAACATCGAAAAAGAGGGAGGAAAGGGGTTACGGTATATGCGATGACGCGAACAGAGAAAACAGAAGGCAAGAGAGAGAAAGAGAGAGAAAGACAAAGAGAAAGAGAAGGAAAAAGAGTAAATGAATGAATGAGAGAGATAGAAAGAGAGAGAGAGAGAGAAAGAGAGATGAGACTGAAATGGAGCCAGGATCGGCGGCATTACTTTGCCGGTGGGGTGTGTAAATGTTCTGTTATATATAAACTTTAGCATTGCCCATCGACCATTTCGGTATTAGTATATATATTTATTTATACGTACATAGTGTACTGCCAGCAATTCGCTTACTGAAAACTAACGATCGATCGTGCGAGAAAGAGAGAAGTAAAAGGAGAAAGTGAAGGACGAAACGATAGATCTCTCACTAAATCATGGAAACAAAACCGTAACAAACCAAAATAAATTGCACGGGTAATGTATTCGGTGCTGCGAATGATTATTCCTGATCCCCAAACCGTTCAGCTAGATCTGTCTCTCTTTCTTTCTCTCTTTCTCTCTTTTACGTATTCCCTATGCTCGGTCCGCCGCAAACCGCACGTATACCCTACACTCTCTGGGTCTCTCTGGGTCTTTTACTCCTCTCTCTCTCTCTCTCTCTCTCTCTCTCTCTCTCTCTCTCTCTCTCTCTCTCTCTCTCTCTCTCTCTCTATCGGTCTATACATTTTACCAGGGGTTTCACCAATTTCGATCGTACAACAGATCGGTACAGAGGGCACAAGCCCGATCGACCGATAGTGTTCGTGTGAGTTCTCTCGTTCAAGCGATGTATACCAATCCTCCCTCCTTCCTTTCCCCGCTGCCAAGCCTTTGGCTGGCCCTCGAGAGCACAGGACGAATTCGATCTGGTTACAGGCTCTGGGCTGCAGTCCAGAATCTGTACCATAATTACATTAATTATAAATTATATAAAATTTTACGAAAAAAAGAAAAAAAAATCTTCTCGTTAGTATAATCAATAGATGTTTCTACTCGGATAACAATTTTTTTCTACCGCACCTCTTCATTAATAGACGGAGGGAGAATACATTTGGGAATTTCGATTTACAATTGAAAATTCATTTGTAGCCTGCGTGCATTCGACTTTAATACATTATTTCATTCTTATGACATCGGAACGGGAATGAAATTGTTAATAATAATCACAAAATAAATTGTAACAATCCGAGCAGTGAAATCATTGAAATGGTATCGATTTTTAGTGAAAAAATTCATCATCACGTTAGATTTAAGCAGATATTCTTGTTCGATTTTGTTTTTTATATGTGAGCAACAAGAATTCTTGTCACGTTCATTTACAGGAAATGATAAAATCTATAATTATTTTGTTTTTTTCTAATGTTTCGATAAATCATTGAGCCCAAGGCCCCTCATCCGTTGTCCTCGAAATAAATATCTCATTAAATAGCAATAGACAGCATGATAAGAGACTGTTTGTTTAGTACGAAAGAAAAAGTTGAAAAATTCATAACGCTCTAAAGAAAGTTAAGTCGAAAGGTGATATTACACGTTATTTCGTCCGGACTTGGCTTGGCGACTAATAACGTAAGCTCTAGATAAATGACCGTCTGAGTCGGTGGAGTAGCAAAGAAAGTGGTAAAAAAAAAAAAAAACAAAGTAAAGAAAGAGTCACGAGATCTTTCTCATCTGGGTGTCGTCGTAGAAACCATTGGTACATTTCGAAAGAGGTGGGTGACCTGTTCAGCGAGATATAAGAGGGAAATAAGAAGAAGGATATTCTTTCTCCTTTCTCTTCTTCACTTTTGCTCAATGTACACATACAGGGTGTATCCAAAATACGATAAAGTGAGGGAAGAGAAGTGCTGGAAAGTTGGTACAGAAACTGTGCGATGGTGGGTTGAGACCAGGAGAGAGCCAGAGTCGAAACTGGCTAGCTGACTCGTGATAGAAAAGAGACTGAGGGAGGCAAAGAAGAGAAACGTGGAATAAGAGGATGGTCCTTAAAAGTTTGAGAAGTGCCCTCTCTTCTCTTTCTCTTCACATCGGAGTCCCCTTCTTTCCATCTCCTCTATCTTTTAGCCGGCAGTGCGCATCGCTTTACCCTCTTGCAACGGACCAAATATATAGATATATATGAATATATCTATATATGCTTGAAGGAATGAAAGGGAAGAAGTGAGATCGCTCAACCAGCCCCTGTTAGTGTGCAGGAGCCAGCGGGAGTTGTTATCTAATTTTACTCTCAACGCTTCTTCGATTTATCTACCAACTTTTCAACGCATTACAATATGCTCACGCGAACAAAAAGAAAGACAAAGATAGAGTGAGAGTGGAGCAGCAGGGGAGAGAGTGAAGTTAAAGGATCAAGAACGTCCTGCTACAGCCGTTGCACCCTCAACCTCGACTTCGACGAATGAGAAAGTTGAGAGAGTTAAACGTTTACTTTTCTACATGCTATAAAATTTTTTTTTAATTCAACACTTTTTATTAAGTGGCAGCTTCGATTGTACCAGTTTCTTCATCTCTTTATCTGTCAAGCTTTTTCCATCGGCAATAATTTCATTGTATAAAAAGATCAATCGTAGGAAGCGAAGGAAGGAAAAACATTTCATCATTCACTTTTTATCATCAGCATTTTATTTCGTAATTCAGAAAATCGTATGATGAGAAATGATAATGTTGTGATTTAAGATTCGTATATAAATTTGGTAAATCGTGAAAAGTCATTCGTTACGAACGATTAGATTTCAACTACACAGACATTCAACTACAATATGGTGCTGAAGAGCACAAATTATCTAGAAACTATTGCAATTAGGATCATCCTGGAATAATTAATAGATAAATAATTTATTTAATAATATAGAACAGTAACTTGTTATTGGACTTGGTTGTCCAACGATAATGGAATGGAAATTGAGGGAACATCGTGATACTACTGCTCCCGAGAGACAAGGACAAATATTTTCCGATCTGCCGTCTACACAGCAATTTCTACAGAGGATATATTTGATGTGTTTACGTGGCGAGCATGTAATGTTCCAATAGTAACCACTGAGCAGTAAAGTAAACGGGAATATGTTATCCGTGACAATATCCGTTTTCACCCCTTTGTCGTCCTCCCACCTTTCGATTGCACTCGTTCCTTTCGTACTTCTTGTTTTTCCTCCCTCTTGTCTCTTGTTTCTCCGGTTACGGTTCAGCTATTCTCGGTTCCGTTCACTCTCTAGCTTTTCCATTGTGTTACACGACAGTATAGAGAATACGAGGGGAACAAGGAAAAAGAGAAAAAGAGGGAACGAGCATGAAAGCAAAAGATAGAAAGAGAGAACAGGATCGATGAAAACCAAGAGCTGAGAACGCTTGTAAACTATTTTAATTACAGCATCGTCGAGACGCGGCTACTGCAGTCTCGTTTCACCACTTTACATGAATACCTATATACTAGTTATATATATATGTATATATCTATATAGGTATACGAATGTACTTTATATATATTCTTTACTGTAACATACACGTTTGCGTAGTCACTGCTTTTTTCTTTTTCTGAATATTCCAATTTTTTTCCCGTACCGTCGCACATCCATGCTTTTCTTTTACATGGAATTCTCCTTTCGTTACATATAGCTTTGAGCTTAAAAAATTGGAACACAAAACAAAGAAAAATTATATTCACCACATTGTGTAAAGACACTAAGAGTTTATTATTATTTTTTTTTTTTATTTGTTTATTTATTGAAGAACAACGAGCAAAGTCCAATTTTACTCACCTCTTTCTAATTTCAAGTAAAAAATAAATAATATTTACAATACCAGAGAATATAAAGATCTGAATAGAAAATAATCTGACGGCACAACAAAATTCAATGAATTACTCAACGATGGAACTGCTGTGTGGACTCTTATCTAAAGGACTGTGAAGAATCGAAAAAAAAAGAACATAATTACAACTCCTAAACTCATATCATAATCATAAGTACATTTTTTTTACATCACGTACTTAAATTTTAAAACATCGCAAACTCAGGGTGCTGTGTTACCAACAAGCGCTAAAAAAACGACTCAAGCGCCATTACGAGAGAGCGGCAAATCAAGAAACTAAAATAGTGAATGTGCTAAAATTTGTTGACCATGATATTTGCGCCACTGCAGAGTGACTATCAGGTACGCGCTTGCCCCCCGAGAGTCGACGCCAATGCAAAGCCTGTCTATCAGGTACGCGCTCAGGGTATATTAGTCCAAACGAAGATGCAGACTTTGCCTCTCTTCTGTTGAGCTCGGACTTCCGAATAGGAAGAAAGACTCTGTTTCCGAAGAGAGGACAACACGTTCCCGAAAGGGAACACACACGTTCCCGAAAGGGAACACACACGTTCCCGAAGAGGGAACACACACGTTCCCGAAGAGGGAACACATACACGTTCCCGAAGAGGGAACACATACACGTTCCCGAAGAGGGAACATACACGTTCCCGAAAGGGGAACAACCACGTTCCCAAAGAGGGGGACAATCTTTTATACCACGTTCCCGAAAGGGAACAACCACGTTCCCGAAGAGTGGACAATCTTTTATACCACGTTCCCGAAGAGGGGACAATCTTTTATACCACGTTCCCGAAGAGGGAAGAATCTTATACCACGTTCCCGAAGAGGGGGGACAATCTTATACCACGTACCCGAAGAGGGGTCAATCCTATATCACGTTCCCGAAGACAATCCTATATACAATCCTGTACCACGAGTCCAAATCTCGCACACATCCGGGCAATTGTTAACAATACTTTCTACCACTCTTCCACGGGATTAATAAATTGCTATTTTAAACAGCCTTGTTCACCATTTTTGTCGGATGTTACCTTTTTCAAACTACAGTACGAAAATTTCCCACGAAGTCTGCTATCAAAAAGTTCACGATGTATCGAATTTGCTTCAAATTTCATTACAAGTCTGTTTAAAGCTTTATTTTTAGAAGCATACGATTGATTTTCATTTACAGTTGTGATTGCATGAAATCGCATGTGGTTTCGCACGGTTATTACAGATCGAAAAAATTTTAACCGTATGAACAGTGAAATTTTGTCCCAGGCAACTAGCATTGGCCCGGAGATTTTTTTTTTAATTCGCTGGACGAAGCGGATCACCTAAAATGTGTAGGTCATTCTATAGTTTGTACAAGGGATAGATGAGATACATGGCAAAAGCGATGAGGGGTTTGGGGGAAGAGAAATCGAGCGAAAGAGCTCGAGTGATTGCATATGGAATCAACAGTAATCTTGAAATACGGTGGTAGACACAAAGCGTTTCCTCCCTCCCTTTATCTCTTTTTTTCCGTGTCTCCGCCGTTCGATACGTCTATCTATGCGTCTGTATCACAGCTGACTCATTAATTAATCGAGCTTACCCTGAATATATATGTTTGGTTCGTCAGTAGAGAGAAATGAAGAGAGAGAGGAAGGTTTGAACACCAGGGTCCGTTATATGATCAAAGCTGATACTAGCAATATACAAGAAATCGGAGAGAACCCGTCGGATGTATAAGCCTATCGACATAGAGATATAACAAATAAATACAGGACTTTCAATGAAAAAATATCGTGTTTAGTTGAAAATTCTCTTGAACTTTTTCTTAATCCTTTTTGCCTATTAATTACAGCTTTATGTTGAAATGCAGAATATTTATCACGGTGGAAGGACTGCAGATTTATAATTAAACGACATTTTTGAACGTTAAGCTGGTGATTGACTATTTTTTCTGGAATTTCAATAACAAAATTAGCCGAAGAAGCACCTTAGCACCGAATTCCAACGATATTACATTTTACATTTCTGATCATTTCGCCTAATCGGAGGGCGCAGTATTGAGATAAAAAAAAATGATATGAAATTCTTGAATTTGGGGAAGAGCAATGTTCCACCCAACGCGAAGTGGCCCATGTATTCAGTGATCAAAATTGCCGGAGCATCAGAGTGCCTGACCAAACGAGCATTCATCTACTTGAACATGTGTGCACTTCAGTCGGCTGGTCGCGTTTCAGCACTTTCCATCTCGTTTACTCTTGACTTGGATTTTCCTCTCTATCTCTGCTATATTTCCTGGTATACCGATGTTCCACAATCGGCCAGTTTTCGATGCGAAACGATATGTGGGATCATAGCAACGAAGCTATTTGCATATTACCCGGTGTGTGATCTAACTTTGTCTGGCTTCGGAATTCTGGGAAAAGGGATGACACGAGGGCAACAAAATGTAAAAATATATACGTCATTGTGGTCTTTATTTATGGTTTTTTTAAATTGATTTTATTTTATCGATTTGACTACAGCAGAGAAATGAAATTGAATAAATAATGAAAAAATGAATTTTTAATTGAAATTTTTAGGAGCAATATTGAGATCTGGAGAAAGAAAATCCTGGGATTGAATTAATCAGCTGATTGACGCGACTGAGAACAAGTTGCAGATTTGATGAACGTTTTTAAACATATATTTGCTAACTTTTTGACTTTAGCAAGCAGCACAATTCAACAACCAAAATGTTCACATGCAGATATACATGAATACAAATGACGTAAAAATGTTGACTACCACAGACTTCTTCAGACGACACGCTATCGAAATATCTTTTTCTCCTGTCAAAGGGAGAGGAAACGTGTTTCTCGTATTTCCTCTGACAAAAATTTCAATACCACTTTGCTCTTGTCGTATTCACGGCGCATCCGGCTCGACGATTTCGAACATTCGTGAGGTTTTTTTTTCATTATCTGCGTTTATGCATATACGTGTGTATGTACATGAACGCGTCGTCACAGTTTGCTGGTGGAGTTGGAAAATATGTTTTGTAACCATAGATAATTGAATTTTTTAATTTATTTCAACCGCAAATGAGCCAACGTCCAACGACTTCTTAAAGATATTTTCTAGATTTCCAAGCGGAGAATAGAAAGAGGAAAGAAATGTTTTTTTTTTTCTTTTTTTTTCGGAACAGCTCATTGTACAAGTCTTTCTCCCTTTTTGCAATTTCTCTTTTACTCGTAGCTCCAAACACGGCTTGGAAAAAAGCACCCTGAGTTTTTTGTATCGACTTAAAAGTTGAACTATTCTTATAATTGCATATTGCGAAGTTAGCTGGATGACGAGCATTGCGGCGAGCTCACATCCTTTTTTTATCCAAGCATCCCTGGGTGAATTGCTTGGAGATGGCCAGTGGGAAAGGCGAGTTCCCCCGAGGGAGGCTGCTGTGGTCGCGAAACTCTATCCTAGTTTCCCTTCTATGTATTATGGAGTTGAAGCTTTGCCGGGAGGTGTTCTCTATAGGCGAGTTAAGGTCCCACCAACCGCGAGTTACTTTCCAAGTTAAAAATTGTTTAAATTGTCGACTAACTGCTAGCCGTCGGCGCTAATAAAACGTACACCATCGTCCACCCTCTTTTCTCTGTGTTACTTTTTTCGTCTAACGATACCTTTCCTTCTACCTTGTACCCCATTCATTGAGACGTTTAAAAAAAAGTTTTTTCAAACCCCTCTTTTCAACCCCTTAATTTTTTTTCAACTTAGAAGCTTTTGCCTTCACTCTTCCTGGTACCTTATTCGGTGGGACGTTTGTAGAAAAAAAAAGTTCTTTCAAGCCACCTTTTTTCAACCCCTAATTTTTTTTTTTCAACTCTTCCTCATTGACGATTCTTCGCTCAATTTTCTCGCTTCCAAGTTTTTCGACCTCTTTATATCTACTTCCACCAGGTATAACAAACGTTAAATACAATAATTCCCATCTAAATAAAATATTTCTTGCATTCGTTAAACAGGGTTTTAATCATTATGTTCGAATGCTCGAATCACATTCTTTTATTCATATTTTAGCGAGCATTTTTAATATGTTCTAATATGTTTACGCAAATAATAGTTCCTATACCCATTAAGAAAATCATCAGGACTTGAAATTGTTTTCTCAGCCTCAGGACAATTGTACAAATGAATTGTAAAAATTTAGTCAAATTGGCAGCATTTTCAACATGCGTTTTCAACAATTTTGAAGTGTCGATCGTAAGGAAATAATTTGAATAAACGTGGAGCCGATTCAAGATTCTCAAATTGCACCAAGAAATACTCCGAAGCTGATGCATTTTGTTTAAAGCGAAAGCAATGCAATAAGTTGTGAAAATGTGTTTTTTATCGATCGACATAGAGAATCGATGAAAACATTAAAAAATGACTCCAGGGGATGAACGTCCTGACACGAGGACAACATGAAAGAGAGAGAGAGAGAGAGAATGGTTCGTTTTAAACCCGCTCGACGGGGCAACGACAGAAAGCCCTGGGGACACGCGGCACAGAAAACCCCTCCGGCTTTCCACCACTTTCTTCTCCCTCCCTTGACTGCCACACCAACGAGTAACTTAAACTCGGTGGAAAATTATAATTAAGCTCATTCGAGCAAGCGCGCTCCAGGTCTCACTCCGCTGGCACGAGAAAACTTGTTCCCCGTTGTGGAGTAACGAGCAACAGACAGAATGTCCCTCAGGCTATAGAAAGCAACAAGATACAGAGCAACGAGGAAAGAAAACGTATAGGAAAAGAGAGAAAGTTGGGACCAGAGAGAGAAAGAGAAAGAGAGAGAGAGAGAGAAAATTGCAAGAAGCAAGGCAAGAGATTCAAGTAACAATCACCGACGTTTTCATACGTGAACTTTCTTTTGGATTTTCAGCTGCACCGCTTCGTTTTCCTTAAAAAAAAGCTCTCACTCTCTCTCTCCCTTTCTCTCTTTATCTCGCACAAGAATATTCGCTCAGAGATTTAAACGAATCGTTGTTATCCTAATTAATAGAATACGGTTTTTCGGCTAACTAGAATGGATTTGTTTCATTTTAACGAGATTTTAATCTTTATTAAACAAAAACGACGTCGTTTATTCGGTTCATGGCTTTTTCTACTTTAATGAGATTTCTATGAACACTTTGTCATTAATAATCCAAAGAAATGAGAAAAATACAATGCGGATGTCGAAACAAATTAGTTTTGACGTTTTAATGTACCAAGAAATGCAAGTTTTTCAATTTTTTTGAGAGTTTGCATGAATATGAATAAGATAAATTGATTTAGTAGGAAAAGGTTAGGCAAAGTTGACGGCCAGGAAAAGCTAAACGGTGAATTCGTTCGTGTACGCAGGAAGATAGAGAGGTGGCCTGTTGGCGCTTAAACTTTATTGCGGAAATCACTCCGGGGTAGTGTCTCGTCGTTGGTCGCGTTCAAAGGACAAAACGAGCTAGTGGCCGGGGTCAACCTCACTCGACCTCCGGAAATTCGAAATTACCGGTGCTGGTCATTAATCAGAGTCTCTCTCACTGAAGCACGCCGACCTAAACGGTGGGCTAAGCAGCAGTAGGCAAGAGAAAGAGAAGTGGTGAGAAATTTTAATACGTAGCACATGTTCGATTTACCCCTCGGGACATAAATCATTGACAACAGGAAGAGAAGAGAAAGGGAGAATATTTAAAAGTCGCACTTTCACCTAACTCCCATTTTTTTTTCTTTTTTTCCTTTTCCGTTATTCTCACTCTCTGTGAATATATCCATTCACGCAATTTTCTTTATTTCTCTTTCGTTTTCTCATAGCTAAAGGTCGGCATGAATTTCTGTTAGTCATTTGAGGCGAAAGGGTTCAAACCAGATGGAAAGAGAGAAAATGCCGACCCGATGTCGGCGAAGGAGGGTGGGCATCGTAAAATATGACCCTAAAATTAACCGATTCCTTAATTACTTGCCCCGTTTTTCGCGCACGACTGGCCTCTCATTTTCCTCACTCTCTTTTGCACCCTTTCGACACGCAGCTGGGTGTGAGACGCACCTCTCGTTTCACGCTCTTCATCTCGGTCTCACCCCATCCCTCATCCTCTAAAACCAATCTGCTCCTCATTAACCGTTTTCAAGCAGGACGCGCGGCCCGTATTCGCGAGAGCAATATCTCGCAACTTGTCTCGCTTATAATCTAGGCAATTTCTCGATCCATGCTCGAATTTCAATATTCTGATGATTTTGATGAGTAAAAAGTAGTAAAATGTATGAGAATATTTCGCAAAAATGTATTTTTCTTTGTTTTATGAATGCAAACCTTTGAGTAGAAGGAATTTTTATTTTTTTTCTTTCTACAGATGAATGCTGCAATGAGCAATAACAACCGAAGTCGAAATTCTCCATGAAAAATCGATATTTTGGTAAAAACAATTGGAAGGAATGAAACCAAAGGAAGGGGAAAAAAAATATTGTGATTATACATAGCTAGCAACGATTGTTGGAAACCGTTGTTTTCGTGGTCTTTTCCGGCCTCATCCTCCGCCTGATCGTCGGTCACGATCGTTCCAATGTTTAGTCTACCGTTTCGTTTGCTTGTTGTGACAATCCATCCATCCGCGCGTACTGTCGGGATAGAAATACGAGAGGGGATGGGGATTGAAGCACAAAGAATAGAAGGTTTTCATCGCCGACTCTACAAGCATCCGTTCTCTCTGTCCTTTTCGCTAACTCTCTTTTTCTCTTTCTCTCTCTCTCTCTCTCTCTCTCTGTACAGCTTCTCTATCTTTCATCCCTCTGTCGTCGGATTTCAAGCCTCCGCAAAACAAGGGGAAAAGAGTGAGTGGATCAGCAGGGTGTTCTCCAGTTCGTGCGATTCATCAAAGATAGAGGGGAGAGCATGATATAGAAAGGGAGAGAGGAAGAGGGATAAAGAGTAAACGAAAGAGAGATAGGGTTGTGTCTGGTGGAAATGATGGACCAAATAGGACTCGGAAGGCACGCAAGGATGACAGAGTTAGGAAACGTGTGGATCTACGTGTTTGGGATTACGGCGATCAATGCGGTGTAAGCCTTATTTGTTTTAGACCGGTGGCACTTTTTTTCTCCACTTTTCTCTTTTATTATCATTCGTCGCAGCCCCTAACCCTGCCCATTGTTTTATTCGTCCAGCAAAAGCTCATCGCTTCGCGTATTTCCAACGAGTGATCTTGGTTCACCAGTGTCAATGCCTATCGGTCCATTTCCTCATTTTCTGCAATCATCGTTTCTCCCTCTTTGTCAATTCATTTACTATCCAAGTTTCCTCGTCTTTTTCACTCTCTTCTTCGTTCACTATGCAATTCTCCAAGTCCATTCATTGCTTGAATCCGATTTTACCTTCAAAGGAAGTACACGAAGTTCTTTCCAGTTCTCGTCACATGTTTCCACGAGAATCATCCCTTTAATGAATCCCAAGCAAATTCGAGAGCACAGGACACATTGTACAAGTGCAACGGAAACGACGAAGGCAGAGAACGAACACCTCAATGAGAATACCTCGTTACAATGACGTGCAAAGAAAAAAAAAACCAGAACAAGATTTTTTTGCTGTTTTTTGCTGATTTATTAATAAGTCACGTTGATTTTTGGATTCGACTGATATTAACGTTCTCAAATCAATATTTTGAAAAGTTTTATATTAAAAAAAAAAAAAAAAACAATGATTTCGTCATGATTTTAATATACAATGATTTTTTTTAAGAATTATACTCATTAAACCGTTTTTATTTGGACCCAGAGCAGAATGTTGAGTTTTTCCATCGTCTATGCCTCGCAACTTTTTAACGAGCCATATGAAAACGTATGTGGTATATATGGCATTATTGTATCATTGTAGAGGCGCGTGGTCGTTACAACACGCTACTTTTATTTCCAACGTCGTTGACTTTTATCGATAAAGTTCGTAGTCGCTGAGGGACTTTTTGCTATATATATGGGGATAAACCGGGATATATTCGTACTGCTACCATACCCAAGTAAAAGAGCTGCAACGAACATGTTGCAACTCTCCTGAGTCCAAAGAAACGCAGACTCTTTGCGTTCCCAAGTGGAAGAAAAAGAGCAAAGGAGAATTCCCGTTTGTACGTGGTACTGTGCAAGGGATCGGCAGCATCCGCGACATTTACGGGAAATTGCACTTTGCAAAGAAGAAGAAGAAGAAGAAGAAGACGATGAAGAAGAAAAAAACCTTCGTGCGTGCTTCGTATACCCCAAGTGACGTTTGCTTTGTTTCGGTATTTCTTTTCCGGTTTATACCGCAACTGTTTGTACCCAAGGGCCTCTCTCTTCTTTCTTGACCTTCACGATCAACGTTTTGTTCCGGATAATCCGAAATAATGTTTATTTATAACGATTATGCTATCCATCAAATTTTTGCTTTACAAAAGCAACAGCAAAAAGCGTGAATAAACAATTTTCGCCTCTTGCACCTCAAGATTTCGAAGGATTTTTCGATTTGTTCGAATTCAAATAAAATTCTCGCTATTTTTCAAACAGCACCGTTCCACTGAAAATATTTTCATAAGAAATTCGAATTTTCACAAACTGCTTAATATTTATGTATTTTCGTTGCGATCGTCCAGATGTCACACGTTTTTTTAAAACCTGCTTATTCCAAGGGCCATTTTCTTCCTTTAACTCTTCTGGAATTTGTCTGCCTCAGCTTTTTTCCAGTCATACTGGCATGCGAAAGAAGGGATGGCAGAGAGTAAGATAAAGAAGGATAACGAGAGGACGGAGAAAGAGAGGGAGAGAAAGGAAGGAAAGAAAAAAAGAGAAAAGATAAAGACAGCATTAGTAGACGATATCTGAGCTGAAAAATTTTCAAAGTCTGCTTCTGAAGTATTTATGAAGGTCGAGGGTGTTTCCGCACTATTTCCTTGAAGCATGCAGCTGTGCATTAAACTTCTGAGCATCTAAAGGTTTGAAGAAGACCGAAGAAAAAGGTGAACAGCATATTTCTTCGACGTTCTGGAGAAAAAGTAGTACATCATCTTTATTTTTGTCTTTCACCTTATTTTCAGTTCCATTTCGATTGGATTCCATCTTCTTGTACGTATACAAGCACAAAGTACGTGACTGTTGTAAGACTGATTGAGGCAGGAGTTATAAAAACATTGCAACACTCTTAGAAATGCTTTTAAAAAAAGGCAAACCATTTTGTTGGTTTAACTAACTTAATTGGGTTTAACTAACTTAATCCTAACAAAATCTTCATTCGTGATATCATTAAAACATCGCAGTGTATCTTTTGTTATCTTGAATACAAATCTTAAATAATTGCATAGAGAGAGAAAGAAGATAACGAAATTCCAAGGAATATCTTGAGTCTCATAAACCTAAGGATGTTTCATGATCTCTCGTTTTTTTCGTGCCTCGTTTTCATCACAAGAATAAAAGCTTTTGCTTGTTCATTGGCTAGTGGTGTGCAGATTGGGTAACAAACAAAAAAAAACGAGTTTAACGTTATATGAGAGACTCTGGAGCTCTGGATATGCACGCTAGGGCAGTTTTACACCAACGCGTAGTCACGCACACATAAGTGCATGTATAAATATAAATATGTATACACATTTGTAGCGATAACTATATATGTTAAAGCGGCGGAGAGTTAGCCGAGTCCAGCACGAACCGATATTACTATCGCTGACCACGATACACGAACTTTTTAATCGGAAAATAAATTGTTGCCCTTTCCATTTCTTTTTTGTCTCACTCGCTTCCTCCTCTTCTCTATGGTTTTCTGTGGCTCGTGTATAACGAAAATACACGTGAGAAAAAAGTATAGGCTACATCAGAGAAACGAGCTGCGTTTAGAGCATATCCGTGTGGATATCGAACGTGTTAGTTCGGACGGTCACCATTTTTGGTGTCGCGTGTGAAAACGATACGTGTGTATAGTGCTAACCTCGACAGTTGCTTTTTAAATCGAGAACGCGATGTTATACAACCCTCCTATTGCGTATACAATTTATATATATGTAGAAAAAAATATATATAAATATATATAGAGACGTAACACGCGGCGGTTTAACGAGGAAAAACGTCGAGTGGACAGAATTGCTTTTATTCTCGTCGTTTCTGCTTGTGTTTACGTTTTTTTTTTGTTTTTGTTTTTTTTTTCAACTTCATACATTTTTTCATCGCTGAGATTCCGTTCCAGATAAATGATGGTGTTATAGTCTAGAAAGCAGGCACGAAAAGTAGAGACGAAGGGACGTACGAAATAGAGAAATAGTAGAAGAGTCTAATCCTTTTTTTTTTCTTTTCGTTCTTCTTCATCTCTTTCTTCTTATTCTGTTGTCTCTCGTCCTCTTTTTCTACCTTTCGTTTCTTCGTTCCTTTTCTTCTCTGTTGTGTGTGTGTGTTTGTGTGTTTTTTTTTCTACCACCGAAACAAGGTGATGCTCTCTACGCGGTATGTGAGAGCCAAGCTCGTCTTTCAAACTTACGAGGCTGAAGATCCGGTGGATATATTTTGCTCGATGTTTTCATATACACGAGAGATTGATGCCAGTGTGGTATGTGGTTAAGGGAAGCTTGCTGCTGGGGGTTTTGGTGTGCAAGAGCCATGCTACTTGGAGAGAGGAAGAAGCGCAAAGTCTCTCAGCTCCGTACACCTTTCTATGTGTGTATAGCAGAGTGTGTGCACGTTGGTTATATATCTTGTATACCTCCTCGGTGGCTGTAAAACAGAGCATTATTATCCTTCTACTCCATTACCCGAGACAGTATGGAGGTAGAGGGATGAGCAAGGATAGGATGCCGCGGGTATAGCGGAGCTTCGTAGATGCCTTGTTCCATGGGAAAGAACGAAACAAGAAAAGGAGAGAAAGAGAGGACGAAGATAGGCAAAAAAAAACAAGGAATGGTAGAGGAGGAGATGTAAAAAGAGGGAAATGGGAATGAGAGTGTACCACCTTTCTTCCTTCATAGTAAAAACCAAAAAGCCGGGCAACTACGACCAAGGGTCATTGACTCCAACACTATATAATACCCATGAACATACGCATTCACTGTTTTTCTCTTTTTATTTATTTGCCTCTTTTCCTATTTTACCTATCGTTCAAATCTCTCTTTCTTTCTTTATTTTCTTCTCTCTCTCTCTCTCTTCAACCACTACACCAACTATTTGCGTCGTGATTTATCTACGAGTTACTCGTTTTCGACTTCCATCTCTTGTGCCATCCCGGATTGAACAACCCTCTGTTTCTATTTCGCTTACCCTCTCTACTGCTGTTTGCTTTTATTCATTCGCTCGCTTTAATTCGAAACCCTTTGGCCCTCTCTCATACCAACAACCAAATTTCTATACTCCCTTATACTACCCTTCTATCCCTCCTCCTGTACTATACTTTTGTAGAATAGCACGTAGTTATGCTATGAACACCCCTTTATCTCGATCCTCACTCTTTCACATTTTCCGACCACCATACTTGTTTGAAAGCCTGAACTCTACGGCTTGCAACTGCCGAGATTACCAATGGCCTGCTCTTTTTTCTCTTTCTCTCTCTCCCTCTGTCTCTCTTTCTCTCTCTCTCTCTCTCTTCCTCTCTTTCTTTCTACCCTTCTGTATCTATGTTCGTTCCGATCAACACATACTGCAAACTACCTTCATGCACCAGCCATCGAGCACTAAGCCGCATTTATTCAACCGGCAAGTGGTACAACCCCATATGTACCCAGCCCGTTATTTATATACAGGGTGAGGCAATAATTCTTCACAACTTTATACAAACCTTTCTACAAACTTTGTTAATCGAAAGATTTATAACAATCTAAACAATATTTTCAATAAATATTGCACAGTTAAACGAGACCAGTCAGAGTTATGAAAATAATGAGCTTTCTCAGGTACAAGAGTTTCACTGTTTTTGTCGTCTTCTCAACTGTTTCAAAGTCCGTTTATTGGTCACATTTTTTTTTCCACAATTCGATATGGAACTTAAAAAATATGAGATCTCTGTTGAATAAGAAAATGATCGTATGCACATTGGGTTTATTTTGATTTTCAGTAATTCACTAAATTTCGTAATTTTAGAATTTCATTTAAAAAATCGTTGTTTATAGACACGGGTGAATAAATTTGGTTCAAAGGAAAATGAAAATTAACGATGGATTAATTAGTTGATAATAAATAAGAGAATGAAAAGAATGAAGCGACTATGAATAATTTATTTCAATTGGGAATTCAATAATGAATGAAATATGTTTTTGATAATCTCGCATCACAGATGCTTCATTTGCATGCAATTTTGATAATAAATCTGTAGAATTGTATTCTGATTCTACAAGAAAACTGACGCGTTTAAAAATTTGCAAGATTTTACTAAATAATTCTTATGAACGATGCGAAGGTGGACAAAATATCTATTTCATTCGGAAATTAAATGAGTTATTAGTTATTTTTTATTTTTATTTCGGCTAGTGGTACCTTTACCCTTAACGTCTCTCATGGAAACTTAGTGGGTAAACGTATTATCGGATAATACATTATTCCCGCGAAACTTTTGCCGGAAGTTTCAATATGCACCGACAATAATAGATTTATTCTCAGTAAAAAAAGTTCATTCAACGATAAATCTTGGAAGTATCAAAGTTGGGAAAATAAACTTTGGCACGATACGGTACTGAGCCATTCGGTCTAAGTTTGTTTTTTTTTTTTTTTTACAGGGTGTTTCAACTTTTTTTTAATAGTAGCCTTTTGAAATGGTTGCAAAAAAAAAATGGATTTGAATCAAGCAAGTTTGATTTTGCTTCAAAAATTTCGAACGTCTCAAGTTATCAGAGTTCACATGAAAAAAAACGAAGAATTGGCGTATTTCCCATGAGGTGAAATTGTCAAAAATTTGAAAACGAACGAAAATTCATAAACAAAAATGTATTGAAAAAATAAAAATCCCCAATTTCAATAAAATAAACGTATCTTAATTACTTTTTCAATTGAAATAATCTGCTTATGAATTATTTTCGGATTATAGAGTACGGATAACGTTAACGCTTTCACAAAAAAAAAAAAAAGGTGACGTATTGTTTACGAGCACGATAAATCGTCGAAGAAATAAATAATTTAATAAATCTGAAGCTTCAAGCAATGAGAAAGATAAAACGTGCTGGATGTCGTAAGCGAGGGGGGGGGATGTTCTCGTTCATAGGGATATAGATAGTGATGTAGAGAAGAGAGA
This sequence comes from Campoletis raptor, assembly GCA_948107755.1. Lineage (NCBI taxonomy): Eukaryota > Metazoa > Arthropoda > Insecta > Hymenoptera > Ichneumonidae > Campoletis > Campoletis raptor. The sequence continues at coordinate 20,776,872 of OX403623.1, forward strand.
GGTTAGCAATGTTGGTGATTGGCAAGCGTCTAATGTTTCGCGGAAGTGTCTCGTCGGTCATAAAACGAAACGAGGAAGCTGTTCTCGAGATGAACAAGACAGAGTTAGAGAGAGGAACGGAGAAAAAGACAGAGAACGAAAGAGAGAGAAAGAGAAAGAAAGAGAGAGAGAGAGATAGCGAATAAAGAAGACACGATAAGTGGATGAGATGGTCGATCTTTCGTCTCTTTCATTCCATCTCTTTCGTTTTCCCGGTCGTCAAGCAACGCTTAATGTAATTAAATTAAAACTAGACTGATTAAGAAGTCCTCAATTACACGCTCTAACGAGGGACAACCTTGCGATGTGGTGCCAAGAGAATCGTTTGCTTCAGTTGAAAAAAAAAAACGAAAACAAACAAAAAAACGTTTACGAAACAACTCCAACCGACTTAATCTTAAGAAATCCTTGCACTGTCGTATTTTTCCAAATATGACTAAACTCGTACTTAAAACCCACTTTTAGAATGATCGGAGCAGCTTTCGAAAATCACAAAAAATAGGCAAAAAGAGTGCAGGTGTATAATTTCACTTGAAATTTAACGTTCAAGCTCTCATTTTCTCTTTCCAATAACGATGTTTTTTTTTTCGTCGTCTCCCTCCTGCATAGTTGTCGAAGTAAATAAAAAAGAAAAAAAATATATATACGGGATTACGTCATAACGGAGCAAGTATCTAAAAATATAAAGAGAAAGTCTGCCCCGCGACTATAATAACTGTTACCCCCTGACCCACGCTGTGATACTAAGAAAGAAGCGAATCTAAACATATTTAAGCCAGACAGGAAGAAATCTACGAGCCTGGCGGAAAGGATAGGCCGTGAATGGTGCTGCGAGAGTATAACAGCGAAAACGAGACTGTAAAGGCCAAGAAAAGAGCAAGAAAGGCCACTATATAATATATAATGTATGTATATTGTGTATATATGTATATTTGCATATATATAAGGGTGAGTTTCACTCTAGCAGCCTGCTGGAAGCCACTGCTTCTCGGATCCGTGGGGGTCGCTCCTGGGATCCGTACACCCTGCTTTTTATATACTCACCAGGAGGTTATGAACATAGCCGAGGCGTATGAATAAAGTGGCCAACTTTTTGCCCGCGTAAATCATCGGGTAATGTTCGCGCCGGCTTAAAAATACATATGCATAGATATACTCACTTAGATATAGATATATATATATAATGTACATGCATTTTAACTTTCTCTTTCTGACTCTTCATCTCCCTCTTTGAGCTGTTTTCGTTTTTCGTCTTGCCACTTCGTCACTCTTACTCTTTCTATTTTGGTACCGGGGACTTTCCCTTTCATGTCAAATGCATCACTCAAAAAAACGAAAAAAAGACAAAGAAAAAGGGAGAATGGGAGCTCGAGAAGAAAAATAGTCCTCGGCAAGGCACTCAACAATTTATCGGGAAAATGATCAGAGCACTTTGTATGCTTTACAAGCTTCTATGCGGCTTAACGTCGGCAAACTTTTATTTAACGTTTGGAAAATTGCTCCATTTTTTTTCGATCTCGCATTCGCTTAAATTGTATAAGGATTCGAGTCAAATGGTGTACGATGCTGTGAAACAAAAAATGACTTTCGCTGCTATTTATACAGCTCAAAATAATAGAATCGGATTTTTAGCCAAAATTTACGTCTCGCATGCTCCGTCGTAATTTCTGAGAGCGTTGCAAACCTTTTTTTTTCTTTCTTTCTTTTCTTTATACCGAGTTGTGGATAAAGTTTTTTTTTCTTTCTTATTCGGATAATCTCTGTGTTTAGTGGATGACTCAATTTCTCGTACAAACGCTCTGAACAAGATTGAATTGAACTCGAAGCTAAACGGAGAATGAGTAAAGTAGTAGAGCGTGGTAGTTACACACGGCCGCCATGTCTCTACTCCGCGAGATTAATCAGACCGCGTGGATTCGTGAGCAGATCGCTGCTCTTACAAACGTGTTCATGGTCGTACCAACCCATATATATATTTCCTGTGTATGGAGTTTCTCCCTCGACGCCTCAAACCTCCTCCTCCTCCTCTTCGTTCAACGAATTTCTTTGCCTGCCCCCTCCATAGGCCTCTCTTTTTCTACATGGCTCTGTGCTTTGCGTTTTTCATCGAAAGAGCGAGAAAAAACATATAAAAAAGGAACGAGCGCAGTCAAAACCCCCCCACGGGCGTTCGGAGCCAGCAAAGGTTTTTTATTTTTATTTCTGAGGCCTAATCAAGAAGAGTAAACCCAAAGTGACGAGCGAACGAGCGTAATAGTGAGGGGTTGCGGATAGAGCCAGAGGGTGGTTTCGCGGAATTTTCTCTCTCTCTCTCTCTCTCTCTCTCTCTCTCTTTCTTTGCTGATACGCTTGCTCATTTTCTATTCGTTATTCGTGTGGTGGTATAGTTAAGAGGTCGAGAGCTCGACGAAACGAATCAAGACATTAACCTGAGGAAGGTCTCTGGGACCTGCAGGCCAATAAAAGGGGGCAGGGGGCTCGGTAATGGAAAATAAAATAGAAAATTCTATCACGAAGAAAAAAAAATGGAAAAAATTAAAGGTTGCAGCAGGATTTTTACAGAATACGAAACTAATAGATCATTTTAAATAGAAAAAAAAAAACCAAAAATTGTATAATTATCAATTATTAATAAGCATCACTCCTGTTTTGATTAAAAAACGGTCTAAAACGTTTCAAGTTTAAAATCGTGCCAGGGAATTCGATCGTTTTCGTTGTCGTTCATTTCTGCCAAACCAAAAAACGACAATACAGCATACAGTATATTTTTTACAGTATCAATAAAATGAGCAAGAGATAGCAAGATTTAGAGTCAGGAATGAAAGATGGAAGCTTGCAGAGGAGATCGTTTGTTGACACAGAAGCTTGATTGAAAATGCACGGTCTTGCGTCTTGTGATTTCGGCTGGAGAGTCGAATGACGACGTAGGGAATGGATAATCTAACGTGCTATTTCCTCTGCAGACTATATCGGGAGTATTGAACTCAGTCGGAAACTTCTTGCGAGAATGTGGGCTGAAAAAATGACGTGTAGCACAAAGAGAATAATAAATGGAGTGGTGGGAAAAAAAAACATTATTACCACGTGGTTTCTTTTACTCCATTGATCGGTCGATAGCATCGATAGCCCATGTCCATTTTGACTATTCAAACTTAACTTCAAAAATGAGTTAATTTTTCGAATCAGTTACGAAAAGTACTCAGAACACGAGTCGAATACGAAATTTTCTTAATTTATGGACATCTAACCAATTATTCAAAGTCTTGAACATTGAAAATTCATTTAAAATAAGGCGTGGCGAGATCTTGTCGTTGAAAATTTCCATGCTTGCGATATTCCTTTTTTCCCCCTCAGTTCGAGATCATCCAAGCGCGATTAGGAGGGAGCATTGAACGACGATGAGGACGACGGCGGGAGTGCCGAAGCGTTGAGTCGAAGAAGAAAAACTCATAACAGCGAGGAAACAGTAGAAGCCAGCAAGCGAGAATCTCTCGAAGAGGAGAACAGGCTAAAAGAGATAGGGAAAAGAATAAAAAAAAAGAGAAATAGCGGAAAAAAGAGACACGCTAAAAGATAATCAATACAAGAACTCTTCTTATGGTCTCTTTAGTCGTTTGGCCCTCAAGGACTGTTCATCCACACTCGTCCGATTTTCCGTTATCCGATTTCTACGCTTTTTTATTGTTAATGCTAGATTTTTGTTCCTGTATGAAGATCCTGCGCTTCGTTCTTAATATGCTTCTCATCCCTTCCCCCAAAAGCGATAAAACTCCCGTTTAGTTACAAGTCCTTATTTCCGGTTGTGATGCTGCATTTGTACACAAGGAAAAAGTAGTTAAAACTCTCTCTCCCCCAACTGAGCTTCTCGTTTACTGCAGACAATCACGTGATCGTAATACTCCATGAATTTCACTGTTTCTGTATTTTTTGATGCTTAAGGTATGTCTTTCGCGAGGAGCCGTACATTTTATTAGATTGAAGTCATGCATGGAGACATAAGTCTAAATTTTCATGAAAAAAAATTCAAACCCAATTATTGATGCGAACGGTGAACAAAAATCGAAAATTTTGGCTCAGTTATGTTGGAATTTGAAGAATTTTCAATATTTTTTGGTGGGTTACCAAATTAACAACTGCACTGACAAAAAATTATCAATGGAGAAATTGTAATTATTTTTTTGAAAATATTCACAAAGGGCAACGTAACTTTGATTGAAATTCGGATCAATTTAGAACCGGCAAAAAGAGGCCTCGGCTAGAAATTATTGCGACTGAACATTTATGTTTGTCAGTGTCTAAAAATCGACCAAATTGACTCGTTGTCATTGCGATTGGATTTCATTCTCGTATTGAAACGAGAAAATTTCTGACGTGCGATTATTGAACTCAGCCTTAAGAGAACTTTTCAAGAATTCGTAACGTTCGATACATTTTATGCAGAATTTAAAAGTTACACGCAGACTCGATGAAATCCCGTGTTCACGATATGGAAATTGTATTTGCCCGTAGCGAATCGGGAAGAGTTTCGAGTTACGTGAAACGAGGTGCAAAGTGGCTGAGGACCTTTTCCATTTTCTTATCGTCTGCCCTGAACCAGTCGACGGACACGAACAAAAAAGCAGACAAGAAGAACACACACGCTCGCGAAAATATACGAACACGAGCAAGCACTTATATGTATATCTACGAGTGTCGTATCGAATTGAAGATAGTAAGCCAAATACCGTGGCAAGCACAAGCGAGAGCAGTATCACTACCATAGCGAAGTGAGAATCGAATTCTCCAAGATCTCTCCCGGGAGAGCACGCTTTGGGTACACCCCAAAGTCCGAGAGAAGCTGCCGGTCCAGAGAGAACTCGGAGAAAATTGAGGGAACAAAGGAGAGATCCTCGAGGTCAGGCTGGAATCTAATTCGAGCAAGATCGGACGGGGAGGATCCAAAGACGACGAGGTATCAGACAAAGAATGAGACGAAGGATCGTGCTGAGGATTTGGATATGCGCTACAGCAGATCTACGGAATTTCACTGTGTATCGGGTGTGTGGCAATTTCAACTGGATTTGAATTTTTTATCTGGTGATGCAGCGGATATTGCATTATTGATCAGATATAAAATGCAACGAGTACTATCCATGAACAAAAAATACAACACATAGTGGCTACAGAAAGAAAAAAAAATGCACTTTTCTTATGTGAAATATTTAGCCTGGCCTTCTTATAGGTTTATTGAGGCATTGCGCCCTTTGCGTGTTGAATGTGCACCTTCCAAGTGACACGTTGACTGCATAGAGCCAATGTACAATCTCATAAAAGTCTCTGAAATCGTAATAAGAAAGAAATTCAGGTTCAAAAATCATTACAAAAAGTACTGAAATGCAGTTAAAAAAAAAGGTAAACAAAACAAACTGACCAAACAATTATTCGAATCAAAGAATCCAAATGAGATTTACGAAATCTTGTTTAAGGTCAATAACCTTAAGACATAGGGCAGGCCGCTAATGAGTTTACAGATGGCGGTGAGTCCGGAGCATGATGGTAAATGGAGAAATATACTTTTGCGACTTCTGCGAAGACGACGAGTGCGAAGAAGGGCAAAGAAATGCAGAAAGATTTCTCTTAGCGTGCTATGAAGAGAAGAGTTGAGAAAGACAGACATAACTAAAATGGTGTAAGGAACAAAAATGTGAGAGGAGAAAAGAAATGTGTGGAAGTTGAAGAGGTAGGGAGTGAGAGAAAGAAAGAGAAGATATATACATGTGTGTTCCCCTCATCTGCAGAGTTGGCTCACAATAGCTTTTGCAAAAGTCTACCCTAGTGTCGTGCCCGCCGGAAGTCAACGGTCGGCCATCTTGCCAACCGGAAGTGCATCCTAAATGTCTGGCGAGATTTGTGTATGACTTTCACTCGGTCTCCAACACAGTCTGTCGCCACTTCACTCACTGCTCTCTTGTCTTTTCCTTGCATTGTACGATTGCGTATATAGACAGACACACACGCGTCAAACTAAATTTCTGCCTTCTTCGTCCATGGGCTTTTCACTTTGTAGGAACTCTAGAATGTTTTTTTTTCTCACTGACGTGATAACCGACGTTGTTTCTCTCGGGACCTCACTCCATTCTGCAGTCCACCTCTCTTTCTCTATGTCAAGCAACACAATATATTCGACACCATATTCCACGTCTATACATATGAGGAACACTGAGGCACCGACGTTTTGCTTTATTATAAAACTGTGAAAGACTTTAAACTCATCTCGTGTTGCTAAAGAGAAATGGTGGTGGATGCATATCTCGGTTGACTCCCACGAGATGTAAGCCGCACACAGAACGAAAAGGACTTTATGCAGGCAGCTATGCAGCACCGCACTATGCTGATGCGTAACTTTTCTCAGCTGTAAACGAGCGAGAGTGTCGCAGTTATGAAGTAACAAACGACACGAGGTTGGCAGAAGAATCCAGAAGTATTATTCATGTACACCCTATGATTTATACTCTCGCCTGGTTACGATATACGTATCACGGATAGCCGGTCTGAGGAGTCAGAAGGAGTTCAAAGTAAGATCTCTCGTGCACAAGACGAAGGTTTTTGGAGAATGGAAAAACACGAGACACCAGTCTGTTGTAAATCTGTGTATATGCTCCTATGCTTGTGTCCGTATTCGTCCATACGGTAGAATAAGAGTGAGAAGAAATATGTAGCGTAGGTCACAGAGCGTAAAGCATAAAGCTTTGTGTTTCTTACCCCACATAAGAACACAGTCGGTGCTCTCGGTGGCCTCCTTAGTTTTCCTATTCTCCTTCCTCTTATCCCGTTCGCCCTTCCAGGCTGTAATCTTTCCTTATTCAACCTCCCCTCTTCGAGTCTTCCTGCAAAGCCACTTTTTCTGGTAAAAGAATTTCAAGAACGAGAAAACAGAGTTAAACAAAAAATGAACGCAACTCCTTCGACGTCTTATTTCTTTATTATACGAGACAAGATGGCGAAGGACAAGGTGAAGAAGAAGGAAAGTGTGGTAGGAGCATCCTCGTCGTCATTGCTCGTCGTCTTCCCGGCATAACTTTACAAAATTTCATTATCACCCGCTTCTCCTATAACTTCCTACTTTTCCGCTAGCAACAGACGCTGCAATGAGATCGTATCCTGTATAGAAAGGAGCTTTGAAGCCTCTCGCCCGTCGTATATGTTCGTGGTATCACGATGCCACGTCGAAGCTTTGGATACCCCCTGATACCGATGATCAAATTACCCTCCGTGGAAAGCGTTGGTAACGACACTCTAGGATACCCATTCCATGGGACGATATTCGCCCGAGAAGACTCGATACTCGTCGAGACAATCGAGATAAATTAATGCAAAAAGACGACCAACCGTCTAGGACGAGATAGTTGGATTAATCGTATCTAATTTCAGCTTTTCTCGGGCTGCTCAGTGAACGTGCTCCGATATACGTAAATAACTGTACATGCGTAAATATCCTGAAAACATAAGTAACACAGCACTGGACTTCTAAAAACTCTAGCACTCCCTTTCTGTTACTTAGTAAATTCATTTACATTAAGGAACCTTTTTTTTGTTACGTTCTGCCGTTATTCACCGATCCATTTGTCGAGTGGTCATAACTTACTCGTTGGTTCTTCTATTTCTCACTCACTCCCAAGATTTTTCATGCTTGCTTTCAACTTGTCCGATGTATTTTTTGCCACTTGGAATATTAAGGATTTTCAGAACAGAATGCTTAGCTCCGCTTTCCTACACTACGGAAGGTCGCAATCTTCTTCATCTCCATTTTCTTTTTTCGTCATTCCACCGGGTATTTCGACACCCATCATTGCTGCAGTGTGCGATCAACTTTTTTGCTCGCGAAAGTTGGCGTTTTTCAGCGTTGAAGATATTCCAGTCTGGTTTGGCTACGACCGCGAGACTTTAGGGTTTGGTTAGAGTGTCGACGAAGGGACGAGGCTACTCTCTTCTGATATCCCTTGGGATGAGACGAGCTCTGTTATGCTTCTCTCACTTTTCCGCTTTCTCATTCCTTGTCTCCATACCATAGCGGCTCCCCGTACACCCTTATCTTCGGATAACCATTCCCCAAAGCCCGCACTACCAGACTTTGCCCTCGCCCTACCAGTAGAGTATCGTGACCATTCACATGGTTCTCGTGACGACGGGGGACTATCAAGGCCTCCTTCCATATCGCAGCTACTCTTTGTCTTCTCCACCAGCAAATCCCTGACAAGTACACGGTCCTCGACCTCCCCGCATATCCCATTATGTGATTACCAATGTCACCCTTACTCCTCTAAACCGGGCGCCTATGATCTTCGGGAAAGCCTGTCCCCACTGCTTCCATTAAATTTCAGCGGACTGGAACCGAGCTTTCATGCATGCTTGTGGTCTTAATTGTCCTTGCAGAAACACTTAATCGAATTGCAGTGTATTTGTACTCTAACCTCGAAGTCTGCCGGTAACAAAACTTTGTCTCAAAGACTTCAAATGCGATGAGTTACATTTTCATAAAGTTTATGAATTTTATTTCGTAAATGAAATATTATATTGGACCATTTTGAAAATAATACGTTCCTAGTTTTATGGGTACCGGCTGCAAGTATAGAGAATCATAAAGCAACAGACAACATGTTCTACCTATTTGTCGAAAGCCTAGTGAGGGAGGGTAGCACGAAGACCATTACCACCTTCGTCGGCAGAGTTTACCCTCCATGGTGGACGCTTTGCCATTCTCGGCGTTCGGAGACCCCTAGACGACACCACCACTGCGGCGTATCTCGAAGTTCAATGTTTGCTCAGCTTGATTCATATCCCCTTCTCCGAGGGTGCCGCCGGCGAGCTTCACCAGGGCCGCTGGTTCTCTCAAGCCTCTTTTATACCTACACAACCTCTGTTATAACCTTCGTTACATCCACTAGCTGTATATAGTGAGTGTGCGGTATATCTCACGTGTATTCTATCTCTTTCTTCTCTGTACTCTCTGTGATCTCGGTAAAGCTAAGGGCTATCCGCTTAGAACCACACGTGAGCAGACGGTTTCGATATAAGGTATTTTCAAAGTTGTATCCAAGCTTTACAAGGCACATGCATGATAAAATTTTCAAGAGAAAAGTGCTTTTTTTCTTGTCCTCTACTGTGGTATACTTGTTTTAAGATATTAATAAATTAGTAGCCGCCAATGCGATGCACCAGTACAAGAAAATGTATCAACTGGACAGGAAGAAGAATAATGTAAGCGACGTGGACCCTTTTGCTCTTTAGAGCTTTATGCCGTCTCAACGAAATTGGCTGTCACTTGTATCTTGGCAATTTACTCTTCAATATTTCATCGTCCCTAATCATCTTAAGATTTGATACGATTTCTCCGAACCTTGGGATTCTCGTAGCCGTCATATGACAATTTATACCGGTTTGTGTTTACACGTTGTCCAGTTGGCAGGTATTTTGCAACGATCTTTCGCAATACACGGCCACGATGTATGTTGATCTGCAGTACGAGCCCAGCAGGGTACAAAGTGTATAGACCGAGTACCTTTCTACTGTTCCAACTGTTGGCTTTCGTAGGGAGTTTATACAAGCGAGTGAGATAGATAGAGTGCTGTAGACGTCCGGGATAGAGAGTCTCCCGTGGGTTTACCAAGAACAATATTCGCATAACGCAAGTCCGAAATAGCTCGTGCACGTAGCCATTCATCCGTTGAGTCATGGAAGCTTATGGAAGCAGTAGATTTAGATACGCTGAGAAGGGTTTTCCAGGTGAAAAGGAAAACAAAGTCCTATACAGCGGAATCAGCCGTAGGAGGAAAAGGAAGTTTTACGACATCAGAATGTGCGAAAAATATGTAACCTCGATATTCGATATGAGGACGACTGAAATATCTACTTTAAAGAATAACTGGAAAGTTATAATGGACGACGATCTTTAGCTGCTATAGTATGAGGAAGGTTTTATCACAAGGTTGGCGTTAAAAAGTCAAACAATATTCTTGATTGTTACGAGGAAGATGGCTCGTTGTTCCGCAAAGTGCGCACAGCAGGACGACCTGACAGGGATATAAAAAAACAGAGAACAACCTGTTTCTCCGTTAGTTCACGTTGCTTTTTCCTACAGTGGATGAAAAAGACTGGAGTCAGACGAAGAACAGATGGTTGGTCGCGGTACAGAGGTTCAAGAGAAACCTGCTGGCTTAATTTGATATAATTAAGGAGTGCCAATTATAAGTTGACATTCTGTCAGAGATGGTAGAAAGAGATGAAAAAAGAAGTGAGGGCCCCGGCAAGAAGGAAGGATGAGGGCAAACGAAGCGACGAGGCGACACCCAGCGAAGAGTTTTCATCGCAATCATTTCTTCCGCATGGAAAACTCCGGAGCGTTTCATTCTTACCATTTCTCCTTCCTTGGAATCTTATCGCTGAATATTCTACGCTCAAGTCTCTTGTGCCTCCAGCAACTATTCAAGACTCAGGGGAGCTTGACTATTTACACGATTTGGGTAAATCGTTACTCTTCAAACACTAATTACCACTATCATAATGGTAGAATTCTACGTTCAATCAAACTGCAATTATGGTTTTCACCAGAATTCTATTAGCTCTTCTTTTACAACCCACAATCATGTAACGAAGAAATAAATTTTACGCAACCCAACATATTGTGGGTTTAACGTCATACTTTGAGTATTGTCTGCTCGCAAGGATTATCCAAAACTGCATCAAACCTCTAGCAGTGCACTGTCAATCCACCTGCGCCTCAATATCCCACAAGCCAACAAGTAACATAAATATCCCCGATAAATCAATCACGTGATATGTCCATGTGATTAATGTTAAGGGTTCTGGATAAAGCCAGGCGATTAATCTTATGGGTGAAGCTGGAACGCTTGTTCAAGTATTAACGAAATTTCGCACTTCTTCTCAATGAAAAATCCATCATAATGATTATCCAAGTGGACAAATTACATCATAAATAAGAACATATTTATGCAAATGTTTAATTAGTACTGCTGACGCAAATTAATTGAAGGTACCCTGAAATTTGATTCTATTGTTGAATTAGGAATGTCAGAAAGTTCATGGAAAGTTTAGTAACGAATTACGAAGAGTAAGCAACGCTGCTAGCTTTCCTTCTACCTCTGCTGGCGAACGTGTATACCGAGACGTTCATTTCTTCAGAAGCTCGAGCGAAAATAAGCGTGACTCGAGGTAGATGCCTTTTCGTCCTCGTACCCGCGTAAAGTAATAATAAAATTTGCGGAAGAAAGTCCACGCCATTCGTCATTGTCAGTGGTTAAAGCTCGGTACTGCGCTGCACCGTTGTGTGGTGTTCGTCTAGACTACTCTACACTTGGACCAACGCGTCCTTCTTTTTGTATGCTTTTAACAATATTGTAGCGTACACTCTCGCTATATAACTTCTCTTCCGATTTCATCTCCTAAACGTTATCCTTTATCCTCTTAGCCTTCGTCTGCTCCTTTTCTCTTGTCGTCCATGCACGATTTCTCGTTGTCGTTCACTCGCTTTCCCGATCCCCTGCCACCCACAAATGTCACTCTCTAGCCATAGACAACGCTCTTTCCAGGGCCAGCAATAACATCTCTTCGAGCCATTATGCCAGATAAAAGCTCCTATGCGATCACTGTAGTTTTATCGGTCACCCACCCACAAATGTACGCTTTCTCAGAGCCCGGATATTAACGATATCCAGACTGTACAAAATTACTGGTAACACATAAAATAATCGTTCAACAATCCAACTTCTAGAATAATCAAAAGTCTAATAACAAGTATAAAATTCGATAAATCTGATGGAATTCTTTTGTTTTTCTGTTTTAGGTAAGTGACGAATTAACACTTAATCGTGATGTTTTTGGGTGGAACATGAGCTCATGATGAGACGTCGGAGTTCTCGGCTGTGAAGCCGGTGAGTTAAGTTTTATGGAACATTATTATTGGCTCTTCGAATAATATGGCCAAGGGGCCGACCTTGGAAAATATTTTCAATAATTACTTTAACTAATTTCGGTGGATTTTTCTTTTCCCTAAAAAATAAGAATCTGCACCCTCGCTGATTATTGTTCGTCTCTCCCAGATCTTTATAAACTTGCGATTTATCAACTTGGTCAATATTTGAAAACGAATAGTATATTTTTTTAAATATTTATCTTTCATCGTTTTTTTTTAGAACAAAAAACGTCATGAGCTGTTTTTGAATAATGAAAAAGTTGTCACGATGATGGACATTTTGTTTTTGTGTAGGTTGGGCTTTTGTGCATTGCAGATAGTACGGAATTTCTCGTGCGCCTAGAAGGGGCCCTCGTCGAATGAATTTCTCTCGTTTCGTGTCGAACATTTTATCTTCTTCCGTCTCTCACTATCCCCTCAATGTGTAGCACGTACACTGTCATATTTATATAAATATATATATATATATTTAGAAATGGTAATAAAAAATCGGACTTTTCGCGCGCGTGTCTCTCGCTTGATGCTCATTGTATATACACGTATATAAAAAACATATTTCCATCTCTGTACATGTCCCACGAATACTTCGGAACCATAAAGTGAGGGAACAGAATGCCTTCTCTATAAAACAGCGACCATACCCTCCGATCCACGGTTTTCTCTGCTTCCAAGCTTATTTCGTCTTTCACCGTACATTTTTCCCTTGTCGAGATCATCGTGCGCCATCCACCTTTGGCGTATGAGACAGCGAGACTTTCCTGAACGATATTTTTTGTTACACCCTCCGATTCGCAATACTTTTCAACACCTATAAGGTTCACTCGTGTGTCTCCCAGCCTTCGTGCTCATTGTCAGAACACTTTTATTTACGGACTATTCGACAGGGAACTGTAAATTCTGCTTCGTTCGTGCGATGAAACATATCCTGAAACCATTCACGTTAAAAACTCATTTAGTTTATGTAGTGATTCGACATTCAATGTGTTCCACTTACAGTGAACATTTTTGATGAAAATTTTGTTATGTTCTGTTCTAAAGTTTCTTAAAAAATGTCTCATGCTTTCGTGATCTGTGGATTATCAATAAAGAATGGCTGTCCATCATCTTTTTTGTGTATTTTGCCCATTCCAAGATGAATTCATCGAATACATTGAAAATTTACGCGAATCTTGTTACAAATTTTAAAAAAAGGACTAGAATTTTTTGAAAACTTTGAGAAAACAATTTTGTTTCATTTTTGGATGAAACGTACAGTCGGAATTGTGGTTAATGTAAATTGCATTTTGGAAAAAACATTTTTGTTCTTTTTTTAACAACATTGTCCACTATAGTTGTTAAAAATTTGTTTAAGGGGCTGATAATCATTGCCTCACCCGGTATATAATTCTGTTTATATACAGACATAGGTATGTATCGTATATGCATCGATATGTAAACCCTCCGTGTATATTCATCGTTCAACCCCCTCGGGTCACGTTCACAAAACTGATCTCCAATCTCGGCTCGCGACAGCATTTGGAAGAGAGTGAAGCAAAAATGCGAAAGTTCACATTGAACATTGGACAGAATGAAATCCGTCATCAATCGTCGATCGTGTATCGTTCCCCACTCGTGTTAAAAAATATGGCGCAAAAACCAGAACCCTTTTTCCAAACGGCGGAAGGGTGAAAAAATCATTTTTGTCCTTCCACTTTCTCGTTCTCGCGCTTCTGTTCACCGATTACGTTACATCCGGAGTGCCATTTGAATCGTGAAAACCCCCAACATACAAGCAAAAATCAATCTCGATATTTCACTTGGTCCATACGACGGTCATAATAACAATAGGACCGAGAATACAGATAAAAACGGAGAGACAAAAAATGGCAAAAACTGAAGATTAATGTCACGTTTTTCTTGGATCAAGTTCTGTGAATCATAAAACTATAAATATTGAACTACTCAAATCATCCAAAGGAAGCTCTGAACTGACCATAAGGAGACAATTTATGAATATTTCATTATCAAATAATTATTATAAGTCCCGAGTGTCTAAAATTCACTGCGTAGTAAACGACACAATCGAGAAATAAGGCAAAAGGAGCGCCCGAATCCAGAAAGATGACTGGGTGACTGTAAAAGAACAAAAAATGGTTGTTTCTTGTAATATAGTTTGTTGACGGATACGGTCAAGAAGTACGACATTGCATGGTTTGCGGGATTAGGTCGAGAGTGTGGCAAGTACTTTTGATACGCTGCTGCGTTATTTTCGTTAAGTCTGGCGTATATAGATATCTGGTTAGGTGTTACGTACCCAAGACGCGCGCACGTAATTCATACACGTATGTGGCGACGAGTGGAGAGTCGCCTGGTCGCGAAGCGCCATACGATAAACGTAAATTGAGATAGTAGCTATGCGAAAGGAGCCACGACGACGTGATGTGGATATTATCCCCGATGCTGGTTATGTCCAGCCGTCGTTTATAACCCGACAGCAACGGCACTAGAACCAAAAACCCAACGGCAATATTACGGCTCAACTGTGAACCCATCGCAGTTAGCTTTTACTCTATCCTCAATTTCACCCTGCACCCCCCTCTCAATGTCTTTAAACTTGTATAGCCACAACGACGCTCCGTAGAATATCTTTATCTTTACGAGGCTCTAATGTTTTTAATTTCATGGCAGATTATCCTGCTGGATGGAATAACGCGAATTTCAAGCTCGTATATTGCTATATGTACAGACATGAACTATCGTTGTGATACCCTTAGCGTTCCTCCTGGCGTATATTAACTGCTACTGTTGTTGCAAGACATTTTGTCGACGCCAACCCGCGAGTCGTTGAGTTCTGCCGCTTTTCCTTCCGCTTATGAAAGCTTTTGCCTCCTCTTACTATCTCTCTTTCTCTCAGTACCCCGTTAAAATATTTACTGTTTAAGACTGGCAACAGCGTATGGTATCGCATCCTTGCGTCTTACACGCTCCACCATTTTTCTTTCCCTTATCTTCCTTACGACGATTTTCTACATTTTCCAACGTCTTTCATTGTCATGGTGACTATTATTGGTTCGCTAAGTTGTATGAGAGCTTTACGATCATATATTTAACAATACAAGAACAAACTCCTTCCCCATATAACTCAACCGGGTCGTGGAGACAATATTATCACGTTAAGCGCAATTGAAATTTTAAGAAAATTACTATATTTATTATTCTGACTACAAAAGACGTCTTGAAATCAAATTTCTTGAAAGATAGAAATCGTGATGAGGAACAGCTTGTATACTTGACTGATATACATTCTAATAATAAATTCATCCATCTCGCTAATTTCGTAGCTACATTTTGTCTTATTCAAGTGATGTAATAAGGTTATCAGATTAGCTCGGTTGTACACATTGACGTAAGGAAATCAACAACATAGAACACTGCGAGAAACCGAGATCTGCGTTGTTAAATTTCTGTAACGCCCTCCACGTAGAGCGTGTGCAGGGGTTCCAGCATTTCGCACCTCTATGGGAATTTCACATAAATAATAATATTAGAATTGTATGATGCATCCTAGGATCTGCATTGCTCTGACTACGAAACATATCGCGCAGAAAGGCTTGGAACGAAATTTAATGATGCGATCGAGAATGAGTTTCCTGTGTCAGTGCATGATGGTCGACAGATATATTTGTTGCTTTTTCCGTTCTATTTTGTTCGCACAAAAAGCAGAGACATTATTTGAAGACATTTTTAACAGAATGAATCAATAGTCTGCTACCATGAACTTGATTTTTTTCCCACGTCTGGCCGACCTCGACCAACCTTGAAAGTTTGAGTGAAAATCCGTGATAGTATCGACCAGGGTGCACCGTGTACGCCACGAAAATTGAGCGAGAGTGGGATAGAGGAAAAGAAGGGTTCAAGGATTAGGTAGGGATGGCGGTGAAAGGTTTAAAATAATATAGAACATGAGAAAAAGAGAGAGAGAGAGAGAGAGAGAAGGAGAGAAAGCAGAAACTCTCGAGATCCCACCAGCTTCTACAGCAAGAGGAGAGGGTAGGTTTCGGGGTCGAAGATCTACAGAGCAGAGGAGAAAATCGTGAATAAAAGCGAAGAGCAAGAGAGGACATCTGGCGAAAGCGCCGACGAGACGAGTTAAAAGTGAGAACGAACAAGAGAGGATGAGAAAGAGAGAGAATAGGCAATGAGGATCGTAAGAGAGAGGGTGCTCCGCCCCGCGAAATATGGCGAGCTTCGCTAGGACGTGATTGGGTGACGGGAGGACCCCGCAGCTCCTGAGCCAAGACATTGGTGTGCCCTGCTACTATGCACCCCCCTTCAACCTTCTATAGTAAACCTACTCCTGCTCACACACGTTCGTATCTTCCTTCAGCCGTCACTCTCTCTTTCTTACCGTCCTTTCTTTATCTTCTCCATTCTTCCGACAAATGTAGATACAACGATCTGACACTTTACCTTTCTATAACGTTGTTACCGTCATCGTCTGTATGGTCAACTTGTGTCAAACTCTCTCCTTGTGGAAGGTCTTGAAGAAGGAAAATACTTTCACTTATTTTGACGGAGAATTGCTTTCCGTGGTGACAGTCACTTCCGAGCTTGTTTAAAGTGCAAGGTTTCCTCTTTGTATGCGTGAAAAAAAGTATGACGTTGGTGCTTGGTGAACGGTACTAAAGTGGGAATGATCGATGACATTTCTCGAAGTCTTTCCGCATCGAACGCACCCCGCTGGCTAGGAAAGAGCTAATCCATGTCTCGACCAGAAACACTTTGAACGAGTTGGAATGGCACTTACACGAAAACTCTGTAGATGGGAGGAATGCTGGGGGTGGAAAGAGCGAAGAAGATTGAAACTATGCACACGGTATTGCAGGTGGTACTCCCTCGTGCGTCCACCCAGGGACCTCAAAGTAAATTGATCCTTATGCCAGTCTTGTGGTTCCCCGTCAACTTAAAGGCGACCAAGTAATATCGTAGATTTGTGTGTCACGAATGTGCTACCATGACTTTATGATAAGACACTTTGACACGGAACCACAGCAGAGGAAGATCAAATACTGAGAATATTCTTGGAAGCATTAGGAAGTCAACTGTCGGAAGAAGACCGGGGTGAAAAGCGTTCAGACATTTACTTGACTTGTGTAATTACGGATTATGAATATATGCTACACCTGATTTCGGATGTTATCAGCAAACACAATGTTTTAGTCTAGGCCACAGGAGTTTCTGCAGGAAATAAGCTGCGCATCATACTGCGTAAAGGAATCTTAAAGGGGGCAGATTGGCGTGGTCGTGTATTCATAACGACATACCAAGCCATATTCTAGAAAGTTGAGATTAGCGCCACACCATGAGATTCTAAGGTTTTATACTTTAGGAAACTCTTTCAAAAGTGCAAGTGCAAACTGCACTTTCACTGCATTATACTTGGCATATATTAGCCGACAATATAGTAGATGCTAATTAGCGTTAGTTACGCAGGGTTCGAATGAATGAATCACGACATGACCTTACAGGGAGCTGAAAAGGTTCAGAGGTTATGTAGTTGTAAATATAGTTGTTCGGTGTTTATGTGTGTGGTGCGTTTGACGGACTTTCATAGGATAAGAAACTCTCAACTAACGTTCTCTTATCAACTTGAAACTCTCAGTATATTTAGAATATGCGTACGCACACTGGCCTTAGAGTTTGGTACGCAGAGGTAGAATCGCAATGTGCAAGAATGGAGGAGTGTACTTGGGTTGGAACCGTCACGCGTCCGCTTTGCATGTCGACCGGAACGAAAGAGAAGGAGCAGAAAGAAACGAACTTCTTCCTTGGCTCATCCAAGTTAAGTATATGAGAGGAAGATAAGAGAACCGTTGCTACGAGGATGTGACGCGTCAGAAAGCTGCAAGCACCTCCGCAAGAGGTTTGAATGATCATACGTTACATCTATCTCACTTGTAAGCGCATCTACATACATACTCGAGTTGGATGTACTCAGATAGAAGTTAGGAAGTCAGAGTTAAAATTATATGGTATAATATATGTACACCAGTTATATTGACTCTTACTCCTTATGACGTGAACCCCTTCATCTCGGTCCCGGACTAATGGATGCGCCAGCATCACAAGCCTACGTGAGGAATTAACGCAAGAATTAAGCACCCATCAAAGTTGAGACGTCAGGCTTGCCAGGAGAAAAGTACCTTCTATACATGTATAAATGTCTGCTTTATATATATATACATATTATGATATAGCTATGAATATATACATAGTACATCTTCTACGATGTTCACTGTACCGAATGATCTTGCTCTCTCGTCTCCTCTTATCTCATCTACAACGTTTGTATCGTTCATCCATATATTATTCCATACACTCTCATCTAGATAGGTAAGTTCGCTCAAGCACACTATCGTTTCACAAAACATGTTCAGCATCACAGCAGGTAGAGTTACCTGTTCATACCTTGGTGTACTACGCCGAAGGACTTTGAGACTATGCTATGGAGCGCAAGATGAGGAAAGACGTGCATAACTCCCTGGCAACGCCCGAGGTTGTTTTGTTAATCGAGAGTTGAGGGTATTTGAAAATTCACTCTATTGTCGTCAGGCTGTATCCACCTTTGGAGTTTAGGGTCCCTTAAACCCTTGCAGCTAAAATTCTATCGCCAAAGGAAGACTGGATTTTGATGTCAAGAAGGTTATGTCACCCTTTTGGCGAGTCGCACTAGTGATAAAACAGGCTAAATTTAAGGAACGCTAAAATTCGGATATGGTGTCGTGCATATTGGAAACAGACGAGTCATAATTAATGAACTGAGGTCGTAGATCATTTCAAAGCTAAAAGAGAACGAAATAAACTTTACTAATAATTACGAATGAGGATTTGTGACAAAAAGATCAAAATAGAAGGTCGCTAAATGGTAATAAACTCGTGCAAACACAAACCTGGCTACAAATCTATTAAAACTGACTAAATATAGAATGTGACAGTTGGCGACGATGTGCGAAGAGGTAGGTTTGCAAAGACTCGTTTCGATGCATAGACGGAAAGATGAGAACTCTGCTACCTGCTCGTAAAGGGAAGAAATTTCATATTCCAAGCCTCTTGGTTAGCTGATATGAACGTGTAAAAAAGAAAGACAGATCCAGAAAGAAAGGGAGAGAAAGAAGGACGGAAATACATATGACAAAACGAGAATGCGCATGCGCTTTACTCAGGCTTTTAAGGGACTTCCGACAAAGACTTACAAAATCGTGCAGAAAAATGATACGTATCTGGGGCTGTAGCAGTATCTCGTACACTGTCGTATTCAACGAATGATAGCAGTTACATCGCATATTTTTAGAACGATCCCATTCTCATCGTATTCCACATTATTTTTTCTTAACTATAGGAATTCAAAATTTCGTTATATCCCATGTCTTGCTTTACTTTTGACTCCTGCCAATAATTTTAGGTCAAATTCTGTTCTACTGCAAATACTTTTTTTTAATTTATTTCATTCTTTATAATAACTGAGCGATTGATTATTTTTGGTAAACACAGATATCGAAAATGCCTGTCAGAATAAGGGGAGTGTAGTTGGAAATCCTCTTATGCCAGGCGGTCGACATACTCTACTTGCGAGTGGATATTCGAAAAAAAGTGTCACTCGAGAAAAATTTAGGAAGCTTCTATAAAAGAGTGCTTAGGTCCGTTTGTGGCACGTCAGAGACGTATATAGACGGAATAAAGGGATGCTCAGAGCCACGAAGAACTCTGTGTGCCATTAAAAGCGATCCATGAAAAAGAAGGTTGGAGGGGGGTGTACGGAGAAAAAGAAAACATCGGTGACGAGCTGTGCGAAGAAACGAGAGTAAAAGGGACGAAGAGATAAAAACTCTACATTCATGTGCCCTTCTGGGCGGACCAAAGGCAACTTTTCCACTGGCTTTGTGACACGAATAGCATTTATTTCTATCTCTGGTTCTCATTAAAAAAGTATAAACCGAATAACACTGGACTCTTTGCAATTTCAATAATTGTCACTAAAGTGCAATCACACAAGTTTCATTTGCACAGTAATGTATAAACCCTTCGTTGAAATCCTCTCAAAATATCAATTTAGTAGTTGAACCGCGTATGGAAAATAACGACATTGTTCCCAGTCTCGTTTTATTGAATGTTTTCACGTGTCTGATGCACTCTACGTAAATTCGTATTAAATGGAAATATTGGCGATTTTTAGGTAAATTCTCATGCTAAACGAAGGAGAAAAAGAGACAGATGAAAATTGCAAAGCGCGGGACAGATTTGGAGTGATCACGTCCAATTCATCATTCGATAATTATTTATCATTGGATGAGAAGGACCCGTTTGTTGCATTTCACCAAAGTCAGTTGCATTAGCGAGTTTTCCATGTAAAATGCTATTGATGATGGAGGAACAAATCGATGGTAGACAGAATACATGATATTCAGGCTGAACAAACCACCGTCGTTTCTCCCACCAAATTTTTTCCATTTACCAATTTGATGCTGCTGCTGCTGCTGTTAATGCGTGACCGTGGGATGCACAACCCGTCAATCTATCCCGAGTTCAATTCGATCGGGGCTTCCACACGGAGGTTAATCACTGCTTTCCAGCCCCCTCTTCCATCGCGTTTTGCCCTTGTCTCATGTGCGTTTTCACGTCCATGAAAATCTCGTCCAGTACAATCGTGTCAACAGCAAATCGATGGTGAAAAAAAAATCAAGCCGTAGTGTTCATTCTGGTTACACTGACCTCACACCTATCACATGTGTGAACGCCAGGGGATGCACGACGTATACATTGTGCAAGTGGTTCTCCCTAGCCGCCACTCTTGTTCGGTGTGATGCACACTGATGTTGATGTTGGCGGTTGCGTATATAGCCCGTCGATCTGCTGGTACCGGCTGAACATACCGTACAAAAAGCCTCCCTCTCCCTTTGCCTCTCCTTCATCACCCTTCCTCTTGACTCTCACCAACGATCGTCCCTCCAGCATTTCACTCTGTTGTATGATGTTCCTGTGCCAGGGAACGCGCTAAATTCCACCCCTTTACTTCTATCCACTACATATCGCCAGCACAGTGAAGCTGTGGACTCTCTATGATGATCCAGAGAGCAATATCGACAGCCAGTGTCCATTAAAAATTGCATGGGCGTATGACGACCATATGGGAAGCTGATAAAATGCTTTTCATTTTTTTACCCAGACACATTCGTTTTCCTGCATGTCTTATGTATTCTACCAGACAGTTAATTGTGTGTGGCATTGGTTTATTTTCCAATTGTTGCTCCAATCCACTAGTTTGACATCAGATGAAGAAATTCATTAGGAATAAAGTTGCCCATGCGTAATCGAATCTTATAAAATTGCTGAAAGTCTATCCGCGAAACGAAATTGTCTGAACATTGCAGCAACATTTAAGAAACTACAATAAATATGCCTGCAAATGGGGATGAAATAAAAACTGAAACCTTAACGTTGGTTTGAGTCGATACGAGGAAGAAACTTCCACCGTATCTGATAACGAGTTTATTTTTGTCGCAAGAAAAAGAATCTGGAAATGCAATCAGAAGTCATAATCGACTCTATCGGTGGGGAATCTAGGGGATGACGTTGGGGAAAACTGTCTCTCGGTAATTCCCAGATCACACAGAAGAGTTGCATGGTAAATGGCTCAGTTTAACGCTGCATGGTGTACAATGGGGAATAAAAAGTGCCCATAAGGAGAAAAATGTTGATGATAAACGAACAGCGATTAAAAATACATGCTGATTGTTTTGATTACAGTTGGAAAAATAATTCTTTCAGTTTTGTTTTTGTTCTTTGTTTATAATTTATTAATTTTGGACCTAATGAAAAAAAAAAACACTACAGTAACGTGTTCGGATCATAATTTGTTTTCTCCAGTCCGTAATCGATGAAATATTGAAATTTAAGTAAAGGAAAAGGCTTTTTATATTATTCGCATACCTTTGTCGTGCACTAACAGAACTTTCTAGTACACTAATTTCAAAATGTCAATATGTTAATTCACTTTTGTATCAAAGTTTATGTGCATGAGTGTGTATGGGTATGTCGTTTTACAAGTTAAAGTTTTTCATCTATATCCATACAGTAGAGTTCATGCAAGCTCTCAGTTCACTTTTCCCAGAAGCGTTGTGCACACTTTCCCCTCGTGATCCAGGCGAAGCTGCGAAAACTTTTAACTGGGAACATTACATGCTTGACTAGCAACCTTCGAGTTCTCGTTCTCCTCTTTCCCCGCTTTCTTCAATAATGTTTTTTTAATAGCAATTCCATCGTTTTTTTTTTCGTCTCCTATTAGAACGTTCTTCAAATCTTGTTACGTGCTTAGTCAATGTCGTTTTATAGAAAATTATGTTATAAAGTAGGAAAAACACAAATGATTATTTGCGATGTGTATCGAAAGTTGCAAATGTTCAAATCGTTTTGAAGATGCGATGTTACATGGAAAGAAAATGGAGAGTGATGATTATGGGTGTAAAAATATATAAATGGGTCGTCTTGACCCATCAAACAACTTTTTAATCTGT
This sequence comes from Campoletis raptor, assembly GCA_948107755.1. Lineage (NCBI taxonomy): Eukaryota > Metazoa > Arthropoda > Insecta > Hymenoptera > Ichneumonidae > Campoletis > Campoletis raptor. The sequence goes on from OX403623.1 coordinate 20,799,429, forward strand.
TTTGTTGTTGTTTTTTTTTTTTTTTTTTTTTTTTGCTATGAAAAGAGAGCGAGGTCGGATCTCGAGTAACGGACATCGTTAAAACTTGTGGATCGAATACGTATGTATAGAATCATAAGAAAGATATAACTGTAAGTAATAAAATGGGGTTTTTCTCGCTGCGACGACAGCTGAACCCGGGAGTCTTGAGACATTTATAAAGTTCGATAAAATTATTCATCGAGTGAGTACGTACTTCGATAAAAATCGAAAAAAAAATATATAGTTTCTCCGTTTCGCGTCAACTCGACACTTTTAGCTCCAAGTTGCACATTTACGATTGAATTTCAGGCAAATGTCCACTTGTATCGGCGCAAAAGTTTCTTTCTGTCACCTGTTGAAAATATGGCGGTTACTAAAAGTTTTCTCTACCATATTTCATCGAGAATTTCATCAATTATGCGAATATCTTTATTTACGAGACGGGGAAAGATTTATCGTAGGATAAAAAAAAAAATCTAAAAATTTCCGACGATTCGATCACTTTTGGGAGCATTTTAAGAAAAAATGCCGAACGAACGAAAATTTCTTTTCTAAATCAACTCAAATTCTCAAGGAATTCATTACAATAATTTATTTAAGGGCATATCATTTCTTTGAAGTTTCATTTTTTTATTGAAAATTATATTAGAGATTCTTGTACTGCGTTATTGTGACAGAAAATCGTGGGCCGTTTTGTAAATGCAAATAATTTGCAGACGACACAGATAAAAGGCTACGGGGATTTTGTCTGATTAGATTAAAGAGGATGAGAAGCTGCGTGTGCTGATATCTTTCTCTATCTATCTCTCGTTCTCTTGTGGTAATAATGAAGGAAGAATATTTATTTTGGAAGAGAGACGAAACCACTCGGAGAAAGTGAAATTTCTCGGCTTCGGTGTGTCTGTGCGTATCTGTGTGTTCAGATCCACGGGACAGGTTAATAGTGGGAAGAGACTGCGTGCGTTTGTGAAAAGAGCGATTTGCTCCGACTTCGAGAAAGCTCAGGGACTACGACGCCAAGGTCCTAGGGATTACATTTTTATTTACCGAGGCAAATGAATCTCCTTGATTATGAATGTCGCGAAATCCTACCGCTTTTCTGCCTCTTTCATGCAATCTCGACTCGCCTCGACTCCCGCAGTTTTTACCCTCTTCTCGTCGTTTCCCTATACTTTCCTTGGTCTTCTCTGCCCCTCTCTTATGTACATCCTTCTGCTATCTAAGAACTCTGGTAAATATTGGTTTTGTCTAGTGCCCCGCATGCCGATTTGTATAATTAAATGTCGGCACATTTAGCCAACTTAAAATTGTAGATAAAAAACGCAGGCTATAAAAAAGATTTTTTTTAATTGTGACCCTATTTTTTGGGTATGCGAGTTATGCATATATTCTCTGTCTCTTTACTTCCCTTTTTTCGGGTGAGTTCCGACTACAGAAACCTCTGAATCTTTCTCCAAGTCCGGAAATAACGATAATTAAAACTAAAAAATATGACACTAAAAAATTATTTACCGGAGTACTTGAGAAAATGGAGAAACCGTGGCAGCAGAGGTGGCAATATGGGACGCAGTCAGCCTCTAAAAAAGTATGCAAGCTCGTCGGAGATTTATCTCAGGAAAGATGAAAGTAAAAATAAACGAAAAGCATCTTCCCGTGGAAGTTTTTAGCACATTTCTCTTTTCTCTCTTTTTATTTCTACGTCTTTTTTTTCATATTCTACGAGTTCTCAGCAAGCAGGGATCCGTGTCACATTTTTGTCAAAATTGTGAATTATTTGTTTTTTTTTTCGAAAGCTTAGAACTCTTTCTAATTATTGATACAATTCTACTAATGAGTAAATGAGAAACTTGACGATAAAAAATAAAAAAAACATTATTTCCGGTATATTCTCGTGATTATAATCGATATTTCCGGTGTGCCGTATACACGCTGACGTCAATAATGACATTTCCTGAATCCATTAACAGATTGATACATAGGTGGGATAAAATATTAATAGAGATTCACAACAATATATACATGTTAATCATTGTTTTGAAATCAATTGTCATAGTCAGAGAATGTACTGCTCGTAGGGTACATTCGTACGGGCATCAAAGTACAAGCGAATGATAAACGACAAGTAGTGACGTTGAAACTTCGAGGTTCGTGACAACTCATTGAACTTCTGATGCCTCGCACGTGATGAGGATCGTTAGTGTAAATGCTTCTCATCAATATTGCACATTGATAGACTTCGAGAACTATAGTCCTGTCAGTAAATTCTCTTTTTCCTATAAAAAGATGAAAAGAAGATAAGAATTCAATATTTTACAACTTCCTGATCGTATTAATCCGAAGTTTGACAGAATATTAAATCCCCAACTGTCATAATTATAATAAAACTTAAACTTATGTCAAAATTTTAGGTAACCTTTGGTTTTAAAGTGTTTCGTGGAGATTAAATTTGCCTAAATTGCCACTCGAAACTATCCTGATACTAACCTCAATTCGTTAGCCTCGTTTCTATGGTGAGTGAGTACAATTGTGTTTAATCTATCGTACAGAAAATTGCTGTTACTCGTACGAATTAATATATACAATGTATATATGCATTTAGGATTCCATGAATTGTCTCACTCCATTTTCGCACTTAGATCTCACAGGATGGATATTGTACGATCAACAGGGCAGAAAGAGCAGAGGGCGATAATACGAATAATATCAATAGTTTAGTTATGGATATAGAAGCTCTATAGAACTGGAAATATGGCTCGGGAAATGGTAATTGTAACATCGCATGTGAAGACCCTGAAAACCACAGTGTGTAAGTTCCTCCTGTCTTTCACTCTCTTTCTCTCCCTCTCTCTCTCTCTCTCTCTCTCTCTCTCTTTCTGTCTTTATCTTTCTCTCGTTCTCTCTGTCTGCAAAGAAGCGGGTCATGAGTCATGAACACATACATAGATATATATGATGGTTAGTAGTTTCCAGATTGATTTATCGTTTTTGGCACGATTTGTGTGCCAGACGCACCTATTCTTGGCCGATCTGCACCGTTTATTTTAACTATGTATTAAAAATCGAATAAATAAAGTGATACAAACGATTTTATGTCAATTTCAATCGCACAAATGTATTTATATAGAAAATTTATTGATTCAAATTGATTTTAATGAGTCGAAAAGATTTAGTGATTTTGTGCACGTTGAATTTTTTACTAAAAATCCTGGGAAATTGAGCCACTGTCCCATATTTCGTACCCAATCGTAAAATCATTAAATTCAATTTATCTTTGAACTGAATATAACTGCAAAAATTACATTTTAATTTTATTCAAATTGAATTTAATTCTCATTAAAGCTACAATTTCTTGTATTTAAATGATTTAAACTAAGTTTATTGTTTATCTTTTATTGTGTGCATGATATTGCCAAAAAAAGTTTCGTGTGTGTGTGGATTCTCCAATGATTTGGAGAACCTTTAGATTGAATACTCCACAAATGACGATCACAGGTGTTCTCAAGACCGACAGAATGTGAGGATCTTGGAATTGCTAATAAGTACTTTGAAGGGATGCGATTCGAAATTGGGTACAGAAGGCATATGGGGATCATAGAGCATTCGAGTATAATTTGTATTGACAAGAGTGAGGTTGTGAGTTAATTCAAAAGCATCGTTTCGTATTTGGCATTGGCAGAAATGTATGAGCGTTACATAGAGGAATGAACATATATGTGAAGGGTGTTCGCGAGACTATGCGATCCTGCTCGTAGTGCATCGCATCCGCCGCGGTAGTTAGCGATAATTGGGCACTTCCCTTGCGCATCGCATCGATTCCGACCTCTTGATTGAGGAAATGGGCGTTGGGCGGTGTCGGGGCAAAAGGGATGGCGTGTAAAGCATACTAAGCCGAGCACCGAATGTTATGGCAAACGTGTGGAAACCCAAAGGGTAGGGAGAAACGAGGAATCAGGTGCGGTTGAGGCTTGAGATTTTCCAGCCGGAAATACTTATTCGATCGTTTATTCGATCTTTTAGTTTTTATCATCGAATGTGTCAAGTCTCTTTCAATTATGTCATCACTGCTTATAAATAAATAATCATTCAATAAACAGTTTGAAATGTACGAAACGATCAGTTTTTTTTCTTTCAATATTTTCCTGGAAGATTTATCAATTCGGGTCTTAAATTGTTCCTGTTTATCGAGAGTTTAATTTTTTTTTTTACAAACAAATCGTAAATAAAGGAATTTCTTAAATGTCAATTATTTTCAAAGAACAAAAAGAACTATAAGATTTTTTAGTAAATTCTATTATGACAGTGAAGTGCAAAATAAAAACTATAAAAAAATATATATATTTCTCTAAGACAGCGTAGAAATTTCTAATGCTACACAAGTATTAAGCACCGAGTGGTGTATATAACAGGATCATGAAGGTTTTGCATCCGGGCCACGACGAACACGGGTGATACGGACTGCAGGATATTTTAGGTCGTCACGCGTGACCCAGGGACATCCCGAACGAGGCAATGAAACACTCACTGAGTACATTCGTAATGGAGGTGAAAGAGCGAAGCGAGCGAATAAACGAGAGTCTGTTTGGTGTTTGTCTTTGCGTGCTGTGCATAGATATCATAACGACAATGTAACAGAGCTTGTGAATATACATATATATCCATGTCAATCCGCGAGAAGTTCTAAATAAACGGGACCAAAAGGTAGAAACAGAGAAGAGATAGATAGAGAAAGACCAGACGAGCGAAGAATTGAAGAAGGAAGAGAATGAGAGAGAGAGAGAGAGAGAGAGAGAGAGGGAAATGTAGAGTGAAGGATGGAAACTCGTGATCCGATCGTTAGCCAGTTCCTCGTGGCCAAATGCTAATTTGAGCTAATACGCTACTCAATTGTTATCCTCGTGGGGACGGTAATTCTTCGTTTAGTTCCATTCTCTCCATATATATATATATATATTTATATATAAATATATATATATATGTGTGTGTGTAGTAAAGATAGAACTGTGGTGGAACTTAAGTGTGGTAGGGGTTGAAACTGTTCACAGAGAGGGCGAGAAGGGGGTGGAGAGACCGAGTTAGTTACCGGATTGCGAGCTTATACCAGAGCTCTCGAATGTAGGCTTTGTAAAAGAAACAGAAAAAAAGGACAAAAAGATAAAAAAAAAAAAAAAAAAGAAGATTAAAACCAAGAGAAAAAGATAAAGATAGGTCTAGTACGTTGTTCGTCCTTGTCGCAGCGTCGTTACGGGAGCCTTGTGCACCGCCAATGTGACCAATCGTTATTGGAACTCCGCGTTTCCCCATTGACTCTCGGAAGGAGTTTTTTTTTCTCCTGACAAAAAATCTGTAGATCGGAAACTCTAGAATTTGTGCTAAAAGCTAAGAGGGGTGGAAAAAAAAAGGATAAAGAGAGAACGCACATGGGGTAGTTAAAAATTTTGCAAAAGCTTAACGAGCTTCTCTCACCTTTCTCACTTTTTCTTTCTCCTTATCCTTCACCCTACAATACTTGTCGAACTGGTGAGCAACGATGGATTAAAGTTGAATCTGTGAGGGCGAACGTGGCGTTCAACCAACCGACCATTCTGAAATGACTTCTACTGAAAGTGTTGCATTTCCTTTCCCTTTCCTCTCTCTCTTTCTCTTTTTCTCTCAAACACACACAAACACTTTTTCTTCTTCTTCTTCTACTTCTTCTTCTTCTTATTCTTTTCAAAGCCTTCTCCTAATTTGATGTTTCAGCGTATGCTTCGAAGCGATTTCGCATTCGCTTAAATCTCTTTCCAACACACGCTCCTTCTGTTGCAACACATTTAACCCGATTAACGTACACAACCTAACGATATGTGCGAGGAGAAAGGAAACAAATCGTAGTCTTATCATCGTTACCTTCAGGTATAAAACGGATAACAACTTTCTCTCGTCAAATACTCTAACAAACACGTGTTACACACGGACTTTTTCTTTGTCTTGTGAGCTGTTTCTGTCCTTTTCTTCTTTTAACCTTACCGTATCCTCTCCCTTTCTCTCTCTCTCTCTCTCTTTCTCTATTTCAACCCTCAAAATACTCATTGCTCCAACACCCCTCTATATCTGTATATTTTATTTTCCTGATGCACTCCCCTTCTCCCCAAACTTATTTTGACTCTCACTCTCAATGCGTTCTCTTTCACACTCGCTTGCACATACCAATTCTCTCCGATACTTACACATCTATAGTTGCCTCAACGGACCCTACACTGCACTCGCTTTAACCACTTACCATACATTCGCTACTCGCCAGACCACCCGCGGTCGACGAATGTGTCGATTAAACTTTCGAAAACTGTTTGCATGAACAAACCTAGCCTGACAGCATGGTTATGTGCATGAGTACCTACGTGTACCAACTAATTCGCATGTATTATCATTTGTATGACGAGAGCTCAAGAGGGTTTCCTCTCTTATTCCCTTTCTCGGCCTCTCTTTTCTCTCTCTCTCTCTCTCTCTCTTTCTCTCTCTCTCTCTCCCTAACGGGTGATAAGAACTGACATGATCAACGAGCGGTGACCAATACAACTTGACGTACGTTCAACGTTTGCCAATAAATCATTTAAGAATCTATTCCGTGTTTTTCGATTTGAAGGAAAATTCTTATTGTGTGACGAATGCGCATAAAAAAATATGATGCTTGACAATAAAAAGCTAAAAAAAATGTCACACTGAAAACTTTGAATGATAAAAGAGTTTTTTAATTAAATAAAAAAAACATTGAAACTCAATTGGTTTACCGCTCGATGGACGGCCGCGAAAAACGACATACAGACAGAACGAATCCGTCGAATCAAATGGCTTACGTGTGGAACGAAAAGAAAGAGGAGGGTGAGAGAATCGCAGGGAGAGGGAAAGAGTTAACGAGACTCGTGGGCAACAGCGACTCGGAGCAAGCCCGGAATGTCAATATTGCCTCGTTAAACAAATTAGGTTTCGAGTGCTTTCCACAAAGAGAAGGAGCCGAGCGGTAGAGGCAAAGTTGCTAAACGATTTAAATGTATTGGCGCCTGCATACTCTCCGCCTTTTCAGACTACGAAAACGACGAGATATAAGATGATAAGAATCGTCAATGATCAGAAATAACGAGAAAATTGATCATTAACATTAAAAGTATTCAATGCTCAGTGTACAGTAAATTCGCAATGAAAATTAGATCATTTTGAAAAATATTTTCAAAGTCAAATTTAAAAAAAAATCAAGTTCGTCAATATTTTGTTCCATTGTCGAACTTTTTCCAACAATTCTTATTCACAGTCGATTCTCGTGTCGTGTTTGAATTTTTTAGCAGAAGGCTTGACAATGGCTATCGTGAACGATACATTTTTGTGAAAAATGATTACTAGTCCTTGGAACGATCTCCGATGGATCGATTGGTCGAAAATATCGGGATGACAAGAATTCGGACGGATGTGAAATACGATTCTGAATGGTGGTTGATGTGTGAAAATCTGAAGAGAGACAGGAAGCCAAAGAGATTGTAGGGTAACTTTGTATGTAACAAAGCAAGAGCTTTACGGTCTTACTAATATGAACTAACAGAACTGTCCAGAGTCTTTGCTCGGTTGGACGAAAAGAGAGTCACTTCAACACAAATGGACTCACTCACCGGCACACACACATCTCTATCTCGTGCTAAGCGACGACCCATAACTTTATAGTGTCAACTGTGCCGCTTGTTCTATGTGGATTAGCCAATAAGTCGGGAAGGGGGTATAAAAGGGGGAAATTCATTAACCTACAACGATAAATAACCGGGTAGCCACAGGATGGTTGTATGAGCGAGGGAAAGGAGACAATAGTTATAGTATATTTATGCAAAGTTTTCAAGTTCTGCTGGTTGTGTGCAATGGTTGGATTTTCCTAGGCGAAGAGAGACAGCGAGAAAAGGGAGAACGGTATAGAAGCGACCTTACTAACTGTTAGCTTGTTGCTAGACTATTTTAACAAGAGCAAAAGAGAGAGAAGGAGAAAGAGAGAGAGAGAGAGAGAGAAGAATAGAAAAGCTTTATACAGAGACCTGGTCCGCGAGCTTTTCAAGCCGTGGCTGTTCACTGGGTTTCTCGGTAACACGAAAGTTGCAAGAGAGAAATGGCAGGTAAAACGAGAAAGATACAGAACAAAAGTGGAGCTGCAATAGCCAAAGGGGAATGAAGAAGGTGAAGAGCGCTGGGTATCCACCATTGTGCTTCGACCGTGCTATTATAAAGCTCGGGTAGAAAGCACGATCTACGGAGTTATAAGTGTCGAGACAGCCGGTATTCTTGGTTTCGTTGTGTTATAACTATGTACCTGTCTCTGGAATGACACTTTTTCAGCTAAACATTCTCTAGTGTGTTTTTAGTTTAAGTTCTAAATATTGAAAAATCGCTAAGTGTACACTTGCGATTAACTTTACGGTGCTACAGGGACAGAAAATAGACGCGCTGTTGGAATAATCGGCAAAAATTCTACCCCAAGTGTCAAAAAGATGTGAATTCATCAGTGAGAACCAATGACATGGATAAAAAACTAAATAATGACTTGTATCAACAAAATATCGTCATTTCCGAGCATAATTAAATCCCAACTTTTTGGACACTTGGTACGTTCACCCAGAAATCGAAAATAATAATAAAAAAAATAATTCTACAAAATATTTAACAAACGCAATGAGAGACTTAGTCGTGGGGGAGAGAAAAACTTTGCAAGAGAACGAAAAACGAAGTCGGAGAAAAAAAAAACAAGAGAAAAAAAACACAAAAGGCGACAGAGAGTGAAGGGCTAAACGTTTTGTGCGAATGCAGTGAATGAAGATAAAATAAGAAAGGCAGGAGACACGGAGACGATATTAAATAAAGACGATGGCACAACGATTTGAGGCTAAGATGGTACGGATTGGCGCGCGAATGAATGCTTGAGCGGTGAATCGTGAGAATCACTTTCTACTGCTCCGTTTTTTGCGATATGAGACTGTGTAATATCGACCACTTGTTTTTTCTTATTCCTTCACTTCCTCGTTCTTTCTTGTGGCATATTTACGAGATTTTTTTATACAAAGTTTAGAGTGAACGGCCCTCTGCAAAAGAATTTGTTTTTATAGTTGTCTGAACGGATTAATCCGCTTAATTTAAATCGAGTTATCGTTGCTGGCGTTTTATATAAAATTGTTTCTTTCTCAGCTTCACTTAAATTCGCTTGAAAGAGATAGAAATCATCAGGTAAAAATAAAAAACGTTAGAGAAAATAACATTTTACGAAAAAAAAAAAAAAAAATGTTTAATAAAACTCAAACAAACATCAGCCAAAGGTAAACGTACGGTTAACAAAACGACCAAGCTGCATAGTTCACGTAATCGCGATGGAACTTTTGTATGTATTATTCTCATCGCTTGACGAGCTCCCCGTAGCACAGAGTCAGTGAGCTCTCTATATGCGCTCACGTTAGAAGTTGTTGAAAAATTTAACTCCAGCCACTCTCCTTTCTCTCTTCCACTCTTTCTGCATTACTGCTCCTCGTAGTTTTCCTGTTCATACATACCTGCCGCATATGAAGCTCTCCCTCAAGCTCAGTTTCTATATGTTCTGCTTTATACCCTGAACTTCTGCACTTGTGCTCATTTCTCTCTACCTTGTCCTCCGCTTTCCCTCGCTACACAAGTGCTTTGGCTGGAGACAAATGAAAACCAGACGAAGAGAAGGAAAAAGTTCAGCAGAAAGAGATTGAAGATATTTTTGTGTGTGTGTGAGTGTGAGTGTGTGGCATTTGTGTGAGTGCAAGCATCAATATGAGTGACACGACTCTGACGTCCTCTCAATACTAGAGATCGAAAAAAAAAAAACAAAAAAAAATATCAATGTACAAGAAAAGTCATTTTTGGAGCACACAGTGAAAGAATGAGTTGGATTAAATAAAAAAACTGCAGATTGCATTACATTCGCTCGGGTAGAGGTTTATCTAAAGCAGAATCTTGACATCGATGTCACGTTTTGCCAATCTTCGCTTTTTGCAGGTTATGAATACATACAATATATTTATAGATGCGTGAATCTGTAGAAAGAACTTTGTGAGTGATTTGCAAATTTCATCGTAATTGTTTTTCTAAAGTGAAATATTTAATATCCTTTCTTCAAGCAATTTTTTAATTATTCTTTCACAATATCGCACTTCGATGGTCTGAACATATTGAAGATACTCTGTGCCTCGTATGTCGTCGTCGAGTAACGCATTTGATTGAAAAAAACGTTTCTCAGATGGATAAAGTAAAAATTTTGTCAATTCAAGTAAAAAAAAAAAAAAAGACGAATAAATAAATTTCTAGGGGATTCGAATAGAACTTTTTCCAGGGTCCAATTCGCATTAATGGCATCAATGAAATCATGGCAGGACAGTGTCTCCCATGCATAAAGCACACGAGAGTGGAGCTCAAGTGACAAGACATTCTGACAGTTGGTCAACTTCCATTCCATGTGTAGTCAGCAAAATATATTGAATCGAATGAAAAAAAAAATTAATAAACAAATAATTATAAGTGTTTGGATCATTTTTCCACGTTCCAAGGGAACCAGAAATAAAACTGAACCGTGGTTAAAACAGTGATAACGATATGGTCGATGATAAGATCTCAGCAACGAGTGTAAGTCGAAGATAGACAGCAGACAGACGGTGGGTGATTGTGTGGTGATGTGTGTGATTGAGTAACGTGTTGGGGACGAGGGTTGGAGCATCGGAGTTTGAGGAGGCACGAAAGGCGACTTTATCGACAGGGGCAACAATTCTTTTGTATGGGGTCGATAATTTAGATTTAAGAGTTTGCAGGCAAAAAAGAAGAGATAGAAAGAACGAATGCTTGCGAGGGAGAACGTAATATAAAAAAAAATAAAAAATAAAAAAGAAAGTACGTCGAGTGCAGACGCCTGGCGACAGCGTCAGCTACGGGAATCGATTCGAAAGCTTCGTTCCCTCGTGTTGGCCAGGTCGTATACTTCGAGAGTTAGCATACTCTTTTCCTCTCTACAATTTCCGTATACACAGATCTATACGAAAATATATATATATATTTGTACACATGCGAAAATTTCCGTATTCATATGTACACAAAAAAAAATTTCATGCATATATATATATAGAATGGAGTTCTGTGTGTAGATTCGATGGTACTCTCGTATCGTGCAATGAAAATCGGAATGTCGGGCACGCTGAGCACCTATCGCGTCGACGCGACCATCACTACGATCAAGAAAGGGGTTCTGCCGTGTTTGCCTCACTCCATCGGCAGTCTCTTCTTGTTCGTCGTGCTCGTCGACTCGAATTGTTCGCTAAACTTCCCTCCTAATTAGTGCCACGTCGATGAGCCCGTCGGCGAGGGGGGATTGAAGGAAGAAACGAGAGATGTACGCAGAGCAAGTTTCCTCCCTCTCTCTCTCTCTTTCTCTGCTGCTTTCTCCTTGCATTCCCGATCTCCGTACATAGTACTCGGTAAAAGAGAACCTACTATGTCGGGGTAATTCTCCAGCGATGATGAAGTCAAGCGAATTTAATTGCCTTCGGCCTACTATTATCATTATCATTCTGTTTTTATCGTACTACTTATTGGTGGCGTTTATTATAAGCGTGTCATTCCTCATATAACATGATTGAAAAAACATTTTCTTACATTCTTCCAAAAGTTTAAATACTTTTCTAACCGAAATGAAAAAAAAAAAAAAAAGAAAACATTTCACATTTGTTATTAACAACATTTATCTAAATTCGGCACAATTTGAAAAAGAAAATTTTATCTTCTGATGTCAAAGTTGGACTCGTGAAATTCATTGTTTGCATTTTAATTCTATCATTAAATTTTTGTGCAAGCTTCATTTGCGTTTTATATGCAGATCCGAGGGAGAGACCATAATAGAAACTGATAGCGTTGTTAGTCCAGTTTACGTTGGATCTCTCCAGTATGCAAGAGTTCTATATTTATATTTATATATATATAGATGTACTCATCGTAATATATAGCCATCGTGAAACACGAAGTGCGTTTTCGTCCTTTGCTATCAGTCGACCTTTTTGCAAAGTCCAGGTGTTGGTCATTCTGGGGGTTTTGGGAGACACAAGGGACGTAGGGAAGGAGAGGAGGGTGCGGCAGAGCGACGTAATGAATATATTTGCATATCTGGACCGTTACCGAAGCGTTACCGGGACAAGGTACCCTGAGCTTGCGCTCACCATGGAGGGTACATAGCCACATGGCCGCTGACTGCCAAATATGTATGCATCTAGCCCGAGGGGGTGATGGCATATCCGCCAAACCAACCAACACGTCAGAGGTAGAAGATGAGGGAGAAAGAGGGAAGAAGCGAGGGGGAGAAAGAAGAGAGATAGAGAGAGAAAGAGAGAGAGAAAGGAAGAGACAGAATTGCTACGACTAACTACCCTTATGCTTATAACACTCGGAAGAGGGAATCGTCGATTAGTTTGGAAACTTCGGTAAAGAGGATGAGCCTCACACTCTTCCTTGTTTAACCCTCTTCGTAACTCATGTGCATCTTCCTAGTATAAATACATATGGTACATGGATGTCTGCATTGTTCTGTTCCACACAAATGACTTTTCATCGTCGTTGATGCAGGCTCGAGTACTTGAGAAGTTTACATTCTTTCAGGAAATATTTTTTACCTGTGCTGTGAATTTTCGTGATACGGTTGATTGAAACTGTCAAAGGAAAACATTGCCAGGTATTCCTAGAAAAAATATAGTGCACCCTCACGCGGAACATCCCATAGATCAGAGAGCAACTCCAAGTTCTAGACTTTCGCTCTCCGAGCCCTCATCATCGGAGTTTATCGATATGGTTTTTACGTCACTTTCTCTTGGACCTTCGTAGCCTCAGCTCACTTTGAAACTCATGTACACCAAGTTTACGTATGTGTGACGTTTAACAATGGTTATAGATACCAGATACATATACTTTTAACTTAAAAATCTATATATGTATGTTGGTACATGACGTCAGGTCGTTGGCATTGTGTAACTGTAGTGAACAGGGTTTTGAGTGAGTTCCGGAGTGTGAGAAAGCAGAGTGACGGGGCCAGTGGGGGTGCAGGCATGGCTTTCGGACTTTAAAAGTTCGGTAATTGTCGAGGACACGTCTGCTCGGTAAAATTGAGCCTCGACCGCATCAGCCTTTGTGGTCTCGGGTCCTTCTGAGTAGCGGAGCTATCCTCTTCCTTTTCTTTTCCCTCGGCCTCCTATTCCGCCATTCTCCCCTGACTGTACCTCAGCAACTACCAGCATATCGTACAGTGTCGTTTAGCTCACGAGGACGGGGGAGGACGCTGTTACACAAAACCCTGGGTGTCTGTCTCGCGCCTTCTCCTGCCAGAGCGGAGATGGAGTCTGGTCTGGAAAAGTCAGCAAGTATTTCACCCAGCGATGGAACCACCCTTTCACCAATATTCTTACACATGCATGTCGATGTATGTGTGTGCGTAGCATGTGCTTTACCTTTTTCCTCTCAATTCGTGAGTGTGTTAACGGCACGAAACCCTCTCCACGTTTAACTCTACCATGCCTGGGCCTAAAAAGCTCCCGTTTAAACCGTACAACTATATAACTCTGAACCGAACAGACAAGCTGCAGTAATGCTGCTGGGGGTTCCGTGACGTTCCAACCAACGCTTTATCGCCTTCGTGTCGTATTTTTCATGAAAATTTGGGGGTGCCCTCTGGCCTCACCCGCACCAACGCATTCATTTGGACACAGATCCTCGTATATGACTATATTTTTTGTCCCCGACTACACGTAGCAACGAGTTTTCAAACGACATGAGGATCGGATTGCGAGAGGGTTCATGTGGGTGATCCCCTCTCACTCTCGCTCTCTTTCCCCCCATCACAACCCTCTCTCTTTTTTGACCGCTCTCAGTGGACGCAGTTCTCGTCGTACACCCTCAATCGTCCGATTGTACGCTTCAAGCTCAATAGGATGCTCTGGGTGTGAGGGAGAGAGACTGACGAAACGCGAGATGGCACCGATTCTCCGCTATTGATGCCATGGGGGAAAAGCAGACCGTCTACGAGCCTACCAACCGTTCCAATGCTTGTACCATCCTCTTCAATCCACCGAAATTAAAACTCTAATTCGACCGGACAATATCCAATTACGAAACCCAAGCGAATATCAATTCCTAGCTTTTATTTTCAATGCTGTGTTTCTACTTTTTTCTTTCTCTCTCTGTGTCTCTCGCTCTCTTTCTCTCTGTCTCTCACTATTTCACTTTCTATCTTGTTCACCTGTCCCTCTTTCATTTAAGCTCGTTGAATTCAACACTGCGCGCATACACATCGCGCCATAGGGCGATCCAATCACTCAATACATCAAACCGTATGCCCTGAAGCGTGCATGTATGTTTTTTTTTTTGCTTCATTCTGCCATCCTTCTTTTTTTTGATTCATCAATGTGTACTCTCTGTGATAAATCTATATTTCCATTCCGATAAATTCCTCGAATGTTTTTTTCCAAGCGCTTCGGTTAGCCATGTCGATGTTTTAATTATCGATAATAGTAAAACGTTTAAGAAAAGTTCTTGGTTTACAAACTCATTTGTTTTATCGTTATCTGTTAATTAGCGGAAACAATATTTTATCAGACTTTTTTGGACATCAATTTATTGATGATTCCGTCACGTGGAACGAAAAAAGTTTAATTTTTTTATCCGTTTACAATATTCGAATACAGTTTGAGTATTTTTTAATTAATGACATACAAAGATTTTTTTTTTTTTTTTTTTTTTTTGCGTACAATGGCGAATGGTATTCTACGAAAAAAGCGCAGCGAAATAGTGAAAAACCGAATGATTTGCCATGTGAGAATGTGCATTGAATTATTCACTGCGACACTTCGAAACGGTTGGAAATGAACGTCGTTCTGTCGTCACTCTCGCACCATATCGCATTGTAGTCATTCGCTCACGTACACATTTGGGTCATCGTCAATTTAATTGGCCAGGACGTGCAATACAGAGGCACAACGATGAACCAACCACCACGGAATGCAAGCCTATCGAAAACGAGGCTAAAGAATTCAGAACAAGGGTGAGAGGCTGAGAGAAAAAGAAAAAAAGTGAAAAGAGGATCGTGTCCACGGTAAACTCTACACCGCTGCAGCGTGAACGCACACACTAGAATATTCAGTATTCTGACTGACTGAATATTCTTCGTGTGTACTCTGTGTTTGTATACACCCACACAAACGATCCATTGTTCATCACGAATCGAGCGATCATTTCATTATACAACCTCAGATCACGACAGGCGTTCCCGAAGCTATTTATGCCATGCAGTTTACGGTTTTCTGATATATATATAAATACACCAAATAGTCTACAAGCAAAGTGAGACGAACAAAAAAAAATTTCATTCTGTGTAGACACTTGAAGTTTTTTTTTCAGAAAAACGTATAAAGTTTCTCTCACCAAAAGAAATGTCAACAAAAAGTCGTTGTTCATGGTTTTCCACACCATTTCGAAACCAAAAAAAAAAAAATTTACAGATCGAAGAAGTTTCATTACAAAAACTCAACGAACTGTTCACGGAAAAGAATCAAAAATGAATGTTCTCAGCTGAAAAAAGATTTTTTTCCTCATTTTATAAGTCATTGGAATGTTTTCACGTTAAAATAAACCAAACTTGAGTTTTAGAGCCCTGTACTATTTTGTTCAATCAATAGTGAAAAAAAAAAAAAAAGTTTTCAGTTGTACGAACATGAGCAAGTTTTGAAGTTAAAATTATTTCGATTTTTTGATTTTATTTTTTGACAGTGTCTCACTTCGTCTGCTTTTGTTTGATGAGGTGTTGACTGCATCGTGTTACAAAGTGAATTCTTACGCATCCCTTGTACTGACGATCAGACGACAACTGACTTCTTTATGGAGGAAAACTTCATTTTTCTACGATCAGTTTCCTCTCATCGCATTTTCAAGTTTATAAAAATCGATAACTGTATAAACTGGTGCCCTTAACGTCCGTCAAAGGCAGAGTAAACTTTTTCCCTGAATTCTTTCACTCTTTTTCCAATGTCATAGACACAATCAGACCAACGCCTGTTTCGTTATTTTAAATGGACACACCAAGTGCGAGAAACAAGCGAAAAGAAAGGAAACGTTTTATATTGGCCCTTAGTTGTGATCACTCAACTATACTGTCATTTATTAAGCAAAACGCAAAACATCTGAATGCCAGGAAATTTTTTATGAGATCGTGAGAATAGTTCGGTATCGTGTCTTTGGAAATTTCTTTTAAAAGAACAAAGAAATTAAAAGACTTGAGAGAACACAAAAAGCACAGAAATTTGTACCAATTATTACATCGTCACTAATGGATATAATAAAACTTAAAAAAATGGCACGAAACTTTTAGACTTTAAATTAAGTCTTGACTCAAGTTACCATTTTATTGTCGATCGATCCTAAAACATCCTGCACATATATATCGTGACTAGGTTTTCTCGTGGATCGGGGAAACCCGGTACGTTGAGACATCATGATGGGACAACAATTTACCGTCTTAGTATTTTGGCTCGCCAGTCACGTGCGCGGCTCCACCGACCTGGTCGTAACTTCCGAGCTCTCCACGAGAGGGCGTCTCGACGGTTCGTCGCGTGTTGCCCTCCATCTATAAAAGACCTCTCGTTGCTTTTTGGCTTTAGCAACGTACCGATCTTATTTTTCTCTTTTTTCGTTGTAGCTCGTCTTCCTATACGAAGAGAAACAAGGAGAAACAACAAGACGGTACGCTGTCTACTGATCCGAACAAATTCTTGAGCTCATCCGCGATTGGCTATCGTCGATTCTCCTAAATTTTTCTTCTTTCCCTTTTCCTTTTCTCGTTCATCGAGCCGTTTTCGTTTCTCTCGAATTTTATACAGGCTACGAGCTTTGAATCCAAGAGAAATAGTTGTTTGTACTGGAAATTGAAAATACCCTGAAAATTTGTGATTTTATCCTTCCTGCAATATTCTCTTAGAAACTTTAATTTCCTCCATATTTACTGCCTTTTTTTCGTCATTATTGTTGGCAAATGAAGCGGACTTACGTGAGCTGATTCGCAAAAATCCAAAAACAACTTCTGGGCTTTCGATATTCGATAAATTCTTGTCCCCGAATTAGAGTTGCCCTTTAACTTCTAGTCATCTTTCTTATGTTTTAGTAGAAAAGTACCACAGCGTCACAGAAATAAATGAAGGTCCTGGTTCTCAGCAACATAACTCAGCCTTTAAATGGCATTCCTGATAGAGAAACAGAATTCAGGGACATCGGACGATCAAAGGGTTTGAACGGGGTGCACACCGCTCACTGGGGAAGGGGCTCTGTCCAAAAAGGACACTCGATCGGGTGTCAAAGTAGATTTTAAAGGCCAGGGGAGAGATTGGGTGAGAGGAAGGGAGGGAAAAGGCGTATCAGACATCTTTGGTCTTCGTTTCGCACTTCTGTATATCAGCCATATATATATAAAGGAGAAAAGCATGGTAGAGAATTCTCTGTTCACTTTGTAAGCGATGAGGAAGGAATGAAATGTGCTCGAGGGTTTCCTGTGTAGTGGCACACTGGGTTTAACGTGTCTCTTTGGTTCCAACGTCGAGACACGATCAATTTTGTAAAAGGGAGATGTACCAGCAAGACTACAGATGGTTACATATATTTAGTGAACGAGAAAGAGCCAATGACCGAAGCGAAAGAAGGCAAGAGAGAGAAAGATATCGAGGTTCGTTTCGTGAGGCAGGAAGCAGGATAGGAACCTTATAGTCAAGGGGTATAAAGTATCCTGGACCAGAGGCACTCGAGATACGCTTGTTTTGGAATAAACAGATAGCACCGATCGTGTCTTGAATGCTAAAGCAACCAAGTGACAGCAAGAGCACCTCTCTTCGCTTTCTCACTTATTCGTGATACCTATTTTAACCATATAGGGTGTCCCAGCACCATCGTCAGTTGTTTTACAGTTTTGAGGTCATGATGAAATTCAGAGTTAAAAAGTTCAGTACAAATTTTTAATCTTACAGTAAAACGATGGGAAATAAAGCAAAATTGCATAAGACACAAGTTTTTCCTACAAATGGTTCTAAATGGTACTTTTTTTTTTATCTTCGGTCGTTTGATTGTGGAAGTGGCTCGAAAACCGACCCTGGGTCCGAAGGTTGACAGTAAGCTGATCAGTTGTACGGTCTTTTTTAAATTCACAACTTGGAATAAATAATGCAGTGCTAATCGAGAGAATATCAGTGAAAAATGTTGTTTCATGATTTGTTGCTCTTTTTGTTTACGACTGTAAGGACATTTGAAGTTGGAAGATATCTTTGTTGACTGTCCCATGAGACTCGATTTATTATATGCCGAACGACCTTGGATTTTCGTCCCTAATTTGCAGTAATTCTGTATTATCTCATTTCGCTGGACGACTGCCGGATGACTGAGGGACGAAGTAGAGAATGAAGAAAGAAAAATAGTCTCAGGTCTGAGGCCGTAAAGAAAAGCCAATATATAGACGAGAAAAAGAGAGTAAGAGAAAAAGAGATAGAGAGAAAGACGAAGACACAGGATAAAGAGAAAATAAGAAAAACGTGAAAAGAAAGGAGACGAGAGACTTTTTATTACCCTATTAATCCCAACTAGTGCCTTATTTTTAAATTAACATTTTTATCTGCCTGGAAAACAAGCTTAGGCCAGAACTGCTATTACACTCCATGTCAACCCTCATACTCTTTAAAACTCTCCTCTGGCTTCTCTCTCATTCGTCAACAACCCCTCAGTAACGAAACCAACCCCCATCACACTTTTTCTAAACGTATAATACGTACACGTGTGTAAGTGTGTGTTGGTGTTTTATATACACACATATATATATATTTATTCTTATCTTTCTCTTATATATATTTTTCTCCCTTCGCGCTTTCCATTTCAGTCTAGTTTTCTCTTTTCTTTATGCAACGACGCTCTCTCCACCTCGCCTCGGCCCGTCAATTCTCGTAAAGCACAGGATTATGGAGCTGAATTCTATTACCGCGGTACGTCGAGCGAACCGGAACCGGTAAACGGAAGCTTTCAAGGTATCATTAAATGCGCAACGAAAGTGCAAGCGAGAAGAGCAATGCTTTTCAAAAGTTCGACATTGGCCCTCGTGTAGACAGATGAAATTCCTGCTATCCCATTGATCATTCTGTCGAACGATTATAACAGAAACACGAAACGAGATTTTATGTTGCTACACGTTCTGCGTTTGCCATTTTTTCATTAAAACGGCGGTGTTTTTATTTTTATTTTTTTTTTAAATTTTTTTTACTGTTTATTTAATAACTCGATTAACAATTTTGTCTTCCAATATTTTTGACATTTGCAACGTTGAGTTTTAGGGATTCGGTGTTTTCACTATTTGCAAAATCGACATTGAAACTTTTAAACTTATTACAAAAACTCCCCACACTCCGTGGTCTCCGTTCATTCATCTGTCTGGCAATTTGTAACGAGAGCTTTTTCGTTAACAATCCGTACACTCGTCGTCATTTAACCACAGCCAGATCATACTCAAATTGGCGTGTGTAATCGATATGACGATCGTTACAGAATCAAAACAGTGGACACAGAGTTCTATGAAAAAAAAAAAAATCGAAATTGTTAATTAGAAAAAAAAAACATAAAAAAACGGACGACGATTCAGTCACGTGCGAGCACCAGCAGTTTTTTTTCTTTTTTTTTGTTAAAGATGGATCTTTTTTTTAAAGCAATTCGTTTGTTTGATAAAGTCATTTCAACGAATTTGTGAAAAAATATTTGTGTCAGCAAAGAGAAATTTTAACAAGGGATTCCAAAACACTCGTTGAAAAATTCAAAGATCATTGAATACACACAAAATGCAACTTTTATGTTTCGAAAGGTATATTTTTTATAAGTGAATTTAAAAAACTTGAAGTTTAATGAAAACACAACTAATTAATGGGGAACAAAAAAAGGGTTCATACCTTTTAAATTCTCATTAATTTCAGCGATTTTTTTGGGCTTTATTACATCTGAATGGAACGTAGTTAAATGAACCGCACTTGTATAAACAACGTTCATACATATGGAATAAAATCAATTCGATGCAACTGCATATTGCGTTATTTCCACTTGAATAAATGTGATTTAACTCGTTGTTCACTCGCGTCTGTTAACTTTATTTGATATGCTGTAAAAAATCGATCAGCGGAAGTATCATTAACGGTCGAATGATTAAAATAATAAACTCAAAATGAGCTTTTAAAATTAGTCACACACTGGAAAAACATTCAATGAGACACAGTCGTTGAGTAAAAAAAATAAAATTAAATTAAAAAAGAATAAAAATACTCGATATAAATATGCCTCGATGAATTTAGTATTAAAATAATGGTCTCGTTATTTATTCGATTCTCTCACCGTGTTTCATTTCAGTTAATAGTTTAGTTAATCTACACTCTCGTTTCTCCTGTTTTTCTCTCGTTTAACGTTCCTCTCGTTGTTCCATTTCTTTTCTGTCATTCAAAACAATCAATTCGTGAACTAATTAACAGTTCGCTGCAGCGTCAAAATTCCTCATAGCAAGAGGTTTGCAAAGGTTTCTTTTTTTTATTTGATTTAATTTGTTTAACAATATTAATGACCTCACCAAGTGGAAAAAAAAATTTTAATCCATATGCTAAAAATACTTGAACAGTTTATTCGAGGATTCACTTATTTCTAGTGATTTTAGGGAGAAAAATGGTGTTTCAAATCTTATGATAGATCACCGTTTCACTTACTAGGTTACATCGATAAAAATCTTGTTTATTTTTCTTTTTCTAAAACCGAGAACCTTCAGTCTCAAACTCTTTTTGTTTTTTTTTTTTTTTTTTTTTGCATCATGCGGTTTAAAGCTGTAGCAACATCCGACCATACAAGTCCCAATAGTACGAGTTACCTTACGTGCTACACGCTACGTGCACAAGACCAACCATCATCTTTCCTCATCGCACATTCTCCTTCGCCTACACACCTTACCACGCACGTATACATACACATTTATGTATATATTGGCATTGGATGCTCTGGGGAGTTTTAGTGGCTGGCAGCATTCAATATTCCGTAACTTTGCCAATTTATCGATGGATGTGGCCTCCGTTGCCCCTTATTCCTCTATTTCGCTCCAGCAACTTCTATCTGCGTGAGATTCACCTTCACTTCGTTACCCACACATATGAAAAGTCTGCACCTTCGTGTGTAGACTGTCGCACACAAATCTTTCGTCTCTTCGTAGGATTCTGTACACAGTGAGGCCTGTTACCTTATTTTTCAAACCTCTACTATATTTTTGACATTACATCGTTTTCAGGCCACGTAGTAACCTTTTCTGAATTCAAGAAAGAATCTGTCGGTAGCAGAGTATGCACACGTTACAAAGTTTCACTGATGGGTACCTAACGATATTATTATTTATTTAAATACCGAGCCTCTCGATGTTATATACTTATGTTTATTTATTAATATTACGAAAGTACACCTAACGTTGATATCCTATATTTACAAACGTTACATGTGCCTTTTTACATTATTTTACGTTAACTCAAGGTTTGCGGCGAATGGCAAGACGAGAAAGGCTGACAACGTTGTTTTTTTTTTTTTTTATTATCTGGAGTCCTTGGAATCGCATCAAAGTTGCATTTGAACATGTGAAAAGGATGAAGGAGGAGATGGTCGTTGATTGAACATTATCGATGTTCCCCTTGAATTCCTTATTTACCAGAATTATAAAAAAAAAAAAAAAAAACGTGACACCATTAGTGGAAATCAGTTAAAACTCAAATGTCTTGTGAAATAGCTGTAAAAATTGTGATAGAAAACCAAATTATCAGACTTTGCTAGATTGTGTGTGCGTGGAAAAAATTTTGAGAAAAAATCTCGAAAACTTTGTGTTTTCTTGATCCACTGAATGAAACTTTGCTGTTCAATGATTTTTAGTAAAAAAATGTTGGGCTCTGAAGAATCGATTTTTCGGACTTTTGCTTTGTTATCAACTGTTTTGACAGTTTAGGCTATAAAACGATGAAAATTCTCCAATTTTAACATTTTTTCGCAGTGTTGCTAAAAAGATTTATCAGCAATTCTCCAAGAGTTTTGTTCCTCTTCTATAAAATCGTCTATAATTTTAGAAAAAATGAAAAAAAAATTATCAACACAATTTGAAAATTGAGTTATTAGAGTGATACGTAAAGGAATGGGAAAAGTAATGGTTAGCATTGCAGCTGGATCGAATTTCGCAGGATATATGAGAACTATAAGCCAGATATTCAATTTCCAGTTCGGAGGTCGTTCACAAAATTTGATTTCCTTAACGGCCGGAGTAACTGAAATTTACACAAACCGCAGGAGTTTTATTCATAGAAAAGTAGTAATAAATATATACCCAAAAATATAGTAACCTCAAAATGTTGATAAAAATGTAATCTGAAGAAATTATTGAACGTCTTAGTTATGAATGATGATAGAATGAAAAATTGTTTTGTCATTTCTTATACGTATTTATGGTGTAGAAAAATGAAGATCGTTGACATTCCGGCGATAATAAAATCGTACAGGCTTATAGATTGTACCAGATGATCCCGATTTATTCCAGCACCTACGGATCCACTGGAAATGGGGGTTTGCGGACTGGTGAAGTATACACTATCAGCTATTGACACAGTAAATGGCCACGGGACTCTTTCACGTTCACCGGAAATTCAAGACGGGGTTGAGGCTTTCCACAAGCGGCTTGGGCGTGAAAGAGAAAGAGAGAGAGAGAGAGAGAGGACGGTATGTGTATAAAGTGTGTGTGTCGAGATCAGTGGTGCGAAAAGCCATTGCCACAACCCCTAAGTTTTGGCATGTGTGAGTGTGTGATTCTGTGCAGTTTCTCTGGTGAACGAGATCCCGAGGGTTATAAATGTTATTACTGGATTGATTCCAGATAAGTCACGAACAAATCCTCCTTCTCCTGTTCTCCGTTGGCGATTCCTTTAAGCGTGTCCTTTCGAATGTTATTCTAGAATAGCATCGCGCAGTTTCACGTTTTTGCCCCTTTCGGCAGGACGTGGGTGTCTGCATATATTTTTTTTTCTATCCTTTTGACCTAAGGCTGTATTTCATCGACCTCTTTCATATTTTTTGGGTATTTTTAGTTGGTGGACTTGAAGCAAAACATTTGAGTTGGTCAAATAATTTTCTTTTTATTGAAAATTTTTTTTTTTTTTTCATCCACCGAAGCAATATTTGTGTTTGAAACAAACTTTTTCGAACTTTAATTCAATGAAATGTCTGCATGACGTTTTCTTAGTTTCTATATAGTCGAATATGTCATCAGAAAAATCAAATCTGCGTTGCCATCAATTGAATGGCATAAAATAAAAAGCACAATAAGATTAAAGTATTATTTGATGTGTCTGTGTTTGTAAAAACATTATAATACTTTTTCTTATTTCTATGTATTAAAAAAACTCAGATATTTTTGACCCTACGATTCAACGAATATTTCAGGGTTCACTTAGGCCAACTTTCCTCATAGAAAATTACGTACAGGATTTACCCTTGCGAGGATCCCTCGTTCCCTTAACTGTACGACTGGACTCCGAGCAGGGTTGTCTCAAGAAAATTGCGAGTGGTCTCAAACTATTCGACAAAAAAAAAGGCTAAAAAAAATGACGAGAGAAACCCGATGAAACAAGATATGAAACAAGAGAACATTCGACGATATTGGTTCAGTTATTCGGGCCCGCGTCATCAACGATACAGTTTTATCGTTTATTTTTACTGGATGAAATCTCAGTTGAGGCAAAAAGCTTTGAATCGTAAGAACTTTCAGTGACGCATATCAATATATAGTTTGTACGTAAGAAAAATGATCAGAGAACCGAATAAATAAAAAAAGACATTTTTATAATTTCTACAAAATATGACTCGCATCCCTTCCACAATTTCTCAACGTACCAAACATTAAATCGTTCTTTCACGAGCGTTTATAACCGCAGGTAAAATGAAACAATTTCATTGACGAAAGGATAAAACCGCGCGTGTCTAGACGTTGTAATCGAATTTCAAGGATACGTAGGGTATGAATATATTTCAGCTGTTTAAATCTTGGCCCTCAGGTGTCGAAGGCTTGCTCCCTGCCGACAATCCTGCAGAGTCGAATGACGGGACATGCTCGTATATGAGAGAGAAAGATTCCTGTGAGATACAGTCAGGAAGATGAAACAGAGAGAGAGAGAGAAGGAGAAAGAAAGAGAGAGAGAGGAATAGGAATGAAAGAGAAAGAGAGTAGGAAGAGCACGAGTCCTTGGTTGGATTAAATTTGTGCAAGTGTGCGCAGCTTCGGAGCTCCATGAATATGGAGGTTCTCGTTATTATATGCTTTCTATCCTCTGTTGTAACCCCTCGAAATGTACATATACACTCTTGGTTTGGACCTACCACACAAAGACAAATATATTCGCGTGATTCACGTACGTGTGAGAACTCCACGAGTAACCAAGTCTTATATGTTAATATATATGTATATATATATGTATATTAAAGTGCAAGGCTATGTATGAACCCAGATTCGGATATGCAAGCGTCGAGAGACTCGTACGTATTCTGCTCCAGTCTTTCATGCACACATTCCTAGTTTCCTCTTTCTCTCTCTCTCTCAATCTCTCTTTCTCTTTTGCTCGATGTCTACTCTGTACAACATCAGGTTTTGCCCAACGCCCCCAAGCGTGTCCCACTGTTGGTTTTATCGTTTAACACAAAGTTACCATGAATTCCATAGGGAATACGTTGGCGTAGCATCTCCAGCAGTTACTCGCAACCGAAAGCCTCGGAATGCATGACGTTTTATACTCTGCAACACTAACGTTCAATCAAATATTTAGTACATATTCGTACAGGCATTATGTGGCAAGCAATTTATTGCCAAGCTTGATTACGAGTGAATTTGTCGTCTGATGTTCGTTTCATTTTTTAATGAAAAAATAATATATGTCAACACTCAGTCTTTGACCAATTTTGCATATTTTTTGTTTGGTTCATTATGATGAGACTTTCTAATTAATGCTGTTATCCATTGACAAGTTTTCACCACACGTCGAAACCTCCAAAGAGATGAAGTCTAAACTTATCGTTAATAAAACAATGGATGATGTATTGATGGTTCAGAGACAAGCTGACGATGAAAACTGATGCAATAACATAACCTATAATCATATATGTATATTGACATCGATGGATACCATACATTGAAGCAAAAGTAAGAGGTCTCGAGTGTCAAGTAAACTTCACTGTGAAAACCGCGAACGCGATAGCCGTTGACGTTATTAATGATGAGATATTGTCGTGGTCTCTCTCTCTTGTTCATCCTAAACTCCCCCAACAGTTTCGCGTGTCCCTCCAATTTAGGAAATACCCGTCGTTGCTGTGGTTGCTTCCATTGCTCGGCTACCCTATCAGACACAATGCAGTTTCAGCTTTGGGTTATCGTTGCAATAGTTACAGTTTCCTCCATGTTATTCTATTAACGCAAGTCAATATATATCGCAGGTAACCATCAAAATAAGTCTATGGTCGTGCCAACTATAATTCCTGTCAAAACAAAAGTTGATGTCAAAGAAAGACTTCTAAGTTCTGCCCATTGGTTCGTCAACAATCGACTCGACTTTGAGATCAAATGTTCCAAAAGTTCCATCGTCTTTTCATTTTTTCTTTTTTTTTTCCAGAGAACTGGATTATAACGAATAAGGGAGTCAAAAAAGCGAGCGAATCTTGAGATAAAATCCATGCAGGTATAAATCGAGCTAGTGGCTTCATTGCTACTTGAACCTCATTGAAGGAGCACTATCGAAGGAAAATGGAAACTGAGGTGGAAACGATTATGTAGTTAATAACAATTTGCCTCTTATAAGCACATTTCTACGATCCAAAACTTAGCTCCAGCATTGGTCCAATAATTACCAATAATTACCATGCCTCTTGGGTTATATTGGTTCCTCTTGAAGGCACGTAACTGTGTAGATCGTGTATTCAGAGAGGAGAATGTTTGAAGTTGTATCCCGAAGAGTGTAACAAGCAAAATTAACTCTTGGGGACTGTTTATGTTTGGATAGAATGGGAATTACTGATCAAGGAGTGATGCAGAAAAGACACGAACTGTGTATAATCCCAAGTTTGGCTTTTAATGTCTTGTGTCTACAGACAGGAAATACATTCTGAATATTCATGACAAAGTTCGCAACCTATCAACATATTGTCCTTTCATTGATTTCGAAACATTTTCGTCCAACACAACATTTTTAACTGTTCATTAATTAGGACAGAAAAATAGTGGTTCTTGTCATTTATTTTGTTTTTGCTTTAAAATGCTTTTTTATCCAGAGTATTGAAGATTAAAAAAAAAAAATAGTTTGGCCATGTGTCTGCGTCTAGAACATAAATTCCAATGGTCTTGCTCACTCTGCTTGAAAACTGTGTACAGGAATATCCAGAGTTTACGTAAATGATAGTGCACGCCATGGAAATTTAATGCTGCAATTTTTCGAAAGATTCGTCTTTCCAGCGGACTGTAATACCATCGACTATATAAACATCTTTCTCTTTTCCTCTTTTCTCACTCGTTTTTCTACATTTCTCTATCGTCTCTCCTTTCTCTTTTTCTTCGGTGCAGGCCTCCGTCACACCGGAAGCTCGAGACGATACTTATTCTATATTCTCTTATATATATGTATATATTTTCATATATACATATACACGTCGATATATATATAGTCAAGGCCTTTGGCAGAGCGACGACGTGACTGTGGGGGATGTGAGTAAATGATTTCGCGAAGTAAATTGGAAGACTCTCGGGGGATAAAATATATACTCAGTCGGCGCATACGATCCACTGAGATTGCTTGAGCTACTTTCCCCTCGACAGCAAACTGTACACTTTAACCTTCTTTTCTTCGGCATATTTCCAAAATAAATATATAATCGACAAGAATTTTTTTTTTTACTGCTTATCAGATATTAATGAGATTATTCAAATGATTTGAAAGCCTTCAATATATTTATAGCTTTTTTTGCATTCTTTTGCAAACTTAATTCAACTTTTTTGATAATTGGTTCACGAAACACGATTAAATATAATTATTTTAAATAATAATCTTCAGCTGCAATTGCATGGAAATGTCTGGACACTTGTCTGCTCTACAAAGCATTGGAGCAACGAAAAATCTTGCCATGTTTAATGTTTACATAGTATTTACGGAGAAGCCTACCTCAGAAATTCGAGGGTTTGGGCAAATATTATTTTATTTTTATGTCACAAGCCTATGGTCGGATTATCATCGTGTTTCTGTGGCAGGCTGGTTCAGAGAGTCCTCGACCCCATACTTATATGATTAAAAATTGTATAACTATACGGTAGGCCCATATTTCGTAGATTCGCTTTCGGGAATGAGAAGCTTGCATGACAATGGCGTTCAAAGTGCAAATTTTACGTTGGTCGAGGATTTCGAGAGGATTAGAAGGGATTTGGGAATAAAGTTTATCACGCCCCCTTGTTAAGGTTCGAACGTCCGCCAGCCGGAAAATTTAATCCTTCGAACGAAAGAGAGAGTTAAGCTCTCGCGTCGACATGTATAAGTACTTTTTGTCACGATTATGATTACGAGCAGGATGAGATCTGCGGCTAATGAAAAATTGCATACATTTTATCCAGACTTTTGGAGACGACGCAGTCGCTCGTAAGTGTTGAACGATAACGCAATCGGAAAATACTTGGGATAGTAGCAACCTTCCATTCCGAAATGAATTTCAAAAGAGAACGATGCTGAAGGGGTGCAAGAGGGCGAGTGATGAGAAAACGGACAAGTAAGAAAAAAAAAAAGATAACGAAAGAGTGAGAAAGACGTTAAATATTTCTCGGGTCACCGCAAGAGAGCGACGACCGATAAATTTAAAGCTTTTTTCTCCTCTCCGATCACGAGAATGGCAGGGAGTGAGAGTCTATCGTGCGAGTGTCCGGCGCTGATACGAGCACGTTGTCCTCCCTTGCCTCTCAACCCCGTACCGCTCTACCCTCGACCCCTTAACGCGCACCTCCCTCTTTCTCTCTCTCTCTCCCTCTCTCTCTCTTTCTTTCTTCCTCTTCTCCTTTATTTTTCTTTTTCCTTTTCTATCTCTCTTTCTTGCTCGTACGGCTATTGCTTTACCCTGATCACTGACAAGAGAAACGTACGAGAACATCGTCTCACCAACAACGGATATAACCAGTGATTGATTTTGCAAAAAAGAGAAAAACCTCCCACGTTCTTTTCTAACATACCAACGACCACTACGAGCTTAGCTAACATCACCGGTATAAATTGAAAAATAAGTTACACGTGCTTCTCCTCCTCTTCACTCTCGTCGACTCGAGCTACTAAAAAAATCATTGGAAATATGGATATTTGCCAGCTTTTTACTATACCGCTAAGATTTTTTAGCCACCGAATCAACTTTCTACACAAAGAGAATTTCGTACAAGAAATTGCTTCGCTCCCCAAGCGGAATAAAAGTTTTTCGGTATCGAGAGGATAATCCGTGTTAAAAATATGATAAAAAATATAAACATTATTCCACAGGGTTTTTCAAAGAACACAGTACATTTATCCCCCCTGTATTACATCGATTATCCTCACAACAATGAACTTCCAAACTGCTATATGCGCATACACCAATTTATCGCATAAAATTCTCTCGTCGCATGCATAAAAGCCATGACTGCATAAATATGTTTACTCTTCTGATGGTGTTCCTACGCCACTAAAATTCCTCGATTTTTTGTATTGGAAAATCTCAGTGATAATCAATGTAGCTACAGATTTTATTAAAGAAACGATTAATTTCAATGAACTCTTTTTTTTGGTTTGTTGAAAGTGACGCTTGTGAATAGCGAACCGATAACAAAACAGAAACGAAAATTTAATATCATCAGATCGTGGTGGTAGAAATATTCGGTTTTATTTATTTATTTTTTTCCTCCAATTTGTAATAAACGTCAAGTGGCATCAGAATTTTGTGAAAATGTTTTTACTTTTTTATTTTTTTATTATTTTTTTTTAATTTTTTTTTTATTGAAATTTTAGTTGATGTCGAAATGCCCGTATGCACACTGAACGTGAACCATATCCAAACCTTTTACTCTTTGACGTTTTTCGCTCACGCCTCTTGAGCTCGATCCTTCTATTTCTCCAACATCTATTTTTTCTTTTTATTTCCACTTATATGCTCACTATTTACTTTGTATTCATGTTATGCATCGAGGAAAAATATTTGTACTGTTTCCACACGATATGTTATCTTGAAACTCTCTTTATTTGATCTGATCTCGGCGCGTGCCTTTTTCTTGGCTGTTCCGTCTGCCGCACTTTTATTTTCGTTTTTCTACTCGTTTCTATACGTTAAGAAATCGATAAACGACTGGATCGACGACTCTTTTCCCGTCCCACACTCTGCTCACCGTGTACTCGATACTTAATTCGTCCCCAATTATCGAGAAAGAGCTCTCTGGTCCCCTGTCCCTTTTTCCTGCTATTTTTCTCTCTCTTTTCCTTACTATTTTTTCCGCCCATCTGAGCTCCTGGCTGTGCAATAACTTGGAAAAGTTTCGATCTCTTGAACATCAAAGAATCTAAAAGTTTCTAAAAACTGTTAAAAATTTTTTTTTTTTTCTTATCTCTTCCAGTCACCGTGTGAATGCTATTTTCTTTTCTTTTTTTTTTTTACTTCTGGTTGTAAATCGCAATGTGTCAATGAGACAGCTTGCGCATAATTGCGACAGTTTCTTAGAATAATAATTAAAAATCTTCTCAACTATTAGCCACAAACTACAAACTCATTAATTATGATAAAAAAAAAACAAATTAATGAAAGTTCGTTCTAGACAAGAGACACCCTGCATCATGCCGGCACACAAAACGGCTTTTTTAGTCGGAAATATCGTCATCTTGTGGTTTGAGATGGCTTCAAGAGAATACGGCCAATTTTCAAGGATGACGGGCGTCTTTTCTTGCCAATTAATGTATGATTAATTACCGACGAAGGATGGCACTTAAAATATTGTCTGGAGTGAGATGAAGAAGATACTCTGACACGATGAGTATCAGAACTGGTGCTGCACGTTGTATATCGTTTGCGGAAAGGGGAAGGACGTCGTGTCGGTTTTGTTAGCGAGAAGAAGAGCTCTTTCTCTTTCCCTCACTTCCTTTTTCTCTCTCTCTCACTCTTCTTCTCTCTCTCGCTCAACAGTTTTCTCAACAATGTGTTGACTTTGATTAGAATATTATTGGATCATCCTTGTCAGTCAGGACGTTGCTTCGATTAGTCTCACGGGAGATGGCTAATGACTGGAAAAGTGAAACAAGACAAACACCTTCCCACAGGGACATTTTCACTTTTCAACTTAGTCCCGACGTTTGTTTCTGATACTGAAACTCTAATTTTAGCAGCTCAACTGCGTGTAATTTTCGTGATTACTTACACGCTTTACTTATTTTGTTATTTTTTCATTTAATTATTGGATCTAAATGTCATGTTAGGAAAGTAGTGAATGACGTGAGGAAAACTTTAGGGAATCAAACTTCATTTGATTTTATTTGTTACCAAATATACGACGGAATAAGAGGAATAAAAAATGTTTAATGAATATTTTTTTCAATACGAGATTAAATATCGTCCGTACAAAAGAATGCAAAAACTTCGAACGAATGACAGTTTCGAAAACATTGTTTTTCATGATGTTTTATATCCATGGAATTCTTCGAAATACAACACATCAGGTAGTAATCCGTTCAGTAGTACCGTTGTGCTCCGATCGTTTTCGGTGATTGTGCAGTGATTGCCACGTCACTCACAAAATCAGCCCTTAGCGTTCGGCAAATTAACGCAATTTCCAAAACAAACGGCCGGAAGCGGGCAAAAGCCTACGTGCGTCCACCGCAACGAACCTCCTGCTGCCTCGTAGTAAAACAAAACGTGGACAGTTACGTATTTGGTAACTGGTGAAGAGTACAGCGTTTAATTGCCAGTGACCACGGTAACGGGCGATTCGTTTATTAAACCCGTCCCGAGGAGAAAAAAAATATTTTGTTCAGTACAAAAAAAAAAAAATACAGGATGAATTATTAAGTTACCAACAATGGCATCTCGTAAAATTCACCATTTTGTCAATTAATTAGAAACCAAAATGAAATGTGACCAGACAATCGTTTTTTTTTCCACTAAACTTGATTTTTTTTATTAAAAATTGTAAAACTGACGTAAAAAAATGGATGTATGGGAAAGTAGTGGTTACAATAACCATCAGATGGTTTAAAGTTAATTAGAAAAAGGATTTTGGCAAGAAATACAAAAGAAGGAAAAGTAAGTTATTAACCTCTACGTTATGGTATTAGTAAACTCGTCTGGATGGAGGGCGCACTGTTTTCGATTATAAGAAGGGGTGGTTGGCTTGTCACAATTTCGATTGTGAATAATTCAAGGATCGCCCAAAGGGTGCTGCGGCCTGATTTAAATCGTTTGTCTCGCTTCAATCACATAGAAAGGGGGAGGAAGAAAGAGAGAAAGAGAGAGAAAGAGAAAGAGAGAGAGAGAGAGAGAGGGCGGAGAAGGAGAAATAGGAGGAGGGAGACAGAGATTGAGATGGAAAGTCCTCGTTGAGCACGCGAGCCTGAGGCTTTTCCGCCCTATATTTCAATTAGTGCTTCCGACAGAACCACTACGACGCGAAAAAGCTTTCTCTTTCCCTCTACGTCGTTCCACTATTACACACTTATTCCCTCTCTCACTCTTCCGCAGGCTAAATTAATTGACGTTTAAGAACGAAAAGTTCGCTCTTGCTCGAGCCTCTGTAAACCCGCCGTCAATCCTCCAAGGCCGAGGCTTCGCAACTGGTTATTTTTCGCTCTGTACCGCCGCCAACACCGCCAGCATCGACAAGCGAGAGCGTTTACTTTTTTCAAAACAGACAAGTACACAGCTTATTTACTTAACCCAAGCTTTTTTTTCTACAAAATAAATGTTTATATTAAAATAACAGATGGGACGACAAACATTGTGAATTCGAGGTATTTTAATTGAGTTTTCATTTATAAAAAGACTCTCAAAACTGTTGTCTCAATTCCGAGGAACGCTCAGTAGATAATTTTCACAATTAAAACACAATTAAAATCTTCCCAATTCAAGAAATTTGGCAAAATTCGATATTTTTTAATGAAACTTTGTTTAACGATGAACTAGACATTGCGTTATGTTTCATTTAATAAAATTCAATTTCATGATCGATCGCAATGTTGTTTTTCATCAAAAAAAAAAAAAAAAAAAATGCGAACGTGGATTCAGGAGCCAGTGATTTGGCTATTCGTTACAAAATGTACACAGAACGACTCTTATATTGCTCGTTGAACCGATTAAAAGGTGTGTCAGAGCTGTTGGGCTACAGAGGCCAAAAAGAGTGAGTCGAAATACCCCTACGAAAGATACAAAAGAAATGTCGAGCCCGCAATAAAAGCTCCATCGTAAAGTGAGCTTTTATTTCGGAAAGTCTCAGGCGAGTAGCCCGCGGGGGCCTTACCGAGCGAGCTTTCTCTTTGGAATCTCCAACTTTTTCCCTTCCCTCTCGCGTTCACCCTTTTCTTCTTATTCTCGCTTTTTCTATTCGTGTCTTTTTTTAACGTACATCTGTCTTTCTAACCGGGCTCGTAGCATCCTCATCTTAAACCTGGAAGCTCTGGTCTGACAACTCTTTCGTTTACTTGAGAAAGAAGGAGAATTGAAAAAAAAAATAAAAAAAAAATGGAAAAACCGAAATAGAGGAAAAGACGATGAGGCAAAGATGGAAAGAGGCATTCGAGGATGGTGTACAACCCGATCGTAGAACTTGTATACCTTGCGCACTGAATCGGTGAATTTTATTTGTTCAGTTCACGAACGCCTCACGCTCCTTTCTCTCTATGTTCACAACGTTTGTACAAAGTCACACACCGAAAAATTGCACAAACCATCTCACCGTGAGATTTAACTGAATCTTCTTCGTGGTTCATGTTCGACGTTCTCTTCAATATGCAAAACAAGATTTTAATGTGTTTGCAAAGATCAAGAATATCTTTATTGATCGTTGAGTAATAAAGGAGAAATGATAAGAAAGTTGATAGTGTTTTTAAAGAATTTAAAAAGTCGTACGGAGACATCGAATTCAAATTATAACGTGACAGCAAAAAAAAAAAATCAGGGAAATTATGAAAAATATCTTTAAACATCGAAACGTTCTCATCAATTTTTTATTTATTTTTATTTCTTTTATTTCTCGATTCCTATGAACTGTTGGATTCAAAAAGTTCTGCAGCGATCGTCTGGCTGATTAATTTCTGACCGTTACTAGAAGGAGTGTCGCGTTTAAATAAATAAATAAATAAATAAAATTTACATAAGGGTTCGTGCCTAAAATGTTTCGACGGTCGTTTGACGGGAATCATTTGACAGATACATTCGTTCTTTAGCTCCCGATAGTCAGTTTTACGTATATTTTTTTTTTTTTGCGTCTGGGGTAAATCTCACAAATCCTTCGACAATGTTACGCGTTCACCACGTTTTGCAGGTTAGCGACTGTAGAGTAAACGCAGGAAAAAAGTAAAAGAAGGCGACACTGTTGGGGAGCCTGAGAGTTCTCGACACCGACCACTTCTGTCACCGTATATATCCGAATAATTTTTGTAAATTGGTCCCATATGTACGAACGACCCCAGTGAATCCACAACTAGATGTTGAGCACAGTTTTTCAGCCGATGGTTCTTTTTATACGTCTTGTCCTCCGGAATCCCTGGTATCTCATATTCTCCCTATTTTTTTTTTTTTTGGCTATTGACTGTCTGCTCTCATGCCCCTACGTTTTTCTCGAGACCTCTCCATTTCCGTTCAATTCTTTTTTTCCCTTGCTCCACGTTCTTCTTCTTCTTCTTCTTCAGGATCCTCGTTTTACGGATGTTTCTTTCTATCGTTCTCCCTTATTTCCAAAGCATCCCTTACATATCATGGCCATTCTATTTCGGGAGCGGAATTTTAAAGCCTGCTCCTGTCTAAAGTACGTTCCTTCTCTCTCGTCGTGCCTTTCGGTCTGCCTCACGAACAAAATAAAAAGTACTTTATGGCCGTTTTCAAGATACCCGTTTCGTTTTACCTCTCGCGTCCTTACATTCAAAAAAAATAATGTATCGCACCCCCGCGCAAGCCTTCGCGATCTACGACAATGCGAAAAAAGGGAATAAAGCGCGTGTAAGAAACGTTGCCGAATGGGGAGTGGTAAAACATGAAATATATGCATCAGGGGCACGTGAGACGTAGAGAGTGTTAGTGAGAGAGCACGAGTGAGACTCGTGACGCAAACTCCACATTGGCACTCTAAGACGCAGCCTTTTCTTACTTAACTCTGCATTATTTCTTAAAAGTACTGAAAAGAGTGCTCCATACGAATGTTCAGCTGTTTACAAACTACATTGTGTGTCAAGAGGAATGAGAAGCTCTGGCTGTGGGTATTGCTTCTTGAGACTCGTTCAGGCCTCTCAAAAATGCACTTGACTCCATCTCTTTCTTTCCGTCATCCCTGACTTAACACCAGTAGACACTTTTAACATTGCAGTCAGTCGCAATGCGAAAACTCTGACTCTGTGTACTATCCAAAACGAAGCATCGCATTGTAAAACATGGTAAAAAGTTAAGAGGAATCCTCCTCTCTTCTCCCTTCCGGTAGTGTTGTAACCGTAGGAATTCATGGGTAAACATAAGTTATTCACCCCGTGGCTTCCACTGCCAGAGAGCTTTAACTGTGCTCGCATAGCATAGTACACTCGGAAGAACAGCTGGGGATTCTGGCTGTGCTGCTTGGCATGAGACCACCCTATATGCTCGAAAAACACACACTGGGTGATCCGACACCGTATGTGGAAGCGTTACCTATCACGCTGAGCCTACTCTCTTCATCGCCACTATATGTCTGCGCTTTAATGTCATCCTACAATCCCGAGTTCTACCACCAGTTTCTCGATGTAACTACGAAAATGGAATTCTCGCTTGCTCTATGTGCAGGTGTTGTCTTATTCTATTATACTGCTATCGATCCAACTCTTCTGAGCTTTGAAGATTTATTATATTCAAGGCTTCAATAGTCTCACTTCATTCATTCACTTCCAAATTAACGTGTTGACTGCTATACGGAACTTACAAGCGTCCAGGTGCCTTACTCTTTGTTGCAAGATGTTGTTATGTTGGAAATCCGGGCTACGATATGTTCTTCGATACTGCGACATTCCGGTTTTTTAATCCAAGTGTTCTGATCCCGATAATGAACTAGCGGCAAACATTTCTCGGACACAATAATCCGGGCAAAGTGGGAGCCTTGAAACATCTTGGACTCTGGGACGTCGTTGTGTTTTTTTCACTACTATCTGTCTGTATGATGTTCTTCTCTTCTGTTCTTTTTCTTCTCTCTCAAGCTTCTCCTTTTTGATTCCGGCTCGAGTTTACCCAGAGTCATTTGAAAAGAACACCGGAGGCTGAAAAACGGTTTCCGAAATACCACATCAGTAGCTCCATTGGAACGTTCACAGCATCGTAAAAAGATCGGTTTCCTTTGTTGATGGTCAATACTTGGAGGTTACACTTGGTTCAAGCATTTGCAGCAAGTACGGCACCGAAAAAACAATTGGTTGAAGGAAAATCGAAAGAAAGAATGCAGGACACGAAACTGGTAACCTTAATAGATACCTCCTGCAACACGCGATTTATCGTTTCTTCTCGTTATATCTGTAGATATTGTGGAATACAAGTATTTTTCTTTGGTCACGGATGGTTTCGTTGATACGGAAGATGGGGTATGTGCTGAAAACGGAAAGTTGTAAGTGGGGGATAACTTGGATGTCTTTTTGTCGATACCGTGTATGCGACGTGAAATGAAACGTTTCTGAAGTTTTATCATACTGCATAGACCAGGCTGGTGTAACAGTTTTCTTCATGCCTTAGCAACTGGTAGATAAATCTGTGTAATGATCGCACTTCATGAATTCTGGATTTAGTTCTGAATTTGGCACTATTTCTTGAGGAAATCGAATGTACAGCTTCCTCTGGTGGCTTCACTATGCAGCAGATGATAGTCCACATGAATTAATGCTGTTCTATAGAGACAAATGTTGCTTTAATACGAATTTACCTATTGTAAATGACAGCCAAGACTTGGGGGTCTGTTTAACTACAGATAAAACAAGAAAACTGCATACGAGCAAGTAAAAAATCTTCTAGACGACATTCACAGTCGATCAGACAAAAGCTTCATCCTCGAATCCGTTTTTCAATGGCCACCCACGATATGGTCCTAACCAACCAGCAGTGGGCACTTTATGACCAGATTCGAAACAAAATACGAAACTCGTAAACCCGAGGTCGTTAAATACGCAGCCACGGTTCACTGACATACATGTATTCACTCGTCTACTCCGCTCATGTACACAAATTTATACTCCGTACAAAATCGTGGTCGGGATCAGTCGTAGAAGCAAGCGAAAAAGTATGTCCACAAAATCGGAAAGACTGAGCAAGAGCACCGACTGTCGTTTTCTGTTAAGCCTTTAACTGTGAAACCGTACCAACTAGCCCTCGAGAGCCCTCTCCATCAAAAGGATAGCTTTTATACCTTCTATATTTACGAGAGATGTTTCTACCGCCACCGACACCCCTTCGAGATAAGAGGGCGCGGCATGGCTCCTTCCTTCCTTTTTCACCGATCTCTTCAACACAACGCAGTATATACACACATCCATGGGAAAATATCTAAAAGTCTCTAATCTTTCCAGACTTAACTATCGAATTCTGGAGATTCCACTTAGAACGCAATATCTCCCAATGAGTGTGATCAAGAATTCCACTTCTAATTAGTTTCCAGAGACTATTTAATGCACTTGCTCAACAACGACGAAAGGAATACTCTGCCATCAATTATAAAACTTTAAGTTCTTTGCTGATACGATCAGCAATGACAAATACTATTGATACCACAACTAACCTGACAAAAGAAAAATGGCTGGTACTTGAATGGGGACGCGAAGACGCTTTGAACTTGTGTTAAGGAAGAATTCTGTACAGGAGATTGAATTTCCACTTTGGTGCTCTTAGCATCGGGAAGGAGCTTTCCACTCGTGGGGCTCTTGAAGAGATATCAACGTTTACTTATTTATTTATTTTTTTCTCTTCACAACAAAATCGGACAAGAGAGTAGGTTATAGTGGTAACCGCTGTGATGCCCGATCTGTGGCCGTTCATCATAAGACTCTAGAGTCCACGGAGAAAGGAGTTGAAAGGGCACAACTGAGATAGAAGAAAACGATGCCGTCTGACCGCTCGTAGTGCTCGATTCTTCACGTCGAAAAGTTTATTCCCACGGGTATAAGTGTTAGAATCGCCCGTAAAGGGACGAAAGTAAGCCGGACGAGTGAAGAGAAAATGTTGAGTGAGAAAGTGAGAGAAGGGAAGAGGAAAACGGGGTTGAAAAAAAGGACGAATACAGATATATACGTGAGTTGGTAGCACTGTGTGCGCTAGACGTTTTGTCCGTGGTGTAAGAGGCAAGTTTGCTCAACGTTGACATCGTGGTTATCGGCGTTCGATGGTGCAATGAACGATCAGTATAGAAGCAGTTGGTTCGATCTCTGCGTCCGACAGGGTTGGACTACGGTCAAATCTTGTATATACACATATATATAGATATAGATACCCAGACCCCATCGCACCTCTATTATATGAAGGTATGATGAAGAGAGGCTAAAGCTTTCTAGAGTTTGGTGCGGGAGCTTGATGTTGAACCATCCTGAATGTGCTTATCAGGGCGGTCTCTTCTTGCTTTTGGATCACCGCTGGTTATATACTAGCCGCGAACGTGGACAATACTCTAGTTTAGTTGGAGGAGCACGAGGAAGCAGAGGGAACCCCGTAGGCAGCGGAACCCCCGCCAGTGCGGTATAATGACGAGAGGGAGGCTGGCCCGGGTTGAGGAAAACGTGGACTGTAGTGACATACAAAGGTACCGGAGCTAGGTGCAGGATGGAAAACGGGGAGCGACAATAGAGCGAGTGAGATAAAGAGATTGAAGGTATGGATTGGTGCATGAATTCTGAAATGCTTGGGAAGAGAAAGCATGCCACAACACTGCAAAACTCAACCCTCACCCAATATCTCACTTGCGCTTCAACACTCATGCAGTCTTCCAATTTTCCCACCTCCCGAATCCAACTAGCACTTCGTTTACAATGGCACCCTTCCGCATGTATATGAGTACGTTCACGAGGGATTCTACGACCAATGTGGACAGCAACCAAGTGGTGTTGAATAAAGGGTAGAGAGAGGGATCGAAAGCGCAAAGTACACGCGTGGCGTGCACAACAATGCTGGATGATGCTGTGGACAATGGGGTTCTCCGCACTGCTACATCATGGACCTCAAAAGCCGAAACCAACTAAACCTCAACCCGCCTCCTCCCCCCACCTCGATCTCACTCTCATTCTCTTCCCCTCCTCTCTAATATCCACCACTCGCTCAGTCAACGACTGTACGATGCAGAGCCCATCATACCACACATGGAACGCGAACGAAAGCAACCAACCCTGAAACCCAACGACCAGACTCCTGACCGTCGCGGTGGTATGGTACGATGCAGTGACCGCTGTAACCCCCATCACCGTTAAATGCATAGCGATCTCGGCACCCAGACGTGTTCTCCTGGTGTTTGCTGCAGAAACCTGAAATCCGGGTTCTAGAAGTAATCCACTATGTTATATGGGCCAGCGATTCTTAATCTACTTTAATTTCTTGGTTAATGAAGCTCCTCGATAGGCTGATTAGAATTTTCATCCCCTTATTCCACATTGGATTATATTGAAACGCTCAAAGTCTCACCCATTTTCAATTACCTTCTGAATGTCTCTTTTGAGTATTCAGAACGGATGCAGACTCCAGGAGACGTCTAAACTGCAACTGTTTCCCATGAGAAAGAGTTGAATGGCAGGATCTTTTGGATGATGGTGGAGTCGGCCGTTGGCTTTTCCTCTCTCAATGTGGAACGAAAAAATACTGTATACACATGTACACACAGACACACATACGTTTATGTATCGCTAACGTTGGTGACCCCCGTGGGGCAACCTTCGGATCTGAGCACAGTGTCCTCGAGCTTTTCTCTCGGTTCCTTTGCCTCTTTTCTCTGCTTTCCCATAACGGAACTCATTTTCGCATTTTTCTCCTTTTCCTCATGTCCCAAGAGACTTTTTTTTGCTACCGATCTTTGCCGTAATGCCTCTAACAGTCGCTATCTCCATTTACCTCTGTTCTTTCCAATTTTTTTTTGCCTCCTTTTTTACCAGCTCGTTGCATATAAATGTTGATACAGTCGAGCTTCAACATTCTTAGCTAATGCATCGCTAGGGACGTGGACCAGATTTATAGCTTGCCAAGATTATTCTCTGAAGATTTATAAATAAATATAAGTCGTAAGGACAGAGAACGTTTTACGCTCGTTGGCTTCGTTAATGCTGGCTCGATGGATACGGCCTCGAGTTACTCCACGGGGACAATATAATTAACTGCGTCGTTGCCTGTTTCGCGGAACGTGACTCATCGATGAATGCCCAATAAAAAAAAAACATGCCATCGAAATATATTTACCGGTGGTCACAAGAGCCTCGTTTGCTTCGAGAAAAAACAACTATCTTTTTTCCCTGCTTCTTTCTAACCGATAAAGTTCAACGATTCTGCGGAGCATGACTCGCATTTTCTGGTACGATTACGATCTTGACATTATTTTTCTTTCTTCTTCAAATACTTCATGTTACTTATTGGACGGCGCAAGTATTTGAGTATCAAAGAAAACTTTACTAAACAATGCTTTTGCATTCCTGGAACAACACACGCGCGAAAATACTTCCAATTCCTTTTGATTAGAAAACAAATTCACATCTCATAGCCTGCCATGATTTTTCACTATTTTTACCCCATTTTCTCACACAAGCATACACTTTCGTAAAACATACGTTAAACTTGTATCGTTTCATGCATTATTATTTTATACTGCCCTGTATTCTCGCACGGTTAGCTCCTTTGGGTTCATCGACTGTATGATTAAGTACAACAAGAACTCGACTTCCAGAAGGGTAATATCTGCATTACGCTCCGTGCTACTCTCTGGGGTTCGAGAGTGGCATCAGTAGGGAGGTCACTGAGCTTGGCAGCCATTTTTCCTTTCTTTTGCGTTCTGAACCTCAGAGAAGAGGCAGAAAACGAGTGAAAAAACAAAATAGAATTCTTCATCCATTCCGTGCACATTTTGTATCACACCCGATGGAATATCGATCACCATAGGCACCCAAGGAATAGTGGGAACTTGATAATATTGTGGGCAATGATTTTGGCATAATTCATGCGATTAAGGGTTGACTAAAATCGAGTGAAATTACTGTAAAGTATTCGCTACATGGTTTGGCTAGTGAAATAATTCGATCAAAGCCTTTTTGACTCTTTTCTCCCTTTTTTTGGTGAACTTTATACAGGAACGAGGCAACCACTAAACATACAGTGTGTATAACCACGTATAGCGCTTGACCGTTTTTATTTTGATGGTTAGCGCTTACGCTGGATTTGCACAGAGAGGATATAGAACCGTTGGGATATTTCGAAGCAGCCGCTGGCTGAACAAGCCACGCTCATCGTTTTTAGGTGCACAGAGTTTTCTCATTCATGCTGGATTCGCAAAGGGCATTTGGGTATTGAGCCGGGATACTATACAGCTACGGAACGAGGGACACAGACAGTCGATTCTCGTTACCCGTGGCGTTTCGGCGAAAGCTGCCAGAGATGCACTTCCTCCCTTTCTCTCTCTCTCTCTCCCTTTTGCATCGGGAATCGATTGTGCCTGGGAAATATGCAACACAAATTGCATTCCACTGTGGGCTTTGATCATTGTGAACTCGTCGCTCTAATGGCATAGCCTCCAACCTGCCTTCACTCCTTGGCAAACACGTTTCGACATTAAAACAATTCTCTATCTCTATCCCTTTCTCTTTTACATTCATCACTTCACCTCGAGCTCGATCTCCAAATTTTTCGTTAATTCCAAATACAACTTACGTGGGAAAGAGACTGAGAGAGAAAATAAACATCGAATGTAAAGCATCTGGACACAAGATCGACGTGGTTTAACCGCGACTACACTGGTCAAGGAATTCCTTCGATGGGATCCTCGGTTTATTTGCATATGTGTAAAAACCCAATAAATTTCCTACTGGATCGTCGTTTACGACTGGACCACCGTTACTTTCGTAACTAACGACACATTGTGGGGTTGTCCCGACCAACAACCTTTTGCAACCCTACCGCTTAACCTTTTCGAAGTCCAATAAATTTTGCAACTTGAAGGAGGAAATAAAGTCATGAAATGAACGTCTCGACAAAACAAAAAGCACGAATGTTACGAAGCTGGAATGAAAGAAAAAAAAAATTAAAAAAAAAAACAGATTTGTCTAAAAACACGGACGCCTTTCGTTAACGTTTAAAAAATCACATAACATTCTTAATTATCTTTGAAAAATTTCGAATTACGTTTCAGAAACAAGTTGAAAAATGATTGACCGTTTCTTCAAGTAATTTGATCGAACGAGCTTGAAAAATTATCTGCAAAAAGTCATCGAAGAAATCGTATCGAGAATCAAGCCGTTAATTGCGAACGTTAATTGCTTAACTCGTCCGTCCCATGCTTGGCCTTCGTTTCTCATTCAAGCACAGAGTGACACGTCATAAATTTCGAGAGAAAGCTGTACGCCACTTTGGTCTAAAGCTGGAGAAGGTCTAATTAATCATCGTGAAAATCTCGTGTACGAGCTACTTCTCCTATGAAGGACATAACAATACAGTTATATTCTTTAAAACGATAAGTCGAAAGAGCATTTGTATAAAAGACGGTATTAATCATCTCTTCATGTACGTTTCATTAATACGAAACGCAAAGGATTGAATTAACAGTAAGAATTTTACGATGAAGTAAAATTCTGTATTTGAGAATGAAATTTAGATGAAGAAATGTTGCTTTTTGTTAACGGATTCTCGAAAACTTTAATAAAAAATTGAATAAAATTTTTTTTAGCAAGTTCCAATTGTTTTTTTCTTCTTTTTTCTTTTTAATAGAAAAGTTTTATCTCAGGTTCGCGTGTTATTCGGCTACTATGAGAATTAAGGGTGTACTCTCGTATGACGTAACGTCGTTTAATTTTCACCAACTACTCCGTAGCGTAACCATTCAAAGCTTTAAATTGTAGTCTGGCAATATTGGATGTAAAAAGAGAGAAAAAAAATCGTGCCCCCTCGTAAATAATGTCTGAAAGTCAAAAATTGAAAGCTTAAGAGCACGCTGTAAATAACGTCGATGGCTAATGTTGCATGAATGCGATAAGCTGGCGAAAGTTTGGCGCTTACAACAGCCAACACCCCACAGCTTGGCTGAGAATCATGGTCTCGGTGTTTATCCGCTGTGTGGCGTTTTTGCAGCTACACATAACGTCGGTGTGTATTATGCAATATTACATTAAACAGCAGACTGAACTTTCCTTTTTTTTTTTGTTAAATATGGCAAGCAGTAGAGCATACCAAAATTGAGCACTGTATTGCGATCATGAGTTTGCAATCGGCAAGGGGATGAGAGTGCCAGAAAAAAAGGTCCTTTATCCCCTTAGAATTTAAATCCTGCTACGTATTTCAAACACGCCTTTTTTTAAGGGACAACTATACGACAAATCACTTCCAGCTGCTTATTACGCATTCGAAACTGTCTCTTCGATAGTTTCGTCGAATTGAATATAAATGAACTTTATTTATTGTACGTCATCGTTCGACTCCCTGTTCTGTAAGATTTATAGCTGAAAGTTCACTTTCAAATCGTTTTTATTTATTTTTGCACCTTTTTTTTCATTGAAAAAAGGTTTCGAATGTAAATTTTGATGCACGAGATTCATGGAATTTTTAATCTTCTTAATTCTTTTTTAGAAGACGAAATTTTGACATTTCTGGGCTGCTCTGGATAGCATTTTCCTTTTTGTGTTCTTTCATCAATTCATTTGACGAAAAATACTTCAAGTACAATGAGACTTTATCGTCGCATAAGTGCATTTACATCATTGGATATTTGTTTCTATAAATTTGTTTTATAATTCTCTTCATTTTTTCTCTTCATCTCCACTTTGCTGTCTGCCAACAAAGACTCACTCTCGATTCTTCTCTTTTTAAACGCAAAATGGTAAAATATCCCGTACGAATTTGCATGATAATGAAACGCTCATGGACCACGACACCCTTTTCCCAAACTCCTCTCTTGCTGCGCGTCCCGAAATTAATGAATTTTAATAAGCGAGAGCCGTACTGTGATCGCTCATCAGCTCGTCTTTTTTCCTTTCTTTTTTTTTTTTTGTTTCCCTCATTCTCTCGTCGCGAACATTTGCCTCATGCCTATTTCCCTCATCGACGGTTTAACCAGCTTTTTTTTCTCGATCGGATAACCATCACGTTGGCCTCCTGCTCGCGTCCATCAAAAGTCCAACGTGCCTGCGTCATCCAATTTAATTCAACGTACCCAACTCGCAAATATTTACCATAATAAATATGTAATCCCGTTTCCCATGAGATCCACTACTAATTTCACTCTTTTTAATTGTTTGATTTCAGGTAAGCCAATGAAATATATGGGGACTGTGAATCGAGTGACAAAATAAATATTCTTACAAAGGTAAGTTCATTCATTGACAGAGCAAATGAAAATACGGTGAGAATTATAAATTTATTTATTTATTTGTATTAATAAATAAAGTGGAACCGTATTATTTATCAATGTTCTTTAAATTACGATATTCATTCATTAAATTTGGACTATTTCACAAATTTACACAATTAGAACCAAGGAAAGTGTGAAATTTTTCAATGGGTGACGAATACCCTGGTTCGAATTTGCCTTCAAATGTTTTTTTTTTTTTTTTTTTTTTTTCATTTTTTTAAATTTCAAATCGATATCGTTGTTTATTGTATCCCTGAAAAATCATGTTTATCTCGAGCCCCAAGCAATTGCATGTTCGAACGATTCATACGAAGCAATAAAACATACGAGGCAACTACATTATTGTACATATATATGGTCTCCCTTCGAGAAAATATATCTTTTTTTTTTATGACACGAAAACCGAAGACTGTTTGGTATATACGTCGAATATCCGTATATCGAGGGAGCAGGAACTGAAGGGAAGGATGCACGTAGAAAGATGCGGGAGTTGAAGTGAAAGAGTGTCAGTAAAGGTGGAGGAGTGAGGCGAAGATAAAGAAGGGGGTGAGAATAGAGAGAAGTTTATAAGTCGGTAATTTGAGGCACGGGGCACGTACGCCCGGAGCCAGATCTTTGCGGCGTTGAGATAAATCAAGTACCTACGTCGTGTCCCGGTCGCGCGACTGAACCCTCTCCTTTTTTGCCCTCCCCATTTGGGTGGTTTCATAGCAAACTCTGAAAATGCCTTACCGGAGCACGAAAATCTC
Organism: Campoletis raptor; assembly: GCA_948107755.1. Taxonomy (NCBI): domain Eukaryota; kingdom Metazoa; phylum Arthropoda; class Insecta; order Hymenoptera; family Ichneumonidae; genus Campoletis; species Campoletis raptor. The sequence goes on from OX403623.1 coordinate 20,844,117, forward strand.
TCGAAAGAAGCACGAGTGTGAGAATGGGTTGAGAAATTCGTTGCTGCAGTTTTATATATATATATATATATATATTTCTAGTTAGCCACGAGAGTAAGATCGACCACGATCTTTGCCCAAGCTCCGAAGAGGGAAGTATAGGGAACGAAGGCTTGGTTCCTCGCGCGGTTATTTATTCGGGAATTACCGTCGCTTATAATAAGCCCCTCTTTATTCTCAGGCGTCTCACGCGACCCCTTACCGTAGAGAATTCGTACATACAAACACTCGCCCACACGTATACACACCTCGAGAAAGGACTAACGCTCCTTGCGACCGGTGGAACAGATTTCACCGTGATTTAATGGAGTCCCCCGGTGTCTACAGCTCTGTGCTCCGGAAAATCCGCGACTGGGTAAAACTGCTCCTTAGCTATTGCTTTTTCCTCGAAAATTCTCACGAGATTCTTCCTCGCGTGCTCATGCTATTTTCTCTTAAATAGAAAAGGAAATAATATTTATATGTCTATAGAAATAGAGAAAGAAGAACTATCAACTATCACCAACAACACACCGTTCTAATCTTGATCCTGCTACGATTGTTCAAGCCACATCTTTGTGAGTTTCTTTTTCATTTTGTTGGCATATATATATTTGAGTGTGCGTTAACCACGAGGATAATCTAATCTTGTTCGGTGTGGTTTTCTTCTCCTCCTTCTCTTCTCCTTCCACGCTTGCGGAGATTACATTTTCGCAAATTTATCACGCCCTCCTCAGCACTGTACAAACTTTTTTGTTGATCGATCTACACACAGCAAATCTTTCTACCATATGTATTACTTATAGATATATATATTTATGTTACGTCAAGAAGAAGAAGAAGAAGAAGAAAAAAAGGGACGAAAGCCCATCTTGGTGGCCAAATAACGAAATGGTAATTCGATTGTTCATTCCATCCAAACTTTTGCTCCAGAATACGTGAGATTAACTTTTCCTCATTCGCTAACCCTCTTCCTTCCTCTTTTTATATCAAACCCTCGACCAGCCAAAAAAAAATACTGAATCATCGCATGGAGAAACTTTTTTTTTCGACCCGAGATTCTATCGCTCAGACAATGATTCCTATTTTAACTGTGTACGTGCACAATTACTTGTACACATCAAACTCGGAATATATTTCTCATACAAAATCCTAAGATCCACTTGCTTCCTTTGCCTTTCAATGTTCTCATGAAATTACTTGTTATAAGTTATGAAGAAAAGTATTTCTATATGGTTATGATATAAACTTCCATTCAGCCTGAAAATCTCAAAGGTGCGCGCGCACTCGAGTATCCTCCTACGGGGGTGTGGTCACCTCATCTCGCATTATATATCCAATTCGCGATGGAATCTCTGCGCGAAAAATTGACTAAAAGAATATCGCTCCTCCCCGCACCGGTAGTCAATAACATCGTGAGATAAAGTAAAAAATAAGGAACATCAAAAAGGAAGTAGAAAAGCTCGTGATACCCGTGCTTTTCAATAGCGTACATTTTTTTTATTATTTCCTCACGATTTAACTCTGATCCGCCAAACTTGCGCCTCGTGCCAGTGGTAACGATCCGTGAAGGTCAGACATGCAGAACGTTCGTTATACTTCAAAAACAAACAACTGGAAAATCTTTTATCTGCATCTCTGATAATGGGTCCTGGATAAAATAATAACGAAGCACATTTCATACTTTTCGGACTCAATATTTGTCAAATATTATGAATTTAATTACGAATTATAATCTCATCACGAAGTTCAACGAAATGGTGTTCGCAGTTTATTGACAGATACGAGAGATCTTGATAACTTTTTATTAATTTATCAAAACAATTCCCAACGATGTATTATAAAACTCTCGTTTAAAATATTTTTTTTTTTTTTTAATTTTTCATATTTGAAATGATGATTAAGTCGATTAGCAGCGGTTACAAAATGATTTTAATGGTTACTCATCTACGTCGAAGTAATAATGGAAATATTAAACGATCGTTTGGATATCGCGTGAACCGAGCATGTATTTGGGATCGAGTTGGATCGATGATTGTATATGAACTTTTCGAGCTTTTTGACAAGCAAACGTTTCGATAATGTGGCATAATGTTTCTGTGCGAGTAAAATAGCTTCAATATGACTGCAATCAGACGTGAATATGAAGCGTAATTGCTTTAAATACTAATTGACACTGGAAACGTTTGATATTTATGCAATCATGAGCTTTCATCCGATTCAAATGGAAGATAAACTTATTTTCTGTTTGTTTATTAAATTTTCTATCAGAGATATTACAACAATAATGGCAATGGTTATGACGATAATGATTTTAAAGCGAATTTTACAAAGTGTAATAATATCTATAACAACAAACGTAACCATTTGAATAATAATCAACCACTTTGTGTAATTTTATGATGAGATAAGCTCACCAACGTTCATTGTACTGCGAGTTACACAGTAGGGTTATTTCATTACCTAAAGTTAATTGCAATCTCTTCTTCTCTCTCATCGCAAAATCCCGATTGGTTGGATAGAATTTATAAATTGTTAATTCGGCGTCGATCAGGCCAGTACGTATAGTGAACGCACACTGCGTGGCTTTGTCCGTCTCCCTCTTCGTCCATGCCAGAAGGTCTGGCTTTAAACCAGCCGGGAATTTGGACTATGGAACGAATGCGAATGAGCAACGAGGGAGTGAAAAAAAAGAATATGGACAAAGAGAGGGTGGAAGGAGAGGGAGAGAGAGAGAGAGAGAGAGAGAGAAAAAGAGGAAAGAAGCGGAGGGACGGAGAGAAAGAGAGAAAGTGAAATAGAGGAATTGGCAAAAGTTTCTACGTTGTCAGGATGCAGAGCACAGAGAACTCAAATAGCATCACACACAGGATATACGTGTCATGAGTGTGAGTATTAAGCTTGTTGGGATCCTAGAGGATTAACAGTGTTTACGATTTAAGCGTATTTACCTCCCTTGCGTTCTCTCATAGTAGTGCGGAGAGGGCGGCGGCGGGAGGGGGGGGGAGGGCTAGGTTGGCCCAAGTACGAGGGTTTGAATAAATCCTGTCAGGGTTAAATCGTGCGAATCATACAACAGCCTAAAGAGAAAGAGGACGGAAGAAGTCATGGGAATAGGAAAATGAGGCAAAACAGAGAGAGAAAATGGAAGGGAAGGTTTGTCGTTTTGTTTAATCCGGACCTGTACAACTATGCGAATTATTGAGGACCCTGATCAAATTTCCCGCGTTACAAGATCAAACAGCATCGACAGTACATGAATTGAATTGCTATTGAATCGAAAGTCCATTCGTAAGGTAAATATAGATGTATATTCATTTGTTTGTATGTATTACATTGTTACATATGATGACGTGCAATGTTTCATCATGACGCTCATATTACCCACCTTTAGGGGGCTTAAAATAGTCAATAATCGCGACGAATGACGTTTCGGAATGTTCATCACATATTTGACTTTCTCTGTCTCTCTCTCTCTCTGTCTGTCTCTCTCTCTCTCTCTCTTTCTCTGTCTTTCCAAAATGTTAATTCTCTCCAAGTCAATAAACGTCTCTGCTCCTAATACCGTGTGATAGGAATTTAATATCTGTAACTTGACACAACGAGTGACTGACACGAGTCCTTTTTTATTTGTTACTGCAAGATATTAGGACTCATCAGAGTGAGTCCGGAGTCGTATGTTTGGGTCCCTTTTAGTTTGGAATTAAAAAATGACTTCTGTCACCTGTTGTATACCAGGCCAAAGATTCGTATAATATTTTATGTGTATACTTAACTATAGATATTTCTGGATCTGGAAGGAAAACAGAAACAATAAATTCACTGGTGTGACGAATGACTAGACTCTCTTCACGCAGGAAGGTTAGTAACTAGGATGGAAGGAATGGAGAAGTGTCAAAGATTAAACAGAGCGAGAGAGATGAAATCGAAAAAGAAAGAGACGAGAGAGAGAGAGGAAGAAATAATTAGTTACACACGTATATTCAATGAAACAGAGAAAGAGAGAGGAAGTCTGTGGTGCGCGCGCATTACAGTTTCGAGTTTCGAGACATCGCTCGTTTGTATCGCGGCTGTATCGATTCTGTCCTTCCAGCAGCAACCCTCTCCTCTCTACAGTCGTTCTCTTTCCATCTCTTTGATTTCCCCTTTGAGGGGTAAAGCCTGTATGCCTGGTGATACTTTTCCTTGGCATCTCTCGTCGATGCAATCAACGCTGAATTGATCATTAGAAAGTCCGGAAGTTTTTTTAAAACTAATGGTTAGAATAAAATGAAAAGAAACGAACTGCAAGGACGAAGGGGCTGGTACAGCGCGTTTAATATGTATAGCTCACTTTTTCTCCTCCACACCACTCTTTTTTTAGTTCCCCCAGATGTCGTCCTGACAGGCAATCGGGTCACTGTAGTTTTATCCCGAGTTACACCCCTCAAATCTACCCCTCGACCGGGTATTTCGCTTGCTAGTTCACCGCTCGCTCGCCAGATGGCATTACTTGCCAATTTTCCACCAGGAAAATTCGTCCTGCCTGCCAGCATGCGGTACGTTTCCTGTCATACGTTGGTAAAGTGGAAAACGCTTTTTGGAAACCTCCCACTGTCTCTCTCTCTCTCTTTTTCTTTCTCTCTCTATCTCTCTCGCAACCCCTTTGTCTCACTATCGCTATCTACCACGATTGCTCTTACTCTCATTTTACCCTCGTGGAATTTTCCTTCCCTGGGTTCACCGAGCTTTCCACAAGCACCAACAGCTGTCACGAGTCGGTAAAGCTGCTCGTCCCCGACCGAGTTTCATCGAAATTGTAACTTTCTCCCTCCCAATTATTCCCTGGATACACTTTCGAGAGTTCGACGGTGGAAAAGTGAGATCGGATCAAACCGCTAGATAACCCAAACGCAGTATCATTTACGGATCGAAAGAATATGAAACACAAAATGAAAAAGAAAAATGCATCGAAACGTCAGTCTTATGTTTTTGGCAGTTGCGTGCGCTCCCATAAGTCCTTTTTTCTGACTATCAGAATAATATCATCACAAAACCACCCCAAAAATTTTAACTCGTCTCGAGTCTCCGCTAAGTTGCGTTCTTTCGCGTGGCTAAGCGTGACCCGTCAAGATAATATCGTGATTCAACCAATGGATAAGAACTCAACCCCCAACCAATTCACCCTTCCGTCACACGCTCTCCCCAACTAACAAGCCTATTCCGTTTCGTTCTTTATTCCCCAAATTAGTGAAAATACAACAATAAATATTTCTAATTATCGAGCACGTTGAGACACTTTTCGAATCAAATAATTTTTTCTCTAAAAAACTTTAATTGAACGGCATTTTTGCAGCCTTTTTTGATTTTTACATATTGAACTTTATTCTTTTTCTTCTTTCATCCCAAATGTGATGGCAGAGTAAATTAATAGACAGGAAAGAGATCGCATTGACATTTGAGAACCAGTTTCTAGTTGCTTCAGGATTTTTCTCTCCTTCGTTAACAAAGTGTCAAAAAACCACAATATCTATCGAAATATAATTTATTATTATTTTTTTATTAATATGCATTGAAAAACTTTCAAGAGTTATTTACCATTTTTCTTGCTTGTACTTTTCTTTGTTATTTAAACAAAACAAAAAGTATGTGCCATGACGCTATTAACCTCTCTCTCTCTCTCTCTCTCGCACCCACGGATTCTCCCTGACCCGAATAGTACGAGACTCGGGGTGCGCAACACCGAGATTTTTTTTGTCCCCACTACCGACCCCTGATCAGTAATGTTGTGCATATACAACGTTGTGTGCGCGTCAGCATATTACGAGTGTAATATGCAAACTGCCAGGCGTAACGGTACAGATAATAATTATTAATGGACGAAATCCCAGGTTATTATTAACAAGCGTGATTCGTTTGAATTATTATTATCGTCAGTGTTGCAGTACGATTGCTATGCTTATGATTTTCATTTTCCCTCTGCATGCTTTCCCCTCGGATGCTCAACGGTCAAATCGTGCTTTTCTATCTGCGCAGTTGATGTACTGAAACGTTTAGATATTTTGATGCATGAAATTAATTTTAATACCGGATTGACGAACTTTCTGAATACTCTCCCCATTATTAGTTACTCCATAATGCGTGGATTGTTTCAAATTTCGCACAATTTATATACAAGCAGATTTATTAATGATTCTAGACTGTGAGAAAATGGAATAAAAAAACTATTTAATTACGTTTTTTAATCTTTTCTCTTATCCTGTTTCCTATATTTTTATATTTTTGCAGAAAAAAATTTGTTCGGTTGATTTTCACTCAAAAAATTTTGAACCGATTTTGACAGATCTTTCTGAATGATCAAAAATCCAAAAAAGAAAAAGACCAAACACTTTGCTTTATCTTCAACTTTAAACAGTCACCAGTTTCTAAAAAAAAATGAAAAAAAAAAAAAAAACACCAATTATCAAATTCAGAGATAATTGGTGTGGTACCAGATGCGAAAAGAAACAAAAATAACAGCTATTTTTGTGAAAGTGTAAAAATTGATCAATTTAATCATTTTTATTTACTAAATTATGGTAAATTAGTACATAATTATTATTAATATGAGAGTTGCATTAACAACGAATTTTCTGTCCGCGGGCGAAGCCATTGGCATCGTTAATAAAACAGACCATTTCGAAAGCAGACCATGGAAAACGAATGTGCGTACAAAATTTATGAAATTTTTTCAATTACCGTATGACTCATGGTGCCCATCCTGAACAGCTTTGTCACTGAATTCAAAATGCAAATGATTCTGAATACAATTAATTGTAAAACAAACATCGAGTGTCGTCACCATTATCTCTGTTGATGAACTTTGTCGAAAACCTCCATTTATGGCTTCAAATTTGTCTGTTTTATTAATTTTGTTTGTGATATGATAAAATATATTCCATCGCGATATAGTGACTTGTGGGAATCAGATTCCTGATGAAATTAAAAAAAAAAAAAAAACAAACGTCAAAATTTTCTACTGACGACTAAAATGAAATGAACAAAGTTTATTAAAATGAATGAAAAATACAAAATTCCCATAACTTTTTTGCACTGTTTTCCCTGTATTTTTTATTCAAATGTAAATCGAAATATTTATTTCGTAATAATACTATATTTTATTAATCGTGTAGTAGATTTACATGGAGAAAACGAATCTGTTTCGTCAAGTAATATTAAAAATGCTGTTTGTAAGGAATTTTTGGAAGAGTTGCAAAAATTACTATTTCTCTTAGTAAATTTAACCTAAATTCTCAACATATGTACAAAATTGAGAGGATATTTCGAAATAACATAAAAAAATTAGAACTTGATGAAACAGATTCGTTTTCTCAGTCTTTGGATCCCATCACATGACTTTTAATTTATATTTTCTTCACCAGATAAATCTTTACCTTTTTTTTTTTGCTTTTTACTTTTCGTTTGGATCTACGTACGGTAATTCTAATATAGAAGATAATCATAAATTTAGTACATCCACTTACTCAATTCAGCGGTCGAGCTCTGGTGAAACGTGACCTACCTGAGGGTTCCTTCGTACGATGATAATGGAACGCGTGAGTTGCGTGAGTATAACGTTGTTCTGTTTGGCTATGGGGGTTTGCGTACCTTCTTGTCATGTGGGACAACCAGTGACACTTTGAACCCTTCTGTTCAGCAAGCCCGACGTCACACAGCACTAACTGTGATGTCGCATAAACGAATATCGTATTGCGTGTACGATAGTGATCTCCGGTACTACATAGAAATATATAAATCTACATATTTAGTAAGTACAATGAGAGAAATTTCTCTTACAAACAAAGCCTCGAGTTCTCTATGTTTCTTGAGACAAAAGTTCCTCTGCAATATGATCGTGAAAGTGTTACCAACGAATTTACACGTCGATCTAAAAAAAAAAAAAAAAAAAAAGGCTCAATTCGAGAGATAATTAGTTTAGTTGAGTAAAGTGAATTGAATTTGTTACGAAATACGAGCCTTTGGAATATTAACCAAGGGAGAATCAACTACAACGAGAATATCTGGCAAACAGCTGAAATATGAATACCACTGAATACAGAGGACGTATTTATATTGGTTGTAAAAAAAAAGAAAAAAGAAAAAAGCGTGGCCGTAAAAATCATGTTAAAAATCAGCCGCACGGTCGGGACACGATGATAAACGTTGCGTTTGAGTATAAATTCAATGAGAATGGAAGCGAATGTGAGACTTCATAAGAAAAAATCCAACAATGTGGTTGTATCACTGTAAAATGCTCGTAAAAGAGAGTAATATGTAAAGAGAATGCTTGTTAATAAAACGACAGTACGAGGGTTGAAAAAGGCTCGAGCGCCTTTTGTTGTCAGTGGAAATTTTATACTAGACGTCAAATGATATCGCTATAAAGAGGAAGTATTGAGATAAATTCCGAGGATATTCCTGGTCACGCCACTCTTCTCTTTACCAGCTCTCAAATAACCCCCAAAAAATTTTGCCTCACAGAATCCAAAGCAAAATGCGTCGTGTCATGATCTTACTTTTTTTCTTTTTTTTTTTTTTTTTTTTCGTCCCTCCAAGCGTAAGGTGTTAAAGGCGGATTTAATATCAGAGCCATTCGACACTCACGGGGATTTGCTCTCATCTCGGTCCTCCTCTCGTATCGGTTTCCACACAGCGTTGACTCGAAACCCTTTGACAAGATGACATGACACCTTGGCCAGACTATCGGAGCCTTTCTATTTCGCATTCTCACTCAGTACATACCCTGCTCATAACACCATGAATTCTCTGATATTCCACGATGCGGTTCTAGTCTCAACTGTCTCCTCGAGATCGTGGTCAGCCTCGAAAATTATCGAATTATTTAACTTAATGAAATATTGTTGAGTATTATCAAATTTCTGTGGCATCATATTTATTATGAATCGAAATATATTCAGCTTCGAATTAATAAACAATGGCGCCGTGATGAATAACAAACAAGGCACTTTAAAGTAATTTATCGAAATTACTTGAAAGTGGAAATATCGGGACGTTTGACTGCAATAACTCCACAGACGAGTCAATATTGATTAAAATTAAACGAATGTTTTAAATTGGTACAACGTTAAATCCGATTAATTGAGAATACAATCAAAAGTGAAAAAAATAGTAGATGTTTAATTTAATAAAAAAATTCATAAAAAATCAGTCATGACCACGATTTAAGGTAAAAAAATTTTCATCGTTGAGATCATTCGAGTATATTTATTTTCTGCAACATCGTTCAATTAATCTTTTAGTATCGTCTTCGTAATTAAATTATTCTGAGTATAACTAAAGTAATTGCTTGAGGAAAGAAATTGCAGATAGCGCTCTGGCCAACTATTCATTTTTACTACGAGTCATGATGAATTATGAATTAAAAAAAAAAAAAAAAAAAAAAAAAACAATGAAGCAAGATGAGGGGTTGAAATCATGTCATTCGAGGGCCAATCATCGTTGGCTAAGCGAACATTTTTTTTTTTTTTTTTTTTTTTTTTTTTTTTTTTTTTTTTCAGCAAAGAGAAAAGCGAGTGCGTGTTTCACGCGACCAGAAACCTCGCACTACGAGAACTCAACGGACACGCCCGAACCCACCCTACTCACTCTCTTGCCTCGTACATTTTCCAACCCCCATAGCGGAAAAGCCCAGCTAAGTCATTACTATTAATAACGAGACAGCGAGAACATCGCTCGACAGGGCGTGCTATTATTCATAATGATGTGATTCATTTCCCTGTTGGGCCAGAGAGAACTTGTGGTGTGCCTCTTCTCTCGCCACTTTTCTCTTCTTGTCTCCCCCCATTCATTCTTTCAACAATCTTCGTCTTCGTTTTCTCCGTTGGTTCGTCATTCGTTTGTGATCTTTTCCTGGCACACGAACCCTCTGCTTTTTCCATTTGCCTGCATCGTACGCGACCTCGCTACTTCATCTTTCACCTTTTTCTCCCCATTCACCATCCTCTCTCTTTCCATTTACCTCATCGTACCATCTCCACGGTTTACTCACCGAACCATCACGATTAATCGCATTATCATGCTAATATTAAATTTGTCCTACGTTACCAAAAAGCCTATGCAATATCTTTTCTTCCCCTCTCTCATATCGCCCTTTGTTTTCCTTCATCAGTCAAAATTTCTAATGTATATACGTTCTAGATACAAGTATACAAAAGCGTTTTTCTTCACAACAATATTATGAAAAGACCTTAGGAGCTTTTCTCAAATAAAATTAGGCTCGCAGTTAAAAAAAAAAAAAAAAAAATTCTGCTGTTATTTTAATGCCAAGAGAAATGAAAGTCTTGAATATTTAAAAAACGGCGCGACCCTCATTCCGATCAAAGTCTTCCAAAGTAATAATAAACTTTTATTAATATTTGTAACACATTTGCGAGTGTAAAAAAATAATTATAATTAACATATCAAATCGTGCAAAATCACATAAAAATGAGGCAATTCTCTCCTCTCATAAAAGAAGTGTTGTCACGAAATCTCGAAGTGCGAGTTATTTCTGAAGCTGATATCGACGTATTCATCAATTCATTCACCGACGATAGATTTATTGGCAATTTTCACTTTGGGTTTCATTTTTTTACGATTTTCTATAACAATGACCTAATTGCAATAAATTTATTCGAAAGAATAGACCTAAGAGTAATATTGTTATTAATAAAGATATAAAACAATAAAAGAAAAGCGCGCGGAGATGTTAGCAAAAGTAAGAAAACCAAAAAAAAAAAAAAGGAATTTCATCTGGATTTATTTCTGGATAATATCAATTTTCTGTTTCCCTCATTTCATCCCCCTAACGCATCATCTAAATCACTGTATCTAAATGACTCTGTGATGCTCTGCCTTTTCTGACCGAATTTTCGTTCAGTGAAGGTGGATGCGTGCATACAGACGTGAAGGCACGTACACACACGGAGGATTTACCGGACCTCTCGGTCCCTAGGGGTCCAGTGATTATCACCAAAAGGATGAAACCAGAGGCGAAATTTTCGGAAATTGTCTCCGGAACATGTGTGCCCTGATGTTTGAGGTTTAATGGCAAAAACCGTAGAAAGAGAGAAAAGGGAATAGAATGAGAAAGAGAAAGAGGAAAAAGGAAAGTAAACAGTGTGGGGCATAGGCAGAGGTAGTTCGGGAGGAAATGGTTCCGTAGATATGAGCGAGATAAATCTCGAATGCGGGTGCTTAGCGCCCTCAGGGACGATGCCGGTGTGGGCCGCGTCGTTCCCCCTGTACGTTTTCTCATTCTATCTCCTTCCTTTTTCTCCATTTCTCTCTCTTTGCCCGTGTACCAACGACAGTATCTACTGTTATACCGCGAGATCGAGCAACATGAAACGTGCGTTCAAGTTATTATATCGTTTCTATACACACTGTGACTATTTCACTACCACTGTGTGTCTATGTGTGTGTGTGTGTTTGTGAAAATATAAATAAATACATGTAAATCTCTCTGTATACGTAGCACATAGTTTTTTTTTTTTTTTTTTTTTTTTTTTACCGCACACGAAAGGTCTCACCAGTAGCTTATTAAAATTGAACGCCCTTAGCGTATCGCTCGGACATTCGCCCCGCATCGCTCGTATTTATTATCGTCTCGTGTGGCCTGGTAGTAGAAACATTTTTATTTCTAAAAATTATTCTACGTTTACTAAAGCAACAAGAACGAAAGGAATAGGTAGGAATAGAGAACAAGCGAAGCATCGAAGTAAAGAGAGAGAGAGAGAGGAAGAAAGAACCAGAAAGAAAGAGAGGAAGAGAGAGAGAGAGAAAGAAAAGGGAAGCAGGTTTATTGTCAACTGTGTACTTCCTATCGTTTTGCATGTACACGAAGATATATGCATGCTGGCACAGTGAAGTAACAGAGCTTTTCCATTTGGTTTTTACACTACGCAAGCAATCTTATTAGCATGCAAGAGGAATAACGTAATAGCAAGCGTTAGTTGTAACGTGTGGCCTTTTGTATCGAGCTAAAGAGGGTCAGATTTCGAAAATTTAAATCCCAATTACTTGCATAAATGAGATTATACGTTGTTGAACGACAAAAAAATGAATTTCATTAGCATGAAGAAAACTGATGAATTTTATAATTGCTTCTATGGCTAAGCAGTTTTTTTTGTTTGTTCTTTCTGCATTGTGTGTGTTCCCCACCATATTTTTGTTGATATATATTCCTCGGAAAAAGCAATCTTTCTTGTCACTACTACATTCAGAAATTTTGACTCATAGCTATCCAATGGAAATAAAATGATGGAACTTGAAATTTTCATACAAACATTTGTCAATGCAATTGAAATGATAATTATGATCGACCCTATTCTTATGATAAATACTCAAGCAAATGACGAGGGTGCTGCTTCACTCACTCGTTTGACTATCTAGTCATATGAACAGGTACAAGAGATACGGACGACAATTTTTCCACATGAAATCGTCGAGAAAAGAAATTCAAGTGGTTGCCGCGACACATACAGTGTACGAATGGATGAGCAAAGACTACATCCAACTTATACTCGGAGTATACTCTGTGTACACGTTGGGGAGATGGTGAGGCATGCAAGCACTATAAAAAGGGATGGAGGACCAAAATACACGACTAGGGTAGGGTTACATGGCTATTTTCCGAGGGCAAGATATGCCGAGAGAAAGCGAAGTAAGGCACACAAGGGGTTGGGGGAGGGGACTCAACTTGCCTCCTTATTTCCCAACAGACCTGCTACGCCAACTCCGCTAACCCTCCCGCCGCTCCTTCTCATCGCGCTTTTCTCTCATCCTCAACCCCTCGACCTGCCGCCTCACTCCACGAGAACGCGTTTCTCTTCTTCCTTCTTCTTCAACCTCCAAACCTCCCACCAACAGAAACGCCGCTTCTCTTCTCCCTCGTTCTATGATTTACAGCCAGCGGTTCTCATCCTTTAAATATACTATAATGGACAAATCGAATTTCAACCGTATCCTGCTACATCGTTACCCTTCATCCAGCTTTTCTTCCATTTATTATCAATTGTGTACCGCCTCCAAAGTGTCAATTGCTTCTCAAACTATCTCCGTGTCTCGTAAATCCAATTGATAATTCTTCAATTCCAAGAACCCTCGATTCATTTTAAATAAATTTTATTTTTTACAATTTTCTTTATATTCTGCAATTTGTCATTTCGTGAAAAAATTTTCAATTTTTTTTTTTTTTTTCTTTATTCTGTCCAAGGCTGATTAACTCCAATCATTTAGGATAAACTTAAAAAAGTGTTGAAATTTATTCACGCCTGAGTACTTTGAGATAAAATACTCAACTCGAATCTTTAACAAAACAAAAGAAAAAAGAAAAAAAAACGATGAAACATTTTCCAAGCATTTTCTATAACTGAATGGAAACGTTGGAAAGATTAAGAAACTCGAATAAGATTCCTTCAAGTAGTTATGCTCCCTATGTGGTCAGACGTTCCAAAAATAATTTACAATTAATGATATAAGTTGAAAAAAAATAGATTAATTTTTAAACAAATGTTATTAAATGGTTGGTTATGATTTGTGAAAATAAAAAATGAGATTATTTTGAAAGAATACGTTTAATGAATCTGTAAATTAGGTGTGAACTTTGAGATTTATCTTGGAGAACATTGGTCCGGTTGAGAGCACCTTGGCACGTCACGCAACTAGTTGTCGAGTGCAAATAGTCGAGCTAACCCATCCAGTACACCTTCTCTCTTTCTCTCACTATCTCTCTCTCTCTCTCTCTTTTTCTCTCTTCTATTCTCTTTCTACGTGTATATATATTTACACCCTTGAGCAAATGTGCTCCGGGTCTCCCAGACTTATTTCACGCCAGAACGAAGACAAGGTACTTCAGTAGGGCAGAGGTCGCATGGAATTCACGAGGGTATATCCAAAATTCGAAATTCAAGACAGATGAAAAGACAGAGAGAAAGAGAGTGAGAAAAAATATAAGACAAAAGGTGGGCAAGGTAGGGACGGTATTAAAATAAATCCAAATTCATAATTCTCTATTTCTTTAAGGACCTAGACTGTTATTGCTTTTTTGTCTTCTGTCACTTTTCTTTTTTTTACCATAAAAATCATTTGCAGACACTTAATCAAAATACTATTTGGATAATTTAGCGAAATCGTAACTTGGTTCACAGTTGCTTTTAAAATTTATTCTCCTTTACGAAGGAATTTGTTTTTCTACTAAATTTGAGATGGTAAAAATGAATTTATTGGCTGTTCGATTAATTAATTACTTTTTAATCATCGTTAAGGAGTCTCCACCAAATGCCAGTTTTATTGGCGCTGCATATTATGCGAATAATTTGCTAGATATTGTGTACAATAACGCGAGGGAACGAATGATATTCAAAGAGAATACCAGTCTGTCACTTTGCATCTGCAAGGGAGACGATCTCTCGCCTCACACGTAACTTAACACCGTTCACTCTGGTATCACATTCCATGAGAAATATTCGACAAGTAAACGCAACGGTAGCTCTGAACATTCACACATGAATATTCTCACTTACACGTAAATATATACAGATGAGGATGAAACATGAAATGCATTTTTATCCAATGCAAGTAGAAAAACTTTTTGATCTCACAATAAAATAGACTTTTTTTTTATTTTCGATTAATTTGCTCCGTTTTTTGGGACACATTTCTGTGACATGAAACGTCGGAAACTGTGGTCACGAATCGGTAATTTTTTTTTTCGCACAAAGTGTTACTGAAACAGACCGTGAGCCATATTTTTCCATTTTTAATCCATCCAATTTAATTTAATTTTAATTTAAAATTGTATTAAATCCAAATTTGATCGAATTTTTAATCCAATCTGTGAAACAAAATTTTTCAATTTTTAATCCAAAATTTCTATGTGTTTTTAAACAAACAATAAACTCGTGTACAAAATAAAAATGTTTAAGTTTGAACGTTATCCTGTTCAGGAAATCACTTTCAGAAGAAAAAAAATCAGACAGAGAGAGAGAAAGTAAAAATTGATTTGAATAAAACAGTCTTAAAAAAAAATCTTACAGAAATAATTAACTCAAAAGCCTGTCGAGGCAATTAACTATTAATTGGTATATAGACAGCAAGATAAATAAACGATTTAAAGATGCAAATATGTCGCTTAAAGTCGACCGAAAAAGAAAAAAAAAACAAAAAGTTGTTTAACAGTTATGGATAAAAATTCAGTCATCAAAATAGCAGAGATCGACGTTATAACTACGCAAGCGATGGTGCTAGTTCACATGCTGGAAGGATTTTATCGGAGCTTATACATATTTCCCTGTCGCAGCTAACAATCTTGATCAATTATTTTTCTACTATCGTACTTTTGCTAAAATGCTTTATTTTATTTTCAAGATATGATATTCGATAACCATAGATTTCAATAATAAAGAAAAAAAAACAGGAAAAAAACAGTTTATTACAGACAATTGAGATATTTATGCGTTTTAATGCATCATTTTTTCTTAGTTAGCGACCTTTTTATTCTTTCCACCGTTCTCCTCCGCACAAATACGTCTATTAACGTGTAAAAATATAAATATAAATATTTATGTATTTTTTGATCTTTGGATCTTTTTAGTGTCATTCGTTATTTACATAGCAATATTATACACGTGACATTAACGAGAAATGGGTACAAAAAGAAACGTTCACGGCCGATGGCACCCTCTGGCCATCCAAAGTACGTGTATATATATATTCTGATACTAGCAAAGTGTACAGAGCCGAGTACAAGGAACTTTAAACGTAGCTATCACTGTCACCCTCCGTGTAGTTGCCTTATTGCTCATTTATTGGTGAGCTAACCTGGCACTATGTGCCAGTAAAACTATTGTCTATTAGTATAGCTTTTAGCAACTTCAACAGTCTACTCGTTTCTCGTATTCTGTGCTATATCCTTCGTACTCCGTTTCAGCCCTGAACACGAACCCTGTCCACCACGATCACCCTCAAAGCTAGAAAATCTTGTCTCTCTCACGGGGAGCTACTCAAATCTCATTGTACACGTAAATTTATATCTCTGTCTCTATACTCCTCTCGTTAAACCCGATGCACGAACCCGATATGCGTTTAGACACAACGCTGACACAACCTAATCCTATCGAGTTTCTTCTCCATCTTTTTTATCTTTCTCTCTCTCTCTTTTTTAATTTTGTTCCTGATGCTTGCAGGAGAATTAATAGCAACAAAAACAGCTGGTTTTTCGTTATGTTCGTTTCTGATGTCAAAATAATTGGGTGCAGTAAGCAAACGATGCTGAACTTTTAGCACATTTTTTACGAAACACCATTTTTTTTTTTTTTTTTTTTGATTTTTTTCTTAAGAAGGTTCACGCGCTAGGCATGCGTTGGACTAATTCCAAGTTTAATTCTTTAAAATTCGTATGAATCTTCTTAACAATAATACTCAACCGTGGGTAAAATTAGAGAAAGTTTAACCTAGAAATGGAGTTATTAGTTGTGAAAAATCGTCTTTTTTCGTAACTTCCCACAAGACCTCGTGTTAAAGTTGCGATTTTAAAGACTGAATATCTCGATTACTAGAGGGTGAAAGCTCCTCAAATTTTTTACACATTAAAAAACGATGCTCAAGAAGATTGACGCGAAATTTCAAAAAATTAACTTGCAAAAAATTGTATCTGATGATTTTGCCGTTACTTTGTATATAATTATTATAATTATGGCGCGTGTACCTTGTTAAGGACTATGGAATTTTTGTTAAGGAATCTACGCATGTAAAATTAATAAAGACCGCAAGTAAAATGATCATCTTGTTTCAACATGAGGGTGTATTTAAAGAAAATATATATAGATGTAACAACAAAAACGTAATATGAAAAGTTTTAATACGAAACAGTGTATTTCATACAACGATAAAGTGAGAGATTCTCACTCTATTCGCTATACGTTGCTTGTTTTAGTAGCCCAGCTTGTATTATGATTATTATTCGGACGAACAGAAGAGAGGAGGGTGAGCTTTCGAAGTTGGAATTCTCGCACTCCATACGAGAGAATACGAGTTCCGTATAACGCCTGGATTGCGTGTTACTCGCTCGCGAGAATAACCAGCACGGTCTGGGCGATAAACGTCCGAATACGCGTAAAACCGACCCTTATCGTCACCCTTTCTCCTCCTCCATCCCCCTCTTCTCCTCATCCTCCAAACCCATTTCGTTCAACTACAAGCTCACATCTAGGACACACAACAGTCGCACTAGGAGACATCTCAATACGAATTCTTATCCTGTAAACAAACGTGTGTGTGTTCCATCAATCTTACAGGTATAAACACTCGTTCCTGTTCCCAAGACGTCTCTTTATCATCTCCAAGAATTTCGTTACAGATAAATTATGTTTGACATATGAACAGGTCATTAATAATGACAATTGCTTTTTTTTCTGCTATTCTTTCCGTTGTCCTAAACATCTCGGAGTTCACGATATTTAAAATGATTAATGTCTAGAAATTTTTTCTCGTATCTTTAGTTCCTAAGAATCTTCACTATCAAATACGAATTGAAACTTTCCCAGTAGTTATGGTCACTCTTTGATCAGACACGTGTTTTCAAAATTAATCAAAATTGCTTCACAGGAACAAATTGCAATCTGTATTCATCGATAGATTTTTTTTCCTTTTTTTTTAATAAAGTTTCCAATCATTTTGCTTGAACTTAACTTTCTTCTGTTTCACTAAATTTGACGTTTCTGTCAAACTGCTTCAAAATTTATGATAATCTGGGGTCGTTGGTCGACCCCAGGGGGACGAATCTGAACCTGAAATCTACAAATTCAAAATTCATTATTTCTACAAAGCAGTTGAGTATAAAATGGATAATTTCTTAAAAAATAACGAAATTTGATCATTTTTCTACACATTTTATTTGTGCAATTAGTAAATTATTAGCTTCCATGGTTTTTTTTTTTTTTTTTGGACTATCGATGTAAGTTTATGTTTCATTGAACATTTTAAAATTCATTTAAATAATAATTACTTGGATAAATGTTGTTATTATTTGAAAGAATAATAAAAAAAATGTAATGTTATGCACACATGTGTATACGTATGTACACGCGAGTATGTATGGATCAAGTTTAACATGAGATTCCGTTACTGAGGGCATAATACTCCGGATATTCCAAGTGGAGAAGTTGGATACTGTTGCATGAAACAACCGAGTGGAGCAACAGCATGAGAATGACGTTAAATACATATATAGGTTATGCGATAATGAAGGAATATGCTAAGCAGTTGAGAGCTGAGGGAAGAAGGGGTTCTATAATTAGTCCGGCGCGATACAACGGTTACGTTAATTATTCAGGCCTAGTTCTTTACGACAACCGCTTCCCCGCCGCTTAAGTCACCCATCATTGACGATACGCATACAACCGCACCGCAACCGACCTCACTATTTATCCGTATGAGTTTAATATATACATATATATATCTCACGTATGTTTATAACTTGGTTTTGTAATGGTGCCGAGAGCGCGAGTCAAATTAATTTTCGAATGACGTGACTGCAAAGAGGTTGCATGTATTATCCACGTGCCACAATCCACCCTCCAACAGTCGCTGACTTATGCGTCTGCCAAGAGGTAACAGTACTGCAAAGTCTTCCACGACTAGAGAGACAGAGTTAAAGATGTCTATAGTGCATTCCAATCGACGTGTATAATCCTCGTCTCACTCTCTTTCTATTTATTTCACCTTCTTCGCTCTCTTCGAACAATTCAATCATCAATTCCTTAGTATCCAAGAGATCGGTTAAGTGATCAAGAAATAAGAAACAGAAGTTTTTCGGCAGATGTGATTTTACCGAAGGATCTTTTTTCGTGGTTGTTTAATCTTTTTTTTTATCTACTTATTAACTTAATTAATAAATAACAAAAGTGTTGAATATGTTAATTTATACGAAAACGAAAATTATCGTTACCCATGAAGTCGATGAACTGCATTTGGGAAAAAAATTAATTAGAACTAAAGACTGAATTAATTATTTTTGCCTGCTAGTCGAGAAACGATTATTTGTAATTGTTTTTATTGCTTATTCCCTTGATACGATGAATTAAAAATTGGATCAAAACCAGAGATTTTATTCAACGCTGTTAGTCTCAGTGAACAATTGAATTTCTTTGTTTGCTGGTAAAAATATATAGGTAGATATGATAAAATGGAGAATACATTCGATAACTCTGGCATTGTTTGCGATAGATAGAAATCGAATAGGATTCCAAGAGAACTATTAATCACAAGCGGTGTGAGATGGAACGTGGAATGAGACAACGTACGGGCCTTAGGCCCGATTGCACAACGGTGCCTGAAATATGTGTATATATACATATATATATATATATGTATGACACATGTATGTAAGCTGCCAATTTTTCTCTGTCCCCTGACTCTCTTTCCTCTCTAACGCGTCTCTCTTTTCTTCTTGACGTCGGAACGCGCCCGCGACGTTCAAGAAGAATCGGTGTAACGCGACGAGAGGACGCTCCCTCGTTATTCAAAGACACAACAAACCCATACACCCAGAATCACGCACGAATATATATGTAAAAAGAGATAGCATCCATGTCTGTTTTGTCTGCTTTCCTCAAAGCTCCGCTTGTGCTTTCAAAGCACCGATTTTTCCCTCCTCCTGATCTCTCGATCAGTCAATCCAAAAGCCTCTATATTTCTGTCTCTATCTTCTTTTCTACTTTTTTTTTTTTTCTTTCCTTTCAGCCTCTCAAACGTTGCTGCGCTTACAAAATAATATGTGAACGTCGAAAGTATACATCACGCGAGTGAGAGCAACGAAAACCTACGTTTTCTCACACACGGTGGATGAAGTCGCGGTACTTTAGCAGAAAAAGAGAGAGAGAAAGAGAGGGAGAAAGAAAGAAGGAAAAAAAAGTTGGTAGTTTCGTCGAACGCTTTCCCTCGATGCTTTTCGATTACCTCCCCGATGCATCGCGTCAAGGAAAGTTAATGGTTTTTTCCCAGCTTCTCCCCTTCTTCAGCCTCGGTATTTTCGTATTTTTTTATTTTTTTTACGTTTTTTCCTCTCCTCTCCCTTCCTTTTTCTACTTCCTTTTCTTTCGTTTCTTCTTCCTCCATTACTCTATCTTCTTTATTCGTTCGCAATCTAATGATCGAAGGGGTGGACTAAAAGCTCCAGTCGGAAGCTCTCACCCAACTTTTTTTCTTCACCACAGACATAATTAAACTCTATTGTACATTTTTTTTTACCCATGATATTTTTTCTCGCCACCGGATTAAAGGTATGAAAAAAAATTAGAAGCCTGATGAGTTTAGGTCCGTTGGCTAACGGAAGTCGAGATTGGAGCCCGAGAGATCGATGCGATGACGAGCTCGATCATCTCGACAAAGAGGATTTCCAAACAGAACACCACATTGCATTGCTTTCAAATTTTCTTCAAATTCAACTACATTCCAAATATATAAAAACTTGCAACAAATTGCAATATATCACTGGAAATCATGAGATGTCAGAAAAAATTTATTCAAAAAACGACGAATAATTAGCTACCGATATTTTCGATATTTGTTAATTAATTTTAAACGAAATGAAAAAAAAAAAAAGAAAAATTATTTATTCGTCACGCACTGAATAAATGCCAATAAATCGAGAATTCTCCAATCCAAAACATTTATGTACGTACATTTATACGTGTTTGCATAAATTTGTTTACCCACATGTGGATTGTTAGAAAATAATGAGTGAACAAGAGTAACTCAGGTAATTTAATGATTAAACGAAATAAATACCCACTCGATTTTGCGAGTATAGATGAAAATACGTATGCATAGGTGAACAGCTGTGCATCGGTTAATAGAAATGCATGAGAATTTTAACAATAAACCCATTAATGTTAATACCGTTTGAGCAGCACAAGGGGCCAATTTAGCGGAGGACACACGAAAGCACAGGAGTAAGGGAGGGCTTAGGGCATCGAATGGTTTCAATACAAAGGAGAGAGACGAAAAGAGAAAAGAGCAGGAGAGAGGAGTCCTCTTTGCACTCATGCACGCGAGTAGCATTGCTCTCGGGCTTACAATCATTATATCGAATGTATTTAATTAATTAACTCGTACTACTCGTACCTCGTGATCTCATGGAAATCGTGTATGCGAGAGTGTAAGAGAACGAATTGTGTATACATGATAAAGTATGTACAGTGGTTTCTCCATTCGTGGTATTACGTCAACCAGTAGAATTGCTATGAGAGCTTATCACGTATTTATTGTGAATGAACGTTCAATTCGTAAACTAATCGAACAGGATATCGTTCGATGTTTGTGTGTGTGTGTATGTGTGGATGAAACTGAAAGAGAGAAAGATATTGGCAAAAGAGAAAGAGCGAGGAAGAAAGAGAAATAGAGAAACTAGAGAAAGGATAAATGGATGGGTTGTGGGATCGTGGAATAATGGAGAGGGCCAACCGTACCACCAAACCAATACAACTGATAAGAGGTACGAAAATCGAGCTGTGGAAAACCGTGCTATTCCAATTTCATGCACTAATCAGCTATGCCGATTAATTGCTTTAATCCTGTCGATAATTTGTACGAATAATATCGAACGGATAACAATACATACACAAGCTTTTTAATGCCCATGAAAAACATCATCTTCCAGAGGACAAATTTATGTTTACAACTGTCAAACTGCTGTCACTTGATTCTGATGACAGGAAAACTGTAACGACGCTATATTTATACAAATAAATATTTTAAATAGTTCACACCAGAATCCATTTTTTTCAATCGTCATTCAATCCAGTCTTTTTTTTTTTATAAATCTTTCATGTTAACATTTCACGAGTGAATGGAGATTCGATTGACGGGTTAAAAATTTCTGAAAACTCGTGTTCTGTAAATGTGTAAATAAAATATATTGAAATGTCGTACAAAAAAACATCTGAACATGCGCAAAAGTCAATTTATGAATTTTCAGTTTTAATCTCATTAATTTTTCAAAGTGTTTTGTAAATTGGAAATAAATACTGTCAGCGACAAAAGATCGAAGTTCGCATGAAGAAATGGTGTAAATAATTTTGTTCGGTTTTCATAGAAAAACCCATACATAAATAATAAATAAATTTCAATAAAATAAACGATAAAAAAAAAGACACGGTACTCTTTCTCGGATAATTTACACTGGAATTTTTAATATTTATAACGAATTGGTACGAATAGTTGAATAAGATTAATTCCTTTAAAGTTTCTTTTATAATTGTATCATTAAACTTTTCTATAGCACATGTAAATAGGATGTAAAATGTATATGTTTGTACGTAAATATAAAACATAGCCTCATTCTTCTTCTCGTTTCATGCTTCTTCGACCTGAATTTTCATGCATTTGTAACGAGCTTCTCTCGTCGCTACTAAGCGATCCGATACATTGCATCGTGATGCTATAAGCTCAAGGCAGTGAAAAACAAAACGAGATGCCGAAGAATAAGGTATTACATGGACGAAGAAAAATGGTAAATAAGAAAAAAAATAAAAAAAAAATAACACAAAAGCCGCCAAGGTAAACTTGTAACAGCAACGTTGTAAGAAGAATCTTGCCAAGAGACGAGCTGACGGATCCTTAATTAAGGTCTTAGACTAGAATGCTAAGAGAAAGAGAAAGAGAACGCAGACGATTCCACAGTGTGGATAGATCCATTACCGCTCCGGTAATTCGCATTGTCTTCGTTGGATGGCAATGGTCCCATTCTCTTTTGCGGTGGGTACACCTGATTTCCGACTGTGTTCTACCATTCTCTCTTTTTTTCTTTCTTTCTTTCTCTCTCTTTCTCTTTCTCTCGTCCTACTCTTTCCACAGCCACTCGACTTCTCTTTTTCTTCTCTTTTCGCTCACTCGAGCTCGTTTACGCTCTCCGATTTATATCCAGATGTACGGAAGCGTGTAACGACCAACATGTATGTTTTTCTTCACCCTTAACTATTTATCTTCGAGATCTCATTGTCTTTTTTCAAAACTCATGTATATTTTAATTTTACAAATAAAAACAGTTGTATCGACACAAATTTATTGTCAAATGTACCAAATTTTCATCGATCTACTGTTGAAAAATGTAGCTGAAAAAAAAGTAGATTGAAAAATCGGTTTATAAGCTTCTCCTTCTATTTCTTGTTCCAAATCATTTCGAAAGATTCCAAATTCTTTGTACTGTTTTTATACTGGATCTAGTTTTATCATTATCTTTATTACAATCAATATTTTTGTAACATTTTCAAATGTTTTCATTCAAAATACTCGATCCTTGAGACTTTATAATGTTTTGTTATTTTTTCATTAACCTAATTTGACGAAAATCAATGCAA
This sequence comes from Campoletis raptor, assembly GCA_948107755.1. NCBI lineage: Eukaryota > Metazoa > Arthropoda > Insecta > Hymenoptera > Ichneumonidae > Campoletis > Campoletis raptor. The sequence goes on from OX403623.1 coordinate 20,867,513, forward strand.
TGATGAGTTTCATCGACTAAATACTCATCTTTTACCATAAAATTCGTATCTGTCATGATTTTTTTTTAAGTAAATTGCGAGACTGAAAGACGAAGAGAAGTTTGTTCACAGAACTTGATTACACGTCCTAATTTACACTCATTTCGTTGTGAGCCCGTGGGACAGTGGAATTAGCTTCGAAAGAAATGTTTGGTTGCGATAGTTTTTTTCTTATTTTTTGTAACGTACGATTTATACATAAATACATGTATAAACATTTAAAAAAAGAGTAAAACAACAGCGAGTGCCTGGGTTACGTGGCGTGGGTCGAGAGTTTCGTTTCCGTACGGTACAGAACAACCCCTACGGTCTCTCTGAAGGTGCGGGTTATACTTGGCCATTTGTTTCTACTTATGTCCGGCTCTCAACGAGGTACCACTACCACGAAAAAGGTAAAGACAGAGAAAGGGCCAGGAATAGAAAAAGAGAGAAAGAGAAAGAAAGAGAGATGATGGAGAAAAAGAGAAAGAGGGAGAGAGAATGAGAGAACGGCAAAGAGAAAGGGAGAAATATCGAGGAAAGGGTGTTATGGGAAAAGGAGTACGTGAGAGAGTAGAATCGTCGAGCATTACAACGACAGCGTATGTGTTGATGCCGGAATTGCTTCGTTAAGATTATATTGTCGTGCTGTTAGTAGGGTGGGGGTTGTAGCGGTTCCTCCACACCTGACGTTGCTCTCCTCGCCGGTTCCCTTTCCTAACACCCGAAACACACATACTCTCGTTCATGGAAAACGATGTTTCGTAATGCCACCGAGCGCCACGGCTATACATTATAACCACAGGGATTTCTTGCCAACTGCTAGTGGTGAGAAAACCAGCTTTGTGAGCGAAATCGAAAAGCTCCCCTTTCCACGTTCCTGCATCCTATGTATAGACGTTTTTTTTATTTTTTTATTTTTTTTAACAACTTTTTATACCGATGTAACAGCGAAATATTCTCTTTAAATAGTGTTCGTGAGCACTAAACGATTTAGGGATTTCTATTCGTTCGAACGGTTTTCTCATTCTTGCTGTTGAACGAAAATCTTGATTGTGAAAAATTGGAGAGATCGATGCTTTGATCATAAGACAGATTTATAATTTACAAGTTCCTGCAGTTTTTATGGACTTTACAAAATATTTATTTATTCGTGAATATTTGTGTCCACTTTTTGAAGTATTTCTAATATCGAATATAAAACAATTGTTTTAAAAGATTGTTTAAAAATTTGCAAAATACTTTTGAAACACAGGTTTTGGGATGAGGTCGAGCTCGTACAACGATTTTGTCTTTATGGTCGTAAAATCTTGTCCTTTCGCAGTTCTCTTCATTTTTGGGAACAGGGGAAAGTCGCAGGAGGCCAATTCTGGATAATAAGCTGGCCGGAAGCGTTGTGTTGTTTTTGTAATAAATTCACGAACCATTTTGAAGTATAAGGAGGTGCATTTTCGTGGTGCAATTTGTGAGAGTTTTTTTTTTCTTTCTATAAACCTTGTCGTTGTTTTTAATTTTTTCACACGAACCATTAAAAATTTTCATTAATAAAATACCAGAAATTAAAGTCAACAGAAAGTTGATATTTCACGTGACAAAAACCGTCGAGCGCAAACGAACAGAATCGTATTTGTGTGTCTCTAAAAAAAAATACGTAACCGATACGGTTGAAAATTTAATCGAGAAAACATTTTTTTTTTGTTTGTTGACTGTCACGTAAAGCGCTACAGAAAAAGAGATTTCAGGAACTTTGATGAAATTTTTGTGATACTAAAATCGATCGAAGTCATTGTTTTCGATCGTTTCGTCGCTGGTCCAAACATTTTACCAATTTACAAAAAAAATCCAAAAACCCACAGCAAGTTTCTTCAGCTTTCGAATGAAACTTGTTGCATTTAAATTGTCTGATAGGTTGACGTTTCGGAGCAGACGAAAAAATCGTCGTTTTCCTCATTTGTTTTCTACGATTAAACTTTACTTTTTTACCTGCTGAATAGATTTAACAACAGGTTCTGATTACTAACCGTTTAAAATACCGATTTATAAAAAATAAAAAAATAAAAACAACATGGAAAATAATAAAATCAGAGAGAAAAACAAACGAGCAAAAAATGTAAAGAAAGTTGAGAGAAATGTCTGATGGAAGAGACGTTAATCACAGTAGAAGGGGCGTTGCTGCACAAATGTGAGTCGCGACAGTCATGAATATGGTAAAAAACGTGAGTACAGAAGAAAAGGGTAGGCTACTGATTGTATTAAACTTAAGTAATAAGCAGCTAGCAACGATAAATAAAACTTACTCTAACGTTATGTTGACTCTCTCGTGCTGGAGATTTCATGCACGCATCGTCACTCCATACTGCTGATGCACGTTGCACGTAGAGCCTCTCTCGTTTGCTTTGTTTCACCATTTCATCCCCGCACTCTTTCAACACCAACAGCGTTACACGACTACCCTTCTTTTTTTCTTTTTTTTTTTAATCTCGTTTCTGCACCCCCGTGGGTTGGATCCGAGCTTCGTATCACGGTCCTACCGTCGCTATTTACCTATATATTTATATATATATATTTATACATATGTATACTTTGATATATAAATATATATCTACTTTATGTGTATTCATATATATACATCATATATGATCGTATATAGCGCGAACACATAGTGCTCTGTAGGGGTGATTTGTCGCGGTGGATATGAGGGCAGCGAATGCCCCTCTGGACGCAATATTATTTTAAACGATGATATAGGAGGGGCGCGTGGTGCCGCAGAAACCACGCTATCGCAAACTGTATATATGTTACCAAATATCTCCTTTTCTCTCACTCTTTTCATACCTTTCTCTCTTTTTCTCTCTCTCTTTCTCTCTATCTCTCTCTTTCTCTTGCTTTACTTCTAGCGCGTCGCCAGACGAGAATTTCGCGAAATGAAAATCACGAAATGTACGTAGTGTACGCCTCGGCGTACCCAGACGATTCTCTTCTCTATTTTCTACCCCTTGCACCTCTATACGTATATTTATGCTCGATGTTTAGAGTATTCCAAGCCAAATTGAAACAGTTCTGATTAACGTTATTATCATTTTATTTGCTTTCCCTATTTTGAGTTTACTATCGATTTGAATTTTATTCTTTCGAAGTCTACAACGTACGGATTTTTCAAAATTATCACCAATTCAAAATTCATTGCTTTTTCATTATTTTTTTAGACCATTGCACGAAAAATTTCCATGTTCATACATCTCTTAATTTTTTGAATTTATTGACTGGATCCTGATGTCCAGAGTAGAGAATTTAATAGAATTTTTTTTTTTATGGATAAAAGTACGAAATTTGACTATTTATTTGTACTCGTGCAACTCATGGATTATCATTGTCACAATCAAATGTTCCTGACATTACAATGGTAGTTTTATATAAAAAATTAAAAATGTCAAAAAATTAAACGTGACACAGTAAGTCCCACAATGTGTCAAAGAGTCAAACGTGGTCCAGAAATAATATTTCTCACTTCCAGTTCCCCATTGATCACACTCACCGATTGTTTGTCCATTTATATCGATTGATTCTCGTCGAGGACAAAAATAACAATTAGTGAGATATTTCATTAACGAGCTCAAAAGTATCTCGAATTATTATAGTCAAAAGTTACCATCTGAATTGAGTTGTCAGTTGGTGACAGGTCTTCGTGTCGGTTTTCATGTTCATATTTTTCGTGATTAATCATACATTTTATCTTTTTTATTCTCATTGTTGTAACTCAATCATTTTAAACGAATTATCGTAATTAGAACAGTTTCACGATATTTAAATAATTAAAAGGCCTCAATTATGTGTTTGCGAAATATTTTCATTCACCTAAATGTCTCGAAACTCTTTGGTCAATTAAACAAAAAAATTTGACAACTGAAGAGTTTGTCCTTGTTCCATAAAGTCAACTTTTTGTTGAGTTTAATGCCTACACTTTTTTTTTCAATGTTTTTTGTTTTGTTTTTGTTGACTTTTTGTTCCACTTGAAACTGGCATTCTATTCGGGTTCTATACTCCAAACGAGAGAATACCAGATGCTTCACTTTTTTAGACATGTTCGTTCAACGTATATATCTAGTTCCTTGTACGTATCAGGATTCGGCCTGGAGCAAGGTCTTGAACGTGACTTCTTCGATCTGAATCTTTGGGTAGAGTGGAGGAGTGTGCGTGTTTAGGAAAAAATTTCACGAACGAAAAGATGTTTGAGTATAGAAGTAGTATCGAAAGTTAAGGAAATGCTGAATTTTTGAGAAGGAATAGATATGGATATTGGTATAGAAGTTGAAAGAGTGCGAGGGAGTAGATAGGGAAGATGAGGCGGTAACCGTGTCTATCTTTGGCCGCTTTTCGGGGTTCCGTTTTGCCCCTTTTCCCAGCATATGTGTTTTCTCTTTCCGTTGGGCTCTCAAACGGTACATACGCTGGGATGCAGCAGTTCAACTCGAAATATCGGGGTACTCTTGAAATGATCGGCCTGGCGCGGTATCAAGAAAGATGCGTTATTAAGGGAGTACACTCTTCCGAAACCAGCAAAAATCCTCTTTCCATGTATTATAGAAATACGTGTGTGCAAGTGCGAGGAGTTTTTGGCCCAGTACCAAAAAACGTAACTCTCTAAGGTACAAGGCACTTCCGACACTGACCCAAACTCCTCTCCCCTTTTTTTCTCCACATATCGCTATATATATGTATAAACAGATACACATAAGCCTCTCTAAATCCGTTTTGCTTCCACGTTCAATCGTGGCATGGTTTGGTAAAAACTCAACCAGTCGAAGTCTCGAGAGAGTATCCATTTTCAATCCTTTTACTACCCACGAACCCTCTTTTTTTTCGTGTCTTACGCTCCCGCCAATTAGCGATCCGATTTATCGTCGATACGTGTCTCATTTGTTCGTATTTTTCTTACTAGGCAGTTACATTATTCTTCGCCACTTTCTCTGGCTACGGTTCTCTTTCGTAGAATTCTGATTTTATGCACCTCGCGTATTGGTTTTTTATTTGTAATAAAAATAATAATAATAATAATAACTGTAATCATATAAAAAATTATCTCATAACAATTGACAAAAAGTGCTTATTCTATTGATAAATAATTGATCGGTGTATCGTGTATGTATTTAATAGAAAAATACGAAATAAAGGATTTACTATAATGTCCAAATAGATATCAGAGTTTTGTGACCGGTGTTTTTGTACACGTGGATAATCCAGAGATTCTTAATCTTCTTTACCGCTGGGAATTTGGTAAATCCAGCGTCACGAGCTTTTCTTCGATTGTCCGTTTCTCGATTTATAGTATACAAGGTTGCTTAAACTGTAGATATAAATCTATATATATATGTCTACGGTTTGGTTGAAAGCTGCGCCAGATCTTTCGTCAGTAGAAAAGGAGATGAACGACAAGAGGTGGAGTCGAGGGATGAAGTTCCTATGCCCTCCGCTGATCCTTGCCAACCCTTGATAGAAAGTCAATTTACTCGGTCGTTCGAGGTAAGTCACGCGCGCGCTCCCGCTCATCTGGCGCGTTTCCGGTTGAAACTTCCGGTCGGCGGGAAGCCAGTTCAGACAGTTTGTTACTACACTTCTGTCTCTCTCTCTCTTACTTTCACTTTCTATCTTGTTCTTTCTCTCTCTCTATCTTTCTATCTCTCCCTCTCTCTTCCTCTTTTTCTCTCTTTTTCTCTCTCTCTCTCTCTTTTGCTCTCTCGTATGTGTGTGTGTGTTCGTGTAAACGATTCTTGAATGCATGCATGTGTATGTATTCTTCTACATCGAACAAAAAAAAAAAAAAAAACTACTTATATTTACGAATAGGATCGCTAGCCGAGAGAGCTTTTGCTTCTACAAGTCTAGAGCTTATGAGAGGATGGTTTACACGAGGGTCAGTTGTCGAAAAGAAAAAGTTTAAGAGGATGCCAATAAAGACTAACACACGAGGACACAAGAGTTGGATAAAAGTTGTAAATAAAATCTCTCCGTCACACTCTTCCTGTGTCGCTCCTTCTCGCTTTTTGACGTTTTCTTTTTTCTTCATATTTTTTTCTCTCTCTCTCTCTTTCTGGTGTCTTTGAATCAACACACTTTCGAGGATTCACTCCTCCTCAACTTCTACATCTTCGTTTTCATTTTTCAGCTGACTCTCTTTCCGTATTACTTCGGCGTATACGATCTCGTGATCACGGAGGCTTATTCTTCATGGGATTTAGCCGCGAACGAAAAAAGAAGTTGAGTGAAACTTGATCGAAAAATACTTTCTATAACGTTTTGTTCTTCCTTTTATATTCTTTCCTGAAACTCACTGCTCTCTGAAATCTCAAATCCGACTGGTTCAGTTTACCGGCAAATCTTTGTATCGTTTCTCTCCCCCTTTCCCCCCCCCCCCTCTCTCTCTCTCTTTTTCTTCAAAGAGGTGGATCATAGCAAGCAAAAAATTACATTTTCCTTTTTACATCTATATATACCCCAGTGGGATGCGTAATATTAGGAAACGATAGACGAAACGCTAAGAAACTCGTTCGCAGACCGGAAATTGAAACGAAATCCTTAGTGAGCAGTTCTAGAAAATAAGTTAACCCAAATCTCTTCATTCATCTTGACCGAACAACTTTTTATTCCTAATATTTCCAGCGAGCCCTTTTTTTTAAATCGCTCTTGTGTTCCTGCTCCATGTCAAAAGAAAATTGCGATACAAAATTGAAACTTCACTATTCGTCTTCACAGATATGCGAGCAGTTTTTCATGTAAATGTAAAAAATATAATTTTTTTTTTTTAATACTTTTCATTCAAAAGCTTTCGGTCAATCTTGAGATGGGAAACGATTACTGGAAATAAAATCGTTCCTACAGTATCGTATGATGCCCAGGATTCAAAACTAATCTTATAAGTTTTTTTTTTAGTAAAAAAAAAAAAAAAAAAGATTTGTTAATTAAATTCGAAGGAAAGAGGATTGAATCTTTGAAATTGAAGGTCTACTGCAAAATAGAGTCGTTTAGCTTTGTTGCTTATATTAATAATCACTCGGCTCACGCTGCATTCATTGGTGGAGAAGTTAAGGTGGAAACAAAAGCAAAACTCTGGACGCCGTTAGGCTCCTTAGTAACTTAGCGTTATTTTTTGGTGTCTTTATTTGCTCACTCCTTGGTGGCCTCTTTTAACTTTTCATTTATGTTGTTTTTTCGTTGGTCTACGTGCAGGTTATATAGTTATATAAATACGTTGTTTTTAATCCTGACCACAGTGTACGTAGTCCACGAAGGAGAAACAGCGAAGCTTTCCTGCAACCTTTTTAGCTGCATACTTCCTTTTTATATATATTTATATATTTTTTTATTTTCCAACATCAGGTCGCCGACGGCATTACGCAAAATTACAAAATTAAACTCGGCGCTGCGGCCCGTGGCTTGAAAACCCGGTAACGAACACGCCAAACCTACAACCAGAAAGAGCCTCGCATTGGTTAGGGCTTTCGCTCTGGTATATTACACGGGAAGCTCTCGCTTTTAAACGCCTGAAACGTTGCTGCTGCCTCTACAGTTCACCCTTTCTCTGTCTCTCTTACTCTCTCCCCTTGTTCCCGTTCCCTGCAGCTTTTCCGCACACTTTCTGTCCTTTTCGAACAATCTCTCTCATTCCCGGACTTCCGTCGGAGCTTTTCTACATGCGCGTCATGCAGAAGCCGAGTACAGCTTCTCCCTTTTTTTTAGGAACATGGAATAAAATAGCATCGCGTCTACTTTCACCGTTCAAGCCTTTTATATATAAATATATATATATATGACAATACGAATGTGTTCATGGACGTGAGTATTTTTACCTCGTACCTCCAAATGAGTAACAAGTGTGTACAGCTTTAATTACATCGCATATATTTTTCCCCATGAATTGTAAGAGTCCGTCCAATTGTGTTTCATCAAATTACTAAACGTGAATTCACCCTCATAACCATTTTTACATAGCATCGAATTAAAATCATACAATCGAAACCATAGAAAAAAAAACAATTCACAACGTTTATTGTTATTTTTTACTCAATAAAAAAAAAATTTCCTATGAAATAAAAAGTCTGTAACGACAAGAAAAAATGTAACAATTAAATGCACACGAATCGTCGATGTTCGTAGCGACATTAAATCGCTTCAGTGTCGTCGGGAATTCACTCGTTGCACTTCATCAACTCCTGCTGATTGAAAAAAGTGGAAAACGATAAATATGGGGGAGAAAAAAAGTACTTTTGTGACGTTTTGTTGCCTGTAGAGATAATCAGGGCAAAGGCCGTTCAGGGGAACGGGTTTGTCCTAATTATTATTCGTAAAACAAGCAACAACCACTGCATGGAAGTGAGAGTCATAATGAGTGAGAACGGCTTTTATTCGTTGAGTTTGGATAAACCACGTTCGGGGTTTTCACGAAGGGACGATGAGTTGGTTGCATGGAGGGGGTTGTCGGGGGATGAAAACGCGGTGGAGGTGATATCGCTGCTACATTGTACGTGACGGAAACCATGCCCTTACTATCGTAAAATCTATACATATATGTAAAATATCTTTAAAAATAATATACATATATGTAACAACGAGAAGTGCTGTAGTAGAAGCGTCGTGTGTATCAGCCGTGTATTGGCCGTTGCAAAGCTTCCAATATTTGACTAGCCAGAGCTTTTGATTTATACTGGCGTCCAATAAAATACGGGCTTAGCCTCTAATGCTCTGGCAGTAGCCGGAGGGATCCAGTAGCCTGGTCTGCTCAACATATCTGTACTAACAACTCGAATAGTGATAACTCTGGGGTACGGAAATTTTTCAGAAAACGATTTAAAACATTGAAACGTTGGGTCTTGGTGCTTGCTATCGACTAATTCTTCATTATTTGTCAAAACTGACATTCCAATGACAATGGAAACGATGATTCAAGGAGATTCCAATCATCGGCTTGTCTGGATGACAGAGTTTGTGAAATTATTGATTCTCGATTCATAAAAACTGGATGGACATTTGTTTATAAACTATTTTATGAATTTACATTATTTATCATTCAGACGCCATTTTGCTTTGGAAGAAACTACCTCAAGAAATATGTGACAGAAAAAATAGAAATGGTCCCCTGGCTGTCATGATAAAATCGATAAAAATATAAGGATGAAAAAAATATATAAAACTGTGGAAGAAATACAGGATTAAAAGTTTGCCATTAGTGTGCTCTGAGTGTTCCGCGAAGATTAGCACTAACGAGAAGACTTGAGCCAAAAGTTGATTTAGTGAAAACGCACATAGCATTTCATCGGTTGCTGTACGAATTTCAACACAGATTTATACATAGATATATATATGTAGGTCGATAGAGATAGGTGTATATATATATATATGTATATATATGTATTTTGTGGTCGTCTCGTTGCCCATCAACCATCGAGCACAAGTACGAGAATGTGTGGGTTTCAATTTCCTCGGCTATAGAGATCCGTATGCCTCACAGTCTCGTCCAAATCGTGTTCTATCGGGGATTCAGTGATTCTCATTCCCGGATCCCTCGAACGTGTTGAAAGCCAGCCGATTGATTTCCGGGCTTAGGGAAGGCACGTGAACTAAATGCGTATCAGGTTACTCTTGCCATTATATATTTTGCTCGAGAGGACGGTCAGTGATGTTTCTCTGGCCTCGCTTTTCCTTCTCCCTCAGGTACTGTTTCATCCACTGAAATCGTAAACCCATTGCTATCCAAACCATTATATTAAACGTTATAATCAATTTTTTAATCAAATTTTATAATATGTACAAATGAAGACTAATCATGCGTTGTGACGTTTGAGTTAAGATATTATATTACAATTGGAAACCAACAACGTTTAGGGTGGGGACGATTTGTGGCTTCAGCAATCTCTGAAGACTTGCACAAGCCTTGCAGCCTTAGACGAGGTCAATAATTGGTGGATTGTTGATCCCTTAGCCATGCACTCGCTTGCATATCAATCTCTTAGATGCAGTTTCTGATTGTCTTAACCATGCAACTGAAAATCAGTAAAAAAATAAAAAGAAATACATCGTTTTTCACAGTTTCCCTTGGCCCTCGTGCAAATGCGATACTGCAGAAGTGCATCAGAAAAAAGTACAGGCGTTGAGGACTGTGAGGAATGTGGGGAAGACCTCGAAGGAAGAGGAACAGGAACGGTGAAGTGGGAAATGAAATCAAGGTTTAGGTTTTTATGGGGTCGAGTTGTTGGAGGTGAAAAATAAGGGGAGTGCCCTATGATTGTGCATGAAGTCAATGAATTGTTACTGATTAACTGGTAACGATAAAACAATCGTCATACTTACGTTTCTAAAAAATTTTGATGCCCCTATTGACGTAACTTGAAAAAACTTTAGAACGATGCTGTAAATTGTAATTTCCAGAATATTTTTTCGCCTCGGTGGTTATATTTTTTCAGGAGATTTATCAATCACTTTGAACACTTTGGACCAACAACAACCCTAAAGCAATGGGATGAGTTGGTAAAAGTTTGCAAAGGTATTGTCAGGAACAATGAAACAAACACAAAATTACAATTTGGAATCTTTTATATTATTTTATTAAAAATAAAATACTGGAAACAGTAAATAATGAGATCAGATCCAAGACTACAAACAACTTTTTTATGTTCGTCTGGCAAAATGTCATGTTTTTCAACTCCGGATTCCGGAAATCCGCATCATTCCTCTTCTAAATGAGTTTACAACGACAAGGACTTCATTTCCGAGTAAAGAATTGCCTGCCTTGGCTGAAGAGAGAGAGATCGATGTTTGTCGGAATATAAATTTAGCGAAATTTATCTGAAGACATGAAAATGCTTGAATTGGTAACGTTTGCTTTACCAAAAAAAATGTACAACTTCCTTAAACCATGAAATTCTATTAAAAAAAAAAAAAACGAGTGCGTGAGAAAAAATTTGTAAATAAACAAAAGGCAGCGAGAGCAATGACATAAAAATGCCTCGTTTTCGAAGGGAAGGAGAACAAGAAAAATAAGGCGAGCTATCGACCTCTTTTGTGCTTCTCTCGGAAAGGCCCTTCCAATCAAAGCGAGAAGATGGTAACTTCCTTCCTTTGGCAGAGAGACTCCGATAGCGGCTGGAAGCCAATACCACGAGACGACAGGACCAATTTCGATTTTCTTTGCATAATTATTGACTTGCTTAGCTCGTCCTCCCCCCCCTCCCCTCCCCTTTCTCGCCATCGATATCTTTCTTGCTTTTTCTCTGTCTACCTCGTTCTTTTGTACTTCCCATCCTTTTTTCTTAGACTTGTCAAGCTCGATGGAATACTCGGAGGCCATCGGAAGGAGATGGATATGCAAAGTCCCTGGAGAATGTATAGGCACTACCTCGCGTCTGTTCGTGAACGAAGACGTATAGATCAACTACATAACATTCGTAAGGATGACTTCCGACACTCTAGAGGAAGTCCGTATGAAAAAAAAATAAAAATAAAAAAAAAAACCATGATATCTTTCGTGCAACGAAAACTTGCTGCTTTTGGAAAATGGTAAAATGACAAAAAGACAAAATGAGTATCGAAAGAAAAACCCGAGACGGAGATAAAGGCAGATCGGAGTAACTTTGCGTCGAATCGAGAGACTGTAAAGAGGAACGTGAGATAAAGAGGGTAGTTTTGCTGAACAATAGGGCACATTTAAGATATACTGAGCAAAAGGTACCAAAAAAAAAAAAGAAAAAGCAGAAAAGACGATGATACAGGAAGACAGACAGAGAGAAAAAGAACGAGAGAGAGAGAGAGAGAGAAAGAGGAGGATAGAGATGAACGAGTGCACTGTAGAAAAAGTAGAGGAAAAATTGATGTCAGTGAAAGATCGCGGACCGAGGAAGCTGAATGGAAAAGTGATGAAATATAAATATGGTACCCAAGGGACAAGCTTCTCTATCTCTGTATCTCGTTTCTTTTTTTTCTTTCTTTTTTTTTCCACCCCGCTCATACTCTTACCTCCTCTTTCCAGCAACCAACTATATACTCTCATTTTTGCCTGCTCTCCCCAGACTCTCACTCTCGTCGTTTCTCTCTTTCTTTCTCTCTCTCTCTCTCTCTCTCTTTCTTTCTTTTTTTTTTTTTTTACTCACCCTTCACCCTTTCCCGCACCTTTTTTCAACCGTGTGACGGCGAGACCTCCATCACATCACCATCCAGCCGTATTAGTCGATATCCCGTTCAATAAAGTTCTCTGTATACCTGCTGTACATGTGCTATATAGCTCTTGCGCGCAAACAGCTCTCATGCACATATGCGCGACTGGAAAGACTGAGGAAAACCCTCACCCAGCTCCAACCATAACCCTCGCTCAGTTGTGCACTCTTTTCCAAGCGTCTACCCCCCCACTCTGTACATCTCCCCTCAGTAGCGAAAGGTGGTTGAAAGGCAGAGCACACTTTTTCTCCGCGGTTGATTCGAATCAAAGGAAAAACAAGTTAACTCTTTCTCTTTCTTTCTCTTTTTATCTATCTCTTTCACTAGCATCCACCGTTTTTTTTTCTCTCTCTCTCTCCAAGCCCCTGGCACGCCATCTCTCGCATCAACTTTCATTCCAGTAGTTCCAGCGCATGCCACTATTACTCGTGTATTCCCATGTCTACTCTTCTCTCTCTCTTTTCTTTTCTTTTTTCCTACATGCTTTTGTATACATTTTTGCTTGTTTACTGGACAGTGAGTGGATAAAAAAAAACAACAACAAAAATATTGCAAAAGTGAGTCCGTTATTATTTTTCTACGATGATTACCTTCGCTCAAGGATAAAACCTCCAGGGCAACTATGCTGTTGATCCCACTGTGTGGATTCCTCTTTCTCTCTCTTCCTCTTTCACTCACTATTCTTTTCCACATCAGGAACATCAGAATAGAGTTTGCAGTTTGTTTGTTTGACAGTCCAGTTTAAAAGCAGCGTAAATAGGTGAACTGGTAAATCATTTCATACCGAAGCCTCAAACATGTCGATGCATTACTCTAATTTTAATTAATTAATAATCAATCATTTTAATCAATTTGACCGGTCTTTGAAACCCACTTTTGTCTTTTTGCAAATACAGGAATTATGGATAAAAATTACTGCAGTTATTTCGCCAAAATTTTGCATTGCAGGTTAAATATCCGGGAGAAGAAAAAATGATAATTAAATTGCAGTTCTTTGTCGTTTATTTATCGTTTTATTAGATTTTCAAACTACTTTTCAATTAAATCAGAATCCATAAAATAACGATGAAAAAATAATAATCAGGACAATAAGAAACGACGAATTTCATGCACGAATCTGCGTATTACGTGTCCCGAGAAAAAAATTTCGTTGAACGAACAAAATTCATTTTGTTGAATGAAAAAATGGTCAATTCAACTATTTTTTTGTTGAATCAAATGACGTGGATCCGCGATTTACCAAAAAAATAGTTGAATTGACCACTTTTTCGTCCAACAAAATGAATTTTGTTGGTTCAACGAAATTTTTTTCTCAATGTGGTACATCATGGCATTGAAATAATAATGACGGTTAAAAGGCAAACAAGTAACTTATAATGTGATAACGAAAATAAATGCAGTTCAGTGTCTCCGTCGTAATTGATATGTTCAGGGAACAAAAATAAAGAGTGAGGTTGGAGGATATACGTGTACGAAGAATTCTGAAACATGGGGAATAGCAAGGCTCGTATTCACTGTCGTTACATTTTTCGAGGTAGAGGAAAGTTCGCAGGAACATCTTCTTCGTCATATAGAGCTGTGTTCCTCGTTATGTCAGCCGTTTTCGCTTTGTCATTTTTACGAAGGACCTAAGAGCATGCTGTCTATAACTAACAACAAAATACAAAAAAAAAAAAAAAAACAAGAAAAAACATATGAAAAACCAGGCAAAAATGAGCGAGAAAAAAAATAAAGAAATATAGAGACAGGAAGAGGAAACAAGAGAGAGAGAGAGAAAGAGAAAGAAAGAGAGAAAGACGAAAATGAGGAGAATGAGAAAGAAGAAAATAGGGAGGGAAGGGTGAAGCTGAAGCACAGTTGCGAGTGTTCTGCTCGAGGCTATGATCGGTATATACTTTTAGTAAGCTCAAAGCATAAGCCCTCGTTATCAGATACACGCAACGAGAGAGCGTGCGACGAGAGAGAGAGAGAGAGAGAGAGAGAGAGAGAGAGAGAGAGAGAGAGAGAGAGAGAGAGAGAGAGAGCTATATATACGCTATACCTGATAATACCAAAGAGGATATACCACCTAAACGGGCCACCAATGTTCCGCACGCCCACGGCTGTTTACCTTATAATATACTTTTACCATGTATTATAGATACTAACTAATACACTTATACATCATCCGTTACATACACTCCATGATTGTCTGTTCGTGAAACTTTTCTTACCCCCAAGATTCGTTTCCTGGAAGAAGCATTTTTCGTAATTTGTTAGCAAAAGGGGGACCAGGTCGTGAGGAAAAAAGAAAAAATAAAAAAGAAGAAAAAAAAACGTACTCAATGAGTAGTAGGGCAGGTTATGAACGGCCATGGGCGAATTCCGAGCATTAATGTATGACATTATTTCCAAGCAGTCAATCTTACCCTCCGCGATATTACCGTAACAAGCAGTAACTTTACGAAGTTAAAGAAAACTACTATTCGCATTTAAATGTATAATACTCCTGGAGCAATTTGACAAAAAACAAATATATCATTTATTTTTATTATTGAAATAGAAATTTATAGTTTTCTTTTTTTTTTTCAAGTGTTTTCTTATTTTTATTATCATTTTGTTCAACGGAAATGTGTGTTTTTTTTTTTTTTTAATATATTTTTGTTTCGTAGCTTCGAAATATTATGATGGTAGTATTTTATGGTTCGTCGTTAATGGTTCGAGGGAGTGAAAATTATTTCGCGTTTGTTTTGAACACATACGGAGATAAGGGGTTCGTATAACTAGTCTGGAGTTGTGATAAAGGTTATATTCATAGATTGCGCTCGTGATTCGAAAGCACTAGTTTGCAAGATTTTACAGTACATTGTAGCAAAATGTATTATATTTGGGAAATTTCAACAACAATTTTAGTGAAATATATAATAGTTGCTTGCTTCTATTATCGTGTATACAACTTACAGTATTATCTCGTGTACACCCTAATTTCTATTCGTCCTTGTTTATAAGAGATAATGTACTATATTTCGACAAGAATAGTGTCCATGTGCATTGTGTCACTGGTTACAAAAGCAAATTATGTTATGTATTCATAAAACGCCTGTATAAACAATATAGAAAATTCACAATGCTGTAAAGTGTTGAATTATTTTTATTACAATTTATAATTTATTTATAATTTATTATTATTTTTATTACAATTTATAATTAACTATTCCATCATAAGAATCAAAATTTATTTACAATTTTTTATTATTTTTATTACAATTTATAATTAACTATTCTATCGTAAAAATTTGTTTCTTCTTATTCTTAAGGCTTAACATTTTTATGTCAAAAATAGAAAAACTGTTGTTCAAATTGATTTTATTTAAATTATGTGTAAATTAGTTTTTAAGAAAAAAATATTTTATTTAGAAAGAACACTTGAAATAAGTAGCAAACAGTAAATTGTATAAAAATCAAAATACTTTATTTTCTCTCCCTGTCTTTTATGACAACATCTCATCTTTCCTCTTTTTCCATTCTTCATTTCATCCCTCCAGGACAAAGAGTACGAAGGACTTTGCTCGCGACACCGAGAGAGACTAACGAAGTGCTACAGACCTTTTTTTTTTACGTAGATAGCGGTCTGTGAATATTCATGACGAAAAAAAAAATAAATTAATTAAACGCCAAGCAGACTATGAGACCCTCTGCTTGAGGGCAATCCTACCTACTGCAGGACGAAAGATATAGCATTGTAAAGAAAATTTTCTTCGTTCTGTGCCTACAAAACGAGAGCAAAGGTCACTTTTCATCAGACCAAAGTCAATAAATCTCTTCGTGAATTATTTTATCTACGTTTATAATCAACCACTGACAGATAAATAACATCAACTTATAATCTCCTTCGTCTTTTCGAAATATAAATAAATAAATAAAAATATAAATAAATATAAAAATCCATGGTTACTAAATATTGTTTCAAATAAATTCAGTGAAGATTGTCAAAGAAACGAGAACGCCATATTTATTGCACGATATTTATTATCCTCCAGGATGTCCCAAAAGATTTTTCGAGTGGCCCCACATCGAAGTTGTAACGAAAATAAATTATTTCCATGAAGATATAATTTTATTCATGATTAAGAAAAAAAAAAAAACTTTAAACAACCGTCGTGTCGCGTCTAATACGAGGGCAAATATTCAGATGGATCGTCACTCGCGTATCAATTCTCCTTCAAGAACAAAACTCGCTGACAAAACTAATAACGTTCTCTAAGAATAAGAATATGATAATATGAAGAAATGAGAAGAAAGAAAAAAAAAACACGAGTTCATTAATTTTCAAGAAATTTATCGACACAAAGTTTATCCATTCATTCTCCTCGCTCGTTTTTTTTTTCTTCTTCTTCTTCATTTCGCTTCTCTTAGGTATCGTTATTCTGTGTTGATGATCCGAACAATGAGACGAAAGTATAATTTGTGCAAGTCGTTCTTTGGTTTAACCGAGAAAACGAGATTCAGTTTTTCTCTTTTTTCACATTCTTACTCCTTCTCTTCTATTTCTCTCTCTCTCTCTCTCTTTCTCTTTCTCTCTTTCAACTCGAGGTTTCGTCTCGTGTTTCGTGAAGAAGTCGAACGCTTTTGCTTGGCGTGATCCGGCTTTATTAAAGAGTTAACTCGCACTCTTTATTTTTCAGGCTGGCACTGCCACCTCCTTCTCAACGTTTATACTTCTCGCAGTTACCTTCTGCACGACCCATTCTCCAACTCTCTTCCTCCGAGGGCCCTCTTTCGAAGACGCCATGCGAAACTTGGACGGTTTTTTAATTTGCCGGCCGTCAGAGGCGACTCGGACGAAAACAGTGGCAGAGGGCAGAATATAAAGTATGGGAGTTTGGAGAGAGGGGAAGACGTTGATGCATTGCGAGAAAATTGTTGAGACTGTAACGTTGGCGTCCGTCGTTGATGTTCGTCTAACGTCGCGTCGTCTTCAGCGTCTTTAACGTCTTTCCACAGCACAAATGTGTTCTTTTTCAGCGGCAGCGAGCCGTCCATCTTTTTTGCAACGTGGTGAATTCTTTCAACGAAAAAAAAAAAAAGAAATACTCAAACTTGTTTTAATTAAACAGCATTTTTATCGAAATGTCACGATTTTATCGACGTTTCGATTGAAGTTGTGGGTCAAAAATCTACAAAAGAAGATTTTTTTCATTCGTCATTGCACGGAGAGAAATGGATGCGTCAGAACAGCAAAAAATCTTTTGCTAACGGTTTTTTAGTTACAGCAGCAATAACATTAGCACCGGTAGCATAATTTTCCTTACAACAGCATAAAGACATTTGCTGAGGAAACGAAAAATGCAAATCTGCGATAGATTTGTCGAAGTAGCAAATACTGTGCTAACGCAGCAAAATATTTGCTACGGTTACAAATGAATTTGGCTACGCGAGCACTCTCGCGGACAGGCGGTTAACAAACTTAGCATAAGTGTTTATATGCTGCTGCCACAAAAGTTATTGTCGCTACAGCTACAAACGTTCTTTGCTACAGTAACATTTTTTGCTACATTTTCGTTCACGCTACGAATAGCATAAAAATGAAAGAATATATAAGTATATATTTCACAAATATTTGAAAATCAAAACAGTGTGAGTTAGTGAGTTCGGTCGTGTGTATGTATTCCGCAAAAAATGTAAACACTGCTGCCGAAACAACAACAATGTACAGCATTAAATCAAAGCGATATTTATTTGCATGGACTTAAAAAAAATTGAAAAAATTAAAAAAAAAGAATTCATAAAAGTAACGATTGCAAGCCTCGAACTCAATAAATATATTTATATTTTCGAAATAAATATATTTATATTTTCGAAATAAATATCACAATTATAATATATTACATTTCTTCAAAAGACATGTGTATAAATAACGAATAATGTTATAAGCATAAATAGACGGGATAAATACTAATTTTTCATTAGCGGTCGGTAGCGTAGTGGTTAGCGTTCATAGGTAGTAAGTTAGTAGGTAGGGGTTCGAATCCCGACAGGTAGGAAATTTTAATCGACGATTTCGGCTACCTGTCACTCAACAAGTGCCGAAAACCGACAATCGTATAAATATACAGGTAAAACTAAATTTTTTATCATAGTTTTACAGTTAAGAAGGTATTTTTTATACATTTATTGTCTGGCAAACATAGCAAAAAAATCCCGAGAAGAAAAATAGATTTGCTTGGCCAGCAATAATGATTCGCTCGTCCACCAAAAATTCTATGCGCGTCCAACAAATGCGTGTGCTGCCATAACGCATCATTGTTGTTCGGGGAACAAACGTGTGCACGCTGCGAGAGCAAAAGTTCTTTGCTCATGCAGCAAATCACACGTCAACATAGAATTTTTGTCATAGCAGCAAATAAATTTGTCGTCACTATATTAACAAAAAAAATTTGTTGCCGTAGCGTGGCGTACGCTGTCCTGACACAGAAATTTCTCTCCGTGTGTGACAGGAACAGATTTCGGATAAATAACGTTGATCAAATGAGAATTAGGACGAAAAAAAAAACTTTTGTCGATCGTCGAGCTTTATTGTGATTTGAAACCCTACGAGGAATTATAAACAGTTAATTTTTTTTGTATCGGAAGGTACGAACATGGTTTTTGAGATAGGAGAAAGAAAAAAAGTATAAAAACAGGCTACTGATACCTTATTCGAGTGTCCCGATATACACGAGTCGTTTTATCGCGTGTGGATCGCGGGGGTTGGGGTGAGTTGCTCGTTCGTTTAACGGTTGGAAATCGCTTTGAAGTCGCGTTGCCGGGAAAACGGCCATGAGTTCTTATCGTTCCATATAACTTTGAGGTAAACGGACGAAGGTCGGAAGCACAGAAAGAAAGAAAGAAGAAAAAAAAGGGGGTAGAGTCGAGCGAAAGAGGAAGAAAGAAAAAGGCCGAAGGGTAGTGGAAAGAACTAGTGAAAATGGCAGTCGAAGCGTCTGTACACTTTCTAGTTTGCCTCCTCCTTGTACTTCTATCCTTTACTATCGAAGAACGCAGACTATCCATTGGTTTTCTTTCTCAACTTGCTTCCCGGTCATTCCTGGATGGGGTTACGCTCGAAAGTGGAGTAAGCGAGACAGAGAAAAGACGCGACGAGAACACCGGTACACTTTTGCTCGTTCTCTGCTCCAGTCGGGGTTTTCCTTTAATTACGAGGACCATTTCTAAATTGGCTGTAACTCTCTCAACGTTTTCTTATTCGTACGAGAAGAAAAGAGCTAAAGATAGAAACGGAGGAGGGAGGAGTAAGAGAATACGAAAAGGAAGCGAGAAAACGAGACTCCTGGTGAATCTTTGTATTCTGTACACGAGACACAGACTCCATGTTCCACTTGTACCGTGTATATAACGAAAGGCAAAGAGCCGACAATTTATATTCGTCGACCTTATTATCCCTGGCGCTTCCCTTTCTCCTCTGTATTCTTTTTTTTCTTCATACATGTATATACATATAGCTATATCTATATATACATGACATGGCTTTTCCTTCTCACCGTGCTTGCTCTTTTGCATTCTTGCTTCTTTCATTATCTTTGGCGCCTTTTCTTATTTTTCGTTACTCTTTTTCGCCTTTCACCCTCTACCATTTTCCTCAGCGTCATCTCCACCGTTTTCTCTCCTTTCGTTTTCCAATTGCCCTCTTGAGATTATCGTCTTTACGCGCTACCTTTTCATTGCCTTTTTCTCTTCACTTTACTCGACGTTGGTGTCCACACCCTTCGAGGTCCAACTAAATTCTCAATACGTTTATCCCCTCCGACACCGAATCGAAAAGTACACTCTTCCATCCAGTCAAGTAATAAAAATGCTAATCAAACCTATTAATTGAAGAAAAAAAAACGACAAACTGTTTCCCTGACAATACCAATTTTTGACATTTACGAAGCGAAGTTATCGGGCGAGAAAATTCACCAATTCGTTTGCAAAATTGTTCGATTAATTTATCGAGAATTATATTTTGAATACGACAAGGAAACGATATTTACAGAGTTGACACGTTCGCTTCGAGCGTTCTTTTTTTCTGTACACAATATTTAACTTTTGGAAATATTGCGAATGATTAATTAATAATCTGTTTTATTTAACCATTCGGGGCATAAAAATCGAATGAAAAAACTTTACAATATCGTTTGATTTATAAATGAATTGTAGAAACTGTAGTTTTTTTAAAGAGTTCGATTTTTTTAGGGAATATTTTACAAAAAGTTCAATATTTTAGATCGAGGGAACGCCATCAGATGATTTACTGTGCCATTGACGTGTTTGAAATCGGATATTTTAATTGAATTTTAATAAATACCTCATTTCTGCCTTTTGCTTTTTTTCCTCGTTCTCAGTTCCTCGTTTTTCCAGTTTTGTTTATTTTTCCTTTTTCCATTATCACTGATATAAGTTTCATGATCCGTACGATAAATTTATAATTCTGTGTAACTCAAATTTTCTCGTTCACTGCTTTAGTTTATCTTGACAGAAATAATTCCATTAATGAAAAAAGAAAAGGAAGCGAACGGAGAAAAAAGCTCTCTCCATCAGTTCCGATCAATCGGCGTCTATCACCGTTGATTCCAAACGCGAATTACTTTTTTACAGTTGAAATATATTGCAATACGAGTTTTTTAACAGTCGTTATAATTTGCATGGAAATCCGTGAGCGCGAGTTCGAAATCTCGCATCGTTCTAATCGCTATCCGTGTTTCCATGTGTACGATATGCATATAAATATATTATAAATGCAATACATATACATACAGATATTGGGTGGTGTGTTCATCCAGAAAACCATCGACTTTTTTATCTTTCTATCCCATTGAGAGAAAGAGACCCAGAGGAAAGTGGGATGAATCGTTGAAACGAGAATTAAAAAAATGGAGTAAAAGAATAGAGAATACATGCTCCTGGGAACGCGTTGCACAGAGCGACGAAGGGGTGGAAAATTCAGGGGCATTAATAAACACTCACTGAGATCACCTCGAGCTTCGTTCGCTGTTTTTTTTTTTCTTCTTCTTTTTACAAATACTCCAAAGAAACATTCTCGAACTGCCCTAGATTTTTCACGCTCGTTAATTCGTGGCTTCGATTGCAAGCTGTTCTTTTTTTTTCTCTACCACCCTCGTGTCTCTTTTTCACCTGGGTTTTACCTCTTCTCTACCTCGCTAAACCATCAACCGACCGATTGTTCGTTTAACGGTGACACGAACGGATTTACCATCGAGACATCTTCCTCTTATTCACAAATCTCGTGTCAGAGCTTTTTTCTTCTTACAAATAACACTTTTTCACTTGAATAATTATAAATCGATACGTAATCAAGAATTTAAAGCTTTTCAACATTTTACCAATTGGCTTTGAATTTTTTTAAGGTTCGTCAACTTTTTTTTTTTTTTTTTTTCAATCGTTTTTAATCTTATTTTTGAATAGAAAAAATGTTTTTCCCATGTTTTTATACGTTATTTATTATAATTAAAAATTCTTATAGAAATTGTTTATTTTGAAAATTGATTTCATTCATTTTAAAGTTAAATCCTTCACATCGTATTGACATTTAAAAAATGTTATAATAAATGACATCTCCCATCATATGTTTTCTTATGAAATTTAAACCATTGGAATCTATTTTCATACGATGAAAATATACAAATTTCGTGAAAATTGAATTTCGAATGTTATCGTTGCTTCTCTTCGTATTCGAATAATAATACGAACTGATGGTATAAAATATCCCATTGTGTGTTAGTCTTCCCTGCAGGGATATCGTATTTATTTATACGTGTGCCTGAGGGATTGGCGGAATTGATGATTGAAAACATTCATATATGCTGTGCCGAGCGATCGAAATAATAAACGATTCGCATATGCATTAAACCGTACATACACGCATGTAATTTTTATACGTCCAAATTCACATATGAATGACAAATTATTTTTTAATTTCCATGCATAGCGTACACAACTTTTATATACTTTTTTTTTTTCTCTAGATATTGTATTGACTGTGAAATAATATCGACAATGGTTGTCATTGTAATGAATATTTTGACAAAGGCGAATATTTTTTGTTATTTGGATAATAAAAAAAAAAAAAAAACAATTAAAAAAAAAAAAGTACACTCATAGTACGAATGGGAATGAGAAATAATATATTTATTAAATGCCAACAAAAGTACTAGCACATCGTGCTATAAATTTTCCTACAGAAGTTAATCATTTCATTTCCAACGAAGACTTTTTTCACTATTCACAGATTGTCGTTGTTTTTTTTTTCCATTGAATTTCATTTTCATAATTTACATTGGCTATCGTCGCAGTTCGTGGATTGAAAAATTCATGTTTTCCTTTTGGAAATTTGTGCTGTAATTTTTTCCTACTCTCGAATAGGAAATTATATATCGATGAAGAAATATGACCAGGAAATTGTTCCACAATCAATGAGTATTATTAATTTTTTTTTTCTCACGAGATACGAAGCCAAGAAAAATATCAAATGAACGATAATTATCAAATAATCTCATTAATTCATGTCTCGTTTAAATTTGGGATAAAAACTGTTTAGATAAATACACAATTTCACAAAATTCGTAAACTTCTATTGTATTTTTTCAAATTTTCATATAAAACTCGAAAAAAACGTCAATAATTAAGCTTTTTTGTCGTCATAACTCTCAGGATTCACTCTGGCGGAGTGTATAAATGATAAACGACCACATCAAAAGCGAAATCGTAATGTATAAGTATACAGAATCATGTAATATTCAGAATAATACAAATCTATATGTACCGCAGTGAGTGCATCAGAATTTACACGAGAGATAGTAGTTTGGTGCTTTTAAGCACAGTTCATTAATGTATGTCTCGTATATACGAAGTCTGTGATGTTCGACGTTACACGGACAATTAAATTTCGCGCTCATTCAGCCGCACGTGCTCTTCTCGATTTAGAACCTAGAAATCCAGCTTTGTGATACAATTCACGATAATTAATTTCACCCTCGAGTCTCGGTGTGTAACGGGATCACTGGCATCAAAGCCTAAATCCATGGAGGCTATGAAATGAATCTTTTTTTTTATTAAATTGACAAATTAGAAAATATTTTATTGAAAACATTCGATGACGTTGATGTATATTTTCATTTTTTTCCCTGTTTTTCTTCATTTTGAAGAATCTCGTTGTCAGCTGGGAATTAAGGAGGTTCACGCGTTAGGCATGCGTTAGACAAATTCCAAGTTTAATTGTTTAAAATTCGTACGAACCTTCTCAACAATAATACTCAACTGTGGGTTGAATTTGAGAAAGTTTTGCCGTCTAGAAATCGAGTTATTTGTTGTGAAAAATCGTCTTTTTTCGTAACTTCCCACAAGACCTCGTGTCAAAGTTGCGATTTTAAACACCGAATATCTCGATTACTAGAGGGTGAAAGTTTCTCAAATTTTTTACACATTAAAAAACGATGCTCAAGAAGATTCACGCGAAATTTCAAAAAATTATCTTGGAAAAAATTGTATCTGATGATTTTGTTAAATGCACTCGTTGAATGCACTGTTTAGGATCAAATTGATTGATTTTTGATATTAATAGTTGAGATCGATAAGAATTGAAAAATTCTTTGATCAACAAACGTTTGTTCAACTGTATTTTCACACGAGCAAGTTGATGGTTTCACAAAATCTTTTTTCCGCGGGATGTGTACTAAGAAAAACTTACGAACTCATGGGCAGAGGGGTAAATTCCAATGGTATGATATTTTTTTTCATACTCATAATACGGCAATGATATTTTTATTTCTCGTATTTCCACTCTGGCTATATGCATGCGATATTTTGTTTGGTAGAAGAAGCACAAACTCTTTTCGCTTTTCTTTTCTCCGACCCTCGGATACAGTCACCAACATTGAAAGCCCAGTGTGCCTTCGGGGTGCGCCTCTCACGAGTGAGTATTTGCGCAACTTTTTAAATTTCCGGTCGTGGATTGCCTTCGTCTTTTCGCTCGCATATTCTCCCCGGAATCGGAAACGTTCCCCTCGTCCGTGTAGTTATTTCTTCTTCCAATTCTTGCGTTTTTTTTCATCCTTTTTTTTTACCTTCTTCATTCTCTTTTTCGCGTTGAGAACAATAACTGACTGTAAAAAAAAAGCTGGGCAAGGATCTCAACGATGCAATGTCTTGTGTACATTAACAAGGGACGAGGTAAATGTGGATGAAAACACACCGAGTTCACGAACTAAACTAGATTTCTTTTTAAACTTTTTTCTTTTTTTTTTTCTTTAGTTAACCTTATACCATCGATCGTTTAACCGTGCGTCTGTTGCCTTAAAGCTGTGAAAGCCCCACGTATTATAAAAGTAGGTATTACCATGGCAGCGAGAAAAAAAACACCAATTTATTCGTATTTTTTTGCCAGAAATCCATCAATGAACATTTATTTAAGAGGATAAAAAAAATAGTAATTTTAAAAAGCCGAGTGAGACTTTATCATAGTTTCAGAATGAAAGATGATGAAGATTGTGTCGACACGAAATTTACAAAATCATGTTATTGTCTCAGCTATTGTTACTTAATATTTGAGTCATATATTTTGATGAATTACATCCAAGGCAATGAATAGAACCCCGGAAATCGTAGTAGTAAAAAAAAAAAAGGTCAACTGATATACCACAGAAGAGAGAAACAGTGTGTGTCGTGAAAAGAGGGTCGAAAAGAAAACGAGGGGTGTCAGTAGCTCGCAACGAGTCTCGCTCTCACCCAGACGACGGGGGGTGCGGAAAAAAGCTGCGGAGCCGTGTACTATGCTAATCCTCGTATATACGTTATGCTTCGCATAAAACATAAAACTCACTTGTTCTCACTCTTCGTCAACCTTTCCTTCTCTCTTTCTCTTTCTCTCTTTCTCTTTCTCTCTTTCTCTTTCTCTCTTTCTCTCTCTTTCTCTCTCTCACTGTTGCACTCATTCCTATAGAATTTCTCTTTCTAATAAATTTACTTTTCTAGCTTGTACAACCCTTTGTCGATCTCTCTTCCTTTCATCCAAACTCACTTTTTTTTTCACTCTCTTTCTCTCACTGAATATTTTCTCGCTCTTTTATATTACCCACCAACATTCCTAATACAAATCATATATATATTACTCTCCTCACTCAGGGAATGCAAATCTTTCAAAGTACTCTTCTCTGCTGGCGTGTCTCGTACATTTACTATATGTTGTAATAATAACTCGCATACCGGACTACCTACGAGCCCCAAGGCAATTAGTCCTTGGATAATGACAAAATGATACCCGTAGGAAAAAAAAAATACTCACATAAATAAAGCCCTCGATGTTTTTTATTTATTTTTTTTTTTTTTTTTTTTTTTTTTAGTTTTAATTTATCCATAATCACAGCAACGATATTTCTTTTTTGAGATACAATACAATGCAATTTATTTGATGGATTCATTTATAAATAACATTGTATTCATGTTTTGAATAATTTTACAACGATTTTCCCATAGAAATCAATTTTCTAAAAAAAAAGTAATCTGAGGTATAAGTTTTTTAAGAGTTAATTAGAAAAAATGTATTAATTATTTCGGTCAATAGACAGCAATTTTGAGATTCTTAATTAAGCACTGACGTGAACGTAAAATTTATTCTTATGTTTTTTAATTTTTCTTATATATTTATTTTTTTCATTTTTTGAAACAAAATAACAGTAAATATTGGTATTCATTGGTCGAATTCATATTTTATTATTGTAACAATTTGTCAGCCCTGGTGTAATATTTATGAGTAAAAAAATATTATAGTGAGCGCTTCCCTGGCAATAAAAGCGATTTTTTTTTTTTTTAACGACTCGTAATGTCAAACAATGTGAACCGAGTATATCGAAAAGCCGACAAAATAGAGAATTGATTGTGAAAATCATAATTGATATACAGAGAGTTCAATAATGAAGTATAGAGTACGTGATTGTTGTTTTGGATTAAACTCTCGACCACAATAAACGAAAAAAAATGGTACACCACGTACGAAACGAGAATGGATATAAATTATGGAGAAATATTCGTTATTTTCGAAAGTGCATATTACGACCTGAGGCAATTTTGTAATTCAATGAATATTATTCGTCAAACCTGAAAATTAAAGAAATGAAATATATTTAAAAAATAATAATAAATAAATAAAGAAAATAAACATGCTGGCAGCACGTATGCAGACATTGTTGCCACAGGATTTCCGATCGGTTATTCTGGTTTGTCGCGTTCACGTACACACTGCATAGACAAAGAGAGATGGAAAGAGTGAGAGCTAACAGGGTTCAGTGAAAAGGAGACCGTGGCTCGCTTATTATAATTTAATTTCGGTAATTGTACCGACGCGTGTGCCCGGGCCTTTCCAAATTAATTAAATTAATACCGGTGAATGCTGCGAATGGAATGAGAGAAAGCGCCAGGATTGGAGATTACACAAGGCAAGGCTTACGCTTCTGGGGCTGGGTTTATGCCTTTTTTCTCTCATTCTATTTCTCTTTCCCCCTCTTCCCGCTCTTTTGCTTATCATCATGTGCATTTTATGCTAAGAGTTTACCTGTACCTTTTCCCCATTGAACCAGAGGAGGCTCAAACAACGGGGAGGGTAAAAAAATCTTTATGCAACAAAAAAAAAAGCACGATGCGATCTACCTGTGAATTTTCGTCACTCGCCGATTAGTTCGAATGATAAAAATCATTTTTTTACTTGAATTTGACAAATTTATATCGACAGCATCAAAAACATGGAGAATAATAATCGTTTGGAGAATAAAAATGATTATAATCCCCGAACCAATAGATCGAGACTCGAGTCAAGCTTCGCCGAAATTCCCCGATTCCCTGATAAGCACTGAAAGGAAAAAGCGTTGCTCTGTTGTCATTTTTTAAATACAAATCCCAGATAAAATATTTTCCATCAAATGGAAGCTTCGAATTAACAGAATTAAAAAAATTGAATCCGATAATTACTGACAAATTTGCTCAATAAAAATATTCGTGTCTTCTCCTTCAAAAAATTCTTTAAAATTAATTAATTTTACATTGACAACGAAATGTCTCGTACATAAATTTTTTGAAATTTTTTTATAATCTCTACGTCAGACTCTCGTTTCGTTAGCTTCGCAGAAAATATATAGTTTGCGTTTACTGTTTCATCTATTTCTCTATGTTTATAAATTCATATGTATGTGTGTACATTTTTGTATATTCCGAGTATTCTGAGCTATTTAGAAGACGCTATACACACAGTTTGCTAATTGGGTTAAGTGCCCCGTACGGTAAAGCGGACAACGAGGAATGGAACGAGAAATGTATATATATATATAGAGTTATGATACGAAGGGTGTAAGTCTAAGGCTCACGAGACAGTGGAGAGTCCGTACCAACGACCATTTTATGATACATTTTTTTTTTTTTTTTTTTTTTTTTTTCAAAAAAATTCATCTCAATAATCGTTGACGTTTTTTTTTGTTGTATGACGAAAATAGAGACATTTCTTATTTCTTTATTTTGATAAGTTAATTATCTTAGCATCACTGGTTGTGCGTTGTTGCCTAAAACCCACATTTTGCCATCGTATTAATAATATTTTTTTCATCTGTTAGAAATTTCTCAGGTGTATGCGTTCGGAATCAAGCTCCAAACTTAAATTTATAAAAAACAAAATAAAAATAAAAAACAGTAAAAAAAAGGGGAATAAGAAGAGCGCACCGATCGAGATCGTTTTTTTTTTTTTTTTGATAATTCATTTTGATTTTTTTTTGATAAAATCATCAGTTCTGAAATAAGTTCGTTCCTAATTTTCGTCCTGACTTCGTCCTCTCTCTCTCGCCCTTATTTCTGGGCAACCGTATAAACTTGAAAACGGAAATACAAGTGGATCAGCGTTACCAACAACCTTAAAGTTCCATCAACTCCATTAAACTGTTCGCGAGTCACTTGGGCAAGAGTCGCTCACGCACGCCTCTTCGGTATCGTTCCCTTCCTTTTTTTTTCTTTGTCACACAGTTTCATCCTCGTTTCGGTAATGAATCGAAATTTAATACACATTCAGGATTTCGTTCCTTGTAATCAATACGATTAATTATTTACAAAACACGTGCAACAAAACATATTTTTATAAAATATGGACAAATGATAAAAACGAAAACGACACAGAAATGTCAAATCTTTGCAAAGTTTATTAACGTGGACAGCAAGTGAAAATATTTGTTTCGAAATAAACTGCATCCAAAATCGACTAATCATTAAGTTCAGGGTTCAAACTTTATGAAAAGTCACATAATTTTGGTGTTGAGATAAAATGAAAAATGATGAAAATATTAATAAAAAATTTCAACGAATTTTTCGGCTAATCCAAACCCTGAATATTTAATGCTTTCGTGGTCTGTGCAGTTTGTCAGCTATTTCCTGCTTTTCTTTTCTACTGGAATGACCGGTTCGTTACTTCCTCATCAAGGATTCATTATATGCTGATTATGTTTTCACAAATCCAACTTTAATCAGCTTATCTCATTTTAGCAACGGTTCCTTGGTAGGGGGATCATCATTATATGAGTTTGTATTTTTTTTTTTTTTATGGTTGTTTGTGTTTCATTGTATTTTTTTTTTGCTCTAGTTTCTCACAGTTTCAAT
Source organism: Campoletis raptor (assembly GCA_948107755.1). Lineage (NCBI taxonomy): Eukaryota > Metazoa > Arthropoda > Insecta > Hymenoptera > Ichneumonidae > Campoletis > Campoletis raptor. The sequence goes on from OX403623.1 coordinate 20,896,394, forward strand.
AACTCATTTGCAGTGAGTAGTGCTGCTTTATTTTTTTTTTTTTAATGCACATTTTTGTATCTCAAGATTTTTGTAACTCAAGATTTTTGTATTTAAATTTTTGCAGAGTAATAATAATTAATAATCGACGTTTGAAGATTAATTAATTACCAAAAATAATGAAGCGAAGGTGAAGAAAAAATAGCGCTTTGCATTATTCGTTCTATCACGTAATTTATGAATCTTTCATGCAACCATTTTTTTCCTGAACTGAAGTCATCTCGGATAATACAACAAGTTGAAGAAAGCAGGATAAAAAAACGTTAATTTACTGGAGAGCGTGAATAATGCCGCACGATCGTAATTTCTACTGATTTTGCATTTTCCCTTCGTTTTTTCTGTACAACCTCGGGGTCGTTCGCGTGTTGACGATTTTCTTTGTTTCGTTTTGTTTCACTTGCTTTTTTTTTTTTTTTTTTTCATTTCTTCTTCATGAGTGCCTCGAGGGTAACACTGAAAACTCGAGAGAGTTCACTTTTACGTTGAGACTGCACGTCACCACGATCCAGGTTGAGTATAAAACGACTTCGATTAAAACATTACCGATAAAGTGGCCTTTAAACGCGAGAAAAATAAAATTCTCGACGCTCCTCACACTCCCAGCTTACTCACTACCGGCCCTTGTTGTACTTCACATTATACATTTTCTCTCCCCCTCCCCCTCCCTCTCCCTCCCTCCCTTCCACCCTTTATTCCTCGTTTACATACACGTATGTATAACAGAATAGCGAGGGTGCACCCTCGTGAAGTATATTCTCATTTCTGGAGAGGGAATATTGTATCAGGCACAACACAACTTACATCGTTGCTTACAAAAGCATTTAACACGCATTAGCAATAAGTGCTCTTAGAGAATATATATTTCAGTGCACACAAAAATTTTTCATCCATTCAGCAAATGTTCGACCAACATAAATTTTACCTTTTTCCTTCGTATTTTTTTTTTTTTTTTCTTTTGGCGATGATACTAATCGACTTATTGCATTAAAACAGAATAATTATCGTATTTTTTGTTGCATTCATTATCACGATGAATGTTTGTATTTAGGGGGAAAAAAAAACATTGAAAAACACTTAATTCGATGAGAAATAACTCTTCGGCTACTCATCGGTGCGAATCTGCATCTCCAATTTGGCTTTTTATGGATTTTTCTTCAGAAGACAATATTTGGTAGCGTTTTTGATGATTAACAATAATTTGAAAACAGTTTGAAGCTTGGGAATCATTCGTAATGAAATTTTGTTTAAAAAAAATTTAATATCGATTTAATTTCTTTGGCACACGGAGAGAATTACAACCTGGAATTTTTATGATTACTATTGCGAAGAATGCAAATTTTCATGAAAATAAAATGAAATTTGTTGCATAACCCAAAATTTTGTTTTATTGACACGAAAATTTGCATTTTGCTGGACAGTGATGACAAAAATTCCGAGTTGTTAGTTCACGGCTGTTGCTGGGCGGTCATTTTTCAATTTTATTTTTCTCCGTGCAGTTTCACATTTATTCACTGATGCACGTGTTGATCATAAAATTGGGGACGTTTATATAAAACAACGTATGAGAGTGGAGGTCGAGGAACATGTCGTTCCGATGTATGGAAAGGGATGAAGAGAGGACGAAGCTTCGAGAGAGGATGAAAGCTCTGTCAGCTCGCCCTTTGCGAAGCAAAGCTCGAAGCTTGTCAACCTTGAAAGGGATTACCGAAGCTTCACTCCCAAGCTCACTTCACTCCTTGTTACATCGCGTCCACGTGTTGTCATCATCGTAGTTTCCGGTACGGTCATGGGAAAAATTCCATCTGGTCAGATAAAATGTTAGTTTTTCGAAAGAAAAAAAAGCTTTAATATTTTTCGCTTCATTTGAATCATTGAAATATTTTATTTCAGTGAAATGAATGAATTTTTATATTTTTTATTGTTGGAAATTTTGTTAAAATTATGTAGTAACATCGTTGATACAATTTTAATGTTTCCTGTCAAGTACAAACATTATTCGGACCTTGGTGCTTGAGTTTTTTAATTAAAAATTAACCATTGACCAGAATAATCGAAATGGTACGTTTCGTTTTAATTTTTTTGCCAATGTTTTGATTTCTCATTCGGTGAATACGTTACCGGGAGTTGAGCTCGTTGGGGTGTAACATTTAACTTGCATGTAAACGGTCAATCATACAAAAGCGATGAATAGAATCTTTGGAATGTGATCGTAAAAAGTGAATCAAGTAAATTAGCGACACGCCTGTTTCCTCTTCAAGTTTCGAGCTCGTTGTATTTTTTATATTGTTTTGTTTTTTTTTTTTTTCTTTGTCATTACGGAAAAAAGGGTGGTTCGAATAGGCAAGCGAAATTCGTAAAATACCTTTCTTTTATATATTTCTCGTTAAGATTTTGTTTTGTTGCACAGTTCCCAATCGTTAACCCCGCTAATTATGGGCTTTTATTATTTTCCGTTAGTCCGCTGGTTTACGAGGAGTTTGGACGTCGGTGCTTATTACGGGAATCGATGCACGGTTAATGTCCACAGCAATAAACCTATATACGTGTACATGTGTGTTCACAAAACAGTGTAAAAGCCCAGAAGGGCTTAGCATCGACATTGCAGAGTATATGCCAACGTTGCGACCTACATTTTCGATGTGATAGCTCTCACGAGCAATTGCTACGCATTTAATGCTCATGCCCATCGAAACGACTGCTGTAAACTGAAAAAAACAACATGCAAGTGTCATCACGAATTAAACTTTAAAAAAAAAAAAAGAAAAAGAAAAAAAAGATAATTCCATCAATTTTTATAGCCAATTAGAATCCAAACGATCGTTCATTTCGTCCTGTACAACATTCCGAGTTATTATCATTTTTTCGTAAACAATTATTATTATTAGTAATCCATACGAAAATTGTATTAATTATTACAATATTGTTGACGTAAATTTATGATCCTATAAAGTTTATCGCATCAGGGCAACTTCGATTTTATACTCGAAATTTGATTATTTAATTGTTTTTTTCGTCATATTGTTCAAAATCATTGATTTTGTCGAATAATTATTTTCATTTTAACCACATTTTTATCTTATAAAAATAAAAATTATTATCAGAACATAAGAATTTTTATTGGAAAAGAATAAACAAAAGGCTTGCATGCACTTTGATAAATAAATTTCCATTAATTTGAAAAAAAAAAGTTACATTATCATGACCCAAATACAATTTTGAAAGAAAGCGTCTCACATTTTGATTAATTCAGCAATTAATCCTCCATATATTTTGTATCTTGACAGATATATTGCCCTAAGTTTCTCGTTGGAATAGAGTTTTTCTCATCGATGCATCACACATCAAAAAGTGCGAAGATAAATTTAGGGCGAACGTTGGTGTGTCTCTGTCTTATGATTTCTCGGGTTGCCCTTTGGGGGTGTTATACGGAGAATGTGATACCGCGAGAAAGGGTGAGAAAGAGGAAAGAGCAGTAGTAAAGTAGGATGAAGTCTATTCGCGGAGCCAGTGGACCAGAGGGAGATGGAAAGTGGCTGGGAGCTAGTGAAAGCGAAGGCAAACGAGATAAACATATATACTCGTATGAAATATACATATATATATAGTTTATGCTTGTGTTTATACATAGAAGAAAGCGAGGGAAGGCGATGTATATAGTGCAGTTTGAAAGCTCGCTTTTGCGTTAGTTTAGCTAGCTCCGCCCTCCGCACCAATGGCAGAGCTCCGAGCTTTCGTTGTCTTCTGACCTGCTGGCCAATATCAAACGCTGCTTGGTCGCGCAGCCTCCAAGTTGGACCAATCATGATGCCAATAGAAAAAGACTTTTATCTTCTTTCTCTCTTTCTCTCTATTTCTCTCTGCATGTGGCTTGCTCCACTGTTCACATAGATATTTAAACTTCGTCTGGCAAACAAAAGGCCGCAATTAAAACGATCGAACGTACTAAGTTAAGTGCGTTAGGCCCTTTTGTTTCATAATAATCATTCAGTGCAGACGAGCTTACGAAATTCCAGTCGTCATACCTCAACACGTTACCTTTGCTGCCGGCTGTATGACCTCGTTGCTCTTGTTTCCTTCAGCAAATATATATATACAGCTCTGCCGTTATATGTACACATGACCGTGCTCCCGGAAAAAAGCTCGATGCGTGGCATTGCCTCGGATTCTAGTGACTGCATGCCAACCAGATGCAGCGATATCTTTCTCCTATTGAACACAAAGAATTCTACGTTTTCTTTACTTTGCTGAAACACAACCCAGAAGCCCCCCCCTCCCTCTTTTTTTCTATTTCATCCCTTTCCCTTCCACACTTCTCACGGTCTTTGCAAGCTCATGTTACCCGTAACTTTTACATGCGTAAATATGGGAGTGCATGCAGATAAAAAATAAAATTAAAAAGAAAGATGCTTTTGTGGCTTCGCTTTGTCTTTCCGTGGAGTGAAATGGAAACAGTTGGAGCTCCGGGCCACTGTCGATAACATGCACATATATCAGTCAGTACAATTTTTTTTTAAATCGTAAATAATGTACTCTTGTTGTTCTTTGATCTGTAAATACCCTGATGGAAATATATAAAAAAAGATCAGCGTCGAATCCATGAATTTGAAAAATGAAGAAACTTTCATCTGCAAAACAAAATTGATCCTTCGCAGGTATCCTGCAGACAGGATTCAGTTATCCTGGAAAAAAATGTAACTTCCATAAGGATTTTTTTTTTTTTTTTTCCAGAAATTGGCAATCATTTCGGAGCCAACCGGAGCAGAAAAACATTGTTCCAATTATTCTTGAATCTTCAGTTATTCAGTTACCTTCAAAGTTTAAACAACAAACAACTTGAAAAAAAAGAAAACTGGAAAAATGACTTTCAATGAAAACAGAATCGTTAAAATCGACAAAAACAAAAAGTGAATTAAAAAAACCTTGCAGCCGAACATATAAAAAAAATTAAAAAATGTAGAAAAAACAGTTGCTATTAAATTTTTCTATTTACTGTTCACTTTTCGTCGTAACTTTTAGGATAAAGAATGCTTAAAAAATTGATGTTTAAGAAAATGCTCATTAATAATTTCTCGCAACATTGTCAAATAAAAGGATCGGGAGGTCAAAGCAGAATAGTTATCTGAAGTATAAGAATATTTCACGTAAAACTCTCACGTATCTAGATACGAGTCCCTCCCCTGATACGATATGCACCTCTTACCCCTTCGGTCGTCGCTGTGTAATAATGCATGCGAACCTCATAATTCTGTCCTCTCGCGTTTCTCCATACACAGACACACATGTTACACAGATGCACACAAATTTAGCGGAAGCTTGCGGGATCGCTTGTTCGCTCGTGAGTCACTGCCGCTTGAGCGTACAAAATTTATACGCCCTCGAATCTCCCATAAAGTAGCATAAAATTATCGAATATATAGGCTTCTTCATTTTTGCTTTAAACACATATATATATCGTTTGTGTTCAGTCATATTTGTACTCCGCGGTTGTGTATGTAACCACAAGGGATGAACCTATGCTGTATATATATATATATATATATGACCCTAGATCTCTCGTCGTCAATCACTAGATTTTTAATCCTTCCCTTTCCCTGCCTATCAGCTTCATTTTTTCTTTTCCTCGCCATTCCTCTCCAGGGATTCGCTGTTTATTGTAAATTATGTATCGTATCATCGCATCTTGTTATGCTGTGCTTTGAGCTCCCAGAGGCGAGATCACTATCTCATTATTTAAGTAATTAAAAAAAAAAAAAGAAAAAAAGAATGTCGGGTATTACATGAAGTCAAAGCTTCGTCTGATTAATTATACCAAAATAAATAATATTATGAAAAATGTAAAACATTGAATAATTAGCCATCAGCAAACACGACTTGTGAATTATATTTTCGCAACTTTTGTGTGGAAAATTTATCAAGTTCTTTTCATATTTACACGAAATTTGCGAAAAATATCGAAGTGTGTTTGCTGCAAATATAAATAATTTTTTATTTTAATAATAAATCATTTATTTAAATAAGTAATTTAAGAATTATTTATTTTATAAATATTTATACTAAAAAAAAACAAAGTTTCCGTGCCACGTAATGTCGAATATTGTTCATAAAATTAGAATGTGCCGGAAAAAATAATTAGAAAAAAAAAATCGATAAACAAGTATTCAAACTACATTTATTAGAATAGAATTAATTTCGATCACGCACCACGCGTGTCTATAGGTATCCAGTAGCATAAAAAAACCTCCTTCCGAAACTGGCCACTAGATGGCCACGTTTCTCGTGAGGGTATCGAGTGCCTGGTGGTCATAAAAATGCGAGATTTGGCGAGTCGTTAGTACACAGATTATTTGTTTTTTTTTTTTTTATCTTAAATTTTTTTTCTTTTGTTCAATGTCGAAAAATCATATCAGTGGCAGTAGCAACCGCAGACTTTTGCGTTTGCGTAGGTTTCCGAATCCAAACATCGTGGTAAACAATTTACGGACTGACTCAAGAAGCAAACAAATCTGTGATGACTTTTTTTCTAAATTTCGAAAAGTACGTTTGGATTATAGTCGCGGGGGAAATGAAGAAAATAGTGAAAACTCAACGCAAACAAAGTCTGGAATTTCTGAATCTTTAGCCAAACCTCCTACAGTTCCTTTCGCTTCGACAAATATTACTAAAGTACAGAATAATAAAAGTGACGTCGACGATCTTTTCGATCGGGTTATGGATTTGGATCATAATTCAAAAAACTCCTCAACCACAGCCATAATTCGTGAGTTGGAAGAATTAGGAAATTCTACAGAAATTGTTGAGCCTCGTAGTAAAAAGCTGAAAATTATAAACGACATAACTCTCTCAAACGAGAGTCGAATCCCCGAAATTTTTCTGCCGAATCGTGCAATCGTTGCTCCGTCAAATCGGTCCATTTCTTCAAGAGTCCTTGTCGAAATTCCACTGCAACAATTGCCATCTAGCGAACAATTGGAAGTAAACACTTCGGGAAATCTCGACACCATTGAAAAAGAAGTTCTTGACTGTCTCGCCGATATACTCGAACTCTAAAGAAGAATAAATAACGATATGAAAATCAGTACAAAATTCAGAAAAAGAAATGAAAGACAAAATACAAAAAAATTAAAAAAAAAAAAAAAATTAGAACAATATTTAAAAAATGATAAAAATCAATCAATCAAAGAGTAACTTATCTTCGTACTTGCATTTTCGACTGGATGCAACGCAGTCCACGTTTATCTGACAGAACGGACGTCACTGGATCCAATTTTTTCGTTCAGCTCGAACCTCTTTGACATTCGCTACGCATCCCATCGTTGGAGTTCATTTTATTCGTAATTCTTTGGAAGATTTTTGAGCTTGCCAACACCTTCAGTTGTACCAAATAAGGTAACTTTCCAAAAAATTCAGAATTTCTCGTTTTACATTGATTTATAGAATTTGATGAAACGAAAGAGATAAAAATATAAGAATATCGTTTTATTCATAAAATAATGAATGTTTGGGAAAAAAAATATATATATGTTGAAAAACGTAATAAAAATACTGCGACGCGGAGACCCATCGATTTCAACTGGATTCATGTATTTTCTTATAACGACTATTGTCACCATATTTGTATATTGACGGTTGAAAAAAGTAATACCATAAAATGGCGATTGTCGTGGATGATTTCCAAGACCATGAATAACACACGATGAAACACAGGAGCGAGGTGAATAAAGTGTTACACTTGGTTTTATGGTCGAAAGAAAAAAATTTATTTTCTTTCAGCCTTTATTTATTTTTATTTTATTTTTTTATACATATCTCGCAGCTCAGTTCGAAGATCCGTGAGGGCGCCATGACGCATCACGAACACACACAACTAAAATATAAATAAAATATTCACAACGACACGAAATAATATGGATGGGAGATGAGAAATATTTTTGTTGTTGTTTTACATTTTCACACAACGAAAGACAAGCGCTTCGTGAAAATTCGTAACAGCCTAACAGTAATCGGTGTACGTGTGTACGTGTGAGCAGGTGATCTTTTGTCAGCTCGACCCGTAAATTGTATATTAGCGAAGTGTACATACTCCGGCGTGTTATATCATTTCGAGATATTCGGTCAGATAGGGGGTCAGAGGTGGAGAAAATCTATACAGAGAGAATGTAGGAACTCGGTTCACATATATTGCATATAGTTCGGGGTCTCTATCTCGCGTACCCCGATGAATAATAATAACGGAAGAGGGATAAAAGCGAAGGGGGTTGGTGGGGGCTATGTGGAATGGTCGGGGCAGAGAGGTTTGGTTGGACGTGTCGTAAAACGAGATTTGTCAAGCGAGAACGCACAGGAGTGAGATCCGGAGGCCCAGGAAAACGAACGAGAATGATGTATACAGGAAGACAGCAAAAGAGAAAGAGTGGGAGAGAGAGAGAGGGAGAGAGGGGGGAAGGGAAAGAGTTCGGAATACGGTGACAAAAACTCAAAGGCTAGCCCCATCCATCAGAACCCCCTGAGTGAAGAGCGGCTACACTGGAAAAAGAAAGAATTATTATTTTATCGGATTAACGACACGGCGACCGGTCGCGGAACAGCGAGAAAGGGGATTGGGAACAAGGGATGCGTTCGTCCAGTTTCGAATTCTCGTTCTTTTCTATCCCTCCCTTCCCCTACCACTCTCTCTCTCTCTCTCTCTCTTTTTCTCCCTATTCCTCTCTGTCATTTTATCTGTCGACCGTGGACCGAATCGTTTACGAGATCGACCGTGTTCGAGATATCTCGTTAGGTGCAAGCTATAAATTCGTTTCTCCGCGTTTTGACAAACGCTCAAACGAAGAGGCTTCGAACAATTCGTTCACTGTGTGCATCGTGTGCACTGAAAATAAATAGAAATACGAGAATGTATTTTTATATCCATTTCGCGTTTCTTCCTGTCTCAGTAAGCACGCAACCAAATTCGCGTGTGCGTTCGCGTGTCCACGTATCCCTCCAAATACCAGAACCAACAATTTTATTAATCCATAAGTCAACGAATCTTCGAGCGTTTGACTATACGAGAACCAACAATTTTAAGTCAATTTTATCAACAAGTAATTCCATTTTTTACGCAAAACTATTTCCTCATTACATAGAAAATGGACGTCTTGAGAAACTTTAAAAAACGTGTGAACCGAGTCAACTTTGTCTGACAAGTGAATGACGTTTGTTAAATCTTGACACTTGTCAAATCTTTACAAAATCTCTTCATCATTTGCATTATCATAATTTAAAGACAAAAAACAGCTGTTCATATTGTAGCTGCTGTTCGCTTGCTATGATGAATGAAAATACAATTTAACAATATTTTCTTCCAGCCGGAAATCATACATTCTGCAGTAAAATTCCCCTAGGGGGATATTTTGTTTACCGAGACTAAAAAGAAAGAGAAAAGAGTGAAATAAGGATCGTACCTTTAAGGAATCAAACAGATCCCGCAGGCTCTATGCAAAAGGTTTCACAAGTCAACGGATAAAAAGTGAGTAACTTGAAACGATTCAAAGATATGAAGTCACAGAACAGTTGTGAAAGTATTTAACCTCGAAACAATGAAAAATAACATTTGAATCCCGATATTAAAAGAAATTTAAAAAAAAGATATCTGGGAGGTCAACGTTTGTCGCATAAAGAAACGAAGGCTCCTCCACCTTTTGCATCATTAGTTTAAGAAGGAAAAAAAAAATAATTGCAGGAATTCTTCGATACGGAAAGACCCCTAGACCTCCTGACATTAATAAGAAGCTGGACATTTTGGTATCTATCTCCGCAGTTGGATTCTCCCATAAGATGGAACCAAGAAGAAAGAGAAAGGGAGAAAGCGAAGGTGATTCCAGATGCATATATAAGAATCTACCTCGTCGTTCCCACTACCTGGAGGACAAAGAGGACTCCTGCACTCTCGACGTTCTTAATCCTTTTCATTGTCTGGATAAAAAAGTGTCTTAAAAATGTTTCCTACCGATATCTAAACAAGCTTCTATTCTTCTTTCCACTGTATTTATAAACAAGATACTAACTGAGTACTTTTCTTGCTCACCCCATTTCTCTCTGGCTCTCTGGATCTTAATATTCTCTCCTTTACTCAAAGACGGAACAGTCTGACTAGCGCTTCGGCCGAAGAATATACACGATAATATTCAAGCTTCAGCAGCCAGATGAAGCTAAAAGATGAGTAGGTTTCTTGCTGCAATTTGCGAAGGAAGAGAAAGAGATCTGGATCTTTGGAATTTTTCGTTAACTCAGAATCCCTTTGGTCCATGAGGTAACAGAGGTAAAGCTTTACTAAAAGAGAAGGTCGGTAATCACCGATTCTATAATCGACCTACCAAACGTACACAAGTGTAGCTAGCGAAGTAATATGCGTCTATGTCTGTAACACAGACGCATATTACATACTTTGTATAGTGGAATATCCCTACGATGCATATCCATACTTAACTCGACGTTTTTACCCAACCGAAGGATGCCCTCCAGCGTGCAACGATATTTCCGTTTTCCAGTCTCGGGTTTCTTCATTCTACTACACTCCGAAGATTACAAAGCTCCGATGTCTGTATGCATACGCATGGTAAAAATAGAGAAGACCAAAAGAGAGAGAACCAGCCTGATCGGAGCTGGTGGAGATTCCATGAATTTTCTTTTAATGCTTCGCTTTTATCCGACGTCTTTTATAGCTCTTGTACATGAGCTTCGCTCTACCAGCGGGGGTTAGAAAGGGGTTCAAGGGGTTGGGCAACAAAGAGGAGGTAGACATGCTTCTGCAAACTTCTTGGCCTTCATCCTCCCTGTCCGATCTTTCCAGGATGGGTGAGCATATATACCGAGTGGAAAACGTTCTGGAAACCTGCACAGTGGCCATTCTTTCGAGGGAAAAATTTTCATCCTTAAGTGTATAGAAAAAAAAAAAAAAAAAAAAAAAAACTATAAAAAAACTCACTTTAGAGTTATCCAAACGGGAAGGAGTCTCGTGGACGCAGAAATATACGCGATATCGTTGCATTATAAGTGTACGAGGCTACTATGTGGTCTGAAGGAGAAAGAGGGAGAACATTTTCGTGGAAAACAAGGCAAGCGTCAGAAAACGTAAAAAAAAAAAAAAAAATTTCGATAACGTACAAAACAGAAGTATTTTAGGCATCCATGGGTCTCGTCTTTCCCAATTTCACTCTCTCATCCTTCCTTGCACTGAATCACCCCTTGGCTTTTGTTCTCCGAATAAAAGTTTGCATTGTTTTTTCACGATTGCTGCTCTTTGTTTCCGCATGTTTTATTGATCAGTCAAAGAGGAATGAAAAAAAAAAAACGCTGACGATATTTCTGCATCAATCTTACCTTCCAGTTCTTTCTCTTGATGGTTTAAAGATTCGCAAAGGCGTTGCCTCTCTCATCTCATACTCTTCGTCCTCAGAATTTTTGGCTCCTGGTCTTCTATGTTTCTTGTATGGATAAGCATATTTGTCTTTTCTTTTTTTCATCAAAGTCTCGAAAAGTGCCCCTAGGGTCGAACATCGCCAGTCCCAAGTCCCGTGGGTAGTTGTCGAAGTCTCTTTCAATATAATTGTTTCTTTCATCCTGCTGTGACAACGCCACTCAAAAATACCCTCATGCTACTGCACCCTCTTCCCCTTCGAGATTGAAAACACGTGCAAAAAAAAAAACAAAAAAAAAATTATATATTGATATTCACAACTTCATAACACTGAAAGACTTGATTTCTTTGATTCTGTACAAAACCCCCATAATGTGGCAGGTTGTTCGCAGAAAACATCGTAAAAAAAAATCAGGCTGATTTCAGTAAACGCTGGAAAGAAACCCGACGAATTTTGACAGAATATTTCATCTAGAATTTCTGCCCCTTTTGTATATTTGACTTTTTTGCCTGTCGCATTTCGTATCAAAGTTACAAAACTCCTCGGAGACCATAAATAAGTAAGTAAGCTTTCGTCAGGTTGCTGCAAACGTTGGAAGGAGCTGCTGAAAGATGAACGCGTTGTATTTTTTCTCATCTTTCATTCGATTATTGTTATGATCGAGAATAATTATTTATAACTTAAGCAAAAGTTTCGTGGAACTGAGAAAGACATCATGAATTCATAAAGAACACAAGAAACTTTTTCTATATTCTTATTCCACGAGCAATGGGTATTATCACGAATAATTCTAAGAATTAAGATCATCTTTCTGATATAAGAGACTCTGATCAATAAGAGTAAGGAACTTGGCACTTCGATCTACATTCTCAAAAGACTTAATTAATCGTTGATGTTCCAAGAATTTGTAACAAAAGGTTCTGTCTGACCAGAATTCCATCTTGAATGTTGATCAACAATCAGAAGATTGTTTTATTAGCGACAATTGTTTCTGCTCAATCTTTTCTGATATTTTATGATGTTTACGTGTTTTAAGAACCTATCAGTTCAAGTGGAATGAAGGAGCTACCAAGAGAACGTTTGATTTTGTGCTTTTATCAGCATAGGTTGGTGAGTTTCAATGTAGGTAGAAATTTGGACACGAGATTCCGTGGGAGAATATCAACCCCGAAGGTACTTACTGCTAGAATGTCAAAGCAGACCCCCTGGGTATACATACTCAGGAATCCCTTGACTTGCAAGCTCTTACCATCGTGTGGTTCTCTCTGCCCGTTCACCTTCAGCAATTTCCATCGCTGTTGACTACTCTCAACCCTTAACGCTGTAGACAACTTCCATGCTGACATGCGACTTGATCTCTTTAATTCTTCCCCTCTAACCCCGAGCCCTCAATGTCGTTTGGCTTCTTACACTCTGCTGTTTCATCTTCTCTTTCTTTCCCTCTTTCTTGCTTTACCCTTTCCTCTGCTTCTATCATCAACTTTTTCGTGTTCTCTTGCGATGTTCTTATCTGGCCCTGAGGTCCCTTTACCCAGGTATGGATCATGCGGAGCTGGAGCAACATTGTGGAATCGGCCTTTTCTCCTGATCTCGTTTTCGCTCTCTTTCCTTTCTTGTCGTGCATGCCTTCATTATTTTCTTCATGTTCCACTTTCACCACATCTCTGACGTAACATGCTTCCAGTGTTTTCTTCCCCCTTCTACCAAACCGGAAGTGTTTCTCCTGGGTGTTGTATTCTTCTTATCAGAGGGTGAACATCTTTCTGTGCACATACGAGTTTTCTCGTCTCAATGTTCTTGGAATAGACTCATTTGGACGAGAACTGAATTCAATAGCCTCATTCTGCGAAACACTTTCCACTTTGAGGGACGTTGAATGAAAAGGCAAGAAGTGAGATGGCGTTACCAAGTTGTTGCTATTTAATTGAAATCTCTATTCGATTCTTCAGGCTTCTTCCTAAATGAGATTCAAGGGAGGCACATTCCTCAGGTTGCAATTTTTCTCCTTCAACTTAGAACATTGAGAATTCTGCTAATCTGCTCAAAGCTGGACTCTAGATTTGAGGACTTTTTTCAACAGCCTGAATTTTCATGGCACATTAAAATCACGAGATTGGATAAAGAGTCTCTGTTTAGTAACAGAAGCAAAACGGTTGGGTGAGCTTAAAGAATGAAAAAACGGTGAAGACGCAAGCAAGTGATGGAGGCAAGTGTGAAAGAGAATGTTAGTAAAAGTGGACGAGTTTTGTGGAGGGCGTTGCCTCTACGTGTCGTTATGCATGCGACCAGTCGCGTCTCTTTTGATGCGTTAGTTCCGTGTGAAAGTGAAAGAATTTAATTACCGGGGACAAGGATCAAAGTCGAAGGACAAGCGGAACTAGAGAGAAAAGCAAAAGAGTTCGTACGAGCATGGAATTTAAATATCGACTTGAAGAATTCGTCGTTTCACGCAGCCTTGTAGAAATAATCCACGAGATGCTCTTCCAAAAGTCTCTTTCAAGGCGATCCTCTCGTTCCACTAAGGCGGACATGGACAGTTTTTCAGAGAAATTGTGGAACTCTGGTGACGACAGAAAGGATCGTGCGTTCTTTTTTTTCTCAGAAAAGAAAAATATGTTATGATGTAAACGCTCCTGATACTTTGGAAAACAAACGAGGAACCTGCAGAAGCTACCAGCAGTTTGACCGCATTGACTTCTCAGACCCCTCAAGGCATCTCATCATATTCCTCTCTAAAACGTTTCAACAGTCGGTAAAAGTCATGACGGTAACTCGAGACATCAAATGGTTGAACAAACACATCAGAAAAATGGTTGGAAACATTTGTTTTTCTATCATTGTAACCTGTTTGACTGATTTCCACTTATATTACAATTCCAGGTATTTTGATACAATAAAAATTCGTGCAGGCTAATAAGTTGATGTATTTATGACTTGGTTTTTTATTTTCCATTCTCATAATATTGTTTAATAAATATCTGCACAATGTTCATATGTTCTATTGTAAATTCATTTAAAAAAAAACCCCATTGACTTTTCTCTCTCTCTTTCTTCCTCTCTGTATTTAGCGGTAAAAATCGCTTTGGCCGAATTTGCCAGAGTTAGGAAAGGATTAGCAGTTATTTCATCGTGTGTTTACGGAGGTCACGCGTTTCGAATGCTTCACGAGGCAAGCAGCCACTTCAAGGCAACATTCCAGTAGTGAGTATACGTCAGCATGTGGAATACTCGCGAGACTGTTGAACAAGGGGAAGAAAAACGAGAGGATGGTGAGAGACAGAGAGAGGGAGAGAAAGAAGATGAAGAGAGGGATGTTTGGATGTACGAGCGTTAAGGCTTGTTTATGGAACGAAAAAGCTGAAGGTAGAAAGCTTCCACGTGTGAACTCGGTAACATCAGTTCGTCAAGCTGTAGTCTCACGTCCGTACGCACGTGGTATCTCGCCAGGAATTCAACTCTCTTATGCTCGACGCTCCTTCTCTGTATACGCTGAGTGAAAAAGACTGGACGTGAAGGTTTCTGTCCTTTGAAAACTATGGCTTAACCATTTTGTCCACTTGTATAAACGTACGGTCAGCAAACGCGGCTGGTAGTTTGTTTCCGACAAAAAGTGTCCCAAATGCTCCACAAAAAGACTGACTGAATTCTCTCTTGTTTTTCCTTCGTATAGCATAATATTTACATGTATACAAATATCTACATATAGAAAATACAATTGTTGGATAAAAAGAGGACAGCTTTCGAGATCCGTCCTCAGGGATCAGGATTACGGGAGTTAGAAGAGGGGAGAAACAAAGTGACCCAAATGAGGATTGAAAGTTCCTCTGCGGAGACCTGCGGAACGCTCTAGGGAAAAGGAAAGAAACGAACCCGTGGGCACGACAGACCGCTTTCCCTCATGCTGTATCTACCTATTATATAACTTATATAATCTCTTCCTCTCTCTCTCCCTCTCTCACTCTTTCTTTCTACATTTATATGTATGTGTACATACCAGGCTCACGGTATGCACCTTACTGTACGCCTCTACGACCTTCCACTTTTACGAGGATCCCGAGCTTTTATTATTTATAGAAACGACTTCGTAATCCTACAGCCGAGAACAACGCTCGCTAGGTACTCTCCCCCACAGATATATATACATGTTCTCGCAGGTAAAGTAACTCGGGCGACCGGAAGATTCGCACGATTTAAAAGATTAGAGGGAAAAATTGGTCCGGTGTTCAGCGAAACATGAAACTCAAACTCCTTTTACTAAATATTTGTTTCAAAACGCCAACGAAATAAATACATTCACTGTGTAAATCTGGTGGGTTTGGAGATAAATCTATTCTGGATTTGATGAAAGAAAAATACAGAAAAAATTTATAGTGTTGGCTAGCAACTGATCTTCAGATTCGCTACGGAATGCCAGCCTTTGACCATACAAGCAATTAAATGTAATTCCGATTTTAATGAAAGATTGAATAGTATCAACACGACAGATGACAAAATCACAGTACAAAAGCACCTTGGAATCAAACAAGATTTACGAACGGACGAACTGAAAGAGAAACGTTTACGAGTGTTGTGTTATTGCTGTTCTTTGCAGGCGGTTATAAATGTCAAATGCCAGCGATACTTGTTTGGGTGCCTTGCCTTCAGATAAGAATGGATACGCGCAGCAAGTTGTCCGAGGGTCCGAAGGAAATGGTTGTTCAGAGTTAGGGACGACCGTGGGTAATACCTAATAATAAAATGGAAGCTCGGTTCACGTGGTATAATCATATATCATACCCTAGCAAGGTGGATCCTGGGAGATCAACGAGGCTACCGAGTTTTCCGCATAAAAAGCTATACTGATGGTAAAAAATTGCAGGGGGGACGTGGCAATGGAACAATTATACTGTTCCCAAGGATTTAATATGATTCGTACACGTTATACCCTCGTTTTCCACCAGCGAACGAAATCCAAACTTCACTTTCCATCACTTGAATTACTTGACATTTTGAACTCACGTAAATTTTTATCTCATTCAACTCTAGACCGCAAATTCCAGGCAATTCTATTCAGAGCAAACTTCAAAGCTCGACTTCTATTAAAACTGAAGTTACTTTGACTTGAATCTTTCTAATTCCCTTCACAAAGAACCCAAATCTATGCTCTGAGTTAATTTACAACTTCTACGAAGTCTTTTGTGTTGAATTCTGTGAGGAACAAACTGGACGTGAATTCCTAAGTTGACACTATACTTCCTCGACTTCTGTGGTCCAAATTAGTTATAGGAACGACCAGGATTTGACCATGACTTCGAGTTTCATCATTTGTGAGTTCTTATTGATTTTTGACACTTCTTTTACGTTATGCCTGCAGCAGGAGTGAACTCTGCATTTTATGCAGGAATGTGTAAGAATAATTCGTCGCCCAAGTGTACCGTATCTTTGTTTACATTTTCATTTGTCAACTGCAAGTAGAGGATCTTGAATATAACGTGAAGACGTCATTTACTGGACTACAGAACCGGGAGTAACGTTGGACGAGGAAGATTCGCAAGGCATGACTATCAGGAGCAGAGAAGCGTCATTTACTCGCCTTTGCCGTTGAAAACTACCCCGTACTATGTGGAAGTCCCGTGCCTCGGTTTCTCGCTTCCAGAGCAATCTTGGCGATCCCCGGGTGGGTAAAACACAAGGGATTTCACGCAGTTTCGCCCAACTTTAAGCGGCTACGAGGGGCCCGTTTTGGTCATGCCACGAAAGACGCAAGAAACCCCCGACAAAGTTTTACTGGCTTTCTCCGGCAAACGGTTTGTTCAATGAATAAATGGAGGACAAAGAGGGAGTTTGAGGATAGTGGAGCGAAAAAAACTCGTCTCTTCACCCTCGTGTTTTGTTCCGTCGTGGTGAGTCCGGTTAAGAAGCTTGTCGGATTGAAAATTATGGAGTCTAGTCGCCTCGCAATCGTTGCTCGGTGTGAACTCCAAATTAATGTTCAACCGTGAAATATTGTGTCTTTGCATTATTCAATATTACAGATTTTTACAAAAGTTTATACGACGATTTTTTCTTCAAGTCTTGTAATATGTTAATACGATAAAAAAAAAAGCATCATTTACTTCAGTTGAGTTAATAACCAGCGTGGCAAATTAAATGACATTGATTACAATAAAAAATATAAAAAAATAAAACATATTTCTAATAGTCGTTCTGTTCCATGCGAGATAGCGTGGAATCTGGTAATGGAAAGTGAGTAGGGCGAAGGAAATGAAGAAGAAGAAGGAAAGATGAAGGGTTTAAGATAGAAAGAGTGAGAGGAAGAGAAAGATAGAAGAGAAAAAATGATAACGCATGTTATTGGTGTCCCACGACGTCGTTATGTCCAAGCGGATCTAATGGCCCAGCCATGTGGTCAAAAAATACAAAAAAAATGGCACCCAAAGCTGAGCAGGGACGGAGACGGAATAAGGTTTGCTTGTTTCCTGTTTCCTTGTCACACATTATATACAGCAAGGCGTATGAGTATACATAGAAAAACTCCGAGGCAAAAGTCCTCGTTGGTAGACCTGGATTCCTCTGCCCCTCTTCGAGGAACGTGTTTTCACCCTTATGGCTTCTTCGGATGGTTCATGACTATCTTTCATCGGTTCTCCCTTGTCACAAGAGTTTTTCGCTTCTTTTGCAAAAAGTGTCTTACGCCATTAAACGTACTTATATGAGATATTAGCCAGTGACCATCCAGCACTGGTCTTCCATTCCTCTTCAACAGTTATCAATCAAGATAATAGGACTATAAATATCTTACCGAACGACGTGAGATCGTCCTACGGTTCTGAGGTCGAAAGTGCATCACCTGACCATTTCTATCTCCAGTTTCCCGACTTTTTTCCTTTTCGCTTTTTCTTCTAACTCACATTTCATGCTCCAGTATCGTTTTCCGTTCTTTAAACTCTTATCGATACCACCACCGATACCGAAATGGAAACGAGCTTTTATCGAAGCATTTCTGCAAACTCGTTTCCATTAATTTAATAATTATATCGTCACTTTATCAAAATAATTGTGTTGGAACAATTAAGGAGAAGCGAGATGAGAATATCAGTTTTTTGGACACAAGTTCCTGAGTGATAAACATTAAAATCCCAATTTCGATGGTCGTTTGTAATTTACGATTGTTTTCGATGCAGTAAGTGAATTTAATGTTTATTTATAACGAATCAGCCTGAAAAGTGTTATTTTTCAACTGCATGTTTTTTGCCACTTCCTCAATTCAGTTAAATGCAGAAATCCTTTCGGTCTCTAAAGATTTGTGTCAATGGATCGACGGAAAACAATTTATCGAATGGAAGTGAAAACTGAACGGAAGATTTGCCTACTTGCCGGCAATAAATGCATCTGGCCAACCTGCAGAAAAGCTCGGCATGCAGACAAAGCTCTTCCAAACTGCTCGGAGTAATCCTATCGTTGGCGCGAAATAAACCATCGGAACGAATCCTTTTGCCGAGAGTGTATTCTTCGTCAACTACACATACGTACTCGTGGTCAATACTTCTCAGCCCTGAGTAAAAACGTTGAAACACATACTCAACTAACATTCCATAACGTTTCAACATTTATGATAAATTAAATATTCTCAAACACAGAGACATATTAAAATCTAATTCGCCCTGGAAGCTTTACTTTGAACATAATTTCAAAAAGTTCGAGGTTAAATTTGAAACTTTATCTTGTTATAATCCTCCAAGAGAATTCGTGTTGTAGACTCAACATTTAAAATTGGATGATATAAAACTTGTTGCTGAAGTCGAAGTTTAGCTTGACGTTTCAGTTTTCAACTCTGACCTGGTCCCAAGTTGACGTGATTTAAAAAATCGAGCAAAAAAAAACGCGAGAAACGCGATGAAAGGTCGATTTTCTTTTTGGCCAAAGATCCTGCGATCTTGGATGCAGACAGCGAAATCTACTGCGTAAAAAAAAATGCTTTGGCTCTGTAGCGAAAAAAGGTGTGAGGGAGAGAAGGAGATAGAACACACGTGCAAAGTGAGCACAAAGAGAAAGAAAAATGGTGGCGGAAAGAGGTGAGTGGGTTGGCCGAAGTTGGATGAAACTTCAGTGTTTAATATATAAATATGGCAGATAACAGGAGCCTCCAGGGAGGTTATAACCGCGCGTGTGCATTAACTGTTAAGAACTATGAAATATATAAACTTATTTTCACCACTGCATAAAGTATAAAGGCTCCAGGTATAGCTGCGGTGGCTAAGGCATAACGTTGACCTGAGAGAGATGAGCCAACGAAGGGTTGAAAAAAACAAAGAGAGCAAGAAAGAAAGGGGAAAAAGAATAGCAAGGCTTCCAGGACCCCCGACGTTGCCACCAGACAACTAGGGAGGCAAACAGCACGAGCTAACTATTAAAAGTTGCAAATTGCTGCGGACACGCTGCGGGTCCGTCCCCGGTACCGAACGTCGTCGTTGCCGTCGCTGACGATGATGCCAGTGTAGAGACTCACCTCGTTCGGCCTTTGTCCTGTCCCAAAACTTACATTCTTCGTTTCATTCTTTTTTACACTTTCAGTTCCCGATCTTTTCAGTGCAGCTCCGTGTTCATAGTCAATAACAAATATTTTTCAATAACTATGTTAGCAAATTCCTTTGAGGTCACTCACCTGTACGGTTTCAAGACTTTTCTCTATATTTCTGCCTCTTCTGAATAGAACTTTGGGTGATTGAGAGTCGGATGTCATGAGGGTGCGGGTTACGTCATCCATCCATACGCATGTAAGACTCGAGTCCACCCTCGTGTAGAAGGCTCGACGATTATTCATCGAAATGATTTATCATCGGACGTTATTTATAAACATCCATATATGCATATAATATACACGTGTATCCCAATGTGTGGGATGATCCGCAGGCAACATACGATTTTTTTCGCGCTCAATACGAAAGACTATAAATAATATGCTCGTCGTCATTGCCAACGTAGTTGTCGACGTCGTTTCCGTCATCGTGTTCAAGCACAAATGGTGATGACACGGCAAGGGATGAAAGAAACTTTGGATTATTTGTCATTTAATTATAAACGAAGGACGCTATACCAAATGAGCAAAGCAACCTTCCCACCAACTTGTTTACTGTCCACTAATTACATTTCTACCAATTATCCTTCAGCTTTTATCTCTTTCACAGAAATTGAGAAATTGCTTCGACCGTTTTGTTACAACGTTGAGGTATTCGCTGTGTAACATTTTGGAACAACATGAATTTGCACATCCGTTGATCCTTATTTAAGTGATTATGTCAATGTTGCTTAATTAAACTCTTTTTTCTAATCGCATACCGATAACGTTTATAGTCAATTTTCTGATGATCTATTTGCCCAAAATATTCCAATGATGCATAAATGAATTTTGTTCGAACAAAAGCTTTTGACGTTTAAAGATTTAAAGACGATTTTTACAAGAACTTATGAGCACACAATTTTCACTTTTCAACACATACTCTTTTTGGGTTAACGTCACAGACTACAGTCAGCCGAATATGCAATCGAATTTGCCATTGAATCATAGAATATAGAGAAGGAGAGAGTGAGAGGAGAAAAATGAATAGGAAAAACGTAACGATTTCATATTAGCACCAGTTTCTGGTCACCAAATGAACGTTTATTTGTTAGTTTCGTTTTTTAAAACGATTTTATAATGATCGACGAATTAATGCTTTTCTCATCACTAATTTTTCTGGTTCTTTTTTCTCTTTCTTTCTTCACCTACCGTTAGATAATACAGTGAGTGTGGGGTTTACCAGTTGTGGTACCTTGGTTGTGAAAACGCTCGATGTACGAGGCAATAACGAGAAAGAAACGTTGAACTCTTCGGCGTGTGTCATCCGTGTTGCTGACACCTTTATTCCATTAACTGGCTCCCTCACGCTCGCAAAATCATGGGAGTTAGGACGCTTGAACCACGCACATGAGACACGTACGACGCTTGATTTCGATGCTGTCAAAGCTTTTATTATTATACGTGCCCTATACTTGGCTATACCCCCAAACTTTCACCGGCCGATGGGTTTTATTCTCTTTGTTATTTTTCTCACCCCAATTCGCAATCTCTCGAACCTACTTGACTTCCCTCTTGCCAACCGTTTTCTTTTTTTTTGACCATTTTTTTTTTTTCCGAGGGTGAAAAATCACCAACAATCAGAAACGAGCTCGTAAATCGAGGCTTAATATTTTTTGTTTGTTCTAAAAAAACTTTTACTTTCTTTTATGTGGGTTCTAGCTCGATGGTTATACTTTTACGATTTATTGCCCTCGTTTATTTTATCAACCATCATGAATGAAGTATCAAGAGACTCGGTATATGGAAATATATTTGCAAATGGATACCATCGAACGATTACTAAACAAGCTGATAATTCGAATTTAAAAGCTATAGCAACGCGATCCCCGAAACAATTTAACGAATATTGAAAAACTATTCAAACGAACGCGAACAGATAAACGTTACTTGGTACTAAAAAAAAAAAAAAAAAAAAAAAAAAAAAAAAAAAAAAAAAAAAAAATCGATAAACTATATTCCGTTGGATATCATAACAACGTTATTGCTGACTGCATCACAGGCTGCATTCGCGGTAAGGAAAATCGATTACCATTTTTATAGTTATTGATACATTATTTCTCTTCTGTAGTTGAAACCAGTAAAAGCAAAACGAACATGCAATTTTTTTTTAGGAAAAAATGAAAAAATAGAGTTGATTGAATTTTTATTTAAAAAAACAAATGACAGGCGAACTAAATTGCACAAGAAATTCGATCAAGATCGATTTCGAAAAACTATAGTTTGCCTAAAAAATTGAATTGGTGAAAAAAAATTCATGAAATAACGTTACAGAAAGAGTCGTTCAATTTCAAAATGATCCTCGCACGAGCTCGACGTGAGAGTTCTCTGCGAGAAATCTTCAAATTTTTTCGCCCAAGCTCTCGCGCAAATTCTGAGCTTATGTACTCGCGGGGCTTCGATCTAGCTCTGCATTTGGAAAATTTCGTGAACACTTTCAAACACATCCCCGTAGTGTAACCCCCCCCCCCCCCCCGCCCTTGCCCGGTATACCCTCTTTTACGTCTTGAAATTACCAGCTCCTGGTGAAATGACTTTTTACTATCTATCGTGAATATCTTGAGTAGTGGAAACGGTGGTGTGTGGAAAACGATGCGAGGACGAAAACCATTGCCCTGGTATGTGTGGATATGTTTGCTCGTGTGTGGGGCTGTGCGATGGACTTTCACGAAGGGTTGTGAATGAGGGAGTGGATGAGGGGGTTGAAGGGTGAAAATTGAACCGAAATGCATAAAGAGGTTGGTTTACGGAGCAGCTCAAGATATAAAAATGAAAAAGAAGAAATATCGTGATGGGTATGCTGAGGAAGAGAGAAAAAAATCTCAATGAAGGGGAAAATATCCGTCGCGTTGATCTTTCGTGTCCCATTTCAGCGATGGTCCAATGTTCTCACAGAGAGGACGAGAGAAGCTGAAAACGAGAGAGGGTAGAAAAACAGAGTCCATAGAAGTGAGAAATGTTCTGGGCCGACGACACGCGTCAATGCTTTCCTATCGCCCCTCGTCCTTTGACACTTTCCTTCCTCCCTCCCCGAGGTTATCGTCAAGCCTTCGCAATTGATCATAAATCTTTATATACCGTTGTTCAATGAATTTATTCAATCCTCTACCAATTTTTTCTCAGTATTCCTCCTCGAAATAAAAATAAAAACAGTGCCAGCCTTGAGATCGTTGGGTTGGACCAAATAAACGAATCTTACCAATTTAGTGCTTTTACTTCAGTTTGTTTGGGTTTGTTTGGATTAACCTTCACAGGCCCGAACAAACTCACCCCAATAATTCCATTCTTTGTTTGGGTTTGTTTGCGATAACCAGTTATCTGATAAATCCTTAAATCGATTTTTGTCCCAAAACTGACGAGATCAATAACGTTCATGAAAAAATGTTTAGCTCACAATCGCCCCCATTAATTACTTATTAATGCAAACAATTCCAAGCTAAAAATTGAAAAGATAGTCTCACCACTTGTAATTTGACTTCTTGATCCTCCATTTATCAAGAGAACCTCCATGATCAGTAAATAATAATAATATTTGACATAAAATTTCAAGAAAATGCTAATCGTGATCAATCTTTTGTTGTTTTTCGTCCTGAGAAGAAAATTGATTTACACGAATTTACAATTAGAGAATACTACGCTAAGGTTTAGTGTTTTCAACTAAAAGTCCACAAAATCGCTTATACGAGTCCCTGTAACACATGAAAAAAAAGAAAAGCTGTCAGGATTGACAGGACACGTGATGAGTTAAAAAATAAATAAAAAATAAAAACACTAGCATCACCGGACGATACATATATATATATCTAAGGGAAGAGACTAGAAAAAGAATGAGCGAGAAGAGAAAAAGTCTTGAGCACGAGGCTTTACGTACAACCTTGAAGTAAGGGTTTCTTAAGCGCCTTACCGCATCTACGATCGACTCCATCACTTCGAGCTCACGGATCGAAGTCGCATCTTTCCACTTTTCTCTCTCGCGCTTTCTCCCTCTCGCTCTGTCTCTCTCGTAAGATCGTCTGTGTACTTTTTTTCTTATCCCTGGCTTCTCTTTTACTCCATAAAAATTTTCCATCTTGGCCGCTCTCAGTGATTTTCTTTCGTACGGTTGCTTCAGACTGAACGCGAGAGAGCGACGTCTCGGATAAGATAAGCTCCCTTATTATTTTCTCCGTTGGTCCACCGAAAATCTTTCTGGCTCCGCGTAAACCACCAGAGTAGAGATCTTTTAGCCACACGCTTTCCTACTCTGTAGTACAACGTGACAGCAGCTGACTTTTAGATACACAAACATATATATATATATATATAGTAAAATATATTTATTTATCCAAATGTAGGTGTGAATACGAGCTTTATGTGCGATCTAAAGTATGCGTTTTTACGTTTGTTCCAGGAGATGAAAGTCAACTGGGCGACGTCACCGGGTAACCAGCCAAAGCAGGACACGAGCAGTGAGTAAACATTTTTTACATTCCTACGCTCGTTGATTCCAATTTTTATACGAAATTCCATATTTATCGATAAAAAAAAAAACCATAAAAAATGTATGTTTCATGCGAAATTTTCCTAAAATTAGACCATGTCGTTTGCAACGGTGCGAAAAACGATTTAAAAAAAATAAAAAAAAATATTCTTGTCATTGAGAACGACGTTCCATGATCTTATCACTGTTTTTTTTTTTTTTTTTTTCAACTCTTGAAATCTGTATCGCAGTAGAAATTTTTTTAAAAGCAGAATTGATGATGAGAAAATCGTTGGAAGACTTTCGTATTATTTTTCTATTTAACCACGTGTAATTTGTGCACGATGGTATAACTAAATCGCGTACTAAGCCCAGCTTTGGAGCTCGCAGGGTTCGTTGGATAAAAAAGAAATAATGGGAAAGAGAAGAAAAAACATAAACAATAGTAGCAGCGGTAAAAGAGCCAGAGAAGAAAGACTGACCAATTGAATCCTCCGTGCCTCTGTGTGCTTTTCTGGACTGCTGGATCTCGTTCTGGAACGGCTGTACAAACGATCTACTCTCTATCCAATGCTTTCGTAATTTGTCCTCCTGCTTCCCTCCAACCCTCTTCACCCCCTTCCAATCCAACTACCCCGCTTATTCGAGCGTTTGTTGCTTTTGTCGTTACCTTGAAACAGGACTGCATTCTCGATTCAGAAGCGGTTAGGCATTGTGTCCGAGTACTACCTGCTGGAGCATAATACACTTCGTATATACTGCTCTATATATAGTTAATCGAACCTTCCACCATGATCATTATAGAGAGCCCATTAAGTACACGAGACACTCGACAAAACGTAAACATAATTGTGTTTCTCATAGGCAATCATTTTTTCTCACATATTCAAGACGAACCAATAATTCCCACGACCTTAAACATTTCTGAGCCTGTAACCTCCAGGAAAATGTTTTTCTTGAAATGTTTTGTTTAGGAAAATTTCTCTCAAATCTTCCATACAAGTCTGACTGTATTTAAAACCCATAAATAATCTACTGAGTCTTCTCCATTTCTCTTTCTTTTCTCTTTGGAACAAATGAGCGAATGTCCGTTCATATATATTTGGTATCACTGGAGAACAGGACTCGAGACACAGATATTTTCGTATATAAACATATACACTCTCCTCGACGTCCTGTTCCTCGAGTTTCCGGTCTCATCTTCGCTAGAATTCCAAAACATACTCAAGAGACAATGCACCACAGGCATCTTTAGTCTCAATCCTTGCTCCTCTCTAAATCTACACACCAATACACACTTTTTCGTCCTTTTACTCCATTGCGAAAGCTGTTTACATAAAAGATTTCTTTTGTATGCCTATTCAAATATTTATGGATACATAAAGGTGACCTTTTTCGAGGTCAATCCAAGAATAAGATGTTTATGTTAATAATTGAAGTTTTATTTTCTTATTCATTATTTCAATTATTATATTTATTTATGTCAATATTCGAAACTGTGATTCTCTGCCTCACTCTGTAAATGTACAGAACTTTTTTCGCACATTTTTCTCGAAAATCTTTTGGAATATTACTCTGTGCAAAAATAGTGAATAGTTCTTTTTTTTATATTTTTCATTGTCCATTGTTACTGCCTGTGTACAGCTGGGAAATGGATGGAAATGTTTCTCGACCTCGGAGTAGATTTCATCAGCGATAATGTAAAACTACGAGAATTCCGAATTTATTTCTAAGTGCAAGAAAATTCTCGTTTTTTATTTTATTTTTATCTAAAAAAAAAAAGAAGAGTCAAGCACACAATCTTTGTAGACTTTAGAAAATGAAAAATAATTTGTAAAATAAAAGATTTTTTAAAATGATCTGATCAAAGGTATTGACGGTTTAATAATTAAACATCTTTCACGATAGGTTTGAAAATATGTAGTCGAAAGGATAGAGTGAAAAAAAAATATTTATTGAAAAATAAAAGCTCTTGGGATTAGAAATCCGAAGATTCTTGTCAATAGAGTTTTGTTTCAGTATCGCAGAAGCTTCACGAGCTTCACTCAATTTATTTGGCTTCATATTCAAGCGTAACTTTTTGAGTATTCAGGTTTAAGAATACACCTGTGAAATGAAATATTAACAGTATTTCAGTATATTTGAAATTCTTAGATCAAGAGAGACATGAAAAATTCGATTGAAGCACGTTTCCTTTTAAATTTTCGAAGTAGCAATAAAAAATAAAAGAAATAAAATAAAAGAGGAGAAAAATAATACACACCTGTGTAGCGGGAGGTTAAAAAATTAAATATCGATCTTCCATCACTTGTCCCGTGGCTCGTGTCGTTTCCTTGAAATATAAGGCCGAAATTCGACGCTATAAAGCTCTACCTACACGGGGGCGGATACTTTTCAGAAGGTTTGAGAATGAAGGTTTTGCGTATATATAGGGTTTCAAAGTCTCGCGCTTGAAATTCAGTACGAGACCGTGGCAATATTTAACTCAGTCTGAAATTTCTCTTTTTATGGACTTGTAAAACCGTGACAGGCACATGGGACCCGATCCTCGAGTTCGCCCCTTCTCCTCCCTTTCCTTCCCTCCCTCCCTCTTTTCCACTCGCTCTATCTCTTTCTTTCTCCTTTTGGTACACGCTTCTCTTTCTCTTGACAACGAAAAGGGAAGCTTCCGCTATTCTCTCCGTCCAACCCTTCCTTCCTCTCATCCCCTTTGCTACCCGTGCCCGCGGTTAGACGACCTCGCACGATCCCGTATTTCCTCCTGTAGCCAACCTCCCTATACCTCCCAGTCTCGCGGTCTTCGTACACCGAATGCAAAACTAAAACGTATCTTTCCTATTCTACCGGTAAATATGTTGCGAAACTACAACCAACCAAACTTCTACCCTCGCCTAGTCAACTAAAAACTATATCTACATATAGGTATGTCTTTAACCCACACATGACACCCTCGTTTTTCTCGCAGTCATTCCCATATAGACACAAATGTACAACGTATAAAGATGAGGAAAAAAACGCCTTTGTTTTTTTACTACTTTTCTGGAGATGCAATGAAACCAAATGGATCGTGTTCTTCACGAATATTTCCTCCCGTAATGAATCTTTTTTCAATAAATAATTTCTTATTATTATTTTTTTTCCATTCAACGTAACGCAACAAAAAAAATTCATCAAAATCGGCCATTCAAGAGTCCTTTGACGGAGTTTTATGTTTTCGAAAAAATTCTGTCGCACGATCAAAGAGGTTTCGCTAGTTTTTCATTCAAGGAAACGTCTTGGAGGCTCAATAAATCAAAATGTCGCTTTACCTCCTTCAAAATGATGCAAAAATCTTTTTTTTTTTTTAATTCATTGCTCTTGACGCATAGTGTCAGGGTCGACGTGAATTTTATCGTTGAATAGATTCATTTTTCGAAATGATATTTCGAACTAGAAATCGCCAAGTAACTAGTCATTTCCTTTTTGTCGTTTAATATAAATTTTTGAAAATTTTTTGAACCGAGAAGAGTCGAATTTTATTTTCCACGTGATTTTTTAAAATTACAATTGATCTCATCCGTAGGTTTTTCTAATTCAGTTATTTTTGGACACCCTGTATATGTCTTTGAGGATACGACATAAAAGTTGTTTATCTTTCAGTGAAACGCAGCCGTTGAACTTTTTCAAGAGACGCTCAAGCTCTCGAAAAAAAGGTTTCGAAGTATAGTGTGGGATAGAGAAAGAAAGAGAGAGAAAAAAAGGATAAAAAAGTGCAAAGAGATGGGGAGCGGGTCCGAATAAACTCTAGAAAGATGCACCTGGGTGCATTGTTTTCTCTTTTCTCTTCCAACCGACTCACTATCTTCATATTCTTCGTCCCTTACAAGCTGCATTCTTATCTCATCGTCGAAAAAAAAACTTTTCACCACCTATCTTTAGCCCTTGTTTTCTTCTTTAGATAAACTTAATCATCCTCATCTACATTTTTGCAAACCAGAAAATAACGTGAACAAAAAAAAAATTAATTTGTAATTACGATTGTTATTACAAAAAAAAATAATTAAAAAACCAACTTTTTCAAAGTTTCGACCAGTTTAAAAAAATCATTTTATCTCCATCCACCGGAAACTGGAACCTCAGCCACGTCTGATTCAGTTCATTGTCGAACAATCGTCAAATTAGTATTTGATTTGTCAATTTACCTCAATTTTCAATTTTTCGTCATTTTTTTTAAACCAAACACACGGAAAAATATTACCTGTAAAACATATTCATAGCCGATATTAAAAAATTGCTCAAATTGAAACAAAACGAACATTCGAAAACTGTAAATTCGTCGTTTTACAGAGACCAATTACAAAATCAAGTGATCGATAGGTTTTTCATATTTTTATGACAAACTGTAAAAAATACATTAAATCCATGATTTTATAATGGATTACACCGTAAAACCACTAATTTGTAGTTTTCAACTGTAAATTTTGATTTAATTTGATCAATTTTTAAATTCCGGCCATTAATATTTACAAGTCACTTTTTTCCGTGCAGGAATTAAAAAAATGTGGATACGTATTTATTGTTTTTGTGAGAGATATTTTAGAAGACAAGCTTCATTTTTATGAAGAGATCATCGAAATCGGTGCAGTTCTTCCAAAGCATTAAACATTCCAACGAACGTATATTTATATATATATAGAGGGATAAACCTTTTTTTCGATTACGGATTTACATACATAGCGAGTTATTCGACAAAGTATACGTCGAGCTTTTCTACATAGTAAGCTGTAGTTCGTGAGTGGCTAATCGCGCCTCGTTTTTCTTGAATAATTAATAGCGTATGTGTATAATCGTGCAAGCACTATGAGAAGTATTTACCAGGGGCTTTTCGACGCACAAAGCACCTTACTTGGCTATTCCGTTTGGGGGATTCCATGGCACCAGGGTAGACAGCTCAGCACTTGGTGAATGTGTACCACACACAGCTCTCGCTGTATATGCTGTTCGTAGTTAGTGTAAGCCAATGTACGTCTGACACTTTCCTGGCTTTAGTACTATTTGCATCACTGCCGTGCATTTTCGCGTATCCTTCTCTGTTGGTCGTCTGATACACAGAATTATGCATATGTGAATTTTTATGGCTATTAACGTGATGGGAGTCTCCCACGATAAAGTGATGCGTGTGATCATTTCCATGTTTTCTTTTTTTTTTTTGTCTTTTCAGATTTTCTTATCGGACATTTTGATTAAAAATGTTAAGCTTTGAATTCCGTAGGCAATGTCATCCTTGAAGATATTTGTATTTCTGAATTACTAAACTTGTTAGTCCGATAGAAACGACCACTCGATTACAAATGGCCAATTGATCCTCTTAACGAGCAAAATAAACGTCGAATTCTCGTTGAAAATGACGTCGAATAACACGGACAAAGAATTCGCATAGAAAAACAAACGAAGAGAAAGAAAAATCCTTGGGATAAAAAATAAATAGAAAAATAAAATGAGGAAAACCACATATCCGCAGTATTTTTCCGGCTTCCAACGTGCACTTTTTACCTATCCACGGATCTGGCCCAGCTCTTCGAATTATTATCCCGTATCGAGAGGAGAAAATCGCTTCCGCTGAGAACCCGAGCTTCGTCCTGGCGCATATAAGCCATTCGTGAAGCCGCAAGCTCGTTCGACGTTCGCCCGAGTGTTCCCAACCTCTGTATCCCATAGTTGAGGATTCGTTAACCAAAGCAGAGTCTCGCCAAGTAGCGACAAGAGCTACTGGGATTTCGCTTCTTCGAGCTACCCCCCCCCCCTCCCCGCCCGCATTCCCTTCCCTTTATTTCTCTTTCTTTCTCTCTCATTCGATCTCTCTCTGGAGACCAAATTTACGTCGATCGTTTCCAATAACGACACACGCCGGGGCACACTTTAACTCTTCTTCCAAATCTTTTTAAAAGCTACAGGACAGTTCACAATGTCAAAGTCAATCATTAAAAT
The DNA here is from genome assembly GCA_948107755.1 of Campoletis raptor. NCBI lineage: Eukaryota > Metazoa > Arthropoda > Insecta > Hymenoptera > Ichneumonidae > Campoletis > Campoletis raptor. The sequence goes on from OX403623.1 coordinate 20,926,851, forward strand.
CAAGAATATGCACCAGTCAGCCCGATTCGATTCAATTTTTCGAAAGTCACATCTTTTGACACTGTTTAACCGATTAATGAATCAAAAAATTTCAACCAACGCCAGGAAATGTCAAAATTCGAGAAACGGTGTAAAAATTTTTTTCCCAGCTTTCTCTTTCGCTTTTATTTTCCATGACGTTTTCGATGAAATAATTATAGAGACATAAAAAACGTAGAAGTTTGTAGTTTGTTGTTTCCAATTATTATTTTCGTGCTAAGTCTTTATTGAATGATCGAAAAAAATGAATTTGCAGTCGATTGAATTTGAATGAAACCGTACGCTGGTTCACGGGAGCCAGAAGCTCTCTATATGAAAAGAGAGAAAAGTGATAGGGCTCCGAAAATAGTCAGACACAGGAGAGAGAAAGAAACGTTATTTGCTTGAGTCTCGGAGAGCGCGTGAGTGAAAAAGAGAAAAGAGGAAATAGGATAACCCGTAGTACGATAATGGAAGTACTCGGGTGAGTTGTATGCGTTGAGCCTAGGTGAAGAAAATGCGATTGCGAACCCTCAAGAGGTGGATAAGAGTTGTATTTTTTTATCATTTTATTTCCCACCCACATCCATTTACCTGTTTTTGTATAAATATTTAAATACATGTCCCACATTTTTTTTTGCCCGAAATAAAAAAATAAAAACGAGCCTTACTAGAAAAAAAAATGGTAAACAATACGATTTGCAACAATTTTAGTTCGAAAAAAACATGAAAATTCAACGACTACGAACCACAATCAAAGAGCAAATCCGAAGACAAGTATTGAAACTTCTACCAAGTTCATGACATTTTTCAGAGACTATTAGCATTTGGAACATTTCACGAGGTAACGTCACCAGCGTTTCACAAAAATTAACAAAAATTCAAACCAAATGCTTCTTCCATAACAATTTTTCATTATTTTTTTCTTTCCACGAGTGTTTCGTTCACGTTCGCGTCGAATTTCCAGATATCGTGGCAATAATTTACCTCGTATTTTTTGCTTCTCCAACAAAATTCAGTCGAACGATTTATTAAAAAGGGTATCGAGTAGAATAAACCAATTTTCATTGTTTTTTGATGATAATTTAAAAGCTGGATGTAAATTTTTTCATTTAACCTACGATCCAGATGTTTAGGATCGTGGAGTTGTCTGAACGGAAACACCGATGCCTGCGCACTATCTCCGGTGTACTCTTGACGTTGTATCAGGATCGGGTATTCTCTTTGTCACGTCTATGGTATACATGCATTTAGGTTCAATGTGTATCAGTTATGTTCGTGTTTAGAGGGTTCCCTCTTGGATCTCTGAAACGTTCCAGATCCCTCTAGAATCCCTCGCGATTTCTCGTCCCTCTCACTCTCTCTCTTTCTCTCTCTCTCTCTCTTTACCTATCTCGTTGTAATGGCGGTGGTCACGGTGTGGTGGAGGCTGCCGATGGCATTTGTGGCAACGCAGGGGAATCGGTAAACCACGTAGGAGATATACACAACCTCTCTGACGAGAGGGGACGGCGAGAGAACGGACCAACGCACCTGCCAACGTCCCGTCACTTCCAAATCGCTTCCCCAGTTTTCGGCAACCAAAGTCTCTATACATATATATATTTACAGCATATTCTTTATATATATATATATAAATACAAGTTCATTTGTATACATATATATCTAAATGTTCTAGAAATAGTATCAGTATCGGTGACAAAGCAAACGCTTATCCGGTAGGCTTAAGCGGAAAGAGACCTTGTCTGGTTGTGTGCTTGAACGATCATGACGGATATCGCTTTACGTATCGACTCACCCACCCCTTTTAAAGCATACGATGTCAAAGTTTTGTCCAGCGTAAATACTACAACGATTCAACTTGTTCAATGATTCTCTTATCGAAAGATTTTATGATAAAACCGTAAGGAAATCATCACTATTTGTGTAGTTTGTCTCGTGAAACATATCCAAATTTTTAATCAGTTACTCGTCATGCCGATTTTCGTGTTTGATCGATGTTTGTATATCTCTGAGAAATCAGTGAATATCGATTTGAAAAATAAAAAATGTCTCTGTGATGAAAAAATTATTCAGGAACAAATTTTCTAGCGAATTTTTTATTCAGATTGAATACTTTTTTACTTAATTCTTAAATTTCCATTTTCAGTGAAAAATAATTTCATTGTGATATCATTTTATCCTTTTGAGGACAACGTCCAATTTTTGTAGCACAAAAACGCCCCAAAGGGACAAAACAGAAAGCTTTATTATCTCGACCCCTCGTTTTTCTGCATTCGTTTATGTTTCGTTCTACATCAGGAATTCGTGTCTTTTGTACGACGCACGCTAAATATGCGAGGAACGATATAAAACGAGAATCTTTTCATATCGAGATCCAACCAGAAGTAGATTCTACTATGAGTCACTTCCACACACAATTTCCTGAAAGTTTGCCTCCAAAGAATTGCTAGAAAAAGCTCATTCCAATGTCTCTGGTTTTGTTAAACGGAAATTAGTTTGAAATAAGAGTTTTTTACGTTCGCCACTTTTGTTCATGGTTTTTTGCAACAACCAGAGAATACGATGGACAAATAATTACTCCGAAACTTCAGTATTTGAAAAATATCGAAACGTACTTTCTTTTCTGTTAAAAAAATCAAAAATTGACAATTTTTGTCATTTAAGAAATATTCACCAGGGTCAAACGATCGGAAATAATTTTTTCAAACGATTTCTAAAGATTCTACAATTCGAATAAAAGTCTCGATCGAAAGTTGACGGTTGTCAAATTCGACTGAGGTTTTTACAAGCGAAAAAAAACGTTTGTTTTTTTTTTCCATCTCTGTTTTTTTTCCCTGTGTCTTTCATTCTCCAATTCATGGAGTTAAAGTATTTAGCCCTTTGACGATGGGCAAACCTTACTGAACAAAAAGCATCCTCCGGACGATACACACAAATGCAAAAGGATTGCGATTGAGTATTCTGCGATTTTACAGCTCTCATTTTTCGTAACCTCCATATCGTGGATTCAAATTTATCGTAAACGAGGTTTTCATGCGAAGCCTGAAGGAAAATATTCGAAAGAGAAGAAAAAAAAACAATTTAAATATGAAAAATATGAAGAGAGGGCGAGAGACAAGGAGAAAAAAGAGAAAAGAGATTCACACACACATCCACGAACACAGAACGGTGCTGTGTACTGCCTTCAGAGCATACCCTCGTTGCAGCTTGTGATGGGGTTAATACCTATCACTCTGTCATAGAAAATTCTCGCGCACATCGTCTATTTGTATCCCATTATAAGTGCCCAAACCTTGCTCTTTTGGTGCTGAAGAGAAATAGGCGAATGCCGCGAGTGAAAATGGAAAAATATAGGAAATGCGGCTACATGAATAACGAAAATGGTAGCTGGCTCGTATAGCCGCAAGGGTTGTGAGAACAAGGAGCCAAGTAAACGGCAGGAAAACGCGTATATTTTCATTCTTTTGCAAAAAAAAAAAAAAATTTTTCTTTTTTTTTTTGTGGCCATCAGCATCGTAAATGAATCAGAGGCACCAAAACATTTGGAATTATTACGTGAATGTTTTTTTTTATTTTACTAAAAATGAGTGAAAAAAAATAAAAATAAAAAATCAGGCAGTTTTCAAAATCTATTTATCCACAAATGGAAGCATTAAATATTTTCTATCGATATACGTTGATGAAACGAATTAAAATGATAAAAAATATATCTTACACGTAGAATAAAATGTCGTGATATAAATAAAAACGTCGAGAGTATATTCGAATTAAAAACTGTATCATTTTTTTCCGCCGATTGACACGGGTTCAATATTCCTGTAGCGTCAATCGTCGCTTGGATGTCGATAGAAACATTAATCTTACACGTTTTCCCATTCCGCAGCAGAGATCTGCGAACAGATTGATTACAAGATTCAATTTGCAATTCGACAATAAAACGAAAAAAGAAATGGCGCTTAAAAAATCTCTACTATGTTTGCGTTGCACCGTTTTTTTTTTTTTTTTTTACTTCTTTTTTGTTTTTATTTTAGCACGTATCTGCAGAGTAAATAAAATTCATTTCACGATGTACGTGAGTTGTGTTGACTCATCTCCCTCTCGTTTCCTCTCTCTCTCTCTATCTCTCTTTCCCTCTCGTTCTTTCTCTCTTTGAACAAGTGCAAAAGGTGTTACTCACTCCATAAACGTATACGTGCAAATTGTACATATATCTATATAAATGTATGTATATGAACATGTGCGAATCCGGATAGGCCGCGTGTCTGTCAGTCAAGCAGAGACACAAACAGTTGTGACAGTTGCAACGAGTTGAGAATGTACACCTCTCGATGAGGACAGATATACGAAGGAAATACACTATGAAAAAGTGAGTTTATGACGGCTGTAAAGATTAGGTCGCCAAGTGCTTGCAAGCTCGTGTGAACGAGCGAGACAATTCATATAATAGTTATATATATATATTTGTGTGTGTGTATGTGTTCCCTCTTTTCCCCTTTCTGGCTTTCTGCCCTTTTCGCACTCTAGTATCAGTGGGTAAGAACTCTCACTGCCATTTATACGTTATTTCATTTCTAGAGAGCCGGTAACATGAAAACGTAGGTTTACTGGTAAAATTTAACTTGGGAGACATCCACAGCGCTTTAATTTCGTTTCTCCTACCGAATTTACGTTTTTGTTTAATTTTTGCCTCGGAACGAGGTCAGTTCATAACTCCTATGGGAATTTAGAGGCAGCTGTGTTGAAAACTTTTTCATTGAATCAGCGAAGAGTCCATAGAATTTACATTTTTTTTCTGCAGTTCATGATTTTTCAGTTAATTATACTTTACTTGGTCTTTGGATCGATAATTTATTTGCATGAACAATTGTACCACATGGAATCGTGTCTTTATTACAAAATTTTTGTCAATTGTCATCACGATTCGTGGTTGGCTTTCAAAATTTCAGCCACTTTTGCGAGACGTGTGATAAAAATTTATCAGCCAAGTACCTTCTCATAAATACAAAGGGTTTGGAGATATTTTCATGAAAATCGAAATATAAATAATTCTTTTAAATTTCCCATTCCCAAATCGGATATTTCTTATGCAATGCATCACGACCCACCGTCCAGCACAATCCGATTGCATAAATGATTTGTTATTGCTATCAATTTCATTGGCGGCTGTTATTTCGGCATAAAATATTTTCAGATTACAGAATAATATTCGAGCAACATATTACTTTTTTATTAAAAACGATTTCTTTTTTTTTTTTTTCAAAAAATTTGAGTTTTTTTTTGTTCAGAATGCCCCGGGGGTGAAAAGTAGAGTGTTTCAAATATGCTGAGCATGAGCACTGACGCGGATGATGTAGGTCTGGACCCGGCTCCGATAATCCGCACTATATATGTATAAAATAGTGAAATCGCTTCCGGGCAAGCCACTCACGAGGATCATCCGTCATTCTCTCTCGTTCCAAGAGGTCCGAAAAAATTTGTGAGCAATGATATATACACTTTTTTCCTTTTTTCCATGCCCAGGGCTAGGCCTCGGGGCTGCTGTCTCAAGTTCTGTACGCTCTCATCGGTTTTTTCGTTGTTTGAAAAGCCCTTATTCTTTTTCGTCCCTTATATTCTTCACCCTCTCTCTCCCTCTTTGACTTTTTCACATTTTTTTTATATTTTTATTTCATTTGCTAAAACGTCCACATCGTTCCCTTCGTTTTTGGAGTACGTTCCAAATAAAAAATAAAAAAAACATTGTAAAAATCGAACATAGTGCTGTCATAGTTGCGCAATTTTTTCCTCGTCCAAATCGTCGATGATGCGTTTTTTGGATCGGACTCATCGATCTTACAATTCGTTTCTCCACGAAATCTGTGCCACATGAAAATTCAAAAAATTAACAATAAAAGAATCACTTTTCTCTCAATACTCCGGACATTAGCAACGCATCGCGATATTGTCTGAGGAATCTCAAAACAGTCCAGCAGGCAAATTCGTTCATCGACGTAGTAGAATAGCGTTTTTCTCCTAAAGCGATAATACAAAAAGGTTTTTATTTTCTCCTCTCTTCTCTCTTTCTTTCTCCCTTTTTCTCACTCTTTCGCATCGACGGAAGTGAATCGCTGATGGTCTACCGGACTGCACCCCAGAGACTCTTGCTGTATCTCCGCAGTGACTTTACCGGCAAATATACATTTATATTATACAAATATATATCTATATATAGAGTGAGAAAAGAAAAAAATGGAGAGAGAGAACGACGTGCTCACGATTGTATCCGCGGCTTGCGGCGCGAATTACTCGTTTCTTCTCGTTAAAACGAACGATCCGGCGCGTGAATATAAGAAGACTGCAGATTTTCTTTCCGAGATCACAACTTCAACTCGCTCGCTCTTTCTTCTGTCTCTCCCCTCAGCTTGTTCGTTAAACCGGGGGTTCTTCGTGAGTGAGAAGATTTTATCGAAATCCGTTTCGTCCAAGAATCTCGTTAAATTCAACGATTCTTCGAGCTCGATTTCTCCCAGCCTCAAGTACTACTTTACGCACTCTTTTAAACTAAATTCAAGAGCGACTCTCGTGCACACTAAACAAAGGCATACAAAGCTGTATGCACCCTCGGATTTTCTTCCTCAATGTACTATAACGAAATTGCACATTTAGCGAGGATTTGTATCCAACATTATCCACCGCTAAGAATCCCTGTCTGGTGTTTCGTGAGTAAAAAAAAAAAGAAAAGAAAAAAAGACTAAATATCGTAACCGCATCGCAGTGAGCTGATCATTATTCGAAATTCAGTAGATTTTTATAGTTAAAGAGAAATAAAAAAATTGGAATCCTCAAGCGGAGCAGGCAGCAGCAGTTATTCAAAAAAGTAAATAAGCTAAATTAGTTTTCTCTATCAATTTGAATGTACGGAACATACAGAAGCTCCGAATTAAAAATTTACACCAACTCACGGATGAAATTGGTGATTTTGTTCGTCAAACCTTTGGTGGACAAAATTGTCGCGTCAGAGGCTTTCGTTTTTTTGAATGTACACTGTTTCAAGGGAAATTTTTATTGCCACAGGGTGGTCGTCAGATAAGCTCACAGTACAACCCCTTTCCCAGCCTCCCCGAGCCTCGCTCGTTGCGAGGATTGGAGTGGCTCGAACCACACGTTACCTATCTATTCAGTAATAAATATATATATATATATATATATGTAAATACAAATAAAAAGAAAAAGCGGTCGAGCTATCCGACACAAATTTTGCGTTCGTTGTATGAATACAGCGACGAGTTTGCGGAATGGTCAGCGCGTAACCCCATTAGTACGTTAGCGTTAGGATAGACGGGAGGGCAAACGCACGAACGAACAAATAGACTACGTGTCGTTCTATCTCGTTGACGAAAAAAAAAAAAAAAAAAAAAAAAAAACGAAAAAAACGAAAAAAAAAACACTCCAACAAGGACGTTGACAAAAAAAAGGCTAACCGCGGTTTATGTGTGCGATATGCGTATGAATAAAAATATAGATAAATATTATGATGTCGAGAAAGAAACGCTTCGGTGGATGCAGACTCCTCTCGCATATGCACACGCTTGTCATCGAGGGAAAAAAAAAAAAAAAAAACCGACTAAAACAAATAAAGGTACACACGCAATCGCTCGACAGGAGATTGTACATATTTATTCATTATTCATAAATTATTGCGTTTCATAACGCGCCAGGGGCAGAAATTTTGTTGTTGCAAAGTATGAGTGAGTGACTGAAACAAGAGAATGTACAATGTTTTTTTTATAACGTTCAAAGTAAACCGTAGCAGGCATTTCGTGTGGAATCGAGCTTTCCAGCGTATGAATTATTTGAACTATTATTATTATTCCGTAAGTTTGTTAAACGTTGGTCGACGCATTGATTTTTAAATTCTTCGGAAAATCGCTCTGGAATAATAATCTCCCGAAATCGCTCGGAAAATTCTGGGAGGATAGGAAAAATCGGTATTTTTAGTCGAAATAAAAAAAAAAAAGGTCAAAAGTTACTTGACTCGTTGGCGAACAAATTCGATGTTAAAAAGTTCGTTTCCATTATTTCCTGTTCATTTCCGCTCAAACAATTAGTCCCATCAGTTCTCGTGAGTAATTTTTTTTAAACCGTCTTTTTTGTTGTTTTTTGTTATTACGTATTCTTGCACGTTTCCGTTTTTTGCTTATGTTGAGAATTCTACGAAATACATCCAGTTCCACATTGTTTCTTATTCCTCTTTGTTTGTTTATTTATTTTTTTTTTTTTTGTAATTTCGTTCACATGCCTCTTCGTTAATACAGCCATCGTTCATACTTGAGTTCTTTTGTCCATTCTGTTCAACGCTCATCTCTTTCCCGCATTCTCGGAAAGTGTATTAATAACCCCCGAGATGATGATGATAATAATAACGAGGGGGTAGAAGCGTGTCCCGCGTGTGTATGATTATCTATATATTTATATCCTCCATATACACATATAGTTACACTTACGGGTTGGAAAGTGGCACGGGGATACGTTTTCCTCATTTCATACGTACATTTCCGGAAAGGACGCTCTCACGTCGCTTCCACATGACGCCCTGACTCGCTATAACAACCCTTCGCTCTCTCTCTTTCTCTCTTTCTTTCTCTCTAGTCCTCTCTGTCTTTATTTCGCTCTTTCCTCTATTTGCCTCTTTCTCTGGTCGCTTCCTGTGCACTAGCTCGGTTTATTAAATTCATTTATCTTCAGTGCAAAATCATGCTACTAACGTGTGTAGCCGCCTCTAATTGGACGCATTAAAAATAATTTTACGGCAACAAGAGACAGAAAGAGCGAAATAGAGAGAGAGAGAAACTGGTGAGGGAGTGAGCGTGAAAGAGAAAGAGAGAAAGGCAAATAAACGGAGATATCTGGCGACGACGACGACTTCTCTTCGTGTCTCTCGTTGCATAAGATATCCCCGCATTTATATGCCAAGATATATGTAACATAACGTGAGACGATTAAAATTCACCCCTTGTGTAGAGAACTCAGTCTCGTACACTTCGCGGTATACAAACGCATACGCATACAGAATTCCTGACTAACTAATGTCGCCAAATTCTGAGACGATATAATGTCTGACGGAAATCGCTTTTACCGTTAACCCTCAACTGAATCCTCGAATATCCTAGATGCTCGACACTTCCAGGTAAGAATACTTCCTTCCTCATTCTTCCCTCTGTATATCAAGTACCCGCGTATTTGTTTCTTTGCGGATACCGATATCTAACCGCAGATGCAACTTTTTTCCTAACTATTTCTTTTTTTTTCTTACATTTAAACGAAAATTGAAAATTAGACTCTTGAGGACCTTTCAGAAACTTCTAATCCGTATAGAAATCGTTGATATAAAATTTCCAGCATTTAGGATCACGCTTGCGTTTATACAGATCTTCCGGCATGTCATATTTTACCTGCTACGTGTCTTCGTACGTCGTACGTATACGAGCTTCCGAAGCATACATATTTATAACGGAAGAAGCTCGAGGCACATATATGAGCCATGCTGTTTAACATAGGACACACAAAGGACAACTCGTTAGGGCTTGAGGAGTGCAAGGCTCTCTCTGTGAGTGCAGGGAGATTCCTTGGAAGGGTTGAAAAGGGTGGAGAACATGTGTGTTAGTTTGCCAACGCAGGGAAGATACATTTAAGGAGTGACTCGTAGTATGAGCTGCTACCAAGGTGAGCGAGATGCAGTGAGAATGAAAGTGAATGAAGAATAAGAGAGAGAAAGAGAGAGAGAGAGAGAGAGAGAAAGTGAGGGTTGGATTATTTGCAAAGCAAATAGAGTTGGTCGTTGCCCCAAGTGGTAACGACAGTGTTACGGACGACACTAATCTCGTTCTTGTAAATCTTTCCTTTTCTATTCAATTTTAAGATCGTGTGAAATTGGGTGAAGGTTAAAATGAACGAAATAAGCAATACCGATAATTTTATTTCGTCGATTCCACTTCACCAAAAAGACAATCCTATAGAAAAATTATTTGATTAAAATAAAAAGTTTCGAACATTTTAAACAGCTGTCGATTTTTGAAGAAAAAAAATATATATATATGCGTTAATCAATGATGATAAGAAAATTGTGTTGACAATTGAAATATTTTGATGATAAAAACTTTTGGAAAAATATACACACCGTATCGATTCCTGATATTTCGCAGTGGCTTCAAATTATTACTGCTTACGATATTCTCATACTTTTCGGTCGAACGAGAAGAAATGCTGACGCAAATGGTGCAAAAGCTCTCGAGAATATATTCACTATTTTGGCTGTCTATATACGAGGCTTGTATTGGAACAGTTGTTGTCTTCCTTTACTATTCGAAAACGTGAAACAAGACGTTCATAAACGCAAATGTGCATAAAATATCGTACACATATATGCATACATATCATGATACACATTCTCGAAAGAACATGCCTGGGGGAAAAAGGTATGCAAAGTAAGTGTTCTTCCCTCGTAAAAACGTGAGAGATACGAGAAAAATCGTTGTATACGTCGCTATACACATGGCCTTTCTTTTTCTCATTCTCTTTTTCACCGACCGCGTATTTTTTACTTATTTTTATTTTTATTTTTATTTTTTTTTGCTTCTCTCTCTCTCTCTCTCTCTCTTTTTCTCTACCACGTGTCTCATATTTCCGTGAGTCAAGGTATCCGGAAATGCTTGCCTTTTTCAGTCTTTCGCACATTATCCACACACGTAACTGGAGTGAAACTCAAGCTTGAGGTGTTTTCCATGTCCAGTAGTTACTCTTTTAGCCACGCCAACGATATGAAAGAAAAATCCATTTGCTCATTTCGAAATAATAAAAATTTCAGTTACGTATAACCATCTTTTTTACTATACATTTATCTTTCTATTTATATGGATAGAGTTATAAAAGAATATTGAAACCAAAATGTAATAAAACGTACCTATCCCTCGTACCAAGAGATCGAAGAATAAATATGCACATGAATATCATATCTATATTGCTAAATAAACAGGCGAATAGAGAGTGAGAAAGAGAGACAAAGATAAGAAGTGATGAAATATTAAAGGAAAATAACGTACGGGTTTTTATTTTCCATTTTTTTAAGAGATAATTAAATTTTTTATAATCACGTAACATTTTTTTTAATTGCACATTTATTGCAGCCAATTATGCAGTAGAAAAATAGACTTTTTAATGAATTAGCAACAACGCGGGTTGTTGCTAGTTGTTTTTCTGTTCGACTTCGATGTTGCAATCATGCGATTTCTTTTTTTAAATCCGACACTTCAGTTCTGTCACTTGAATGATTGCAAATCGGTTCTGCCACGTGTTTAACAACGAATATATAAATCCATGGGAACGAATAAACAAAACCATTGGAACGGATAAATAATTTAACAGAATTGTTGCTCCCGCTGTGTGCTTAGCAACGAATAAATAAATAATGAAGAAACGTATCCATGGGGACCAAAAGCGGCTTCAAGTTTCGATATATTTCGATATTTTCGAGTTCGAACACAAGTCTTTTGCAAGAGAGGACAAAAAAAATACGAATATTTGATAGGAGATTGAAATTATTAGTCGATTTTAGTATTTTAGATGAATTTATTCAAATAGTATCTTCGAACGCCTACATATAGCCATATTTTTTAATTCAATCCTTTCAACGAACATCGCATCTTTTCATGCCTGACACAGAGGAGCTGTAGTAGGAAAGTCATGAGACTGGAAAAAATGTTTCTCGTGTCTTTTCGCGGTTGTATAAGGTTGGTTTCTCTTTCTACCCCGCACGTATACACATTCTTGGTATGGTCGTTCGGACGTAAAGAGCTATGATAATAGAAGCGTGAAGATATGGAGCGAGACGAGCAGAGTGTCGGGTTCAAGGGGTTTTATTTCATAATTACAGACTGTACTTAGACGCGAGAGGGTGTCTATTATGAGCAAGGGTTGGTCCGAGTACGTTGGCTGGTATGAACATCGTACCAAATATATATATATATATGTATATATATGTAGTGTATGAACACGAGAGCTTTGGCGTTGGGTTGAGAGGGGCATGATGCGTTGAGAAGAACAAATATGTGTTCAGAGGAGAGCGCGAGAACCCCTTCTCGTTCGAAGCTCTGACGAACATCTCTTCGGGGTGTAGAGAGCTCGGACACACTGGCGTATATATTCGTACTACCGAATTAAGGGTCGAGACGACTCTCGCATTTCTCTCTCTGTCTTTCTCTTTCTGGTCTTGTTGCTCCGGGGAAATCCAGGAGAAGCTTTCCCAGTATCCAGCCCTTTCGTTGCTTCAAGAGGGTTCGGGAGCAGTAACGTTTTTTTTTTTAATTCCTTTTCATGTCCCTGGCACACCACCGACTCACCACGTTCTATTCCTGCCTCTTTTTTTTTCTTCTCCTTGTCTTCTTTCCTCTTTCTCTGTCTCTCTCAATTCTACTGCCGTTGTTATTGTTGTTGTCATTTTTTTCTGTCTCTTTTACCCCCTCATTTTTTTCCCTCCTTTTTCTTTACTCGCATCCCATAGCCGCACCGTTACCGCTATTAGCGGCTTATGGGATTTCCCGTTAATTAAACCTATACCACGTTGCATCAACTGTCTCTCTTTCTCTTTACTTTCTCAACGCAATAATCTCACACTCTCAAGTATCCATTTTACTATACAGGACGTACTTTCAGGATTTGTAGAAACCAAGACCCCTTTTTCCTCCGTGTTTTCGTTATTTGATTTTTAATTTTTATCTGACTCTCGTATCTGTTATAAGTGAACAATCGTGACGCGCAGTACAAATAGCCCATCGCATGTTATCGTAGAAATTGAATTTTTGTCATTTTTTTTTTTTTTCAAATATTTTTTCCGGTAACGAAAAAAAAACTATGCAAAAGTTTCGAAATATTGTTTCTTTATTCATTTTTTATCTCGTATTAAAATTTTACATTTTGTATTCAAGGTTAGAAGGATTCAATGTCACATCAAAACTTTTTGCATCATCAAGACAAAATTTTACACATTTTTTTTCTCATTGTACTCTAAGTAGTAATTTAATTTCTGTTACCCTTCAATTTTCGTTTATTTCTCGAGATATTCTCAGTATTATTATTTACCTTTAGATGTGAACTTGGCAATTTACCTCCTCTCGAAATAGAGAAACAGTTTCCATACACACATTATACCCATGACCATATCTACACACACACGCACATATCGATAAATGCATTCAAGCCAGAGAAGGAATGTTTTATGTACAGTGGAATACCGAACTGCGAGCATATCATCAGTCCTTTTGCGTACACATTTATGTAACGTTTCGTCATTCCATTTCCATATATTCCTTATCATCCAGACTTTATAGAGCAATGGCGAAATTGAAGCTTTCTCTGTAATCACTGAACGAGAGATACTTGTACACTTTGTGTGTACACTTTACTCGTAAACACTGCCAACATCAAAACTCTACAGAGAAACCAACCAACCACTTTCCTCTTTCCATCTCCTTCCTTCATCCCTCAAAACGTCATTTGATGCAACAGTGTCCATCTCGCGTTCGAAACTAAGTGAACAAATAATCAAAATGACCTTCTTGACCATCTCACTCACTTCTCTCGTCAATTTGTACAGAATACCAAACTCTCGTTCCCTTAATTACTAAAGATCTGTCTACTCTCACAACTTCATTGAGTACATACAAATCGTCAGGTATATTCTCCGTTTGGAGCAATCTTCTTACAACTTGCTCGAGGATGTGTGAAATTAAACTGTTTGGAGATTCTTAGAGTAATTAAGATTCAAGAAAATATAAAGAGTCGAGAATTCGGAGTCTTTGAGACACAAGAATCGATATTTTTCTTTGCATCTTTTTCGTCAATTTTAAAGAGACTGTAAAAAGAAGAATTTTAATTTTGTTTTTTTTTTTTCTCCATAAATTCCAGCCTAAAAATTCTCGTAAATTCGCCAACACCCTGCAATCGTAGGTAAGACACACACCGAATGTCTGGAACTAGACTTTTTTTCTCATTGATTTTATTAAACAACGAAAATTTGACAGATTGGGGTAAAATGGCCCGACAGCGTAACACCTGCCAGCTGAGAAAAGCGTGAATCGGAAAATAGGTGAAAGGAAAAGAGACGAAGAAAGTTGAAATGCTTCGTAACTTAGTCACGTATCCACGAGAGTACGGGATACGTAGTAAAATGTAACGTCTCTTGCGTTTGCTCGTCGATTTCATATCTTCGCATGCATGACGTGTGGCACTTCATACGAACGTACGAATCAAGAGATTTTTCTGCATGCAATGCGAGAGGGAAAGAAAAAAATGAATATTTCGTATATGGTTAGGCAAGAGGCGCTTGAGAAGCGCGATGTTGAGTGACACCGTCACCATGTGACAATTATCTTTGATGGAAATTTAATTTCGCGAGCTGCACAGCTTGAAACCTCGACGAATCGTTGAACGCCCGGTTCATATTCACACCAACGAAAATCCTTCGAGTCCCTATTTTTATCGCATTCTTTTCTACATGTCGTGCATCAGGTAAGAGACAAAACGTTGGCAAAAAGAGGTTTAATTTGCAGAGAAACGTATAAAAATGAACAAATACAGAAAAAACGTCAGAAACCGATGATCAGAGAATCAATTGGAAATAAATTTATAACAATTTTGTTTTGCGCAATATCCTCATGCAGTTTTTTCTCCAAAATTCACTAAATCCATGTTCTCGTAAAACTCTCTGGAGTATCGCCTCCTGCAGCCATTTTTTTCTAAAACACCATCGTATAATCAAATTGATACGAAGACCGAAGAAAACTGTAAAAAGTTCATCTGATATTTTTACTTGATTTCTTGAACTTTTTATGGAAGACTCGGTGCGTGGCTTAACGGTCACCCAACCAAGTACTGGTTTTGCCCGAAACCACGACACCGTCCATGGACTTGTTTCAATTTGTCTATTTGTCAAATCCACTTGGATACTTTTTCTCAAAATCTTAGATTAAATGACCTACGGAGATATTAAAATTTAAGCATCTTTTTGCAGCGACGATATGAAGAAAAAATGAAACTCGTCAACGAGGTACTTACGTTGAAATATTGAGCTCAATTCTCAAACGATATAAATACATTTTTCATGTTAAAGAAAGCAATAACTTTTGATTTTCGTAAAGATGATCCAGAACATTTATTCCAAAGTGTAGGGCATCATGAGAATGAATAATTTTGAGGATAACTCGACTCCCTTTAAAGCGTATATATACAATTTCGAGATATAAGATCGAAAGATTCAAGCTTGAGAAACAGAGCTCATATTTTTCGAGCGAATAATAAATCGACGTTGAGTATACATACTTTGTGTCGTATAAAGCAAAGGGTTTTACGGACGTGCCTTGAGAGCTATTTCTAGAGCTGCATAGTGATTCGCACTACGGTTAAATTTCACGGAGGTTTAGAAAGCTGCCTGAGTCTTTTTCTCTCTCTTTCTCTCTCCTTTTCTCTCTGTTCGTTCATTCGTCAGAGGATAATCCTCGTGCACACATCGCATAAAGATGTTGCAGCGTAAACTTGGTGTGTCGAGTATTCTCGGACCTACACGAGTACAGATTTCAGATTGTATCGAGCATGAACATTCTTGTAAACATATAAATAAATGAATGAGCTTGGGGTATAGTAAGGAGAGAAAAAGGCCTGGATCCGAATATTAATCGGCAAAAATTTAAGCCACGAAGTATAAAGTTCCCTCGTGCACTACACCTTATTTATAAATCAACAAAATGAAAAAAGTACATCCATCGAAAAACATATCTTAAGAACTCGTAAACTAAAATCAAATGTGTATATTTATATTTATACATAAAGCTATCGCGACGAGGGGAGCAAAAAATGAAGGGCAAAAGCGCTCAAACTTTATGGCATGATAAAGAGAGAAAATAACTATATAAGGCATTTAATGTCAAAAATCAAAGGATCTAGGACTTTCTGAAAAAAAAAAAAATAATCTTAAAAAAACCTTCTTTTCAATTTCAGCTAAAATACATTTCTAATTATCACCCTCATATCAGAATTTAACTTAAAAAAGATTATTCGAGTTTTCGAAAAATAGTTTTTCCAGAACTTCAATCAATTTTTTACCCAATTAACACTATTTTTCTTGACACAAAAGAAAATAAGTGAGGCATAAAATAAAAAAAATAAAGTCTTCAACAGGACAAGAATAATTCGTCAATATGACGTGACTTAAGAATCCCCATACATTTATATTAAATATGTACGTCGATCACAGTCCGCGAAGTAGATTCAGTTTCTTATATATATATATATATATATATATATATATATATATATATATATTTATATATATGTATAAAACATAAAAAGAGGGCAATCCTGAAAATTTTAAAAATGCCTGAATTATCCATGACGGGTCGTACGGGGCGCCCGGAAAAAGGGCAGAGAAGAGGTTCAAACTTTTTTATTGCACTTTATAGCGAGAGTGAGTTCGTGAACATAACTGCCCCTCTGGTACGGTTACTATTTAAAGGGTTCCAGGAATAAGAAGATGAAAGAGAAAGAAAAACCTGCTCGCGAAACCTGAGATTCCTTAAGCGGGTACTACCCGAGAACAAAAATGGAGAGGAGACACAAGCTGAGGGCGAGCCAGATATTCGTAAATTCATTTAAAATCAACGCCTCGTGGCAGAACGACGTTACGCATTCAACGGGTTTCAATCTTTTGTTTTTTCTCTTCATCCTCGTACTTTCCACCCACATACGTAAAAAGTGCAAGAAAAATCACAATTGCTATTAAAAAAATCGAAAAAAAAAACTATCGAGAAGCGATCAGAAGAGTTGTCTGCGATTGAGGAGCTGTCAAAGTCCATGTCATTTTTCATGATATACTTCCAGATGCAGTGACGGAATTTATCACACAATTTCACTTTAATTAAGATTTTTTCTAATGGAACGATTCATTATTAAAATTCCATAAAACTTTCCAGTAAAATCGACGATTTGTTGATAATTGTTATTCATTTTCTACGCAATAGTAAAAAAAAAAAGTTCTCAGCCGTTAAAAGGATTGCAAAGAAATTTTACATGCACCGTTCCCAACAATATGACAAAATATTAAAAATCCGTGATGCAATAACGAATTTTTTCAACCACAATCTTAGTCGATGATTGAATTCAAACTTTTTTGAACCGAAAATGCGGATTAAAAAATTGACATAAATTCCAACGTCCTTTACACTTTGAAGGATTGGTAAGAAATCAAAATTAATTGACCCGCCGAATTTCTGAGTGGAAGATTTTGTGTAAAAATTTTATAGAATATTATTCAATGATTTTCCATAGAATTGACTCACGAAAACTATGTGCTAGAGACAAAGAGCTCTACGGAAGAGAGGGTAGAAGAGGGTTGTGATAGAGGGGGTGGAGAGTATTGCTTGCATATATGGACAGAGGTGAGGGTTGTACGTTTCATATTCATAACATTGGTAGCTATTTGTCACGGGCTCGTATCGCGTTGAAATATACTGGTCGAGATAGGCGAGAGTCTCCCCGCGCGTTGTGCATTGTTAAAACGGTCGTCCGGCTGCTCTCTCTCTCTCTCTCTCTCTCTTTCTCTCTTTCTCTCTCTTTTGCCACCAGTTCAGTGTACCAGGCAAACTCTAGCCCATACGAGTATGGCTTAAAAGTGTGTATATAGATGATGGAAAAAGTGCATTGTCGAGAAAAATAGTACAGTGCGTTAAACGGCTTTCGGACTTTTCAGCTCACCTGGCGTGAGATTCAAAAATATTTATACTATTCGTCCATTCGTAATTTCTGCACACGTCGTACTACATAAATTCTAAAATCTCTACAAACCTACACTCAAAAACACGATTTAAAAATAGCTAATTGATTTCGCGAAGCATAAAAAAAAAAAAAAAAAAAAATCATTTCTTCGAGTAATTCTCTAGAAATATTGATGGAGAAAGAATGATTTTTTTTTTATTAGGACATTTTTGGTCCTTAAAAACAGGATGTAAAAAAATTTCCCCAACGATGTTAAAATTGCATGCACGAGACACGAGACAGGATTGTCAAATATTTTTTTTAAAAGTATTTGTAATTGTGTGGATAAAAAAATGGTTGCATGTAAATGTGAATAATAAAAATGGGCGTGTAAAATATTCATATCTATACAGAGAGAAGTCACTAAATAATTTTGACTTAAAGAGAAAAAAAAGTGTGCTTATCGTGTACTCCAGATACATGCTTTGTGATGCAGCTTCCATGCGATGCACGCATAATTTATTGTATATATAAACATCGCGATATAGATATAGTATACATGGACAACAAAGTGTAGAAAGGCATGCCTGCGTGGAACTAATTATTTTAGAAATGTGCGGAAGAGACGAGCATTAACACCCGGTGGGTGGTGGATGCGAGCTTTGCTGGCTTGAAAAGCACGCACGTGTTTGCGTAAGCCGTTGTAATTTTTGTGCATACACCATCTGATCCCTCAAAGCATTTTATTGGCAGAGGGATTGAGAGAGAGTGAGAGGGAAAGAGAGAAAGAGGAAACGAGAGAAAGCAAGCGAGGGTGAGTGAAATTCTAGGGAGAATAAAAGTGAATGAAATGCAGAATGTCGTGTTGAATTTAAAATGGATAAAAATGAAGATTTGAGTAATAATGTCAAAAAGTATGAGGAGCTAATGAATCAGTTGGGACATAAATGCATAAATGTTTAATTTATTTTCATGACTTCTGATGTGTGATACATTTTTACATTGAAATTATTTAAAAAATAAAAGAAAAAAAGGAAACAATACGTTAAAACTTGTGTAATTGAAAATTGCAATTAAAAAAATACTGCCACCGAATTTCCCCAAAATCTCAAAAATCAATTAAACACGTTTCCTTTTTTTTTTTTTTTAATTATATTCCCAATTATCAATTTTTTGTCATTAAAGCATAACAGCTGAAGGATTTAGCTCAGAGAGAGAGAAAGAAAGAGAGCTGATAAAAAAAAAAAAAGTTTAATTTCAGTTGCATGCAACAAAGAATTGTGAGGCCAAAAAGCTTGCGACCAGATCTACTCGAAAGAATGGGGTGAAAAGTTGTTATATCCAGTGGTAGATCGAGGTAGGAATACATACGTGCCAGGCGAATGGGAATACCATTGAGTTTGGTATAAAAATACCAAGAGACGAAAAAGCACGATGGAAAAGGAAAGAAAGAGAGGAAGAGAAAAAAAAATGTTATTTTGAAAACCGCGAACACGCGACACTACGGTATCTGCAAAGAACCACGCGTACTATGTCACAGTGTTGAGTTAGAGGATGGCGGAGGGGCAGCAGGGGAGAGAGGTTACTGTAATAATAAATATATATATATATATATATATTCCAAGAGAAAGGGGTTCTCGTGGGGTGCCAACGGGGCGAGTACAGGCGGAGAGAGTTAACGGGAGCTGGTCGAGTGGTAGCGATAGGAAAGAGGGAGAAGGAAGAAAGTCAGAGGGGGATGTTAAACACAACATTTTTCAGCAGATAAGTCACGTATGTTTAATTATGTATATTACTGCCTGCGGGGCTCGAATAGCAGAATTTTGTGTGGGTGTTTGTACATGCCCGACATGCTCTAATAATACACATCGATGTCACACTCTCACCTCGGAGTGGCTTGGTTTTCCGAGAGTTTGTCCTGGACGGGGGTGGACGAGACCGACAGCACGCGCCACGTGGATAGACAAGGACGTGAATAGAAAAGGAAGAGGGCAAAGGATAAAAAAGTATGAGAACAAAAAAAAAAACAAAAAAAAAAGGCAGAAGTCTCGAGCGAGCGAGAGAGCGGTACTCGAGAGAGAAAAAGGAGACGAGCAAACGAAGAGCTCCGCTGGGTCGCCGCAATATTTTATTTTAATTATTAATTCCCAGTGTGCGTGGCCCATAGCAATTAGGCTCCGCAGTCCAGGAATGCCGAATTCCATGTGGCCCGGCCACCGTTGCTTGATACGAGTATTGTGACAAAGAGAGGGAAAGAGATAGAGAGACAGAGAGAGAGAATGCTCCACTGGACAGTAGAAATAGCGTTGCACACGAGTCCCTCTGTTTCTGGCCTCAGTATATTAGTGTTGATGGTGGTTTGGCGGTGGTGTGGTTTAGCAGCTAGCTTCCCTCTGCCGTGAAATTGCCGGAACATTTCCCGCTTCCTCGCAATATAGACCACGCTTGCCTGACTCTCCGACTGAACCAAGCCCCCACGGCCAACATATATATTTATATATATATACCTAAGTCTATATATACATATATATTCAACCAACAGTACCAACTCTCCCCTCTGATGTCCAGTCCGCTTTGCATCACTACTGAAATTCTATTATACGAAGATAATATTTATCTCGCACACACTCACACACAAGCCAATCTGATACGATTACTATTTTAGTGATAAAGACTTTTCTTTAAGAGCAAAGTCATTGATCGTTCATAGAATATTACATCAACAGGAATAGAAGTCATTCGGCACGCTCTCCAAAACACTTTTTTCCATATTAAGTCAAAAATATCCTGTTGAATAATGTTTCGTTGTATATTTCATCGATTGGCAATTGGGTTTGTTTAATCAATCAATTCTGACAGCTAAAGATTAATTCAGATAATTAGGACTGCTTTGGATTGAGAACTTAATCTTTGGATTGTAGGAAATTAGAAATAAACTAAACGAGAATCGTGTCAAAGCCTTTCGTCATATAGTGAAATGTAGGGACTTTGATCGAAGGGAAAAAGGACTGGAAAAAGTTACTAAGAGACCTATAGAGGTCATAGCTCAGCATGTGTAGATGGCAAGCTGCTGACATAGTAGAGTGTGTCCGAGATGAACAAAAGGAGAATAAACAGAGAGAGAGAGAAAGAGAGAGAGATACGTAGTAGAGAAAAAAAAATTTATAGCATAAGCGAATATTGCTGGTGAAGGTATTATAATGACTGTGTGTGCTTCGTGTGCACTTCGTCGAGGGGTTAGAATTTAAGAAGGGTGAGAAAAAAGAGTAAGAAGAGAGTGGACGAAGAGAGGAGGCTGAAAGAGACTACCGGAGGGAAGAAGAAGCCAGAGCTTCGTTGTTACCGCTCCGCTTTTAATAATTAATATCATTATACATGCTCAAACGGTCAGAAAAGCAAAGTGCGAGCTAGCCACAGTATAATTATGACGAGAGAGAGAGAAAGGAAGGAGAAATATAAAAAGTGCAAAAGAAAAAGAGAAAATGAGAGCTGGGATAGAAGAGAAAAGAGTTGCGCGGCTGTTGTACCATGTGTATATGTGTTATCTTGGTTCGCCGCCTGTTTATGACTGTTTAGCTGAGGTCGTCATGAAGCCCGAGAGGTAACATTGCTAAAGCTCCACAGAAGCGAGGGATAAGCTCAGTGCGAAGCTGCAACGTTAGCGATGTGTATTATATACACAGACACATGCATCTCTTAGCTCTAGAAAGACTTTGTGTTGTTGCCACCTATTATACACAACATATTTATATATATATATATATAAATATCCACCTGCTATAGCTTATACACCATTGGATGGGTACGTTAGTCCAACATACCATCACCACAGCATCCCCTCTTTGCACACCCCCTTTTCGAGGAATTCAGGCTGCTGGTGAGCTTCTCACTCTCTGTGAAGAGAAAAGGAAGAAATAACATAAAACACCTCATAAAAAGTTGTTCTTGCCTGGCAAAGCGACGCCTTTTGGTGTGGTAGAATAGAACGGGGGCAAAAAGAAACACTGACAATGGCTATATGAGTCCAACCACATACTATCCTGCAGTTTAAAGGCATGTGAAAACAAAACAACTCTCCTTGTCCCTTCTCTCATTCTCTCCCTATCTTTGTATGATGCTCTCGACACTCCTTAAAGCACTCTCGCACTTCAGAAACTCTTCCCTATAGTTTTCTATTTATATTTATACGGATTTTCTATCATTAATGCCACAGAATTTTACACAATCAGGCATGGTTTTTTTTTCAATGTTTTTTTTTTTCACTGCATGAAACTTTGGTTGTGGAATGAAGGTCTAGAGTAGAGTCTGTTTATCTAGAACTCTTCCTTGTACCACTGTCCGATTTTGGTTTTTTTTTTTAATTTCCTTATCAATTACAGTTCAAATTAAAATACTATTCACTGATTTATCAAAATCTTGAATCTTCACATTTAATTCTTTTTTTTTATACGCAATTTTTCTTATTGTTTACTCAAATTTTACTAAATGATCGTTATTTTTATTTTAATATTGACGTTTACTTTGTATTTTTTTAATTTTTTTCGTAACTGGTCATTATTTATTATAATCTTATGAAGCTCGAGCTTCTTATATCCTGTTAGAGAACAATATGTTGAAGTTAATTAATAGAAATTTGTAGGCTGATGGAAGGAGAAAAATCATTGTGATAATAGAATAGTAATATTGAGTAGTGGTGATGATCGTGTTGGTGAAAATAGAATGGAGCTCAAATTTTCGTAGTATCGAGGCTCTTTAAACATTAAAAGCAATCTTCTTAGATGAGGTCGAGCATAGCTATATAAGTAACTAAACGGACGATACGAAGGAGTAAGAGGGTTGAAAAGCAGGGTGCAAAGGAGCGAGGGCGACGAGATGTAGAATACATAGACAATAAGGGACGAGAGCTCGAAGGGTAGAATAGAATATTGTCCGGAGGAAGGTATAAAAGGGGCGCAATGTATCCACCAACCACCTCTTATACTCGCGCCCTCTCGTTTAGCCCCTGATGGATTAAATCTTTGATGTCACGCGCCAAGCAGGTCAAACTTGCCGATCGCTTTCAAGCTTCAAGAGAGCACCATTAAATAACCGAACCCGTAGAACAGTCGAAAGCAAAAAACTTAATTCTCCCGAGACTTCAATTTTCTTTTTTCTTCCTTTCCATTATTTCTACGTGCCTCTCGCTACCACAGATAAACAATTTCGTTATCACAACATTTATCTAACGTCGAAATATACACAATGAGTCCAACTCTGGATAAAAAGAACACTCATCGTTTGTTCTAGCCATGAATAAAAGAATAATGGAGAGAGGGCGATCGAATAAGGGTAGCAATATAATAATCACAACAATCACCACTGTACAAATTGCCTACTGGATATACAACAATTTTCAAGTTCCTTTTATCGAAGCCTCGTAGAGTTTAGTGTCACAAGTTTGAAGGAAGTTTGAAG
Source organism: Campoletis raptor (assembly GCA_948107755.1). Lineage (NCBI taxonomy): Eukaryota > Metazoa > Arthropoda > Insecta > Hymenoptera > Ichneumonidae > Campoletis > Campoletis raptor. The sequence goes on from OX403623.1 coordinate 20,950,104, forward strand.
TTTGAAGCAAAAAAAACACTGTTTATCTTGGGGTTGCCAAGTAAATATTTAAAATTATAAATATATGACATCTGTCAATGGTTTTAAGGCTGTAGTTATATATAATAATTATTATAAAGTGAGTACATATTATTATTTTTAATTACATCTCGACTCATGTTCTAACGATAATAAATAAATAACCATAGACTTTGGTACAGAGTTCCCAATAAATTAATCACGTGTTTTTTTTTTTCTCGCTCAATTACTATAATTTCAGAACATCGATCGAAATACTTCTCCGTCGAAAGAAAAAAAAAAAAGAAAGAAAATCGGTGGAAAGGACACTGTAGGGCAATTTTAAATTATAATATAGAGAACATGATAGAAATACGATCAATCATGCAACGAAAATGACCATATCACAGCCCTCCAATAATGGACTAGCCTTGATAACATCAATGAGTTTATTACTAACAAATGGTAGAGGATCGTATTTAAAGCTTTTCGATCACAGGGTTTTTCTTATCCACCGATTATTTGTTTCATGGATGATCAACTTTTTTTATAAATTCAAATCTAAAAACAAATATCGTTTTACTGTCTGTCTGTCTGTCATCCTCACGTTTCACTGTCCACAACTCCTGAACTACTGAAAAAATTTGAATGAACCTTTCACAGCCAGGTAACTTGTGATGCAAAGGTAAATTCTTTAGAATTGAAACCCAATTAATATTTTGCAACCTTGATATATTTGCTGTACAGTAAATAATGAAACGAGGAATATTTTCGGACACAGGATACAAATGATCAGTTTGTAATAATATATTGCAATGCTTTGATAAGTTTCATCACGTTTACACAATCTTGTGGAACTATATGAGAAGCGTTAAACTTTAGTAGGAAATATTTCATCGTGGGTTTTTTTTTCTGAAAAAATTCATAGCGATTTCTCTATTTTTCATGGATGCATACGAGAAGTCATATGTTTATACGTTCCCATACAATTTTTTTTTTTTCCACAGAGATATATTTATATGTATTACGAAAACTGGGAAATGGTTATAGGTACCACTCTCGTTGTTGGGTTACGACTAGTGATTTTAACGTTTAGTATTTTCAGTGAAGCTCTCGTTTGCTTGGCGCTGTTGTGGCATAAATAGGAAAGGGCCATAAAGGATACGGGATTGAAGCTTCGCAAAGCTCAATGCTTATAGGGAGCTTCTCGCACACTACTGTGCGTTAAGCACATATAATACATCGTCTGAGCATTGCTTTCGAGAATTATTTAAGGGTGTTTAAGCACCAACCATGCACACCCAGAAAAAAGATTTATTAAAAATCAATAAAATTTATTTAACTGAAGGAAATTTGTTTATTTACATACCAACCTAATAGACATTTATTTGTTTCGAATAAATTTATTTATTTAACAAAATAAATGTAATCTTATTTGAACGTAATAAATATTTTATTGACTTTTAAGAAAATCTTTATTTAGGCCAAGTAAATAATTTATTTACTGCAAGTAAATAATTTATTCAATTGAAACAAATGAATAAAATTATTTTTTTAACTTTAAGAAATGAATTTCTTTGACTTGATTTTTTTTTAATTTTATCATAAACATTATTCATTATTATTTATGAAGTTAAATGGATAACAAAATTCTTAATGTTATTATTCAATAATATTTGAATAAGTCTGCCAACCGTTTGTCGGGTATAAAAAATCACGATCTACTGCTCATTCTTAGATGAAGTCAGTTATCTGTCGTAATAACAAATTTGTTCACTGCAATTTATGCAAACCAAGGCCACAATTCGTATGCGAGAAACATCTCGATGTCCTGCGCCACGTAGCGGTCGGAGCGAGAGGCTTTAACATGGTTTCTTGAATAAACGCACTCAAATAGCATTATTTATTTGATTCAAATACAGCTCTTTTTATTCAAAGAAATATCGTATAAATATACTTTTTTATTACTTTCTAATGAACCATTTATTTAAAACCGACGAAAATAAACTGTTTTCTTTACGGCAAATAAAGTTTCATTTATTCGGAGGTATATAACTAGAAAACGAATCAAATAAAATTGTATGTTTATAATTAATAAACCTCGTTATTTGAAGAAAATAAATATTTCTTGGGATTCAATAACAATGTATTTAATTCAAAGAAATTTATTCTAAATATACTATTTTATTACTTTTTAATAAATCTTTTTTCTGGGTGCAGGAACACTCTTTTTCTCTCTTTTTCTCTCTCTTTCTCTTCTTTTCTCTCGGTGACAACTAAGTTCAGGAAAGGTCATAAGAGCTGCAAAGCTTTTACATGTAGGATTATGTGTTGTATCATTTGATAATGGATCGATGAATAATGGATCGTAGAAATAAAAGTCCCGAACATATTATTATCGACATTGATAAATCTCTTTCCACTTAGCTTCATTGAAGGATTTCAAATCTTCAGATTTTCAAAAGAATTCGTCAAATCTTAGAGACTTCTTTGTCTTTCGCGGTCTTTTTTCTCCAAGCTTGGTTATCAGTGTTTTAAGGAGGTTCACGCGTTAGGCATGCGTTAGACGAATTCCAAAAGTTTAATTTTTTAAAGTTCGTACGAACCTTCTTAACAATAATACTCAACTGTGGGTAAAATTCGAGAAAGTTTTAGCGTCCAGAAATCGAGTTATTCGTTGTGAAAAATCGTCTTTTTTCGTAACTTCCCACAAGACCTCGTGTTAAAGTTGCGATTTTAAACACTGAATATCTCGATTACTAGACGGTGAAAGCCTCTCAAATTTTTTACACGTTATAATACGATGCTCAAGAAGATTGACACAAAATTTCAAAAAATTATCTTGGAAAAAATAGTATCTGATGATTTTGCCGTTACTTTGTGTGTACTATTGTAATCATGGCGCGTGAACGTCGTTAAAGAGTTTTCAAGAGAATGCACGAAACGTCAAGAAACGTCATCATGAGGGAGGAAGTGGTCAAATACACAGAGATAAGGTATTTCGTTCACGGATTCCCTATAAAATCAGGATTTCAGAAGGCAAGTACGGGTGTAAATTTAATAATGCAGTCAACCAGTGTATGCAGTAGTAGTTTGCGGAATGGAGAACTGTGTATTAAGATGCCAGAGCGAACAAAAAGCACGGGGAAGACAAAGAACGAAAGTGAAAGAGAAAAAGAGAGAGTTGGGAGGGTCGGAAGATCGAAGAGAACGAAAACGATCGTGCGAAAGTCCGGAATAGGTGGAGAGACCAAAAGAGAGAGAAATAGAAGGGAAGAGAAAGAGGGAGAAGAAGATAAACCAAGTTAAATATTTCACAACACATTTCCGGCGCGTTGCGTCAGTGAAACGGGTGTGGCTGAGTTTACGCTCCGTCTAGTTTGTCAGAAAGTGAAACAGAGACAGAGAAACAGATACAATCTATCGTTGAATTCGTAGCGACAGGCTGCCGCGCTCCTGGATGCCCATTTTCGAAACTGGATTTTTCGAGGACTCTTCTCGTTGCATAATTAAAGAGGTGACAACGGCAAAACGTGCCACTTCCAATTCACCGCACGGTTGGGGGTGATGAGGTTTTTTCCTGCCCCCATTCGACGTCCTCAAGATTTTACGATGCTCGAAATAAAAAAGAAAGAAAGAAAAAATGGAAGGGCAAGGCCAAACGAGAATCAAACGCGACGATAAAAAAGGTTTTGTTATTCTTTTACACCGTGTCGAGGATTTATACCAGGAATTACGCTACGATGACTTTGACATTCTTTCGACCTTGCTATTTATCGCCGGCCTTAGCCAATCGCCCCATAACCTTCAAAGTATATAGATCGTTCAGAGTTTAAATACCAACAATACGAAATATACGGTTGTCACGATAATAATGTGTATTACCTTGTTATATTCTACGAGACGTTATTATCGATAGATTTTTATCATTTTTTTTTCAAACATATAATATTCAACATCTTCATATTAAAAAAATCGTTTTTCCATGATTATTCACTTTGACATTTAGCTTGTAAACATTTACGTACTTACTTTTGCTCGTAAATCGATTGAACCGAATCTTTTAGCAACAAGAATCTTTCAATACGAAACTTTTATCGATTCCCTTTCATTGTACAATTAGCAAGTGATTTTTGACTTATTTTCAAACTTCTACAATGTTGTATTTCTTTTCGAAAGACTTTTCGTTGAAAATAGTACAAAAAATGTCGAATAGTTCATTTTCTCTTATTATATCATGCCAGTTTACCCTGTCGGAAGTTTGTACATCGCTGTATTTTTGCGAAGAAGAGGCAAAGTCCATAAAAAAACACGTATCTTGCCACTTAAACGAATATTTCTATATTTTTCTCGCTCTGTGTATGAATAGAAAAACTGAAGGGAGTTTGTGCAGAGGGTTAGATATATAATGGGATAAAGTATGGGAGTACGAAGCGAAACGCAGACGGGAGAATAGGTCAGGTAAGCGTTGTACAACGAGTAAACAAAATACACATGCACATAAGCTCAAGATTATTTTTCCACACCGGCAGTGCGTTTTCAGTGTCGAGAGGGCTGGGCTCGTTCAACTGACTCGTGTAAATTGCAAACCCCTGTGGCGTTCATTCCCAGTCAGAGAAGTTCTCGTACGTACTTCCAAATGGAGTCCAGAGAACAGAGCCGTATGCATTTTTCGTTATTTGTTCAACTCGATCGGTCCGTCCGCACTCGCCTACAAATTTGTAGCACGTTCAGAACCGGAAACACACAAATAAAACGTACCAAATTCATTTAGGTCACTTTTTAGATTAATAGAATAGAGAAACTAATCGAGTCGTAAGATAAAGAAAACAGATGACGAAAAAAAAACCGAAATATTCATCGTAGTATTTTATGTTCAGAGCTGAATTTCACTAAAGTTCTAAAAAGTGTCATTTTAATGACGTTTCATTGAGTTCCTAAATTTATGTGAATCGACGATGTCGATTATTTAATATATTTTTTTTTTAATGGTAAATATCGAAGTAACAAATTGAAGGAAATTGCTTTCCATGACAATCGAATGAAAATAAAACAGAGGATGAAGGTGTTCTTGAAAAAAACCTTAATCTGGAATTCAAATAACGAGTAGACAAGTGAGACAGAGAGAAAGGGTGGAAAATTCGACGGCGTCGCATCCACGTCTGGCAATTTATGGACATGGTGCACTTTGCGGTGTGTCACACCAACGGGCCTGCTACCATTGGCAGCTGGTAAATGGGATTTATGGACGCGTCCAGGAGGACACTCGTGCGCATCGAAGCGCTTGAGGTTTTACTTCTCTACTTTATATATATACGAATACATATATGTCTGTATATAAATATATTCAAATATATATATATATATATTCGTACACAGTACGTTAACTTCAATGCTGCTTTGCCCGTTCGATGTACACGCACATCCGAACGTTATAACGGTCGGTACACCACACTCGATCCAGGGAACACACAGCGAGCCGCAAGCCGAGAGCAAATAAAGTGACTCGTCGTTTACAGTGTCACTATGCTTTTGGCATGGCATCACGAGCACTCAGTTCGTCTTCTCTATGTGTTTGTACGAAAGCGCGTTGAGCAGCAAAACGTGCTTTCGGCAATCGCTCTGATGTTGATGGTCATCGTGAGTTATTAGTCCCGAATGGCTCATTTGTGTCCTTTGATCTGTCTAGTTGGTTATATAGACAAAAAGTAGACACAGGTAGACACACAGATGGTTGTAATCCTCACCTAGTTTTTCAAATTGCTAAACGGAATAATTCACTTAATTTTCTGTGTAGTTGTAGCGAAGCAGATCTAGGAATGTTCTAGAATTCGTAGCAGTGTGACGTCGGTTCGCAAGTGATGTGAACCGTGAATCAAAGTTCCAAAGTGGTGTAAAATTTAGAACGCATGTAGATAAGATAATGTTCGGTTAACCGGTTTTCTGCTCTAATGTTATTATTTAGCTATGATCAACAGGGAATAATCAGAGCTTATTCTCTGCTTGAAAGTCTTGTAGTTCGTCGTGGTAACCTCCTTAGCCATTGGTAGTCAAAGGAGGGTTGCTACTTTGGCGAATCAGTAGAGTTGCGTTGACTGGGTGCCACGAGCATCAACGACTTCAGGCTTATGGACTTTAGCTGCGGCACAACGGTTATGTTTGATTTAGAACGAGCTGTAGCCCCTGGTAATATCGTGAGGGAGATTGGTTACGAGGCAACCAGAGAGGATCCTAGCCGCTCGCGAGGCCGGAGCCTCCAAACCCCTTCGCATAAATGACTAACAATTACCAGCAGAGAAACGGTACGCATGCTAGTTGTGTGGCGCCGCAAGGCTCGGTACAGGTTGCATAGTTATAATATATACATATACATATAAAGATATAGTTGTAGATAGACATATATATTGTACAGTAGAAATATACACAACACCAGAGGGGCGATACACAGGGTAGTACAAACAAACCGGGGGTGTATTGCTTCTGGACTGAGGGAAAGCTCAGCGAGACACACAGGCGTACAGACCCAGGCACGCTTCAGGATACCGTTTCGATGTGCTATATACACGAAACTCGTGTATTGCAAAGTAAAGCGAGCGAGAAAGAGAGACGAAAAGGGAGAGGAATGAAAGAGATGGAAAGAGAGAGAGAGAGAGAGAGGGCGAGAGCCAAAACTTTCGCATGTTGCTGTGGATAGGTCAGCCTGCCGGCTATAGTCCCAAGTAAAAACTCGTTAATTAATTAACCACTCTCCCCCATTGCCATCTCTTTTGCTCCCATGCAGACTCCCTCTCTTTCTCTCTCTTGCTCTTTCTCCCTTTCATTTTCTATCTTCCTTCACCTTCCTCTCTCGCCGAGCTTTGTGAGTAAACATCGGAGCACCGTGCGCCAAGTCCGTCCACCCTGTGGACTTGCTCTCTGTATAACCAGAGCGTCAGTAGAGAACCAGTGCACTATGGTAGACCATATATAAATATATATATCCTCATATATATAGTTTAACATCAATGTGTATATACATATGCCATAGTTTATGAGAACCTTATGAGAAGAGAAACGGGGGCCGTTCAGAGCGACTCGGAAAATGTATGAAGGTCCGAACGCATCTCGCAATCTTCCCTTAGGCCACTTGCGGTTACGTAAGCCGACTTCTGTTGCTCCTACTCGTCTTCTTTCGCTATACCTTCTCTCTGTGGACACCTGTTTCTAACGCAGCGAATCGCTCTTCTGTATCCTCCGTAATGTTGTCCTGAACCGATATTCTCTTCTGTGCCACTCTGCCGGTATACATCGGTCTTCTTGGAAACTACTGAAGACAAAGTTGCCGCATGATCCCGATATAGAAACTAAATCAGCTTCATTCACTCTTCTTATTTTCAAGAACCTTAGCTTCTGGAGTTAGATCTTGCTTGGTTAAAGACAATGTGTACCGTTGGTGAGAGACAGGAAGGTCCGTAATAAGCCTTGGTCTCTTCGCCCTTAGGACCTGGATGCCTATATATATAAACGGGTTGGAAAGCTTTGCGAGGGCAACCTTCCAGGCTGTAATACTCTTCAGCCCCACGCCATCTCGCATGTACATATTATGTTCTCTATAAGCAAAACATAGCCCGGGGTGGGTGCGCTTCGACTTTCCAGTTCTCTGCCGCGCGTGGCAACCTAGCGGACGATGGAAATAGTGGAACTTGCCGGGAGCATTTACAGAACACCGACGACTCTCACCCCTCGCTTCGCTTTTCATCCCCCTGGGTGTACTGAGTAACAGGCAAAAGTATACTTGCTTCCTTCTCTATCTTCTATGTATATATAAATGCGTCTAGTTTTGACTCAACGTTGTTATGCACTATTCGCGGAATGGCTTCCTCATACTCCTCAAACTGGGCCCATCGCACTTTACTTATACTCGAACTTTCTCTCTCTCTCTCTTTACGAAGTCACCTCACTAACCTATGGCGTTTCGTATACTGTATCTTTCGATTGTATCGTTCATGTGAAAGTAGATCCAAACGCTGTATAGACAACGCAATGTTGTAACGAAACCAACCGAGCAACCCTGCCGCCGGGGTTTTGTTGCAAGTATAACTTAAATCAGAAAGCGTTCATCTTCCATATGCATGTGGTGTAGGAGAATAGGCGCACTCCACAGACTACAGATAAAGGCTGCACGAAGATAGATTGAGTTCACGTTTACCCATGTATAGATGATGCATAACATCGAAACTGTTTGATGAGGCACTCTCTCTCTCTGGCCCGCTTCGCGGTTCTCAACACTACTAAAGTAGACCATCTTCTCGAGAAAATGGACTTTACATCCCTGTGTACGTTCACTTGCTCCGCGGGGCAGAGCTGAAATTATTATACCGACTAAAGGATCATATGGAGCTATGCATACGTTACATGCGAGATCATATTCAATGATGCATGCAATTCAACCGTAGTAGATGTAATAAGTACCTCGAAAAGTAATTTCTCTTGGGTAATACAAGTTCAGAATTTACCTTTGTTATAAAAAATACATGTGGGGTCGTGCAAGGAAAAGGGATCCCATTTATTGGTCTCAATAACTTAAACAAAGGGACAAATAAATAAAGCATCCGACGAAGTATCAAGCGAGGGGACATAAGGTAATGGGATAGTCGAATACACAGCTTCAAAATTACTTGCCCTTCCATTGCTCTTCAACTTTGAGGATTTGCTATTTTCACTAGTACCGGCCACTCTCTAAACGATTACCCTTGGGACGCTTTTCGAGAAACCGAGCGTGTAATTATCACGCCTCAGGTCAAATGAGATTCTCTAGGACACGCTAACTTCCTTTACATGTTTAGGATGCTCCTGTCTTTATCTTTGCTCCTCAACCATAAATGATGTTTTGTGTTTGATTCTACCTGCTCAAACTATTCACTGTTTTCCTTCAGTCTATTCTCTTCAATTTATCTCTACACTCACAATGGAACCACTGCAATTGTCAGTGTTTCAAATGAACAATAAATGCTAATGTGTGTTCATTCATTCATTTGAACCTATTAAGACATGTTTTGCACTTTCTAATGAAAACCTTCATCTAATTTATCACGTTTATTTGCCTGAAATCATAGCAATGCAGAAGAAATTATTTTTCACTATTGTAATCGATCGTATTCTTACGAATCAATGCCAAAATTTTATCGTATTGTAAATCTGATGAGGAATTCGTTCCTATTATAGTATTTGATGAATTTTTATGGAAAATCATGTAATTTGAATCTTTCCTCAATCAATTATGATCACTGGATGCATAATCCATAAAACCAGATATCTATTATTATATTTTTCATTATGCCAGATCACAAGGGAATACTATTTTCATGGTTCGGGTTAACCACTCTCCTGTCGTGTTCATTGCAGCCTCGTATACACTACTGTGGTGTTCACGAGTTTTTGACCACAATACTACGACCATTAACCAGCCTTGTTTTGGTTCCCAAAACAAATATATTTATAGCTTCATATACTCAGTCCATTCATCAAGTGTTTATCTATCGACTGATGAAATTATTTTACTCTTCTCTCCTGCCCGTGGATGCCCGGAGCTCTCGACATGATGACGTGGAAATAGCGTGTTAAAAAGCTCACTTCTCGTTTCGTTCTCGGACACAAGGGACATAAGGGACGTTCTCTCGCACTTCCCTTCCTTTTATTTTTGGTGTGTTCTGTCTTCCTGTATATGTTTTTTCATTTTCCTCATGTTTTCCCGTTCCATAATGTCATCATTTGGTTTACGTCCGTCCAAGCTTCTCCAATGGACCTCGTAGTAGACTTTCCACAATTTTCACAAACACTCTTGCCTCTTTGTATTTTTTTCTTCACTCCCCTCAGTTGACCATCTCTTCATATCTAAACTCTCCCTATTCTCACTCACATGTTTCATACTTTTACACTTTTCTGTCACCTCTCGACCGATCGTAAAGGGTGAGCAGCACTTTGCAAATTGTCACCGTGTCTCGTCAAGAGCTTTTGCCTCCACGACAACATACTTTTTCTACTCCAGCTCTGTACACATATACCTTGTCTCTTTGGATGATGTATCGGCTCACCTCCATTCTTCCGGATCATTAAAAATGAAGCGTGCTGTTAAACGTAACCTTATACATTACTGCAACTCTTTAACGACATTTTTATTCCTGTTATTTTTACATTAACATCTTCTAGTTGTGTCGTAATTTATTCTCCTCTCCGTTGTAAAATATCTGTTGGTTTCATATTTTTTGCAGTTTGAATTTCCAGTGAATTATTTGCAAAAATATAAAACCACATTCGCAAATAAATATCATAAAATCAATGAACAGTAAAGATTATTCAATACAATCATAATTTCAATATAAACGACTTTTTTTTTATGAGCTTTTTTTTTTTTTTTTTTTATTCAACGAACGAAAGAATGTGCAGGTGAATTTGCCACAAGAATTCAACATCGTTCCGTCATATTTAAACTTAACTCAAAGTATAGATATAAATATGAAAAAAGTAGAATTCCTTCGAAACATTCGTACTAAGAGAGCGAATTTTCGGCTCGGACTTATTTTCAAGCAGCACGAAAGTGCAGCCAAATACTCTTCTCGATTCCGGCAGCATTGTTCAGCTTCTTTCACCGTTTGCCGATTCCTCGTGCTCCTTGGTATGCTACTCCTTCTACAGTACAATACTGCATAGTTCACGTATTTTATGTTGTCTCCAGTCAATCGTACTATCTCTACAAAGATGCTGTTACGGTTGGATCAGTCGCGCACACATAAATAATGCACATTTTGAAAAAAATAAAAAATAAAAAAAAGTTTGTTGGGTCCGTGAACAGAATGTGGAAAAAGTCTGAACATGAATACTGCGTATAAGATGGCGCCTGTTATATAAAGGGTAGCCAAGACATCTGATAATCTTATCGTCGATAGAAAGAACGAGGGTGTATATGCGCGCGGTCTCTTCTCACCTGGGACTCGAAGCAATAGCGTTCCGTGGCACAGCAGATGTGCTCTTTTCTTACCTGTCCTTCGCACTCTTTTCCTTCTTGCTTCGTATATTTTTACGATCTTTCGGTGTTTCCCTTAGAATAAAGGACTGGGGAATCAGCGAAGGGGGCTAAATATAACGCGCAGCATAAATAGTGCAAGCGAGGGTTGGAAACTAGAAAAATTCACCTGTAAGCGAAGAAGCGCAGGCGATTTCTCTTCCGGGATTAAAAAGCTCCTTAATTTCCCTGGTGAGGTGTGCACCAGAATTCTTCCTTGTATACAGAAACTCTCGACTACCTCAAACCTCCAACATTCTCCTTGCTATTTTTATATATTCCACACACCGCACATTCTTCGATAATAATACTACCCTCAACCTTTTGCACTTGGTATACTTCTCACCGTCCTGTCGCTTTTCGCACTCGATGTACTACACACCGGCTATACCTTCGCTTGCACTCTTGTCTCGAAAATCCCTGGAGAACCATCTTCTCTTAGAACATTCTATATATATATGTTGTTATACAGATATACTTAATGGATTATAGTACTTTCCCAAATGGAACACTATCTTCAGGGCCATTATTACGAAACAAGAGACTTTTCAATTGATCCCCAATCCCATACACCCTAAGAGTCTTATTTACAGTTTTTTTTGTCTTAATCTTTATCTGCTATTGTTTCTTACCCTTATTTCTCACGATTATTTTCTGAAAACAGTCACTTATTTCTTGGAGCGATTGTGGGGAGTGTTTATTCAGAAAACTTTGTTGAAATCGATTTTTTTTCGAGTATATTCCATAAAGAATGACCTCGAAAAATTTCCTGTACATTTTATTTTTTATTTATGTTTTTTTCTGTTATAAATCGATCTAAGAATTTGTAATTTTGATGTTTTTTAATATCAATTTTAAAGGTATACACATTGGAGGAGAGAGCTTGCATAGTATCATGAAAAAAAAAAAGAGCAGAAGCAAAGTCAGCAGGCGAGTCAGACAGCTCATTTCGTTTGACTGAGAAAATCCTTCATAGGGTACAGCAGTGGCGTTTGAATCCCATTTCTATTACGTCGACGCTACATCGCTAGCATGATGCTTGATGCTTTTCCGACAATTAAACAGAATTTCAGATCAGTTACGAAGGCGCAGGGAGTGGAGAGCCCTCAAGCCCAGCGAGCTCAACGTCGAGCGTGCAAATCCTCTCTGACATGCTAATCGCCGAAACATTCGTTTCAAACATCCTCGCAACACCAAACATTCGTTTTTTACTTATTTACATTATCTCACTCTAAATCTACCACCAACTTCATTGCAGGGGAAATATTATTTGAAAAAAAGGAGTGAAAGAGCTAATTTTTTATTTGTTATTTCAATAAATCATACCGTAAAGTTTATTCATCGAAAAAGGGTAACTTTTGCCTTGCTGACTGTAACCGTAAAAAATATAACGTTTTCTTTTATATACAAGGAAAAATAAAACATCAAGAATTTAGGATCTCAGTATGGATTAATATTGAAGAAATGATACTTCAGCGCCTGTTTAACACCGAAGGCCTCTCGGTAATCGTCACCTCTCGAGAGCATTCCTACACCAATCTATTTACGCCAAGTCGTTTTGGGAATACTCTTAAAAGTTGAAATATGATCAACCTCCCAAGAAAGTCGAGTATTCGCGGGGGGTATTAGAGAAGTTATACCTTTATGCTGAGAACTCTTGGGGACAGCATGTTTCCAGAGTGAGTGCAACGAGCTGAGGGCGGTTGTGAGAAAGAGAAGAATGGGAATTAAGACTTGAGAGTGTAGTGAAAGAGGAGAGAGAGAAGAAGCAAAGAGAAAGCTCTTGCAGAAGAGTAAGTAACACGGGGAGTAAAGGTCGTAGAGACGGAGCTCGACCCAGGGCATTCATGACGCCGCTACGGTCGACCTCCTCTCCCTCTCAGTCTCTCCTCACTTCGCCCCAGCAGTTAATTAATTAAGCACCCTGCGTAAACTAACAGTTTTAGAACAAGGGAGAAAGAGAGATGGAGGAAAAGTGAGAGAGAAGGTAGAGCACAAACTTAATACGCGAGAAAACAGCTTTGGTTTCAACGAGCAGGAGTAACGAAGTCCCTTCCAACAAGCCAGACCGAGCCCGGGCCACACGATGCAGATTACCCTCTGCATACTTTAAACTGTGGTGGTGAAACGAGGCCCCTCGGTACACTGTTCGGGTTCATGCTATTCGTACGTAATCCTCGTTGGATCTACGTTCGGTCTATCTATGACTCTACACTTACGTCCTCTATATGTCATTTTCATCTTAACCCTTTTATTTCATCATTCTCGTGGTCCCAGAACCATTCTTTTAGAGTTTTGTGTCAATTACATAACGACAGAATGGCAATTACGAAAAAATATCAATATATGTATATACAAAGAGACCGGAACAAAAATTTCCCCATTTTGTATATTCGTTGGGTACAATTTCCAGGAACAATCAACTTCACCGCGTTAACCGACGTGGATCGCTCCATTGAGGACGTAAACGAGGCGATCTTGGCCAGATTATCTGGCCCAACGCGCGACCAGGGACGGTTGAATTAATTATTTGAGTCAACCTCGTGCTGGCCAAACCTTCAAAATACACACACACACACACACACACAAACAACACACATTTGCTCACAAACACACAGTGAATTATACGTAAACGGAGATAAAGGTGTCAGAAGCCGACAAAACGAGATCGATAATGTTGTTTCCTGCTGTAGGCCTTAATACAACAGAAAAATAAGGCGAGCACCCTACTGCCAACCCCTGTGGAATCATGCCAACTATATTTTAATCGTGTGTATTGTTGAAAGCACTTAAGTGCGCATAATAAGCGGAAAGAATGGCCCTGTCGGCATTCAACCCCCAGGTCCAGTCCGTACTTTAGTTTGGTAGAAGAGAAAAAAGAATGAAGTTTTTAATTCGGCCTAACGCTCAGCTTGCTAGGGTGAATTTATGGGCATAGATATGTGCAAATAGTATACGTGGCAAGTGAATACTCCGAAACTACAACCACCAGGTCGACCCCTAGATTCTACTGGTACTGCCACACGGTTTACTGTAGTTGGCCGCAAGAATGTACACCGCCCTCTTTCGTTACTGCACTCGGAGCATTCTAGGAGCAACAGCAACAACGCCAGAGTAAACTATAGCGCAGTACAGCACCAGTAATGGTGGTTCTCAGCGCTCTAAGCGTATACTCTAGTCCTCCGCAAGCCCATACAGCCCTGACCTCATACTGGCCCTTGTTTTTCGTGGCTACGCACGAAAACGCTTTGGCGAACCGGCAGCTTTCATTACGCATGCCGAAGGCGCAATAAACACAATTACACCACTGAGTTATCTCCGTATCCGCATTTTTGGCGAATAACAACACCGTCACTTTTAGGCAACGGACCAACGTTGCCATTGAGGTCATTTTTTCAGTTTCTTTTTTTTTCTTTCCTCCAGTCCGTTCGCTTGGGGCACTAAAATATTCTAATTCGTGGTTCTAACAAAATGGAACATTCGCTGGAATAAAGTTATCTTGGCAAATGTACTTTGGTCCTAAAATCAACCAAGTCACGATTTTTCTATTTGCCATTTTCCAATTCGATGGCTCATGGAGTTGAAAAAGAGGGAAAGAGAGCGAAGATGGACGATGCCTTCTTGGCATTTTGAATTATTGAAAAGATCCTTTATTCGGATCAATTATTCCAGGGCAGAAAAGAGATCGCGAGCACACGTAAGATCGAATTGGTAGGGTGGAAAACTATTGCGCGGAAGCAGATCTTTCGCAGAACGAAAAACAGGTTAGAGAAGCTTCTCGAGAATTTTTCAACCCTCAACGAAAGACGGAGAAAAGAGAGAGGGTTGTGGTGATGCGATATGATGGGTACGTGGAATACAAATGAAAATGGCAGTGGTGCAGGTGCGCAGCTACGATAGAAAATGTAAACCCGTTGATGCACCAGCAGCCAAAAAAAGAAAACACAGATGTCTACGAGTGCGAGAGGGTCGATGCGAGAACTAGGGGGATGCGGTTGAGACATTGCTTGTCTGCGGTATGAGAAAAAGAAAAGGAATAAGGGCGAAGAAAATCGAGCCAAGGGCTACAAGACGGCCGATGGAGAATTGGATCGCTGTGTATTATGCTCTTGCACATCTTATAGAGAATAAGAGGGAGAGAGAGAGGGGCATGAGCATGTCAGAGGATGAGGGAGAACGATCGGCATAAGCTAGCAGAAGAGTAAAAATAGAAAGAGAAAAAAAAAAGAAAAAACAGTAGAAAATGTCGAGATGGAAGACGATAGGAAAAGCGTGAAAATGCAAAGAAAATAAGAGCACAAACTGATAGAAAAGGAACATGAGAATTTATGATTCCGAGAATGATAGTCAGGCTTTGTCGTCTTTCACTAATTTACTATTATTGGTGAAAACCTTCAAGTATTTTGTGGTACATAGTTGTGGAATATGATGAAATAAAAACAACAAAAGAAGCTGGACATGTTAGGGGATGGAAAAGGGCAGGTTTATGGATACGAAACACACAGGAAGAAGAAATATATAGACGAAACTCACGAATAGTTATTGCTCATCGACATTGGTATCATGGACAAAAGTGGAACATAGGTTCCTGGAACACAGGAAATGTAGCAACGCGGATGATATAAAGAAAGGAAAAAGACTCGCTGCTTTGGTACAGAAATGGCCACGGATGACTCGACAAAATGTATACAATTTTCGTAGCGTTTTCTTATTTCCTAAACAAACACACTGTTCGAAACAACTGTCGACCAGGTCGATGCTGATGGCAAATTCACGTGTACTACGTCCCCACGTATCTTCTTCCTACATGTGGCTAACGCACTCACTCAAACGCATAGAGACGTTTATATTTCAAAGTCTCTTTCTATCTCTCTTTTTTCACATTTTTCTCTTACTTTATTCTCTTTATCTTGATTTTCTTTCTCGCATCGTTGCCCCATTCCGAGACAGAGCATTCTGTATTTTCTCCGATACCCACAACCCGCTGTACCTTTTTTATTCTCCCTTTCTCGCTCAGGTACACAAGTAATACCACAATAATATCTTCAGCCAGAACATCCATGTTCTATTTATATACGTAAATAATATAGATAGAACGACATATACCGAAGCGAAAAACTTTTCGATATTGCAATTCGAAAGTGTATGTCGTAGTCCAATAACGAATTGTCAACAGACAATACGGTGAACACGAGTGACGACGACAACGAGAACTACGTTTACCTGCGTTTCTTGCGGTTGTACACTAAATCGATCTCTCACAGAAATCCAAATAGATACGATTCTCATTCCACTTTAACCCTTTTTTCACTCGCCGCACCAAATTTCTGACTTACTTTACAATTGAACTAAATATTCGGGAGATTCAAATATTATGTGTAATGGTGTTAATTTTTTTATTTCCACCGCCCGATTAGTTTTATTGAGTTTTCCGAGTAAATAAAAGTTTTCGCAATTTCAATGGGTACATTAAAATGGTAAAATTGTAATTGTATTTTTTTTTTTATTTTATTTTTTTTTAAATTTCGTCAATGAAGTAAAAAATATTCCTCGAATGTACGAACTGTACAGATCGACGTAGGTGAAGTGTTGAACGTAAGGTTTTAATAAAAAGCTCTCCTCGTCCATTGAAAGCTCGACAATTGCGTTCGTTGAACGTTAAGTACATAACCAAACTATTTAACCTGAAACAGCGTGTTTTGAGGTCGCGAAACAACGGTTGGTGTACAGTTGTTGAAAAAATCGTGAGTTCGAGTATTTCCGCGGCCTGTGCGTAAAAGGTTGAAAAGCAGGAGCTCTACAGTTCTCTCAACACTCGACTACGCTGGAGGGTAAAAAATGGTTAAACTAACCGTATACTGAACGAAGCACTCGACGCTTGAGGGCTTGGACTATGAGTAAACAGAGAGTTGGCTTTTTTTACCTCGAAATACCGGCTTACAATCGACCTGGGCTTCTATCCACATTGCGTACTATTTTTTTGATATCTAGGAAGGCCGTGTCATTGCATCCCAACTGTATACAGTATATCGAGAGTTTCTACATGCTCGTAGCTTTTTTTTTTAATCCAGTATACTTTTCAATGGCCTCTTGAACGAAACCACTCGCTAAAATTCATTCGTAGTCCGAGCCGACGGCTTTCCAAAATGAAAAAGGTTTTTTTTTTTTTTTTCCATTCCCCTATCATTCGATTTTCGTGCCATCCTTTTTCTGACACGTTTCGTTTCGAGCCTTATTTAATATTGCACATTTTTCGAACGCAATCTCAAACTGGCACAGAACATCGATTTCAAAATACAGGAGGAAGTAGGATGGGGGAATTTTCAATGCGCACTAAGAAGCGTCGTGAGGAAATTATTTTGATGGTTTCTTTTTTCATCGTTCTTTCATCCGCCTCTCGGCAAAAGACACCGAGCATTTTTTCCTGGACGAAAAAATAACTGGATCAGATTTCTGAAGATAAGTAGGAGACGGAAAGTCTCTCAGGTGCGTGGTCCTTTATTTTGGGGGGTGTCCTAGACCTCTGGAGCTAGGGTGCCCTGACACAAAAGAGTATGCGTTGGGGGGTTGGATGGCAGTAAGAAACCGAGAGAATGAGAATCCTCCTGTACTTTTCTCAGCCCCGCGAAACGAAGCACACCAGGTGGCTTTCCGGGGGTGAAAGAACGTTGAAAAAGCGTGAAAAAAAGAGGGAAGGGTAAAACTGAGTGCACCTGTGCTCTGTATCGTTGCGACAAATGCTGTTGAACCGCAGAGCTGAAAGTCTATAGCAAAGGGCAACGAACAACTCAGTAACTGCATGTATACTCAGTATGAGCATCGTGGGATGTTGCTTGAAGAAAAAATCGAAAGAAAACTGACATCCAAACAACACAGAAGCAAAGAAACGAATGAAAAAAGTCTAGTGACTTTGGTGACACAGACCAGGTGACACGCCAACACCGTTTCCCTAACCATCGGAAAAATGGAAAAAAATGAGTTAAATAGTCGGAGGATTGGAGAACGAGTCGGTTAAAAAGGCGTAAAAAGAGCAAGAGACAAACTCAAGAGAAAGACCAGTGGTTGAACCTACGCAGAGATCAGAAATAAACCCCACTGCAGCGAGCCTGGTGGGCGCATTGCGCAAAAGTCTTCCCCGTCTACCGCCAGTTTTACTGGTCTCTCACTCTCTCTCTTTTTCTTTCTCTCTCTTTCCCTCTATCTCAAACTATTCCTGCTCATCTTTCGCAAAACCTCACCCTTATTCACCCCATTTTTCTCTCATTCGCGTGTAACCCCACTCTCTACTGGAGAGCTTCGATATTCAACGGTGGGGCCTGCTACGAATACCCTCCTTGAAGTCTTTGTGACTTTTGTGAATGTGTACGAACCCCCATTTTCTTTTTTTCGTGATAACACAAACCACCTTGACGATCCTAGTGGCCCCCATTGCCTATTCAACTGCCATCGGTTCCTCTTCTCCTCTTTCTCTCTCTCTCTCTCTCCCTCTTTTTCTCTTTCTCTTACTGTGCCTGCTTCTCTGTCATACGTCAACTTTTACCAACCTCCATCTTTTTTTTTCACCTCCCCCTAATAAACCCGTTCATTTTTATACCCCACCAACTTTTTCTCGCATGATTTTTTTTTTTTTCTTTTTTTTTCTTCTCTATCTCTCACTCCCCCAACCTTTTCACACCTAATTGGGCATTTTGTGCTGCACTGCCTGAGATATTATCATAGTAATAGCCATACGAGAGACAAGAGCACCACAAACCTTCACCAAATATGTATATATATATATATAACACAACCGAGCGTTTTCAAAGTGGGGGATTGCGCCTCTCACACAATAGTGCAATTTCAACCGCTCTTTGCCACTTCCGTTGGCTCGCTGTTTCTCGCTATTATTTTTTTCTCTTCCTCGTCTTGCCCCATATATTATACGACGCGAATACCCTCAACGGGTCCTTCAGATTTCCAATATTCTCTCTTTTACCCTCCAGTCTCCTGAAATATAGAACCGAATGCCCAAAGTAGACAAATTTCTGAGAGAAAAGCTCATTCGAAGTGGTGGATCGAACAAAGTTCTTACAAAACATTCGTTAATGATTATTAATGATTATTTCAACAATTAAAAATGACAACAGTGGAAAACCGAAGACAGGAACTGTGACAAATATATCAAGCATCAGTGACTTTCTAAATAGTACAAAATTTATTATTAAAAAATATTTCCAAGCGATCTTCAATAAGGACAACGGTTTACGGTTATTTTTTCGAAAAAATAATTAATCCTAAATTCTGTAAAAATTTCTACAGTATTTCAAGCGAAAGATCCGAATGTTTTTTAGTATCTGAAAGTTTCTACAACGAGTGAAGCAATATAATATTTTGCTTGTGGTACTACGGATAATCTTGAGCAATACGGAGGCGGAAAATAGCACGCGAGTTGAAACTACGATATGGTTTGGGAGAGTAAAAAATTTACCACCCAATAAAAGCACAAGAGAGAGAAAGAGTTGTGAAGTTTGGGTAGAATGGTCCGAAATTTTCAAGAAACCTGCTGTGTTATAGGAGTATAGTGTGGTTACCAGGTGGTACAATCCCCATACGAATCTCTTGGTTAGACGTTTGACGTTCATCATCCCCGAGCATGAGCCACGAGACTTTGCCACTCTCGTTGCTACTGCCGTTAGTTTCCAGAGTTTAGTCCTTCTCTGTTTGTACGTGTATATGTTTCTCGTATATATAGTCTCATTGTTTCTCTTCAGTGTTGGAGAAAGACGGAGGGAGAAGTTGGAGAGGAGAAACGAAAATTTTCTCTCATCTTCGTCTCCGTTCCATGTTCACCAGTGGGGTTCACTTGCGAGTACGAGAACTCATAATTCATCCGAAGTGTGTAAGCACGAGGGGAAGGCCAAGAGGGGGGTCGGATACCTGCTTTTCCTCAAACACATAAAGCACCGTTATCCACTAAACTCGTAGCAGAGTGTAACGAAGCTCGCACGTTGGACCACGACGTTACCCATGAGCAGGTTAAAGTATATCTTTCTTCATGCTAGTATCAAGTCTTGTATATACAAGTTGGACACGGACATCTTAAATGAACGTAGAGAAAAGCTGAGGAAGAAATTAGGCCTTGGGAATTAATATTTCGTAGCTGTTTTTCTCTCTTTCTATTCTCCTTGTTCTCCTTTCTCGCTTTTCCAATATGATGCAGTTCTATAATGTTGATTAATTTGTTCATCTCAAGTTTAAATCGTTTCTTTCACGAAAGAAATATAAAGAGAAGGTGGACAGAGGGGAAGGAAGAAATAGAGAGAAGAACGAACACTTGCTTCACTCTTTTCTCAGTTCTTTAACCCTCTACCCCCCTTCGGAAGATCTCGGAATCGTGTTTTTCCAACCCTCCTAGTCTCCTCGAGGCCACCAGTTCTGAACAAGGGAAACGAAACCTTGGGTTGAAACGATACAGACAGTTACAGACGAGAAATAGATAGAGAGAGAGAATTAAACGGAGAAAACGTCGACAGAGCCGTTGAGAAGGCGACGAGACACACTTCCGTGGTTTCAAATTCTTCCCCAGGCCGAACTAACTTTCCAGTCTTTAACCATTCTCATTTAACCCCTTGACTTAACGTCTTTGAACATTATTAGCCCTCTCCCTCTCCTCTTCTTCACATTCTCTCGCACTATCTCGTTCCACTTGTTCTACCAGCTCGTTCTACTTGCTCGTGCCGACGAGCTATGAGGCTTTGCCCTTTTCTTTCTCAGCCCATCTCCCACACCAAACTTCCACTTCTCTCGGTTATACAATTATCCACGAAGCACAAAGAGAAAACCGGCAAAATGCTCTAACAAACGAGTCCTGCTTCTTAAGAATCCAAGAATGCAGAGCTCTATCGAGCTATCGCGAAACTCCTCGGCTCTCTTACTTCTCATCGTCTTACTCGGTTTCAATCTATAGCAACATTCATGGCATTACAAATTATTCAATGTTCAGGCTTTGTGAAATTCTTTCTTCATCAGCAATCTTTCATAAGTTTCAAAATAAAACATAAAAACAATGTAACGAAGAAAAAAATCATAATACTCTTCCAACGATTAAACCTGAAAGTAAATTTCTTGGAAAAATCTGTACGACGTTCCTTTTGCCTTTTTTTAATTTGTATCTGGTATAAATATATAGAACCATCCATTTTCTTAGTAGTGTATATTCTTAAAACAACTTATAAAGACGTGAATTTAACAAATTTGTTAGCGTAAACGATTTTGTTTCAATTATCCTATCAACCAGTTCTCTTGCAGTTGATAGCACGTGTTTGAATAAGATTTGACAGCAATGAGGCATTCTTACACATGAAATGAGCAGGTGCATTGTTACATGTGACGAAAATCTAACATTAGGATAAAAAAAAAAAAAAAAAAAAAAAAAAAAAACAATGTGAATGGTTCCAAATTGATGTGCAGTGTAGGAGTTGCTTATTCTCTGTAATTCTGGAACCGACACAAAATTTATTCCCAAATCGTGTACATAAATAGAACAATCGAAAGATGAAGAGATTTAAATAACTTGAGTCGTGTGCTAAGCAGTTTTTTGCGTAGAATTTCTTTAAGTTTTTATCTTTAGGCTGAACATAAATTGCATATGTAATCGTGATCTTAATCCGTGTACAAACTTCCCACTTTTGCTAAGTTGCAGTCAAAGTTTCTTCGGTGAATTTAGGAAATAGTTTACGACAAACTCTTTCAATTTCGATGTTTCTAATAACTTCCTCATCTTTAGCTCCTTTTATAAACCTTAAACATTAAAACGTACAGATATTTTTGCACATAAAGTGAAAGGCTCGTTGTCATATCGTAAAATAGTTCAGAAAGAGCAAAATCGAGTTTAGTTATCGATATATACATATATATATACGTATTGAGTTAGAAACTTAATGACCAGTTGTAAGGGCGAGTAGGAGTGCGAATAGCTCGGTTGAAACTTCTCGAGATATGACTCGGTCGGTTCCTAAACCAAGTGGGGGCCGTATACGCGAGTGACGGTATTCGCGAACCGTTGGGGGCTCTCCGAGTAATATCAGGTAGAGACTGGCGTAGCAATTTCATTACCGTAACCACTGGGTACCCAGCAGGCATTCGTGTGCAACCGACAATGCCTGCACGTTTATGGGGGGGACAGCCTATACGCTAGATTGCACTCCTATCCTCCGGTTTATCTATATATATATATATATATCTATGTATATATACGTATGTACTATTTTATATATATGTAATACCGAGTGTATATTTGCGTGCACGCTCAATGCATCCAGTCCAAATAGACGACCAACATTGGTGGAGAGCAACCCTCATTCTTTCTCCTCCTCCTCCTCCTCCTCCTCCTATACTCCGTACTCGAGCGTCCCGTTAATTCACTCGCACTACCCTCCTAAACTCCCCCTATCCTTTTCCTCCCCTTCCTGACGTTGTTAAACCTCTTGTCCTAGGGAATGAATGAAGGAACGAACGAATCATGTCAGGACTCTCTGACCTGGATAAGGATTTCGCTTATTCCTGATACTAACTTCAGATTATCATACACTTTCGCTAAGGTCCAATTTTTCAGATGGAAAAGGGCTAAATTATCGACTTGTGTCTCATTAACTGTCTACTTCATAATTGAAGTATTCAAATTCTCAATATTGTGGATTCTCGTGTCTGATTTATCGATCGTTTAGGAGCTTAATCATCAGGAGTACAATTCTATTTTTCCTGTTCCTTCGTCACTTGAAGCGCGAAAAGCGACGAAGGAAAAAACTGGTTTACAAAAACTTGCGAATACGTTTTACGCTAGGGGATTAAATGGGAGCTGGATTAATGAGAAACAGAGATGCGCCAAGGGGTTTGAAGGAACAGCCAAAGTAGTGTCTTCAAGAAATTGTACGAACCGTGGGAGACAGACGTTGTTCGAGGGAGAAAACCGCAAGAGGGACCGTGTACACGTCTCGAATACTTGGCGAAACGACCTTGCAAGGATGGGAAACTGCGACGTTAAATAAAGACGAATTGGAGGAAAAGGAAGAACAAGTAACGAAAGTAGAATGATCCGACGCAGGGAAGGTAATGAATGAAAGAAAAGTGTAGGACTTTAATTAGGTCGCTTCCCTGCTTCGTGAACTTCGGCATGGTCTCTTGCTGTCTTGACAACTATCACTGTTCATATATTCTGCTATAGATCTTTCTCTTTCTTTCCTTCTTGCTGTACGATCTTTCGATCTTTGTCTTTCTATCCCTCAACCCGATGTTCCTTATTCATCTTGTCAGTACGCCATCCCTTCCACTTTCTCTAGCCCGGAGCAATGTGTTATGTTGTTTTCCCTTCGAGGGCGTAGGAGAGATAACCGAACAAGCAGGCGAACCCTACCGTATGAGACTAAGCGCTTTGCCCCATCATCGCCTAATAAGACTCTCCGGGCTCTCACTCTTCGATTCCCTTTTGTTCGTGCTGCATTTTTCATCTTTTTCTCTTTTTCGTTTCTTTCTCTCTTCTCTGTTTATTCCTTCGTTTTTTTTTTATCTTCTCTACGGTTTTCTCTTCTTCTCCCTTACTTAGCCAACATTTTTGTTACTCTTGTTTCTTCATGTGGATATCAGCAAATTACCTAACACCGGCAATGGCAATTGCCCGACGCCCACCGTCTCGCTTCGCTTGCCTCTCCGTTTTTTTTTTCCTACTCCCTTTTGTACATTTACACTCTTTGACCCTAGATTATGCCACATTTACTGCTACAACTTTTTTCTCTCACTAACGCAACAACAGTCGTTTTTTCACCCTCTTATTCATTCTCTCTCTCTCTCTCTCTTCGCGTCAGGAAAATGCCAGATGAAAAAAACGTAAATAAATTGTACAGAAGCTGAATAAAGTTAAGACAAGATTCCCACGGAAGTGTGTTTGAGTGATTTAATACTAACATCAAAGCTCAATATTTTAGCAAGTTTGTTTTTCTAGTTTTCACAAAATCATTGTACAGAAGTATTTGCAAAGTTTGTATTTTACTAGAAATTCAGGAATGTCCCATTATTTCGAAAGAATGAGATTTAAAAATCAGAATTAATTTGTAGAATTGTAAAGATAAAATATTTCGCATCTGAAATCCCCTTGAAAACATGTTATTTGTAACTGTCTTGTCATTTATTTTTTTTCTCTTTTCCCTTAGGCATTTCGAGTTTGTTTTTGTTTTATGTATTAGGATAATGAAGGCTGTGACATGAACTGTGATGACGATCCAAATGTGAATACACCATAGGGACGCTTGTGGCTTGAGTTATGCCACAAAGGCATATCTCGACGTAACGAATCATGGAGTACGAGGAGGAAACACGGTGGGCGTACAGAAGGGATGAGATGTTGGTATCAAGCTCGCATCATATCTCGTCCTACCGTGGTTTCATGTTCTTAGCTGCTGCGGTTATGCCGCCTTAAATGGGGGGAGAGGAAGGAAGGTTATGTTATAGGAGAGGGGTAGAAACGCGAGAGGATTTGGGACGACCTGTCAGGTTGTCCTCCTTTCTGAGGCCATGATCCTTGCTCACGAGCTTTTGCCCCCCGGCCTCAAACTTTCAAAACTCGGGCTGATCTCTCTAGCTTGCAATAATACCAAAGCGCTGTTCTAAACGACAAAAGCACACGCGCGCTCGTTTCTATATACAATCGCAAGCCATAACTTTTGTCCAACAATAACGAAAAATAGTTGTTACTCTTGTTAGTCTTCGTTTAAATCTTCCGTCGACAAAGTGAGGCATCAACTCTCTTCAGTGAAATGTGTATCCTTCAGAAATAATGTTAAGGGTATTATTTCTTGTCTCAGTTCTACGATTTCTTTCCATATACTCGCATATCGTTCCAATGTGCGCCAGAAGTAAAATAATTTTTTAAGGTATTTTCAAAGTATAGATTGTGGGAAAAGCATATGCGGCCACAGGGAAAACGAAAGATAAAGAAAACAGAGTTAAGTGGATGAAAAAAAGACAGCAAACTTCAACAGTTTAAATAGAAAACGTCGTTTCTTTGGGGTAAACGAGCCTCGGGCGATTAATAACATTTATAATGAACTCGACAGGTCTTCTGGAATAATTTCAGAGAATCATGGTTAACTACGTGAACAAGAGTATAGGTAAGGGAAACATAAAGAGAGAGAGAGAGAGAAAGACAGTATACTTCGTCATGAAGAAAACACAGAGAAAAGAAAGTGAAGCAAGAATATATTCTCGTTGCGATAACCGCAACGAAAGTTCATACAGATTATATATATATTCGTTTTTTCGAAGGAGTTGTAGGAGCAGAAGACCAAGCGACAAACCGAGAAGAAGATGAGCACGAAGGAGAAGAGAAAAGGAGAAAGAGAAAGAGAGAGAGAGAGAGAGAGAGAGAGGAAGAGTAGAGAAACTCAGGCCTTTCTGCACCCTCGTCGTTCTCTCGCGTCATGAGTCCGGAAAATAGGTAGTAAGCTCGTGTAACGTCGAGGCTGTTTATCTTACAAATTCAATTTCGAGACAGCTGCCACAACGTGCGGCTTTCGACCCGTGTTTCGTGTATATACGTATATATACGTATATATACATATATATATGAGCTGCAACAGGAGCAGCCGAGAGATAGAGAAAGAGGAATACGAAGGAAAGCATCTCGCAGAAAGACACCATGTATTTTCGCAAAAACATATCGTATCCGCGTACAAAAAGCCCCGAATTCGTTGGATCACCGGTCCAACAGCCATAATTTGTAAAATCGACAAGTTTTTTGTGCAATTAAAATTAAACCCCATTTTTTTCATCAAAAAATTGGATCTTCGAACCAAAGAATCTTTGCAACAGGACCGTAAGCGAGCATACATTTGATATAATTATATTTTCTCAATATTGGAGAACAAATTCTCTTCAATAATTTCCAAACTCACGTTTTTGGGAAAATAAAATATCTTGGTCCATGACTGCTCTATATTTTTATCTCCTGGACCGTCCCCCGTCGTTTTTCGATTTCTACTGCCCTGCTGTTCAAATAATATCGCACCCACAACCTGAGCACGAAATTTCGCCATTCATCAGAGGAAAAAAAACGGGGAATTGTAACGATGTATTGCTTACCCCAGCAGCAACCTTTCCGCAAGTTATTTTCTCGCGTTCATATTAGCCTCCCCCCCTCCCCTCTGCCCTCCATGCGGATGGTCAACAATTTCGGGTAAATTCGTATCAGGATTTCATTTCGTTCATTCCAACAATACCCTCGAGTGGACAATAGCCAAAAGATGTGTTTTTTTTTTTTTTTTTAATGATCTTCTTCTAATTATTATATTTTTCAATCGTAATTTTAGAGGAGACCGGAGCATCGTTAGAAATTTAAATACTTAAAAAAAAAAAGCAGTAAATTTAACAATTCCGAGTAACAAAACAATCGAAATCGTGAGATAGGACGCTACGTGCCATGCTGTGTTCCAATCTTCCGCATACTCTCTTTTGTTTTTCGTAATAAAACAAAAATAAAACACATTATTGACCACTTCCGAAAAGACGGGGGTGCCGAAAGTATGTTTTCAGATATAGCTACAGACATTTGTCGAAAGAAGTAAAAGCTGTGAGCAGGGGAAACAAAGCTACATAGGTAATTGGATTGAGCATACGATCTGGTGGGCGATGTTGGCATAATAACGGAAAGTAACGCGTGAATTATTGACTCTTTCTTATTTCGCTAGAGTTCGGTGCTAGATCTCCCTCAGCTCTTTTTTCACCCTCCTCGTCTTTTTTCTATCCAATTTCTTATCTTTCTCTTACTGTAATGTGTGTGTCTGTGTGTCTGTGTGTCTGTGTACCACATTCGTAGCAATGGTTCATACACAGTTTTACGAAGTTGTGTGTAGTATGTAACTCGTGGGGTACGATACAAATTGTGGTGTGGATAAAAAATATCCACATACATATAAACAGCGTCTCATGAGTAACGCACTAGCCTCGATCGTTTTCATTCCTCCCACGGGCTACAATAGTACCGGATCTTTATATCTTTTTCTTTTTCCAACATCCAGAAGCCCATAAGCGACGATCTCTCATCACGTGAACACGAGAATAAACTCAGTTGAGGAAAAGAATGAGTGAGAGTGAGAGAGAAGAATAGAAAAGGGATGGGGGAGAGGGTGAGTGTGCGTAAACACGAGATTACTCTTGAACACGCACGTTTCACATGCTACACTAAAATACCGACCTTCTTAGTAAGGAACAAACGTCATGTACACGAGTACAATTTTTCATTAACGACATATCTCTTCTTCCTTAACCTTTCAAGCAATATGTGATGCTTCGATTTTTTTTTTGTATTTATATATCGTTTTTTTCACTACTTTCTTCTCCATTTTCGGTAAATATTCTTGTGCCCTACGGTGTGACCCGTGATTTCGATGCCAGGCATGACAAGAAATATTTGAAAAAAGAAATAAAAAAAATCTGCGGAAATGATAATTAGAAGAAACTGCGTCGTGGCGACAGTTGGTTCATTAGCTGATGTAATAAGAGTGAATATTTTATGAGCAAATAATGAAAATCATGGGTATCTTCATCATTTTTATTCTGCCATCGAGAAAGATTTTTAAATGTACAGAATAATAAATGTTCATTTAAATTTGCAGTATGTCAAGTTTGGAAGAGTCAAGTAAAGGTAAATTTGCGAGGATTCAAAGTTGCGATCTCAGGATATGATTTCAAGGGTTTTCCTTGTCTTTCGTAGCGCAAAACTCCCTACGATAATACTTCGTCTCGTCGACATGTTGAGACAAAATGAGGAGGAAGAGTAGAAACGTGGTTCTTGTTCGTAGATATAATACACGTACAGAGAAGAAAATATTAGACACAGGATCGAGGAACAGCGAAAGAGAAACTAGATGTCGACGGATGTGGAAAGACACGAGAAAGGGAGTTGGCCAGCGGGAAAATCCAACCTCTTAATTAGCTGCAATTACCGCAACATAGCAATGTCAAGCTAACAGCCCGAGGCTCATCCACTTTCTGCCCTTTTATCTAAAAGTTATCAACATATATACATAGATATATCAAGTATAAAAGCTTTTTTAGAGTAGGAAAGGCGTGGAGAGAGATTGAGAGACAAAAAAATCGAGTTCCCTTGTGTCATCAAGGAGACCTCAGTTTTCTAGGAAGTTTGCTCATCATGATCGAGCTTTGCAAGGCTAGTTGCACCCTAAGTTTTATCCAGTCTCCCGGGTGAGCCATCCTCGAGGCATCCGGCTCGTGAAAAAGTCAATTTACGAAAAGATCCTCAACAGTAATATGCGGAAAATAAAAATCTTGGGTCTGTGTTGTACTCTCGGAGACGTACGTGTCGTTTAGCCGACGTATGAGGACTCGCAGGATAAGTAAATGACCCTCGATATCAGCAACCTCTGACGGACGTTCGTGATTCTGTTTCTTTCAGCAGCACATAAACTTGCCCCAAAAACACAATTAAGGGATCAAGGCTGAAGGGGAATAAATACAAAAGTTGTCAACCACGAAGAAACCGAGTTTTTTATTCCATGCTTTTTATTATTATTCTTCTTCTTATTATTATTATGATTATTAAAATATATTATAACGGGAATGAGTTTGGAAAAATATTCATCATCTTCAACTCTCGTCCTCTCGAAATGACTTTAGCGGGGCTTCGCTGAAGTTATCCGAAATGGCGTTTAATTCGTTGAGCGTAAGATTCATCTACGTAGAGCACGAAGCAGTCCTCCGAGAACAGGGTGAATATGCAAGGAGTGCATGAATATATAGGAGCGTATAAGCTCCTGCGCTTGCTTGAAGAAAGGGAGTGAAAAGGATGGTGGAGACTTGGAGGCGTTAGAGATTATAAACTCGACGAACCTGGCACTTACTTTACTCGTGGTTGCATTATTCGTAACTATGAGATCTCTCGCTACAGAGAACTCTATCCTTTATATATATAGAAGAAAATTCTATGATTACTGTCGCGAATAAGCACAAGAGAAAATGAAATACACCAGTACAGTCAAATTCCTACATGCATTGGTATGTAGACTTATACACAATATATATATATATATATAAACACATATGTATGTAATATAAACAAACATATATATAATAGTGTGACTATATCGATGATATCTTTGTTGCATTCACCGGAAGATGATGGAAGACGACAGTCAGTCGTGTTTCTTCTCTTCAAGATGTCTCGTCGTCATTGTCGTCGTAAAGAACAAAGTTTACGAGTGTCGACATATCGAGGTGTCGATTTGGCGGCCATCAAAGAGCTGCGTGAAAGGAAAACACCAAGTTTCGCAAGCACTCAAACGGGCTTCACGATGAATTGCATTGTGTATAAATTCTCCCGAGGATCATACCGCGAATCAAGGATTCATAGCGCCAGAGCAACCAGCAACCCTCTTTTATATTATCCGCTTCTGCTTCTCTGATAACGTGTATCATGCTCCCGTGTGCACTCATGAATATTGGATCAAATTTATGAGTTACCCTTGTATTTAAAATAACTGCTTCAATATGCTAAATTCGAGCTTCATATTTTCATATTTATTTAAAGCTCTTCCATCGCTAGGCCTCATTCCAGATCGCACACTCATTTTTTTTTTTTATATCTGCTAATCTAAACTTCATTTTTTTCGCGTGTCAAAGATTCCAAAAGAAACGTCAATCATTTTAGTCCAGGAATTCTAATGGTACGTTGAAAAATGGAGATCAACGGACATCTGAATTTGAAATATCTATTCGATGACGATTAACAGTCACGAAACTTCAACATTTTTTTATGCCAACGTCCCTCAACATTCATAAGGGAACCCATGAATATACACATGCTGCTAATCAAGTACAGAAAGCGACACTTTTTCGAAGTCATTGTAATCGCTAATCTCAGAGACATGTGACCTGATAACGTGCGATCTTGTAAAACGTAAACTTTTTGCATTGTGCTAGTGACTCATGTGAATAACTTGGAATGAAATGTTAGATAAAACTTCCATCTTCAGAATTGAATAATTTCTATCAAATGTAAACAAAATATTGAACTTTATTAAGGAAATCTGTTCACATATATATTTAGTTACGTCAAACTTTCCATCGTTGGTCCAGTATTTCTTGGATTTGTCCTGATTGACTCTCTTCTTTAGCATCTTGGTTCGATCGACTTTTTTCAATTGGTATATAAATCTATATATATATTTTGTATATAAAATATTAAAGTGGCTGCGACGATGTCCGCTGTATTTTGGCCCGAGAGTAACGTCGATAGTTCAGAGATTCTCTGTGGTCGGTAGCGTGTCAGCGCATATTCGTTCGAACGTTAGTTCGTACCTAACCCACTTCTAGTTCCATCCTTATATCGCCCTTCCCACCTCGAAACCCATCACCCTCTTTCTCCTTCTTTTTATTCTTGGCTTTTTCGGCGGTACCCTCTATGCCCTTGCTCACTTAGACCTTTCTGGTCCCTAGCATTCTCCCTTGCTCTAACACGAGCAGGAGGTTTCGTTGGCTCTTCAACCCCCTCTATTCGGGGTCAAATATCCACACGCTTACAAACAGAATTATTTATGAGCTTGAATGCGAGCCAAAGCTCGTCCGTAAGCCACTAAGACGTTTCTCGATGCTCCGAGGAGTAGTCAAGGCTCCTGCTGGTTACGCTACACACGATAGAACGTTAGCCAACCCGACTAAGACAAGAGGACTCCTCGTATTTTTCAGAATAACCAGAGACTATTTTCACTGAACACATGCTTCAAATATTCTACTATTTTTCCAACTGATCTTTTGCTCAAATTCCAAATTTGACGAAGCCAATGTAAAGCAGCTCGATTTGGAACTCCTCGCTTTTCTTCCTCTCTCTCTCTCTTTTTCTTTGCCTTCCGATTTTTTGGAAGAGTGTACTACGAACAGGGGATCATTCGAGCTTCTGGCATTGCTCCCTCGAGAATGTCTCATGGCCTCGATACGTAAAGCAGCACCATCAACCATGAAAGTATAGCAGCGACGAGAGTGCCAGCAACTAACCAACCAACCAACCCCTGAGATGTTCTCGCGCGATAAAGACCAAACGAAATACCTCTCATACCACAGCGCCCCTTCTTTACTTCGTTCAGCGAACTTCGACAGAGTCGAAGACGACGTTCAGTCTGCGGTTCAAGAACATTGTCGAGATGATGGGAGGCAGCAAATGAGAAACCAAAATTCTTTATATTTACAGTATTAAACGGTAGTTTTCTAAATGGACGAGAGGCTGACAGATAAAACGGAAAAATAAAATCATCATCACGCCGATCTTGTTTTTCAACATTTCGAATATTCTTTTTTTCGAATTTGTATTTATAATCGAAAAATCCACATAAACTTTCGACACGATTCTCTCACGAACGCGTTCAATTGTTTTCCAAATTCCCTGGAACACTTTTTTTTCATTAAACTGGGAAAAGGACCCTGAAGAACGTTTTTTTATACTAAAAAATAAAGAAATGAGGATGTGTTTATAAAAGTTGTGGATATAAATATAAAAATAATATGAATTCAGTGACTTTGGAAGTAAAAGTGCTCTGGCATGAAACTCTTCGTATTAAGGATTCTTTCTTCACCGAGCGTCAATGTTACCGGGTTAAAGTCGGCTCACAGCCCATAGCAGAGACTCTTTCAACCACCTCCACTCGTCTCGCAAGTTCCGCCAGAGCTGGAGAGACAGCGAAGCATCGCAATCACTCTAGTACGAGGCTTTGAACGTCGGTGGCGCCACCAAATGGATTCAGTAGGTAAAACCCTCTCTTCGTAGCAGATGCTGCCACAGCTATTGCTGGGGTGGATTTTCAAGCGCACTACTAACCCGATCGCAAGAATTACAAGCACCGCTGCTAAACTTTTGTCACCGATTTGTGGCCCGACACTTAAATCTTCTGTTTCCGAGACTTTCGTGAGGCTCAAAAAAAAAGTAAACTTTTACATTCTATTCCAACGATCCTTAAACGGAAGATGAAGAAAACGTTCGAAAAATGGGAGAAAACAAATCTTCTCGAGGTGATCGGAACCATTTGCCACGATCCTGGCTCGTGGTCGATCAAAAATTCGTCCAAAAAATTATATTCAAGTATATTTATCACTCATTTTCAAATTTCTGACGTTCCAATCTTTCTGGGCCTTAAAAAAAAATCCAGAAAAAATAAAAATATAACAAATTTGTTGTGGCTCATCAGATGACCGAAGTACAGAAAATATCCAATGACACGATTCCCAAACAACATTATAGTCTGTTGTTTTTGATATTCGAAAATTTTATTTACATTTTCCGTGGTTCATCGTGTGCCTCGGACTAAAAATTATTTATAAATGTGTGTTATCGTCCATGTTCATAAAAAAAGATCATTTGTGGATGTGACACGTTTAAATTTCAATGTCCATACAATCCCAGTTGCTCACACCGTTTTTATTTATTTTTTCTCGTATCGCAATAACATATTTTTCTTTTTCATTGGAAATTCACAACAGCATATGCGTATATTTAATGGATTTTACGGTAACAGCTCATTTCGAGGTGGTTATAAATCATTTCCACAGTTAAATAACCATCACGATTATTATGAACGACATTGGTCGTTATTATCGTTATTACTCGAACGCATAATTTTGTTTTTTTTTTTTTTTTCCAGTTCAAGTGCCCTACGAATATTGTGGTTAAATTGTTTTTATTTATTATTATTATTATTATTTTTTCAATATAATAATTTAATGTTTTAGTACGTGAGTTTAGTTTGCATCGAAAATGTAAATACACGCACTCACGGTATCGATTTACACACACTTCTGGCTGATAGGTTCTGATGTATAACTCTATTGCATATATACATGTGTTGTATAAACATTTATATATATATATATAGATCTCAATGGAATATTTGGTGCCGTTACATGAAGCATCGCGGAGATTAATTTCACCGGTTCGGAGTGTCCAAATTTACATGGGTGCGTATGCGATCGGTCGTACGAACGCGTTCGAATTGTAGCTGCTCGACGTACGATTTCAGGATTAATCGGGGAAACGTATAACACCAACTCGCGTTATACGACGAGAGATTGTCCAGTGTATATATGCGTACGTACTTGGAGCATTACATCGGTAGTACGGAGACAAGAGTAAACGGGAATCCATGATGAGGAGAGAGAGAGAGAGAGAGCAAGAGACAGAATTTCAAGTGCAGTCGACCGCACGCATGCGTAATGCACGTCGACGTTGTCATCTCGTCTCCTTGTTTCTCTATCTGTTGTTTCTTCTCTCTCTCTCTCTCTCTCTCTCTCTCTCTCTCTCTTTCTCTCTCTAGTATATTCAACCGTCCCGGTGACATTCGAAATACTTGAACCACATTTGTGTACGATTAATCCCAGCTCCCGCATCCACTCGTAAGCTTAAACGAGTATATACCTATCAGTATACATCTATACACGTATTTTCAACTCTGTTCGGAGTTCAACGCGTTAATTCCCTTCAATTTCAAAGCGAACCACACCTAGTATACACGCGTGGCTTTTAGCCCATTCCCGCGTTACTTCTCTGTCTTGCTCTCTTTGCATTAACTGAATCAGAAGTTCTCTTGTTATTAACACCAACTACATTAACTAAAAACACGTTTATCGTATTTCACGATGTGTTTTTTTTTTTAGTCGATTTTTATTCACGCTTACGCTAGGAGCTGTAGAAAAAAAAAAAAATTTAATAAAAAACACACATTTTGAGATTTTTTAAAATCAATTTTTACTTTCAACGTGTGTCGTTCGTTGGTGAATCTTAATCTTGAAATAATGTTAAAGTTGAATGTAAATATTGCTGCTGTTCGAAGTTCTTTTGAATGAATTCTTTTGTTTTTCACTTGTTTGACGCGGAATTAACATATTTGTTGTTAAAAAAATGTCAGTTATTTACGACGTTGTTTATATATTAGAAAAAATGTAGAACAAAGTCGTACTATCAATGGTCGGCATTGAAATATATTTTATTCTTAAAAAGTATCAAAGAATTCCTACACTCTGGTAGTATTTCACTGCGGTATACGTGACGAAATGTCATTTCATTAGAACGAGACTTGCAGGAGTTTGATATTTCGAGAGAACTCGACGAGCCGCAAATTAAAATAAAACAGAAACAAAACAAAAGTGGAGAGGAGTAGTAAAAGCGAGGGAGAACGAAGTGACCCATGGGGATTAATTCCTACGTTAACTAGCAACCGTTAACCCGACCGATGAATTCCCGAACCCCCGGCTTCAAATCCTTTTTTCTTTTTTTCTTTTTTTTTTTTTTCTTTTTTTTAGTACTCTATTTTTCTCCCTCTTCATCTCTTGCATTTTCAACAGCAACAATCGCTCTCACTTCCTCTCTCGTTCTCTCTTGCTCTTTCGGTTGCTTTCGGTATGTCTCTTGTGGTTTGGGTGTATGTAGAGTGAAGCTCTCGTGAGCCTCCGGTCTATACGTGAAAGCCCGCAATTCTGTCCCGCCGGGAAATCTGAACGAAAGGCAAAATATTGTTTTCGATAATCGACGGAGTTGGATAGACCATATTACAAAAAGTGAAAAAAAAAAAAAAAAAAAAAAAAACGAAACGAAATACAAAAAAAAACGAGCGCACTCAAATGCTCGGGTTTGGTAAAGCGAGTTAGAGAAAAAAAAAAAGAAAAAAAAGAAAAGAGGGAAAAGTAAAGAGAGGTCGACGGTGTGGAGGAAGAAAAAAATGCGCAATTTAAAATCTCCCTCATACACGCGTGGCGAGAGACGAAACCCGGAAAATGGTACTCGATCTCATACATCGATTCCCTCATTCCCTCAACGCTCTCTGATGCCGCAAAACAAAGTGGAAAAAAAAAAACAAAATTCCCTTTTCACTCGATAGAAAGTTTTCTATTTGTCGGTAAATAATACATCGCTTTCTATTGCCGACAAATATATAGAAAAATAATTCAGTTATCAATTCTCGCGCTAAAAGTGTGCGATGATACTTTCGGGAAGTACTGGCCAAGGAACGGATGAAACGTTTGCTTCAGCGGTCCTCCAAAACTAAAATCATCGATGAGTGATTGGGAAGGGGAGAAAAAGTGAAAACTAGGCTTTCATAAAGCTGTGAAAGCTCTCCATCAAATTTTCTCTTATCATCCTTGTCTCCTCGTCGTAGAGATCCATCATTGGGGAGAAAAAAACTGAATAAAAGGAATATGTTTATGTGTGCGTGGCTGGTCGATCAGAAAGTGTGTGAAACGCGTACAGATTTAAGGAAACTGGCACAGATCCGAGAAGAGAATTAAAGCAGGGAGAAGAAGAGTGAAAGAGAAGAAAAAAAAAGTACGGAAGCGAGCTCGGAGGTTGCGAAACAACCTCTCGAGAGGTCCGATAGCGACTGTTGCCTCGCGTCTTAGCTCGTGCGATTCCGCGAACGCTCGGGAACGCCGGCGCCTCTGGGCGTCGCGACGGCGGGCGTCCAGGACTAGCAAACTAAGTGAGAGAGAGCGAGAGAGTCAGAGAGAGAAAGAGACGGAGAGAAAGATCGCGCAACTGTAGTGGGTTGACAAAAGGGGTGCGCGAAGTGGTGAGGGTGGCGGGCAAGCAGCCGTAGTCATCCCTTCGCGCTCACCCCGCCAGACGAGTCCCGACTCTACGCTCGGCCGGACGTGACGTAACGTGTAGCGTAGCGTAGAACCCACGTAACCACCGCGGCACGCTGCTGTTGCTGCGTAACTCGCGTCCGCGTTTTATCATTTCTCCATCAATCCCATAAGATTAAATAAACAAAAAAAAAATCCAATGAAACGAGAGGAAAAAACAAAGCAAGATATTAATAATTCGTCGTGTGAAAATTTTCATCGAGTTTTTCTTCAATTTTCTTCCTTTATCGTGTTTCAAAAGCATTTTAACAGACTGCGTCATTAGCTCTTATTTTCATTACTTTTTGTTTTTTCACAAACAAAATATATAAAATAAAAGCTTTGTTCAACGAAACGGGAACGAAAGAGAGAAGAAAATTGTATACCCCCAAAGTTTCGTCCAAGTTTCTCCAAGTGTTATCTCCGAGTTTTCCGCACGCTGTCGGAATCGAATACATGTCATCAAAGATCGAGGTGAAACGATTTTGCGGGATTAAGGAGTTTGTTTCGTTTTGTTTGTAAAATAATAAAAAAAAAAATTTTAATAATAATAATAAATAAAAAAACAACGAACTCGTGATTTGACGTGACGCGAGTGATTATTGTGTTTCTGTCGAGAGAAGATGAAGATATTTAATATGATCAAGGGATAAAAGTTCGAGATAATAAGCTCGTTTATTTATAGCCCTTTATTCGTGAATTCGTCGAGAGTTTTAATATCAACGAACGAAGGAATACATCTTATTTGTGAATTGTATTTAAAAAAAAATAAATACAAAAAAAAAAAGGGTTGTGAGCTATCACGTGAAATGGATAAAATGTCACACGATACTTAAACGCATGAGTGATAGAGTGTCAGTTTATAAAATCAACGCAGTTTTTCGGGCTTTATTTTGGATTTACGCGCGAAGCCTCCTCGTTTCTCACAATCATTGTAAAAACATAACTGACGTCGTATATCGTTATCTCGTTTTATCAATGTGAAAATACATCGACGAGCTGTCAAAGTTACGTGCACGCGACACGCCGAGTCAATACAACGTTTGTCACGTGCCGCACTATTTCGGAAGAACCTTTCGAACGATCGTGTGACATAGTGAACTAAATAAATAAACGTTCACGCCCAAAAATACAGGAAAAATACGTAAAGGGCTTTAAGTGACAAATACAGTATTAATATTCGAAAAATCTATTTGGAAAAAAAAAAAAAAAAACGTTTTGAGAATAACGGCTCGCCGCGGCGAATAACATCGCCCGACGATGCTTACCATGTCAACTCTGATGATGCCAACAA
The DNA here is from genome assembly GCA_948107755.1 of Campoletis raptor. Classification (NCBI taxonomy): domain Eukaryota; kingdom Metazoa; phylum Arthropoda; class Insecta; order Hymenoptera; family Ichneumonidae; genus Campoletis; species Campoletis raptor. The sequence continues at coordinate 20,987,084 of OX403623.1, forward strand.
CCATGACAACCATGACGAATCCAGGCTCGATTCCAACGCACACCGTGCCACAGAAGATCGAGCCAGCTAAGCTGTCAACGAATGCGAGTATCAATCATGCAGCGGCCGCTGCTAACAAATCAGGTGCCGTAATAATCAAGCCTTAAAAACGCAACAAAATATCATAAAATCATAATAATCGATTGCCCGAAAAGTCATCGCTGGCTGTAGCGTCGAGTGTTTGGGAAAAAAAAGTGTTTCTTCCAGGGGCAGTTTTATTTTCTTAAAAAAAAAGAGAAAAAAACCAACATATTTTGAAACGTAACATTTTAACTCGATAACTATAAAATTTCTACCCTTCAGTAAGTTCGTAAAGGAGAAGAAATTTTCTATCGAAAATTCGATATCGAACGCACGTGTCCTTTAAAATGATTATTGTTATTATTCGTACTGGAAAATAAGTGCCGTAGGGGTGAGATTGAAAAAATACGATAGGTTCAAACGATATAAAAAATGTTATCTTAAGATTCCGATTAAGGAGTTTGATCACGGTCGCTGAAACTTACGAGGTATTTTGATCGAGAGGCAGAACAAGAAAAACAGTAGATAACGAGTGGTTTCTGAGCAAAGGATCTTCAAAGAGATAAATTAGAGGAAGGTGAGGGAGCGAGAGATGGTGATAAAGAGAAATAATCATTCGCTATGAACGTTCGTGTCGAATTAATCGATAAACCGGAGCCGAGGCTGGTGTGGTTTTTCGAGATAAGCCCTTGTCTCCGAACTGGCATCAACCCCATTGGCACTCATATAAAAACACGTATATTTATGTGTGAATTCGCAACATTCGTTCTTTTCGATATCCACGTGTCTATCTATTTTTTTTTTTTTTTTTTTTTTTTTTTTTTTTTAAGCGTTTTTCTCGAACCCCAACGAGAAGATAAATTATATTTGTTTATTGTATCGCCATTATTGTGAGTTTTCACTATTCATCAGTGATATTTCCTGCTTGTTATTTTTATTTATCTTCTTCCATCTTTCTTGCCATAGTTTTATTTTCTATTGCATCTGACGATCAATTGAAGTTGGAAAAAGTCAAAGGGACGAAAAAAATAGTCTATCATCAAATGCACAAAAGAAAGGGAAATAAACTTAGGGTTTGCGAGAGTATAAAAAGAGGGGGTTTGACCGAGAGAGCAAAGGAGTAAGCGGAAGGGCGATGGATGACTTTGGCTTCGGCTTTGCTTCTCTGACGAGGTTACCAAAGTTTCGTCCGCAGATTCAATTTTAGTTGGCGCGCCAGGCCGCGCCAATGCCATCCGTGCGACTCTCTCTCTCAATGCCTCGTGCGGTACGTATCTTACGAGGGTGGTTACCACCCTCCTGCTTTTGCCCATCTCTCCACTGCCATATCCCGCGGTGGGACCGAACGCGCGCGGGTACTTTATTCTACCCCTTCGCTCCTGCTGCCCACCACTGCATCCAACCCTCCCACCCTTTCGCCCTTTCTCTCCTCATTCAACCCCTTCTCTTAGCCGTCTCTATACCACGACCCCTGCCACTAGTTCTGGCTGCCCATTTTACAACACTCTCCGGCCTAGAATGTAGAAGCCAAACGAGAACCAGTCTTCGAGTCAGTAAAACCAACCCCTTCGTCTCTCAACCCTTCGAACCACTATTTCCACCAATTCGATCGAAAACTCGTGCGTTATTTTCAACGTTTTCATCAAAAAGACCCACCACTTTCGTTGGAATTTATTTTTTACACTTATTAGCTACGAAAGAAAATTCTTTGGAATGCTCCTTATGAACGAAAAAGTTCGGAAACAGTAAATTGCTGTAAAGGACACGTAGTCAACGGCTACAGTTTACAAAGATATTTTGACATTGTGGAGAAAATAGTTTTTTCACTCTCGAATCAATCTCAAAGATCTAGAGCGAGCAATACTGCTCTCGTTTACATCGAAACTACTTTTTTTTTTTTTTAATGAGATTCAAATAAAGGATTTATAGTACTTTATGGTGACAAAATAAATAAATAAAAAGCTGTGTCTGTATAAGAAATAGACTCGATGAAAGTATCTTTTTTTTTTTCCTGTTATAACGTAGTTCTTGTTCGTTAAATTACGAGATGGGCTGGAGAGGGAGTGACGCGAATCTCGATAGGAAGAACTCTCATTCCACCGCAAAGCTAATTAAAAACGTTCTCGAGTTTCTATACCTACTTTTTTTCATCCCTTAGTTCCTTCTCTTCGTTTTTATTTTTCCTCGTCTTTCGTAATGTCCTTCCCCTCTTTATTTCCTCGCAATCCTTCGATCTCCCAATTGTTCTTTGTCCTCGCTCACTTTAGTTCCGCATCCGTTTCCACTTTGTCTCACAATCGAGCGATAAATATCCTCGAACGAAACTCTTTCTATAGACTCGATAAAAGAATGAAAAAAATGTGGATCGTAGCAACACGAAAAAAAAACACACACACAATACACCTCGTGTTCTCGTGTTAAGTTTCCACTTATGTAACAATTTATATCGAATTATTGCTCGTACTAAAGACACACATAATACGATATATGAGGGTTCTAACAACGAACAAAGTTTTTTTTTCAACAACAAACAAAATTACAAAGTTAATGAGTATTTTAATAATTTTTCCAGGAAAGAATACATTATAAAATTATGTTCAAACATTAAATTATTTTCGAATGTTGTTAAATCCTTTAAAGAAAAGATTTTCATATTTTCAAAATAGTTCAATAATTATTTTCAGTCATATGTTGATGAGAACAAATTAGAAGAAATTTAAAAAAAAATGCAGCTGTCATCATTATCGTTCTCTTGATTCCCAATCTCTCGGAATATCTGGAAATAGTAAAGGGACACGTGGAGGATCCGTGGGATTCAATAGCGAGGGTTGAAGATATAAGACCATTGCTCTATTATGAAATTGGAAATGTTACAAGGGGGTTGCATGCTAGAGAGCTATAGATAACACAAGTTATGCAATATACAGTATGTAAATATGTGCACACAGTCAACGTCTGACGTCTGACGTTTGATTGACACCGGAGCCAAAATGCCTTGCTAGAGTAACTTTTTTGATATAACGTTATAGGCTAGTTTTCCGGAAGCGAGAAAAACGAGAGTAAAGAAAAAATAGGGTAATATATTGAAACGAGACAGAAAGAAAGAGACTGAGAGAGAGAGAGCGGGTGAAACGTCGTACAGTAGTTTCCTCATTGAGGTCGAGGGGTTGGACCATAGGCGAGTTTGGTTGCTCCAAGTCATGGAAGCGCATCGAAAATGTTATTGGAATAAAGCTACCGTGAACGGTTCACGAGGTACGGCGGTCGAGATAAGTCCCGTAAAACGCGGGCGAGAGCTTTCCAGCCAGTATATACGGCAAACAAGTGAACAGGAGTGAAAGAGAGAAAGGAAAAGAGAAAAGAGAGACCGAGAAAGAGAGGGTTTACTTGCTCCAGGGAGGTTTTCCTATAGGGGTAAGTTTTGTCCAGAATAAGGGCTGCACGGGCGAGGCCGGTGCTCTGTGCCCGTCGGAGCGGCCAGGCAGTAAATTCGATCGTCGGACGCCCTCAAGCGAGGCAAAATGGCACGGCCTCTGTTTTCTTTTCTTCACTGAACGTATATATATGTTCCACTTTCTGTTCGCCAGCACCGTACGTCCGGTAGCCAGCATTATATATATATATATCTACAATATATATTTTTTTTCTTTTCTTCTCACCCTCCTCAAGCAACACCGCACCTACCCGGCTCTGTCTCGCTCTCTTTTTCTTTACGATGTAGCTGTGCAAATGCCTACCCCACACCAAACCAGAATCTAAACCTTTTTTTTTCCAATTTCACTGTCTCCCGACGCCATTGCTTTGAAACACATGAGAATACCTTATTCGCTGTCATCAAGTGTCATATGTGTGGAACATGTAACCACCGATCAGGCGCCCTTGTATGACGGTTACAGTATGAGAATGCTCTAGTGGCGCCAGTCTGCATCAGAATCTTGTCAGCCGCTATGGTGCAACGGTGAAACGAGCGTGGATGAAACGCCACAGTCGGATCAATCTCATAAGCGACTGTGTTCAATGTTACGATTCTTGTGAGCATCTTGAATTTAATGTTTTTACTTGTTTTACTATTAAAGATTAATGAAAATTATTTTGCTCTTGGTAACCTGATATTTACCTGAAAGTGAGTTAGGAAAACGTAGCAAGATTGGCAAACACGTTGATGTTCTTTAGTTCCTGAAGTCGTGGATTCTAGATAAATCCACTTTTACCCTATAACTCTTGGTAAATTGATGAGTCTATAAAACGAAAGCACGTGCAATTTGGTCACATATATTGTCGCTCCATCAAGAAGAAAGGTCCGTTGAAACTCAATCTTCGATTCACTGCTCTAAAAAAATGATTAGCCTCTCCGGTGCTATCGTCGTGATGCAAGAGGACTAGGACAAGCGTACTATCGGCATAAGAGGCAATCTAACGAACAGTCCGATGAAAGAGACAGAGAACAAAAGCAGGAAGGGTTAGAGGTGTGTGTATGTACATGTATGCTTGTGTGAGCTCGACGACGTTCCCTGGGCGACATTCTCCGCGGTAACGACTGATCCTTCCATTCCCAGTGGCAACGAAAACTCGTAAAACAGCACTTGGAAATTCGCTGCGCCAAGTTAAATTTGATCGGCATGAAGAGCGTGCTTTAGAGACGTGAGAGACGCTGGCATGCTGTGCTTCTGGTATTCCTACTTGCTTCACCAACGACTACGAAGATCGTGGCTGGCTGCTGTGACCCGCTGGGTTCCATGTGTCCTTTCTACTTCTTTTCTCTACATATATATATACAACTTTGTGTATATATACTATTGACGTGCACGCGTAAAATCTAAGATCCTGAAGTGCACAGTGAACACAAAATCGTGCATCGATGTTTATGTGTGATCTAAGAATCACACCGGAATCTTGGACATTTGTGGTGTTGGTATGTTTGACGATGCAGGAGGCACGTGAAGATAGCGACAACCATGAAAGACTCGTGCCCAACTCCCTCACATGCAACTTCTCTTTAAATGTCTGTGTACATGTGTATGCGCGCGTTTATCTTTACATGTGTGAATCTCAATGGTTGGCTCAAATGGCTGATGGTTGTGGACCTGCACGACTAAGGCAATACGAAAAAATAGTGGCTCTACGTGATACTCTTTTACTGCGGTTTATATTCCCAGTCCTTCCCGTTTAAACCTTCAATGCTAGTTCTTTTGGGTAGATCTTTAGACGCTGAGAAAAAGGGCAAGCAGTTAAGGTGTTGCATCCCTGAACTACAAAGCCATGTTGTTTTATTCAAAAACAAAATAAAACCTTCATCGAATGCATGCCGGTATGGAACTCGGGAAGAAAACAACAGGAAAGAACATCGCTGACGGATATTGTTCTCGAAGAATTGTTCAACTGCTCTCTGCGTAATTTCTTCCCCTCAAAAGTCTAGAATAGAAGTAACGAATAAGAATTTCGATCAGTGTAATAAGCAGAATTTGGTGTATGTTTGTATTCATTCATTTGGAAGTACATCTTAACATCTACTCCCAAAAACAGAGAGTTTGGAGTCGTAGATCCGAAGTGAGAATATGAACTGAAGCAAAAACACGTTTCGAAAAGAACATTTGGCAGATGATCGAAATCTCTGTCGCCCACTGTCCGAGGTTTTCTCCAGCTGACAGGTCAACACCAACGACTTCCTCTACTCTCCTCTCGTACTCTCTTTCCCTCATGTGTCTTTCTCTAAGAAGGGTTGAACGTATGGTACACGAGAACCATACTTCTCGTCGTACTGAAATCCGAACCGAGCAAATATATAGGTATATATATCTGTATACATCTAAAGAGTAAGAGAGAATGATAAGATAGAGAAATATATAGTGATTCCCTTGTGGCACAGCGGGTTACTTGGTTACTTGCTGGGCGACACGACGCTCTCTCTAGCGAAGAGGGAGAGCTGGCTGAATGCCTCACGCGAGGGAGTTCCTGCAAAATCTCTGACCCCCTTCTTCGAGAAGGATAAATCTGAAGTTTGGCTCTGGATAGTCGGAGTATACGGTTGCAAGAGAGGCACCAGGAAAGGCTCGACGTCGTTGTCGTCGTCGGCGTCGACAACTTCCTCAGCTTCTTCATACCCTCTCCACCTATTTATTTCTCTCTATCTCTATCTATCCTTGTCGCACACCTCCTCATTCGCTTTTTTTTTATTTTCTTTTTCCCCTGTCTCGTCATCCCCCTCGTGAAAGAACGAGTATGTAGGAGTGTGTCACCACGAAACCGAAGCACGGCCAACTGGAAGATCAGATCCGAGAGGTCGGATTATTACAGTTGCATATATATTTTGCTACTTTCTTTCGCTACGTGTTCTCTCCTTGTTCCCGTCTCGTATAACGCCTTTGTCGGTTTCAACCGAAGACATGACGCGTAGACTTCACAAATGTGTACGCTTCACTGAATAGCGATGTGAAAGATAAGATGCTCAAATATTATATTTCATCGGATTGAAATTGAGAGTCACTGTCCTGTTGGAACGTGAGAGAAAAGAAAACATGATTTCTCTAGACGCTTCTTCGCTTCTTATGCTTTCGTTCCGAACTTACTCAACATCGAAGACAAGCACCGTATTACTTTTAGCACCTCTCGACAAGGAATTAGTGTCACGATGGAGGCAGAAGAAAAAGAAAAAAAAGCAATGACAGAGAATGTCACAGTTCCACATGCATCCGATTGTGTAAATAGCAATGATCGATTTTCCAAAAACATTTTTATTCGATAGCACCATTATTCAACTGTATTCTCTGAAAATACTGTTTCGAATATACCACCAATTGTAGAAGTGATGACCGGTTGTTGCTGATCCGTTCCGAAGGCACCCTGCTGTGAAGGAGTATGAACCAGTTCCGTAAGAGCTGTTCGCTGCAGATCTACTCGGAGGAGTAAAAGGGTTGCGATAATGATGTAGCGAAGGTTCTATTTTTCTTTTTTCAAAGAGGGTCGTCACTGGATTTTCGGAATGGCCCGTGCTACCAATTTCAGGGCCAATTGGGTAAACGCAGCCAAAGTCGTTAGGTGGCAATACTGGCACGTGGCAACGCGGCCAACATCATTCCAATTCCGTCGAACCCTCTTTTACCCGGTTCTCTCAACCACAGTTCGTTAATATGGGCAGACGCCTCACCGCAGCTTTCATATCAGTCAAAGGAACGAGTTTCTATAATCATTACGAAGCCTGCTGTGCACTCAAGGGGTTTTTGCCAGAAAAAAAACTAAATACCCAAACGATTCGATCATTTAATGTGGAAGGAAAGAATAAAACATTTTTTGACAGTTAGCCTGTGTCGAAAAATGAACAATCTTCTTGATTCAAGAGTTACAACCATAATCCATTAACGATTCCAGACACTTGAGCTTTTCGTATCTTACTTGAAACTCAATTTTTTTTTCACTGTTTACCTTGGATCGCAGGTACATTCGTTCAAACACGTAAAATGAAAAACGAAACTGTCTTTTTGTCTCTTTTCTCCGCTTCTGCATAACCCGCTATCCTGCTGCCGGTGACTTAGACATCAAATTGGTACGACAGGTATATGATGTACGTACGACGACGTGGTATACCCTGGAAGTAGATGTATCCCTTAAAGAAATGGAGAGGGGTTTGGGGAGTCGTCTGGGGAGGGGGGAGGGTCTTGTGACGATGGTGACAGTGACATCAGTGTCGGTGTCAGTTTGGGAAGGGAACCTAAGGTACTTAAATATGTGCTCTAGTGCTCCAAGAGGTTCTTGCTTCTTCTGCTTCTCTGCTTCTAACCCCTCTTCACCTCCGAACAGCGATATCGTGTTTGCAGAAAAACAGCAAAGTGGTTTCCTACTTTAAGTGGGTTTTACGTTCTTGAATTCAAGAGTGCGCCATGTACGATTCTTCGTAGACTGATCAATATGCTAATGTTTTGATGTTTGCTGCCATCAATGTTTATTACAAACAATGAAAGTCAACAGAGAGAGGTAGATAGCCATAAAAATAAAAGAGAAGTAAACTGAATTTCTCTTTTATTGAAAATATATTGTCAACACAATTATCCAGCAATATTCGGAATCGATAACCGCATGTTTCGAGTATTTATCTCTTGATTGCAACGTTGATGGAAATATTAGATAGGCAAACAATATGTTTACGTCGACAGAAACTGGCACGAAGAATAAAAAAAGATAAAGCCTCAAGAGACCGAGTGCCCATAATTTGAGAAATGAGTTCCCTCGCTGATAGCCAAGTGCAGAGATCTAAAAACGAAGAAGAACAGTAGATGGAGTTCGAGATCCTCAAAATAAGAAAGTTGTGGTGGAGTTTACAGCCTCCGAGTACAATCAGAGTTACATGGTATAATAGCCAGCCTAGAACTTCAACATAAAGCGTGGTGGTTCATTGCATTTCCATTCTTAGGATCTTATGGCGCTATTACACCCTCATTCCATCATGGGAAAAGCAATATACGTACAAGCCGATAAGCTTTAAGAAACACGAAAACCAACTGAAGCATCTATGATGCTCTTCTCCCTCTTTCATTTATGTACTTGTCCCAAATCTTCTGTTCCCCTTACTTTCCTCTGTCCTCTTTCTCCTTGTGGTCCCCTCTTCAGCGATAGGTTAACGAGGAAAGTTTATTTGCGTATTTATAACCCTGTCTTGCGCACGCGACACCTAGAGAGCGAGAGAGATATATCCTTATCTTGTCCTCTGCACTGCTACACTCTATGGTTCTTTATTGGTGTAAGCGTTAAGGGAATATACAAGTTTTGCGCGATCCCTTCAGCATCCTTGTTCTTAACCAGACTACCGTGCAACCCTTTTATTCCTACTGTTGAAAACGACCCTTCATCGCTTCTCACCCATCCTTGTTCAACACTTTCATTTCCCCAGCCAAGCATCATTTTCGTAAAAAAATAAAATAAAATAAAACTTCGTTATCTAACATGTCGCTGAAGCAATCCACCAATAAAAGCGTAGGAGTACTAAATAGAGCGAAGGGCTCACAGAAATGCTGATCATCTTGGCACTGCTGACCAAGGACAGAGTAAAGACGAAAACAATTGATTCCCACTCCAGAAATGTCCCTTTGACCCTGAGAGCATAATAAAGAGTTGCAAACCCTTCAAGCAAAGAGCTTCCCAGGAGCTTGAGAATGCTTCTTACCAAATGCATGAGTGAATGGTGAGATAATATTTTAGAACGAATGTTACGAGGTTCACAGGCATCTCCATGATATCACATATCATAATGATAATTGTCCGGATACGGGAAGATAGCCACAGACGTAATAGAGACAGGAACGTAAAATTCAAACTAGCAAATCAAGCTACTCTGATAGAGTTTTCGCGAAGTCTATATCCATACCGATGTACTTAGGTTGAAGCCAAAGCCAGAAGTCGACTTGGCTATTAAATTGACTACGTCGTGTCCCGAAGACTCCGAAACGTAGTAATAATGTAACTCAGTTGGGGTGTGCCGAAGATAATCTCAATAGAGATCCACTTATCGAGGTAATGGCGGTGGCACGGTTGGTGGTTCGGCTGCGGCTCTTGCGGAATAAGGGATCCAGCGGGTGCATCGCATTACCTATCAGGCTATCTTCGAACATTGGCTTTCGTCCGCGACCGACTGGGCTCAACAGCGGGTGGCTAGTAACCCTCATGTGTGCCTCACCACAAGCTCAAAAAAAAAGGTGACTCCCACTGTGAAATGCACTCAGTCACTAGTCACTCGTTCCAACTCTCTCTTCTGCTCGGTCAACGACATACAGGTCGTCGTGTAGTCGACACTCGAGCCAAGAAAATCCGTAATCATTTTCTCTTTTACCCACAGTGACGTTTATATCAAGTTCGCATAATCGGGAAATCAGAAATCTCAGAGATGATTGTTGATCAATGATGTTGTGATGTGTTGAATTAATGAATCAGTTCCAAATGATGTCAACATTGGATGCTTTTGCTCCCGAACATCGTATCATAAAATAGAGTGGTGCTGTTCACCATTAAACGATTGATTCCCATGGGTTTTGATCTGTGAAATTCATCGCACATTTCAAGTGCCATGTGTCAGCCTCATTTTTCGCCATCCATATCCCTCCTCCATAGCTCATTCCTCTTGGACATTGGTAGAACATCAGTCTTGGAAAATGTGAGTCTTTACACAATGCTCTCTATCTGAGAAAGAACTGCTGGGATGGCTATGCGTTGAGGAACGAGTCTGGACGATAAAAGGAGGGGAGAGGGAGAAAGAGAATGAGTATCCCTTGCATCGCTTGCAGAGGAACGTCATGGTGACAGTAGAACTAGAAAGCACGAACGAGGTGCGTCATTACATCGTAAGCTTTACACGAGTCTGTTCTCTTCCATTCATTTTCTTTCTCAGATTCCCGCTTACATCTTTGCCAAAGACTTCTATCGAGAGATAAGATGCGAAAAATCCTCTCTCCTACTTCTGCGACTCTCGTACCTCATTCTGGATGTGCGCTCACTGATCTCTCGTGAATCCACGTCATTTTTAAATTTCTACACCAATTGACGGAGACTGGAACGACGATAGACTTCTGCACTATTTTTATCATTGCTTTGAAAATGTATCAGCTGATGAAGTTTCGAAAAATTTTAATGTGGAAGGACAAAGGGTTCTATGATTCAACGTTTCGGTCTTCCAGGCGAAATTTCAATTCTGTATAATAACGCTGTAGGTATGAGAATTCGGATGGGCGTTCAGTATGAAAAATAGGTGCCTCTTCTTCTCCTACGATCTTACTGACCAGCAAAAAAATGAGCCTGATTCTTCAAACTCAAGAAAGCATGAAATATCGTCGATTCTGAATCGCTCTGTAACATAGTGCAACGAAGACTGACTCGATCGAGAAATACATAGGGACCCTGGGGACGCACGTCTCTGGTAGGTTCGAACGAACACCCTCTCAATCCTAAGTCGAACAAATTCCCATGCGTTTTTGCTAGCGATTCGCTCGAACGATCCGCGCTGGGATACGGGAGAATAGGAATTGGTGGTTAGTCAGGGTCTTGGGTGGTCGGGAGACGAGAGTTGTAGAATGCGAGAAAGAGGAAAGAGGGTTTGCTAGTGTAGGATCGATGGAGATAATGCCCATTACCCCTAATACGAACTCGCGTTTTCTCTCGCCCACTGCCATACCGCAGCCTCAGTCACCTCTCTTCGCACGAGTTCTCGCATCATTTCCCGAAGCTTGCTCCCCCCTCCATCCACCCCCTTCTCAACTAAGAGTTTCTCATTCCACTCTATGCCAACCATTCCATTCCGGGTCTGGCTCTCGGTGCGATTTGTAACTGACGCTTTTTGCTCGAAAGCCACTGGCACGACTCACCGAGCTCCCGGGCTTTTCTACCTCAGGCCATTCTATTGCAGGCCACAATTTCGAGACGGACGGGCTGCACTGATGGTACAAAATGAGACTGAGCAAGAAAGAGTAAGAAAGATTCCATATATATGTATTAATGTTTTCGGGAAACAGGAAGAAACCAAAAACCCCTAGAAACAAAAAGTCCAAGCCTTCCTAAAGTCCATCTGACGTACAGTCAGAAAAAACTTCTTTATCAGTGATCAACGATCCTTCGTTCGTTCATGATAAAAGGTTAGATTTTATGATTCTTTCGAGGCTTCTAGGGGCTTGGTCATCAGAAGTAAAAACAACGCATGATCCAACATCAATGAGTTCAAACAATAGATTTGATTCAATCTGTCAGTATAAATTCCCTAAAACGCGACAACTTTGACAGAAAGACAATAGATTTTCTCACGTAACGACACGGTCTTGTCGGGGACGAGGTCGTTTAACAATGATCACAAAAGTATCCATATCGCTCGAAACTCTAGCGACAAAAGTAACGCTCTCTTGCTTCGCAAGATGTACGTCGACGACAACGTCATTCTCGTCCATTCCCTCATGCTCTTTTTTCCCAAGTCTCTTATTCTCTTACCCGATACATGCTCGTTCCACAAACTTGTTAACCCCAAGCTGGCAGATATCTACATCTGTGACGTTACGCAGCATGCAACATACTGCACACACGTTGACTATGCGGAGGACATAAAAGGAGGTGAAAAATGTAAGACAGATGTAACTTATATCCAATCTTTTCATTCCTTCTTCGTTTGTTTTTCAGTTTACAATCCACCGGTTTCAGTCTATCAATGAATGATGATTGAATAGCATTAACTTTCATAATAACAAACCAAACGCAAACAACATAAATCCAGGCTTATTGTTATCTACAAAACACACAAATGGATAAATATTCACCTTCGTTGAATTGTTTCGGCCAAACTAGAAGCAAGAATCCAAGAATTACGTCAATTCGCGGTACTGTGTACAGTACACAGTGTCGGTATGGTTGGTATTTAACATCACTCTCCTAAGTGTATTGCGATACGTTGATGAGACGCGCTGCTACACATATATACCCTGATATTTGTATAACCCGTGTACATATGTACAACGTCAACGTCAGTATTGTATAGTCGGCCCGGCAAGCATTTGATACGGCCGGCTTCCTGTCGCTTGCAAATATGCGTTCTTTCTCTTTCTCCCTTCACGCGTCCAGCCACCGTTGTTGAAAGCGTCTGGCTGTGTATCCCACATAACTATATATGTACCCGTGCCACTTGGCAGAGCAGAAGCGTAGCAAAATGATACTGGCGCTAAAACCACTCGTCGCACACTTTCCTCGTAGCCCGACGTCAACGATACGATACTCGACTGGATCCCTCTTTCGTTCCTCCACCTGTATAAATTGTACACTTTTCTAACAACCTACAAACCTATGTTTATATCCATTTGTGTATTATCAACATATATATATATATATATATATATGTGTATATGTAAATATGCACGTTACTTACAATTCATTCGTATGTATAAGCAGTCGTTCATTCTGTTGCACAATAATCTATTGACTGCTACTTAGATACTACGATCAATGAGTTTGTGTGCGTGTGCGTGTGCGTGCGTGTGTGTGTGTGCGTGTTTTATCAATTATTCTTTTCCGCTACGTCGAGAAATTTACGAGCGTTGTGGGCAAACTGTTGAGCGTGAGCAAACACAATTCGCCTTGTTCGATGGAGTTTGAATACGATGAACGAACCATCGAAAAAATAGTCAAGTGTTATAATCGATTTGAACTTTTTTGTTTTTTTTTTTTTTATTTTTTAAATTAGTATTCAAACATTAGTTACGCGTTGTTAATTTTTCGAAAAATCTGATAATTGTTTTACTGAATTTATTGGAACTATTATATTCAAGATAAAAAGATTGATCAGGAACCCATAAATGTGCTTGAACTTTTCTTAGGATTGCAATACTTGAAGTTTGGAAGAAAAATAATAATACGAATCAATATTATTGGGATGAGAAAAAAATGTTGATTGTTTGATTCATTTCCATTCTATGGTTTTAGTTTTAATACACTTTTCTTACTCCGTGAAACCTAAGCTTTTTGAAACTTTTGGAAAATATAGAAAAATTGGTTCAAACTTAAAACATTACAATATTAGGGGAAGAATATTTGTGGCGAATATTGAGTGACTATCGTATAACAATGTCCGGTAAACGTTCAACTGATTTCACAGGTAAACAGGAATTAAAAGATTTCTGTTTGAAATTTTATACAACGTTTCGTTACATCTCTCGACGTGCTTTCGACGCATTACCAATCCTATGAGTTTGGAGTTAATTCCATCTGAACACTGTTGATTTACGCGGATTTCAAACTTACGAGGAGTCCCCTTGTTTACATCACTCAACGCAGTATATAATCGGCAACAAAATAACGCGAGAGAAAGAGAGAGAGAGATAAATGTTGTTAATAATAAGGTATACCTTGTGAATGGTTATTCAAAATGTTAATATATATATATATATATGTGTATGGCAAATATTCCGTTTTCTCTCTATTTGCAAATCCGCATTTCACTTGCTACTACTCATTAGTGAACTGATTATACAGTGAATGATTACACCAATCCTGTTAATTATTACTTCAATTATTACGTTGACAATTTCCAAAGTTCATGAATTTTGCCTAGTGAAAGAAAATCATCTACATATATGTATGTACATTAATGTAAAATTATTTGTATTCGCAAATCGCAATAGTTGTACTGGTTTATTAAATGATGAGATGAGTTTGAAAATTCGTCAAAAAACATATTATTATAAACTGACGTCACTGTACATCTAGAAATTCTCATCAATCGGAATTATCCACAAATACATATATTTGTTTCTAAAAATACGCCCATCTTAAAAATTGAAATGTTTTCTTTCTTTAATCATCAATGACACTGTGCAGAGAAAAACTAAAAAGTTTTTGCTTATGTTCCAAAATATTTTATCTCACAAATGTAGAAATAAATGATTTTAATTGAAAACTAATAAAAAGTTAACGATTCCCTGAAATTTATTGAATTATAACTTTCTTTTGTTTCGTTGTCTGCACTTTACCGAAACAAGTATCCTTGCGGACAACATAATGTGCAATTTAATGATCACTAATACGCAGCGATGCTTTAGTCTTGGAAAAAAGACCTTGTTAAAGTAATTATTGCGTGACGAACAAGTGTTCGCTTGGCGGAGGGAGAAGGGAGCGCATCAACGTTAGGCCACGTACGAAACGTTGAGTTGGTAATCTCGAGAGGCGGCAACATAGCAGAAGCAAATGTAACTTGTGGCCTCTCTTGGAGGCTCCGCGTAAAGTCAGTGGTAGAATACGGTTTTATCTGACCGAGTTTAAGCGTTCCGCAATCAGAGGCAGCCGTTGACTCGTGACGTTTCCGGTCCTGGTTTCCGGTCTGCCGGACCGCACCGTTTCCGTTCCGGTCCCAGCACGGGCCCTGCCCACTGACGATTCTCTTTTCTTTGCTGTATACACGTATCGCATGCTTATATATATATCTACATCTCTACATATAAATATGTATATGTATACAGTATAATAAAGGAGAGTAACTAGCAACGTGACCCGTGGTTCGACGCGTCTCCCGAGGTTAGTTCTATCGTGACGACTACGCGAACCGCGCGAGCTCAAGGCACGCGCGCGTGAGTTCTCAAACTTATTTTTTCCCTCCAAGTTTTCCTTCGTCTGGGCTTTCAGCTGAGATCCTGCCGTTATTCTCAAACCTCCCCAGTACAAACGTGACTTCAACGCACACCTTTAGCAGCCCGTGAGCGTTGCGACGATGACGTGTTGATAAAAAGAGAACAAATTTTTTAGTGAACATGATTCCACATTGATGCACGTTATCGGAGGCTGCCTGGTCAGGCTCGTTTTCGACTCGCAGTAGATATCAAATTGTACGTGGTATACCTCAAGGATATATTTTACAATGGAACCAATGCCGCAACACTTGAACTTGATCGAAACGCCGGATAAAACTTGTTGGAATACTTTGGAACCATTTTATGCGCACCACATGTTGATCTCTACTTGATGGAAGTCTTCGTTCAAGCAGTCGCGATACTAAACGAAGCGATAAAGTGTTTGGAACCTTTTGAAGATGGACTTTTGTTACACATAGGATCCAAGGGGTCTAGCTCTTTGCCAATCATGTAAAAAGACATCCGTCGAAAGTATGGAAAAGCTTGTTTGATTAGAACGTTTGAAAAACATCGCTTTAACCTGCCCACTTGCCAAGGGAAATTCGAAACAATATTTATGCACAGATTTTCATGTGCTTGGTTATAGTTTCTCCCTGGAAGCTTAAGGCATTATAGAAGTGACCGACATCCCTTCTTAGAACCACCTGATTGTGGCGTCAACGGTAGAACAGTTATGCTCTATCCTGGTACGGGCTAATACGCGTTTAAATGGAATACCGGATTAACCGGATAGGGTTTCACCCTATGGTGCTCCCGAGTAAACTGGATTAAGGAGCTTGAGTGTTAGTTTATCCGTGTACAAGTGACCGTGTTGGTGTGCAGTGCTTTTGTGGATAGGTGCGTGTAAAAGGGTTCAGCACCATCCGTGATATTGCAACGTTCATGTGAATACGTGTTTAGTGTATGTGTGCAAGTGTATTGAGAGTGTAAACGAAAAGGAATACAGTGCGACCTTGACTGGGAGAGAGAGCGAAGTGCCAGATTTATTGAGGTCGTATTTCAAGTTGGATCGTTGGTCCAGTTACGCTCAAATTCCATCTAACTCCGCCTTCTGCTTCTCTGCAATCCTCAATTTCACCCTCTTACGACTTGAGGATGAACAGATGTCAGGATGACCCAGTGACAGTGTTCAATGTTACTAATCTCCAAATTCTTATTCAATTTTTCAGAATATAGTCCTACCAATCTATCCAACAAATCATACCGACAAAAAAGGTTTTTCCAATACCTGTGTCATCACATAGTAGCCCAAGTAACAGTTCTTTATATAGTGTGAGTGTGCAGCATCTTCCACTATATATACAATAGGTCGTTTCAACAAGATCTAAAATGGCCGTAGCGCCGGGTAAAAACAAATTGAAAATGGGAAGTGCCGGGCGATATTACGGTGCCTATCTCATCTACGACGTAGCTAACTCGTGCCTCGCGGCTCTTCACACCAAAGTGTCTCCTACGGTGCCTGCTATCACCGCCGCAACTCTTACCCCTGAGATTACACGAAATGGACCACCATTACCTGCCCACGTGCAAAATCCCCGTGAGTTCGACAGGATTATTATTTTTTCATTCTCTCAGTTCAGTCATTACTAACATTACCTGCAGCACACTCCGCGACGCAACATTTGACCTCAATTATTTAACTCAATCCTTCATTATCCTAAATTTTTTATTTTATTGGTTTTTTTTTTCTAAATTCTTCATAATGAGTCTCTGACTCGGAAAATTCTTCTTGCAGTCAAAATAACGATTTTTCATTTGAATAGAGAAGATTTTGTTGAAAACGGTACGAATATGCTGTTCGAACGGAATCCAGTAAATCATTTTCATCGCGTTCTGTACCCTTAGTGCTATCCTTACATTTCAAATGTTTGATAAAGTCAGAGACAAATGGTGTCATTGTGAAAAGTAAGAATTTCTTATTACTGTTTCGTAGTTTTTAATGTTTTTTTTTTTTTTCGTACATATAGATCGACATACTAGTTTCTAGTAAGTGATGCTTTTTGTTTTCTTCTTCCAGTGCAGTTTTGCCCAATATATCGTAAATATATATATATATAAATGTATATATCAGTGTACCTTACTATTAGTGGAAAGAGCCGTATTGGAAGCCCGTCTCGAAAAACGTAATGATCGTGCTGCTGCTCGTAATCGTTTGGCCACACGCGCTCCAAGTACGTAGCCTGTAGAGCGAGCGGCGCCTTCACTGCTGCGATTCACGTCGAATATAGAACAAAAGTAAAGAAAGAAACGGCTGTACGAACGACAGAGAGTGAGAGAGAAGGAGAGAGATGATTAAAGAAAGAAGGTAACAGAAGAGGAGAGAAAAAAAACAAAGTACAAAGTACACGTTCACCAACGTCGGTTGTAACCCCACGGTCCTCCCCCCTGCAGGGAAGCTCGCGATCGTTACACGCTTCTCTAAGTGGATTTCCTACGAGTTTGTGCCGTCGTGATCGCGTGTCAACGCTTCTCCAGGCGCGCCCGAACGAGCGAGATCGCGCCCTCTACCGGCTGAGGATATGTAATCGAGGGTTGCTTGTTCCATACGGAACATAAGAGCCACGTGAAAATATCGTATTTTTAACATTCACCAGACTCTTCTCTCATTCTCTTTTACTCCCACTTCCCTAAACACACGTAATCAAATTGTCAAATGCAACGAAGATTTGCATATTTAGAGATTTCACGATCACACTTTATACGACTTTAGCCAACATGGCTTCAAATTAAATCCTTTTAGTAAGTAATTAATTAATTGACGAATAATTCTCGATTTTTAAGGCATAGACGTCAAGTCGAAAACTCCAAAAAATTTTGAGTCGCTTTAAAACCAAATAAAATAAACAACAACAACAAAAAACTGAATCTTAGGAACAATGAAATACGAGATAAATATCAGACAAATGTCCTTGCACAAATACTGGCCCGAGACTCATGATTCATTGGTAAAGTAAGTGCTAGGTTCTGAAGACTTTTTCTATCCTCAGTGCCATTACTTGCTTTTGTACTCGTTGTTTTTTTTTTTTCGTCCATCCTTGAAGTTCCCATATGTACACAAGAACGAGGCTTTATCTTACGGGGATTGAGGAAAGGATAAGAAAAGAAGCGCCTACGGACTGCTATATATATATATATGGATGCATATACACATAACGGAGATGGTAGGTAGGTTAACGGGAGCTTGAAGACGGGTCTGGAAATAACTTGCGAGCCAGTGTGATAGAGAGCCGGGGATGGCGTGTCTGTTTTGATTTATAAGAATTCACCACGAAACCACCCCTCAGCGCAGCTTGGTTCTTGCGACTAGGCGCGTTAGTAGTCCCACTACCTTCGTTAAATGCGGGTTATCATGTATTTATATATACATGACCCACATATGTATATATTTCATGATAGTCCTCTTAGTTAACCCAACTTTATGTTTTTTCTTCTAATCCTCCTCTTTTTTTTTAGTTCGCAAAACCACCCTCTATTTTAATCAAAATACTAAATGAATAGTAGTAAAAAAAAGCGTTCGCCAGAAAAAGGAAGGTTCGAAAGCTCGTCAACAGCCTTTCCCATCATCCAATCGCACCACAGAAGATTTTCAACAGCTCATCTCTGCTTGGCTTTGAAATAGAGGCCTTTTGTTTGCTTTTCCGGTATAAATGGTAGCCCACATCGAAACGTATTTCTATCTGATATAGTTCCCTCTTATCTTTGGTGTTCCAACGATCGAAACGTTCCTGATTCACATTATCTGACCACTGACAGATCGGCGTTTGCCTTCGGAAATAGCGGGATACGAGCAACGACCAATACCGGATATTGAGATTCCCCTCGATCATCGCCGCGTAATCAATCAACGTTCCAGAAAGAGACGCGTGCCTTAATCCCCCAGATAAGCTTAACCTATATTGCTGAAATATATGTACACTGCGACGTGTTATGCCTTGACGTTCCTGGCGATCAACGGCTGCGGCCTAAAGGTCTGTCCCTGGTGTCCGACAATCGAAGACGATGTCAATCAAGCTTCTCTCGATTCCTCGGTGTCCGTAGCCTCTGATCATCCTGCTCCTGTACTTTAAGGATTATCGGACCTGACGCGTATAAATCGCGATCATGTTACTCAGAATCCAACGACAATTAGTTAGGGAATCGATCAAAAAATAAAAACTCCTTGCCACATTGTTCAGATCCACTCGAAATTCCGTCTTAAGTAATATCATCAAATTTTCTCATATCGAACAATATTGGTTTCCGATGAAAACTCATGAGACATTTTATTTTATCAATTTTATAAAATAATCTATTATTTTGCTCACGTTATCATTAACGACGGCTCAATTTCTCACTACCTCGAGTTTTATTAAGCAAACTAATATCCTTTAAAGTGTAAGTTTGTGCATGCTGTTCATGTGAAAAAAAAAAAGCAAAAAACCAAGTTCTCAGTACCGAGCATGCAACACGCGTTTACAATGTTGTTTTTTTTTTCTTTTCCTCCTTTTTTTTTGTTAACCTGCTCCCGCTCTCGCGATTTTCTTTCGAAGTCTCGCGCACGACGGCACTCTTCCCTTTTCCCACTTTTTCTTCGATTTTTTAAACTCTCCTCTCGTTGCTTTCATAATCAGCCACTCGCTCTCTTTTTACCAAAGCATGCACGGATATGCTCCAAGTACATGGCATGTTGCTGAACGGAGAGGATCGATGCGCTGCACTTGCCCGTTGCACACTTGCCGTGGGCTGCAGTCACGGGAGGGAACCCTCCGATTTTAAGGTCTGATAACACATGGCACGGATACCTCGCTACACATACGTCTACACTGTTTTATACGTCGAGTTGTAGTCTTGGCAAAAAAATAAAATAATAAAAAACATTCTCGACAACATTGCAAACTTGTATTCCATTCTTCTAATTACGATATCATGGCTTTATCATATTATAAATAAATATAACGACGATCGAGAAACAATTCTGAGATTCGTTCAGTACCAAACATGGAGAAGCTAAAAAGCTGAACGCTTTTTTTGTCGTTTTTAAACTCTTGGCCACAGTATCGTTGCTCTAATTTCCTTCTAAAATCGAAATATCAGAATATTTCATTTCGATGGTTCAGTAACTTCATAAAAGTGAAAACGGTGTTGTGATTTTTTATTTTTCCACCCAGCAGAAATAAATAGAAGCACATTTTCGATGATTTTTTTTTGAAACGGTAGCGAGTATCGTTAAGTACTATTCATACCAATCACCACCAAACAATTATCTTTTTGTACCAAATAACTGAGACGTAACGATGAGAAATAAAGAGAAATGTTCTATACATAGAAAAGTATGGTGAGAGGAGGGATCGAGAATCAGAACCGATAGAACGTAGTGGATATTAAATCCGGATCAAATCGTCTCGCCTGTTATCTTAATTAAAACAGAAGTAGATGAAGTTGAAGGAGGGAAAACGTTGTAAGAGATTAACACGCCTAGAAGGAGAAAATCAGAGTGCGCGGACGCTCGTAAAGAGTTTTGCTTTGATTGCAGAAACAATACCTCGTTAAGTTTGAAGTCAGCGATCTAGTGACTACTGGAGAACACCGACAACGACGACACTCCTACGCCTCTACTATTACTCTTTTGCCGTTCTTACATACGTCTCTCTTAGTTTCTTCGGTGTCTTTACTCTGTCAAGTTTTTCACATCGACTCGAACCCGCACGTATACCAATAAGTTGTCCAATATCAAAATGTAGCCAATTACGTTATTGTATGAGTATAAATGTCCATTTATATGTTTGTAAATTATATGTTGTTGAGTGAGTAACTGACAGCGTATTCTTGTGATGTCACCAGCCTGTAGAGTCATTGCTATTATATTCCAAGAGTTCTAGGGCCCGTCGTACTGAAACCATGGATCGAAGTCAAGTCAAGCAGAGTCTTGTGTTGGTCTGTTATAGATAAATTGTGAAATAAGAGAAGAAGAGGATAAGGAGTGTTCTGTAGAAGAAAAACGAGCTACGACATCGATGTCAATGTGTACGAATTCGTACGACGAGTTGTAATTCCTCATTTACTATATATTTATTCAATCATATGGGCAAATTCGAACCATATCGATCAAACGTGTGAAGACTTTTATGATTTTGGACAATTTTTCTCGATTGTTTTTTAAACCAAATATAATAATCGCCAATTAGAGTCAGCATTCCTACAAATAATACGAATTACTGGACAGTTGTCATTATTAAATGGTACTAAATTGTCATATGATTTGTTAAAAGACAAAATTACTTTTCCAAGACATAATTAACGATTATAATTTCAAAAGAATCGATCAAACTTGTCTCATGAGACACTATTATTTCTAAAAAAAAAAGATCCAAAGACGACAGTTCTTTTTTCTCACACATAAGATACCCTATATATAAATATCAGCTGTGCAAATGTGTATACGCGGACCATATCGTCATACTAACTTTGTCCCTACACGTAACTAACACGAGTGATATAGTGAAGAAGAAAACACAGTCAAACTTGTACAGTTTTATCGCATTTTGTATGTATTCTGTCTCAACTACACGCAAGGCTATTGGAGATCCAAATAGATGAAGAGGAAGAGGCAGGTCGAATGAGGATGAAAGGGAAGGAGAGAAAGAGAGAGAGAGAGAGAGAGAGAGAGAAATAGAATTGTCGTCGACTGTCGGAAGTCTCCTAACGATCGTTCCCGCAGCTACAATCTATTATTTTCTTCGTGCGAGTTTTCTACTTCTCATTCTATCCTTTATCGTTGTTTTGTTCTCTATATCTATACACATATCTACGTGTATCCGTCACTCTGTAACTTCGTTTGGTATCCCGCTAGAAATGATAAAGCTCTCTCGTGTTATCTCACATCCCTTTCCCTGGCCAATTAAATGAAATAATAATGCAACAGTCGAGTTTACGATATGTCTACTTTACGCCTATGTGAGGAGAAAAGAATAGGAGGAGAGAAAAATGCATGAAAAAACGAAAGATGGGTCTTCGGTTTCGTCATTTTTTGATTTTTAGTAAAAATCGTGACGCATTAACGATCTGATGATGGAATACGAATCCATGGGTTGTTAATTAAAAAATAAGAATTTGGAAGGAAAGTTTTCCTGCTTTTATTCACGTGATCCTGAAACATCGTTCGAAACACACTATTGTGACATTTTTTGTGTGTCTGTGTGTTTTTTTTCTTCTATTTTTTTCTCGACCCCATACTGGCGTACCACAAGAAGCGTCAGAACCACTTGGTTTTCGTTTTTCACTCACAACCTCGCAGACAAACATGCAAGTTTGCCCAACCCTTCTTCAACACGAGCATTATCCTGTGCTCCTTTTTCTCTTCTTTACTCGCCTTCTCTCTGTTCTCTTCTTCCATTTTCTTTTCATCGTGCAGTCTCACTCACTCTTTGTTCTTCATCGTATAGTCGCTTTAAGGTTTCACCACTCGTCTGACCTAACTTGGCGCCACGAACGCCATCTCTTCGATGCATTCCGTGAGAGAGGAAAGGGTGAAAAGCTTTCTTAACTCCGGTTTCAGCTCGGCGTGCTGCTGAGCCCTAACCTCTTCATCCCTCTCATTCTTTCTCCCTCTTTATCTCCTTCTTTCTACTTTCTTTTCTCTCTCTCTCTCTCTCTCCCTTTTTGCTCACTTAATTCTCTCTACGCTCGCTTAATTACCAAACCAGTTAACTCTTAATTGTTAATTTAGCGCATTACGTTATTCTTCGTTAGGCTCGACGTGTACTCTGTCAGCCACGATGAGCGGTAGCAAAGAAAAGCAAAGTGTAGTAGAACGAGAGACAAGACAGGAAAGGAAGAGCAATGAAAATGGAAAAGGAACGTCAACGAGAACCAGAGAGAGAGAGAGAAAGAGAGAAGCAGTGGAAAATATAGTATATCCGTGAGGAAATGAGATCCTGCCCAAAATTCGGGCAAGCGAGGCTAAAAATTGCCGTAGTAATGAATCAGCCGAAAGGTGTGCGGCGTTTTACTCTTCATGAATTCTCCTACTAATTATTTATTTAAACTTCTCTTTGAAAATTCCCTTCTCTCAATCTCATTTCAAAAAACGACCGAAAAGGAATATGTCACTTTTTAAATAGTCTAATTAACCCGAAAATATCTGACAATCAAGTGTATTGGAAAATAGAAAGTTTTTTTGACCCCAATTTTTTGGAAATTTTGATACAAGTTTCTATACTATGATATTTTTGAGAATAATTTCGATAAATATAAAGTGATAGAGTAATATTTATTTCTGGGTTTTTCTCTGACACATTCATGTTTTTTTTTTTTTTTTTTTTTTTTTCAATTTGCATTTAACGTTAAATTCATAATAAGTATGAAATTTGTAGCAACGAAAATTTCATTCATTCGCTATTTTACGGCCATCAACGCCCTCGTTCTTGTTCTCTTTCTTTCCCTCTTGTTCTATCTACGTTATTTGTTTCTCTCGGCCGTGAACTCTCGAGAAAAAGCTTCAACGAGGGCCAGAGGGTTGAGACTGAATGCGAGCTTTCGAGTTCAGGGAAAGAAAAAGAGAGACAGACAATATTCTTGCACTTTTGTGTATATAGGACAACTGGAAGCTAGGAATGTTTCGGTCACGTACGATCCATCGTTCTCTTTTTCAGACGCTCGAGCTTGCAAGCTTCCCGGCTTGATACTACTCCTCTCGTCCACCCCCGTTTTCCTGTCTGAGTGATATTTTGCCACTTAATCCTCTCGTGATGCTGGCTCCTCTCTCCCTACCATATCTTCGCACATGTGAAGTTATTTATTCCACTGCCCTCCATCATATATAACGTGTGGTGGTAAATATTCCACATGCCATCATTTTTTATCAAAAAATCGAATATAACGATGATACGACAAGTAAACGAAGCCCTTATTGATAAATGTCCTCATTATAATACGACACAGCAATCAATTCGTGTCCCAAGTGTCATGGGTGTCCAAAAACTTTGTTCTGTTATTTGCTGGCGATTCATAATATTCCAAAAAAAAAAAAATGTTTATAACAAGCGTCTTAATTCTTCAGGTGCTTTATATGATTTTTCTACTGGCTTCGAATTCCATCATCAGACTGAAATATTTTATGAAGAAAACACTAACATTTATTCTATTTATTGCAATTTTTTTTAATTATATTCATTTCGTGGACACATACGAGGCATCTGTTGACATTTTTTTCTGTCAATTCACATCCACGATATATTTACGAAATAAGTTTAGACGAAGATGAAAAAAAAAAAAACAAGATCACTCATCGATTTCCATCGATATTGAAACTTTAAATTCTACTTTCAAGCCTATTTCTCTTTTTTATCTTGTCCCCCATTTTTGAGCCTCCTCGCACGAGGGATCAGTATATATATAAGATAAGCCAACAAAGAGGTCGACAGGGAATAATTATTGTCTGAAAAAAAGTTATGGGCGAATGTGTAGTAACGTGTCCTGGTGCTTTATACATCTCTTCGAGAATTCACGAAGTTACAAAAAAAAAAAAAGAGAATAAAAAAAAGTCGTATACACCTGTACGCACGCAACGACTCGACGAATTTTACGATTTTGAAAGATGTATCGTGCGAGTGCTCTGTGCACGTAGGATATTTTTCCAACATGTTCGAAGCAAACTCACACGCTTAATCATGATTTATAAATCTTTCTTTCGTTGACGCAGAAAAAAAGTAAAGTCTGGGGATTTTTTTACGAGCAACAGAAGAAAAAGCTCGTTTCCTTGGCTTGGAAGCTTCGCTGAAAGACGTATTATTTGGGCACTAGAATACAGAACGAAATCGTCAAAAAGAGACATAGGAGAGTCGTGAAATGGCATCGAAGCCCTTTCTTCATACCTTTAAACTCCATCCTATTCGAATTTACGATATCCTTTATATCGAGTCACGATCGAAAAAGTCGAGAACCTAGTTTCCGTTAAGTATAACAAAAAAAGGGTAAGAGAAAAGGGTAAAAAATCACACTGTCAAACGTGGGTCTGAATATGCTTGAAGCATATATTCAAATCGTCAAATATCTCTGTACGAAGTATCCATGAAGAATATTTTTACAGTGCGATTGAAAATTCGTGACTTCCAAGGTTGATAATCTTGTTTCTTAGTCGCTTTAAATTTGAGCATTACGATGCACCGCATCAGGGCCGTAGGAATTCTATCGTCCTTATAAAAGTTATAGCATGAGGGAATTACAGTAGTAAAAAGAAATAATATATCTGCATGAACGTGCTTTACAAAAATACAGAGTCTAAATGGACGTAGACGCTTTCAAGCACATTTATTCGTCACATATTCCTGAATCTTTTATTCCCTATCTCGAACCCTCTTATTCAAAAGTTTTTCTGCTTTTGACTTTTCGCTATATATTTTTTCTCTCTGAATTGCGATGTAAAAATGCATTATTTAGTGGAGCTTCAAGCTTAAGAGTATCTCCATCAGGTATTAATTATTCTATGGATCCATAAACGAGAGCCATAATACAAAGTAAGAGAAATGTGTAGAACATGAATGAAAGTGACTTTGAAATAGAAACTAAAATTCGCACATACATTATGTGCAATGATGCATGTTTGGTTTAAGAGCCTGAATACGGATGAAGAGAGAATGTTGTGCACGTAAAGAAAAAGCCACGAGACAGTCAAACAGAGAATAATGTTATAAGAGTTTCGTGTACATAGTAAATAACTTTTAATATATAAGTTTATGGACGAGGGCACTCCTAGGGAATTTGGTGAGATAAGGTTTAAGAGGCATTTCATGTCTGGTGCATTTGGTAGCTTGATTCCCTCGCCTTTTGCTTTGGTCGGTATAACTGACTGCGATACAACGGCATGAAATTGGACGAGAAGAAGGACGACGAAGAGAGGGCGACGACGACGTCGCTCTGTCACAAGAATCACATTAGCCGCTGTACTGAGCGTGCTGGCGTGCTGGAAAGTGCGCACACAAGCTAATTACAGGACGACACGAATGCCTCTAATTACTTTTATTCCAGTTCCAACGAAATTTGTTGAAGCGCACGGGATTTGCCTGGGGGAAAAATAGAAAGAAAGAGAAAGAACGATAAAGAAAGAGAAGAAAAGGAGAAAGGAGAGTGAGAGTGCAAGCGCACGTATAACCCGCGCCTTTTCACCCCTACAGTCCACTATCCTCTCTACCTAGATTATACATTAATATGTATATATGTATACATAGAGTACATATAAATGTACCAGGCGCCACTCCTTTTTTCCTCGCTCTTTCTCTTTAACCCCACACACTGAAACCCGCTATTCGCTTCTTTCCATCCAACCTCCCTTTGCCCATACACGCGGATGTAAAAAAAAAAAAAAAAAAATAGAAAAAAAAATAACCGAGGGAACTTTGTGTCTGCATGAGTGAATCGGCAGATGGAAAAGCTGCGTGACCATTTGGACGCTTCGTTCTGGTCCTTCTCTTTCTCTCTCTCTCTCTGGTTGTCTCGTCACCCCATTAAAATGCCCGATCGTTGGATAATCGACAAAGCGAGAGGAGCCATTGGACGAGCGGGAGGCAAACTCGATGACAGAGAAATCGGCCTGGTATTCGGTTGAGTACGCGCGTCGACGAGACCAGCAATTTTCCATGTTGAGGGCACATTGTCTCCTTTCATCCTCTTCGGCCCCAAGCAAAACGCAGGGTGTTCGACTCAATTACTATAGCTATTTTATATACACAAGTATATACATATAAAGTGTGTACGTGTTTATTGTGTATAGACACACTATCAATACACAGGCAACTAACGAAACAGCATTGTCCGACTAGGAAATCTCTGGCAAATTCAATAAATCAACTAAGTCGACAGGAATTATTTGTACCTCGTTATAACCTTCGCTGTAATAATAAGTCGTCTCGATAATCGAAGATTCGTGGAGGAGATTCTTCAATGAGGGGAACGGCTTTTCGAAGATAATAATTAACACGACTTGATGTTCCATTCTTCTATCATTAGTCACGTTGAAAAGCTATCGAATGAAACTCTTCGTCTCTTTAACACTTTTTTAAAGAATGTATCGGGGATAATCAGGAAAGAGCAATGATTGAAGAAGTTGACGAAGCACGTACGAAAGCCTGATGAAACGAAAGTCATTTGTTACAAGTCTGAAGATTAAACAGTCAACTTGATTTTTATTTTTATTTTAAACTCCCCTTGTGCACCTTCCTTATACTCTCATTAGCTTCATATTCTTTACTACGATTGCAAGTGAGAAACTCACAAGGTATATTGGCCAAGTAGAGTGTGTAGAAACGCGTATAGTTTAAACGCGATGCTGTTGAAACCTCTCGCGAGAGTCGCTTCGAGACTTGCACCGAGTTAATTCCCGTTGACGTAGCATTGTGCGAGACTCTATCTATATACGATTTCTTAGGCTGTACTTGTTCTCATGAGTTAAGTTTCACTTTGGTACAGCCTGTTGTGCCCTGGCGGAGTGCTGCACGATCCCCTCATACTCTTCTTCAACTTCTGGCTGGTTATACCGTGAAAATAACCCACGGGGCCACACAGTGTGCATGTTTGGTAGCGTCAAGATGTCTCTTTCTCTTTCGCACAGCTTTCTCTCGCTGGGTATCTTGCTAAGGGATGTATAGAAATCAGTGAGTTCTGTGCAACGGGAGATTAGGACAAGTGGGAGTTGGCTACGTGGGGTTGGAGGTGAAGGAGAAAAGGATAGGGTGCGGAGGGCTGCCTCTGGAATATATATTCTGATGAAGGGAAAGAGGCAGCTTGAGAACAGCGTGGTATAAACTTCGCTGACGACCCCCGTCTAGGAAAACAGTCGGAGAAACAGAGATAAAGAGTGTAAGAGAAGGAGGTAGGTAGAAGGAGAGGAAGAGATCGAGGCAAGAGCAGCATGAAGGCGGAGAGCTTGAGCTTTCGCATACACTCGTACGAGCGCTACGAGCAAAAGGCACGCGCAAGGAGGTGGAAAAGGTTGGGATAAGAGATGCGGAAGGTAGCTAGGTAGAAAGAGCACCGACGCAGGGTAATTCAAACAAGGCTAACCCCGGAGTGAGCACGAGACCGGATCCATAAATCGGTAAAACGAGAGCAAAACGACTAGATCGAAGAAAGTTGAGGAGGGGTAATAGATAGGGAGGCATAGGCATCCCCTGGAATACCAAATGAGAGTGAACTAAAGAAGAAAGAGACAAAGTGCATGATGCGCTCTCACACTAAGTTGGACGCGGATGATCGCTAGTAAAAGAAAGACAGAAGAGAATATGCCCCGGTAGCATCGATGAGGAAGCAACTCCCCCGTGTGAGTGAGAACTTGGAAGGAAAGTATCCAGAGTATAGAGGAACGAGAAGAAACGTGATAGAGGAGGTGAAGGGAGGCTGATCCGTAGAGCAACGGTCACATATTCCTATCGAGTGTTTCAGCTCGACCTCTAATATTATCCCATGTCACCTCTTGCCCCATGGCCTCCAGAGAACGCGGACAAGAGCAGACGCAAAAGCAAGACACACATAGACTAGCCTCACTGTTCTTCGCTCTCTCTCTCTCTCTCTCTCTCTCTCTCTCTCTCTCTGTTTCTACTCTATCCTATCGTTCTTTTTACTTTTTCTTCTTCTTCTTCTTCTCTCGTTCCCGCTTCACGTACACCCCAATTTTCTTGGGGATCACTCGAGCGGCTGCCTCGAGATCGAATAACGTGATATCCTAAAGTAGCGAGTGCGACCGACTGATCCGATGCTTTACTATACATCCACGTTCGCGTTCTCGATGATTGTTCGATCCTACCAAACTCTCCCAACCAATATACTAGGAAGATGAAGAAAGAGAGAAAACGAGAGAGAGAGAAAGAGAAAGAGAGAGTGCACCCTGTTTTTCATGAATCAAAATATATGTATACACTTCACAGTCCGGTAGTAGGAGATCCGTTCGAAACTTTCTTGCTGCTGAAACTTTTTTCGCTTCGTGTCATGTATCTCTAGTCTATAGTTACCAGGCTGGGTTTATATGTATTCAATACGACGAACAAGGGATAACGACAAAAGACGTATCATCGCCGACACCACATACATCCATCTTTACATTTATGTATATAAATGTTTATGTAAGAGCAGTGATAAAGTTTTTGTTTTCACGATCGTGAATTGAGAAATAACTTTTGCGAAAGTTCAATGTGTCAAATCTTGGCACATTGTTGGACACTTGTTCTGTTTCATGGTGAATTTTCACAGTTAACTTTCCGAGCAAGGCAACAGGTTTTTAAGGTTTATTCTCAAAAGTATTCGCGTCCATATATACTCGCCTTACGGAACAGTAGAGTCATGAAAAGAAACAACAAAAAAACAATTCGAAACCACGAGAATTATGATGAAAGAAAATCCGCGTCTTAACTAAGTAGCAATCTTCATCCAGGACTTTGCTACTTTCTTATCGACCTTTTTTAACAAATTGCTTCATTCTCTCATACCCTTCGCGATTCAAAAGCACGATCGAAGTTGGGATCCTCCTACCAATTGGACATTACTACTATATCCCTCTTCCATCCTCTTGGCAGTGCTGCGTGCTAGTGACTAAGGCAGAGTTTTGCAGTCACCGCAAGACGGAAACCTTCCGCCGGCTTCACCTAGAACCTCAAGAACTAATAGACGCTACGAGGAAACGATCAGAGAAATTCGAAGTCACTGCTTCGATAACGGCAAAAAGAAAAAGAGAAGAGAAGACAAAGATAGTATGATTGTTGGATTAACAGCGAAGAGAGAGAGAGAGAGAAGAAGAATCGGAAAGAGAAAGATGAAGGAAACAGAGAAGAAGGCACGAGAGATTGATAAACCGAGAGGAAGATAGGAAAAGAGAGAGAAAGCGTCATCGACCCTTTCCATCAATGACACAACTGCTGTTAGAAACTCCGTAGGTCGAAGAACGAGAGAGCCTAAAACATAGAGCGAGAGAGCAATAGAGGAAGAGGGAAAACGAGTTAAAGGGGAAAACCGAGAGATGATAGAGCCCAGCATCACAGAGAGAACCGACGTCTTGAAATCTCGTATATAGACGCGATTCGACGGTGCGAATTCAGCACAGACGAGAGCAAATGAGAGGTTGAATGGGAGGAACAGGGAGTCTACGACTAATTGAGAGAAGAGTCTCGCTCTTAGGGGATGGTCTAGCATCAACCGTCTCGACCACGGCGACGATGAGGAAGAAAAGACCGGAGTCGTTGTAACGACGATTGTACGGAATAACCTTGGCCTCATTTCACCCTCTGCTATACTTCATCTCATCGTTCTTACGTTTTCCTACACCCTAACCCATCTTCGTCTATACACTATCCTCTAACGACCACACTTCCTTCTTATTCCTCAAGTACTTCACGTAAGTAACCACTCTTTCTCTTATACTGTTTTTCCTACACTTTCCATTTCCTTATCACTGTATATTCCGTTTATTTCTTTCAATATCCCTAGACATCCCTATATATCAACGACAGTTTCTTTTCTTATGACGAAAAAAAAAGTCTCGGAATTCCCTACTTGCGATTCTGTCAGAATTCATCTTTCACTGTCAGGAATCGTCGAATCGACGCTGTTTAATCGTCAAATTAGATCTCGGACTATTTTTTATATGAAGCTCGAAAATGACATTTACGAGAACGTTGTTATTGGTTTTTTTTTTAGAAAAAAAATATCATTTCTCCTTTTTTGTTAATGTCCCGAGCATTGTTTATTAAACTGACTTAATTCCTGTCTCGTCGTTTTGAAATAGTTGAAGATAGAAAACTGCCAGAACGTCGAACACAAATATACAGATTTTTTTTTTTTATTCGTCGCATATGTAGGAACATATTCTCCTCTTTTATCAAATTTCAATGAAAAGAAAGACGGATAGTGCCAGGATGAAATTAAATTGGACGGAATTTTAGTGATCTTTTCTTTTTGATTAACCGGAAGGGAATATTCTCATTCTGCAATGAATCGTTAAATTATGAGACGTCCATGGACATAAATACTTCAAGGGTAAACAGCCCTTATTTAGAAGACAGGTCGAATCCATGAATTTTCATAACTTTTCATCAAATTTTCTAACTGAGAGGGTTGCCAGGGATGAAAATAAAAACTAATTTCGTCCGACCTGTCCGGCAATGGATAGGAAGAGAAAGATAACGGTTGGGTATGTGCTCGAAACCCGATAGAGATACATTGCACGGTGAGCCGTTCTTTTCTGCGTACGAACGAGTCGCGAGGTGGTAAATCGAGAGACAGAAATATAGGGTTTGTGTGTGCAACTGTTCGAAGCTCGGCCATGTGCAATGGTACATTGGATGTTGGACAAAAGAGAGAAAGAGAAGGAACGAAAGAAATACAGAGACAGAGAATGGTCCGCTCCCATTTTCCTCTCGTTTCTCGAATCAGTATCATAAATTCTCGTCGACGTAATTTGACTTACCGCTATGCTTTTCCCTTTTATTACGTCTCCTGTCGTGGCATGTAGCCGGGGAATGAGTCCGGAGCACATTCGCAACGGGCAAGCATTTTTTATTTCCTAGAGAAACCTTCCCTCGAACATTTTTCCTTTTTCCTTTTTTTTCCTTTTTTTTTTTTTTTATTATTCGACGATCTCTCTTCGCCCAAACGTCATTTTCCTCACTCGGTTTTTACTCGAGTCTACTTTTCTCAGCATCTCATATCTTGCACTAGAAGGATCCGAGATGTCTCGTTTCTTCTTATTACCCTAACTGTTTGTTCTCGTCGAAGGGAACCAGAAACTCCGGGGTGACATCAGCGCCTTATCAGGCTCAAACGACTAAAAAGAGACGAAAGACACGATTGTCCAGACGCTTAAAATAGGGTTGATAAATTTTATTGCTCAACAATATTTTGTCCTTTCTTTTTATTTCTGGTTAAAACAAAAGAGATTTTAAGTAACAGCTGAATGGAGTAATCGTTATTTTTAAACTTGTTGAAAAATAAAAGACACTCTCGCAACTTGAAGTTTTATTGGCAAACCTTTATCATTGATAAACATAATTATTAATCTCTTTTTATCGCTGGTTCATCAAAAGACCCTGAAAAGTAAACTGTTGGATATTTTCATGTGTTTTCGGTAGCAAAATTGAAGTATTCGATGCCGATGAATATGCGAACAATGCGATAATGAAACTCAAATATTTTTAAGCTATTGGTCCACCACGAAACAAAGACTTCAGTCCCTCGTTGTATGAGTTGCGTATAATTTCGAGATCACGAGACCGAGCACAGAGTAAAATTTATATACATATAAATAGACGATGAGAAGTAAAGAGAGAAAGAGAGAGGGAGGGAGAGGGAGAGAGAGAGATCAGGAACCCTCGATCGTGTAGAGCAAATGGATCGACCAATATTTGCGAGCTTTGGGCAAACAATCAAACAAACAAGGAAAGAGAAGAGTGACAATCGGGGAGGCGGAGGAGGAGGAGGAGGAGAAAGGAAAAGAGAGGGAAGAAACAGGAAGAGAGACACGAGAGATGGAAGATCGTACACGGTGTACAAGATCGTAAAAGCTTTTAACAGAAAATGAGAGCAATTGGGGGGTGTCATTTTTAGTAATTATTTCGACGAAAATTCTCCCACTCAATCGACTCATTAAGTAAAGCCAATTTTTTTTTTCTACGATTTATAAATGTTTTTATTTTATTTAAAAATTTTCTGCAAGAAATCCGCAATTTTTTATTCAATAAAACGAGTCTTGTAAGATCTCATCCCTTGGAACTTTTTACAAATTCTACCACAGACCGTAGTCTCATTAATTTCTCATTATACAAGAGCAACCAATTTGAATTTCGTATGTGAGGAGAGCAGGGTCCAATGAAAAAGCGGTGAGAACGAAAAAAATTGGTCGGTGCATCCGTATAGCAACTGAGAATAATTTTGTAGAATTTTTTAGTTTTTTCTATTATTTTATTATTTTTAAAAATTTTTTTATTTTCATGAGCGAGGAAAAGCAAGTCTCGATGCGGGCACGAGGTATGGGCGTGCCCGCACATTTTCGTCGGTGGATTATCAGAGGTAGTTATCGTTGCATGTGAGAACACACAGTGAGTACTCTTTACGCGTTAGTCCCCACAGGTAAAATGTAGAGTATTTTACCCGTAGCTCTTGTGCATTGAATTGCAACCCCTTTTACCTCTTCCTACCCCTTTATTTTTTTCTCGTTTTCCCGCTTTACGGATGTACAGAGTACAGTGCACTCTGCTTTTGCTCTCTAACTATAGTTGCCATACGACTCGCCGGCTGTGACCTATATTCCACTCATTTTCAGGTAATTAATATTTCAGCCGCGGCTTTGTTACGCGCGAGTTAATTTCGATTTGGCCACGTTTCAGTTTTCTGGCTGATTCTATATATATATATATATGTCTTTCTCTTTCTCTCTGACCTCTTCTTTTTCTATCTTTCTCTTTATATACGAATACATATATTTATGTTTCATTTGTTTCATCCCTCCTGCACCAACTCGCAAAATTCACCCTCGTAGTTTGCCCTCTCGCTTGGATTCTAGGTTCTCCATCGCCGATTAAGCCGTTACCCGTGAAAAGCAGCGAGCATCCGTGCGCACTCGTACGCGACGCGCGTGCATAATTTATTTCATCCGCGGGTGCACCTCCTCTTCCCATGGCCCGCCACTGGCTCATATCCCCGTAGCCAGAAAGAGATAGAAAGAGAAAGAGAGAGAGAGAAAGTAGCCGGTGCTGCTGTTATACCGTTGCTCTATCGTTTACAACGTTTCGCCAGATAAATTCGTGCCATTGCATCCGGAACGATATTATTCCTATGTAATGGTTTTTGGTGTTGGAAAGGGATAGTAATGCAGGGTGGATAGAGACGAGAGGTGCATGGGCAAACGGATAAACCGTAGAGAAGTGTGTCCTGTCGGCTTCACCATTTGCAACTCAAAAATTCAATGCAACACTCAGCTGTATGCAGTTCTCCACATAAATAACTCAACGACCAACAAATCATGAACTCTTTTTTTTTATATTTTCCTCTCATTTCATTACCTATATCATGACGAAAAATCTAAAGAAGTTTGCCATTCGGCTATATTTAGCCCACAAGATCGCGGTAACCCAGAGTTTATGATTACTGTTTCTTTTTATAGTCGTCCCAGAAAGGATACTAACCAAAGAAACAAAACAAAAAATTAAGGGCACCGTAAAAAGACAGAGGTATCTGTCGTATGGTCCATTTTTGTGACAAACCCGTTAGAGCTCCACTTCAACCTCTCATCCTTACTATCCTTTTTCCACTAGCCACGAATGACCGAAATATTCAGTCTATATGTAGGCAAGAAACTTTTTTCTCGCTCTCACCATCTCTCTTTCTCTCCTTCTCTCTCTCTCTCTCTCTCTCTCTCTTTCTCTCTTTTCGCCTCTGTTTCTCCTATCAACCACCGAATTATCTCCCCTGTGAGCATTCCCGCACGATCGCGTAAGATTTTGGCCTAGCGGTATGATGAGAGTTTCGTGTGGAGTGAGAAAACGCAAAGAACGCGAAATGAGGAGAGTGGATGGGAATAGCTCCGGTAGTAGTCACAAAACGAAATAGGGTAAGAGCAAAAGAGTAAAGGAGTAAGTATAAGAAAGAGAGTGAAAGAGAGAAAGCTTTGCTAACGGAGTAGAGGAACGAAGAGGGTTGGATGAGCGTCTTCGCGTCACCAGGAAATGGCGACCGTTTCCGCCCCGTGGCCTCTAGCCACCCTCTTCCTCCACCAACACATTCTCGCCCCCCTGCTTTTCCATCCCCGCAATTCTCTCTTTCACCCAACTCTCGAGACCTCCAGCTTTCCCATCCCCTAACGGTTTTAGATTTAACTATGCAGAGGCTCCCAACTTTGACATGTCATATCAGAGACCTAAAACGGCCAAAAAATAAATTATTTAAAAAATTCAATATAAAGACAAAACTCTGGACGAAGATATCTCCAGTGACGTAAGCGTGAAGTTCACTCGAAATTCGAGAAGATCTTATCGACAGTGTACTTTTAAATTTTTCGAGTTCCCTCGCATGCGCCGGCGGGATTCTCTTTTTTGAATGTTTGATAAATTTAACACCGACGCTTGAAAATTACAGATAAATTCTTTCTTCCGAGAATCCACTGATAATTCATTCAAAAATCTTTTCACTCATTACCCTTAAGGAGAAATTTTTCCCTAGCAGTTACTCGACTCTTTTCATCGAGCACTTAGTACTTTTTACAATGTTCCTCTATTACGGTACATGCGAATTCTCACGATTTATGAATATGTAGTTTAAAAATTGTGGGAAACTAAGTTCGCTTTTTTTTCGTTGAGAGGATGATGAGGATTGAAGAGCTTGCTGGAAATACACGCTGGATTTTAGTTGAGTTTATGAATTACTTATAATATCAATGATATTTTTTAGCGTAAGAGATAAAAATAAATCAATCATATTATTTTCCTTGATTGAAATCATCCTTGAGAGGAAAATGAGAGGATTCTAAAAAAAAAAAAAAAAAATCTTGACAATGTTTGAATCGATCTGAATAATGAATGAGAGAATGTTTGGATCGTTTGTTTTTGACTGTATGCAAAAATTATAGACGCATATTGGACAATCAATTTGTCGGTAATTATCTCATTTTTCTATCAGCGTTAACGGCGTTATCGACACGTTACGAGTCGATATACGAGTATATATATATATAGAGAGGGAAATGGTATTATGAGCTTTTTACCGGATATGGGTAAATGCCTGGATTGGCTGGTGTCCAATCTCGATCATGCGATTTTCGTCATATTTGAGAGAGTTTAAAAAAATAGGGGTTGAGATTAAATTCATCGATTTATCAGATCAATAAATAATACAGAAAACGAGTTCGAATAATCACGAAGAAAGTTGGATGAAGTAAAATTAAGGGTTTAAAGTTAACCCGATGGCTGGTACTAGAGATTAACCCTCGGGTGGTGCCGTTTTCCCAAAAATCACAAATCTCTTAGCCTTTCTCCTTCACCGGCTTAAATTTACAGAGCGAACTTTTTCTCGCCACCCCAATGAAACGTCGGACTTCTTTTCTCCTTCGTATCTCAATATTCCTTGGTGTATATATAGCGTGCGGATGGTATCTGCCATCGTGAAGCCGAAAGCAGTGCGCATAGACTTATCGCATATTGGGCCACGATTTTGCGGATCATTAAACCGGAGTCGAGTGAGGGAAGGAGAAGAGAGAGAGGGACAGCAGGGTTCAGTGGTTCACAGAGGTTTGACTATACTTTAAGAAGCAGCGTGTTGGTTCGCCAGGAACGCTGGCATTTCGGATCGAGCGTAACTATATAGAGAAAAGTGCAGAAAGAGAAAAATGATGAGGGCGAATAGTGGATATCTATGTCTATAGATAAAGAAAGAACATTGGGACACATATATATATATATTTATATTTATATAATATACCGATCGACCCGACACACGACGGTTTCGTCGTCAGGCTTTTTCTCTGCCGATTTTTCCATGCCATACCCGTACGCCCTATACCTTGTAGTCGTGTGGAAAAGGGGTGATGGGACTGCTATTCCATAGTTGGGTATGGTGGAAAAAAACGGCTAGGTTTGCTACGTGTCGTTGAATTTAAATGTCTGCTTAGTACTAGTGGTGAGCCGATGGTGTTGTAGGGAAAGAGCGTTGAGCTCACGATCGTCCGTACATACCGAGCGAAACCGAGAGCATCCACCCTGTATATAAGCGTTTCGGTCATCTGTATATACACATGTGCACTCTCTTTGTTCCTTTCATATGCATGAAACAATCCTCCGGCGCACACTTTCCCTATTTATCGTTCATACAGGCGTGTCCTGTTCTACAATCATTTTTCTTGTTTCAGTTTTTTTACATTTTTCTTGCGTTTCTGCCTCTTTTTTTCTTTGCAAAGATTAGATTTGCCAGTTCGAGCTCTCATCACGTCCGGACGATTGGACGATACATTAAACAGTTCTAACACTTTTGTACAAACTTCGATATAAATACACACTCACACACACCCACATTTTTATTCGATAAAAAAAAACTAGATTGAGATTAAATAATGACACTGTTTTACGAGACAGAATTTATATCGGGAACTGCGATTCGGAGCGCGTGCTAAATGACGGAAAGTATTACTAACACCTTCGTGGGATAACCTGCAAAACGAGCTTCCGATTTCTCGGAAAGCGCATCATCGTATCTCCCAGATCTTTTATCTTTCCAGGCAGAGTCATGTCCCAACGTAAAATAACCGGATGCCATCTCGATCTCGTTTTTTTTTCTTTTTTTTTTTAACCTTAACGACATAGTAAAACTAGTAAACTCTACTGAGTTAGAGAACTACGAGTATCCACTCTGAGACGAGGTTTGATCTAGAGGATCTTTACTTCACACTCGGACAGAAATACTGACACTATATTATCCCTCTTGGGAGTTTATTCGCGAGAAAGAGCAAGAGCGAGAGAGAGAGCGAGCCCGATCGTTACCTCATCATCGACAAACGGATCTCTCCTCGCATCTTAACAGCCTCAAGGCACATCTGATGCGCTCGGCGATCCCCGTTGCACGGCTTTCATATCCACTCACTCCCAATTCTCTCAGATTTAGTATTCTGCCGTACAAATACGGAGATGTGGACCCGTTCACAGGCTTACTCAGCAGAGACCTCCCAAAAGGCATTAGCTCGGGTTGTCACGCCACAAAAGCACCACTGCGTTTCTAACTTCTGAATTCCATCCACTAAAACACGTTTTATATACACGTGTAAGTGTATTCTCAGCAGACACTAAACAGTTGTTAGTTGGTTAAGATTTTTAATTCGGTTTAACGATGCTCGTCTTTTTTCTTGTCACCAATGTTTACACTTTTGGGAAAGGGTCAGAAATGTTTCGAAAAACAATGAAGAATTGTCTTGGAAGTAGCATCGATGTTGGAAATATCTATAATTCCTACGAGCTTTCCCTCTGTTCAGTCTGCTATACTAAACGGTTGTTAGTTGGTTAAGATTTTTAATTCGGTTTAACGATGCTCGTCTTTTTTCTTGTCACCAATGTTTACACTTTTGGGAAAGGGTCAGAAATGTTTCGAAAAACAATGAAGAATCGTCTTGGAAGTAGCATCGCTGCTGGAAATACTTGTAATTCCTACGAGCTTCTCGTCTGTTTAGTTAGTGGTATTAGTAGAGTTTCAATGGACTCCGTATATATTTCGACTTCGAAACGACGCTGCCGTTGCTTGTACGTCGTGTATTCACTTCTTCTCTTACAATCCCTTTTCCAAGTTGTTATCAGCAAGTCGAAGAATAACGAAACGCGACTAGCGAGTGTACGAGAGGAGCAAACGATTAAACAAGAGTGAGAAATAGTCGGAAGAAGCAAACGGAGTGAGGAGTGAACGACCTCGCGGGCCGTCAACATCTTGGGGAGGGGGAGGGGGCAATACCGTAATTAACCGTAAGTCGATGAATATGAAATTCGAGCTTTTGATTCGCTTCGTGGCTCTCGACGGAGGTTGCCCAGCCGAGAGTTAGGCAACCACGACAGAAACCAACCCAGTGGGTCTACATTTGGGTGAATTGAGAGAAACGTCCGCACAAGGCCAGACATATTGCGATAAAGGGACCGGAGAAAGAGGGAGAGGGAAGAAGGTTGTTCGCGGAGTTTGCACAAATCAGACTGACTTAACTAAGAGCATCGCGGCACCGTTCTGTGTGCTACGTCTGACCGGTTTCTCCGAATTGTAGATTTTGTAGAAATCTCTACAGAGAACTATTACTCCACAGCTCGATGGAGTTCGGCTTTACACCTCAAGGCTCTTGTTTATACTTCTGTACTGTTCTTGATGTTCTTAAAGTTTAAGATAAATAACGATAACCTGAGAAAGTCAGCTGGAAAACGCAAGAAAAATGAAAAACCATTTTAAAAAACTTCTAAAAATCTGACATTGCTTCAAAACCACGATTGATAAAATTTTTAGTTTTAGTTTTAGTTTTATTTAACAATAAGACTAACACTTGACTTGCGAAAAATCGTTTAAAAAATGTGTTCGTTCAAAGAAAACGTTGCTTCGGATCTTCCGAACGAGATAAAGAGAGCCATTTAATTTTTGGACAATTATTCGTCTTCACTGGTCATTACAAAAGTCTCGTAAAACATCGCCCAAACGTGTGGCGATATGCAATAACTCATTCTCGCGCCCAGTCGATGAAAAAACAGCACATTCACTTTTTTTTAGTGATTTTCGTGAGCGAATAAAGCTTGAAGAAAAACCTGGTGATCAGAATCTGTCTCTGGAATTGCTGAGCTCATCTCAAGCTGGTTGAACGAGAAAGAGAGATAACCATATCAAGAGAAGAGGGGTTGAAGAGAAGAGGTTTGACGAATGCTACTGGAGGTCGAGGTTGACGAGTGCCCAGGGACAGAATCTTGGGTTGGTCAAAAAAGGAAAGAGAGAAAGAGAGAGTGAGCGATTCGGAAGTGAGAAGTAAAGAAAAAGAGAATGATTGAAGAAAAAGAGGGAAGAATTACGACCGAGAAACGTGCTGCAGTATGAGGAAAGGATGAAAAGAGAGGCATAAAGGAAAAGAAGGTAAAAGGAGGGGGAAGAGGATAGTCTGGTACCCACAATGACTGGAGGACCATTCCTCCCGAAAGCGAGTTTGTTTTCACAATGAAAAAACAGTCGCCAACGTGTTCGTTCGCACAGCATATATATATATATATAAATCAACATAAACTAAAGAAATAAGATAGAAGAAAAATCGCGGTTGCGCAAAGACTCAGAAAAAGAAGAAAAATCTTTTGATAGTGGCCCGTTCTCTCATGGGATAGTACAATCGATTCGCCTTTTTCAAAAGTCGTCACATTCAACGCGACTGACTACGAGTCACCAAAACGCATGAGTAGAACGGACCCAACGTATAGTTTCTCTCTCTCCTTTTGCCTCGTATTTCAGTGAATCCAGTTCCAACCTCATGATATCAACCTTCATGACGAAAAAGCACCAACGAGTTCATATAAAAAAAGACGAAGAAATGTTAGTCATTGACCTCAAGAAAGACAACTTTGAGTCTCATTTCAACCTCCGTACCACCACCTATTTCTATATATCCGGATGAACTGGATGACTACGTCCACGATGTGAACATTGCTCGCTTCAATCCTCTATTCTCTGGTGCAATGTCGAGAAAAATTTTGCAGATACTGATTTTTCTACATCGCGAGGACAGTCCAAGATCCAAAAGAACCTGGGAAACGATTGCTAGAATATCCTCATCGCCTTTCCCTCCTCAATGCATACTCTCTGTCGCACCCGATTCTGCCAACTGTTATTCTTTCTCAACAATCGTACTTCCCTTTTTCGATTTCAACGTTAGTGTCTATTTATACAAACGATCGTATATACGAAGCAATACATAGAATCAATGATTTTTTCAGAAAACTCTGCTTTTCTTACGAATCCATGGACAATCAGCTGTGTAGAGTTTGGTTCAAAAAATCATTCAACCTCCAATTTCCAATGATTTTCATTTTATAGTTATTTTTATTTTATTTTTTTCATCGGACTGACCAATACATAGTTTTTCTAAGAGACTTATTTTATTGACAAAAAAATACTTCAACAATGTGATTAATTCGTCATTCGTGCAAAAAGTCATGAAATAATTTATTCAATTATTTAAAAGTTATTTTTACACGAATTTTGTTATAATTAACGAAATTTCTACTCATGATATTCGTATAATTAAATTTAAAAAATTACGTAAATATACACTAGACGATGTTGGAGAACGAGAATATTTACTATTTCTGTTTATACACGAATCTCACGACTGCCTCTGTGTGTGTAGCGATGTTCTTCTACGGTGCTCGGAAACGACGTAGTATTAACTTACATCAGAAACCGCGGTCGTGCTTGTAATAGTATAGCCCCGAGGGGAAGCAAACTTGGAAATGTAACCGCAGCTCAGTTACTCAGTGGCCACTAGCGAAAGGCCATGTAGCTATATATATGCATGAATTACATTATATAGTTGTACTATATATTCTGAAGGTACATCATTATACATGAAGTCTCCTTCACTAAATTGGCACATTTTTACCCTCGAGAATCTAGAATTCGTCGTTCATTTTTCATATTATTTCTTTGTAGATAATGAGTTTTAAAAATTCATTACAGACGGTCCTTCCAAATAATTTTCCAGATAGCTCTATTCCTGAAGAATGAAATGATATAAAAATATGGAATCTGACGATATCTTTAAGTTGACGTGGACTAAAATCGTAATAGACTTTCGTTTTTAATAAATTTTCCTACTAACCTGAGTTTCCTGCTTTTTAAAAAGTATCACAAGGAATAAAAAAAAAATTGCATCCAGATTTATGAATCACTGAAGAATTTCCAATCAAAGATGAAATTTGAAGTACGAAACAATTGAAACGGTTGGTAGATCGTTGACTAAAAAAACGAGCGTTCGGTCGACAGCTCTCTTCGTTACTCGTCGCTTAAAATGCTGTGCGCGAGACATACTGCATGCGTTAGGTTACGTCGGTACATCACCACAGGCAAATTGATGGGCATCGCTCGGCGGTATTTATCGAATTATAGATTAATTGAGGAAAATAATCGAGCGAGGGTGTATTGGAACGGAAAATCAAAGCTTTGTGCGACAGGGGTAATAACGCCATCGAGCCAACTACAACGACGATAGACTGTGTGTTGTACATCGTCGGAATCGGAGGAGAAAGGAAAGAGAATGCGAAAGAGAGAGATAGAGAGAGAGAGAGAAAGAGATGAGTGTCATCGGTGCTGCAAGTGAGGGATTGTAAGAGAAATAGGCGAGAGTAAAGCACGTTTATGCGTACATACCGGAGCTAGAAATGAATATGTGTTGTAGTTATAACGACAGTTGGTACAAAAGACAAGGCACAAACGCGGAGAGCTAGAAATGCGAGTATTGCAACACCCTCTCTCGCTCAACGGAGTGTACACGGTGTGCTATAGGGATGCAAATACGTGTGTATGCACATCGGATTATGTATTATCCATATATTATGTTTGTAGCTCGCTTGCTCGT
This sequence comes from Campoletis raptor, assembly GCA_948107755.1. Classification (NCBI taxonomy): domain Eukaryota; kingdom Metazoa; phylum Arthropoda; class Insecta; order Hymenoptera; family Ichneumonidae; genus Campoletis; species Campoletis raptor. Next base: position 21,029,348 of record OX403623.1, read on the forward strand.
CCAAAATCCCCTGTTTATTTGCGGTAAATACACGCTATCAACCTTCTCTTCATCTCCTCGACGTTAACTCTCTTTACAGTAGTTATACTTTTTTTTTCTTTTTTTTTTTTTTTTATAATCACATACAAAATCTTGTAGCTGCTCATTACTCGTTCACTTATTACATAGTCTTAAAAGCTTCGAAATCATCTGATGTAAGATTTTCGACGGAGGCTTAAACTAAAAAGAGCTTCGTTCGTTTAATATTCGCTCGACAAGGGCTGGAGGAAAATTTTCTTATTTTCTGAACATCGAAAAGGCAAATGCCCAGCAAGCAAGACAGCTAAATATTGAGCTCTCACTCCATTTACCAATTGTAAACTTATATATCTGTATCGTTTGTCGATTTACTGAGAACCAAGAGGAAACATATTTCCCCCGATTAGCCGAGTCACCACTTTTTGGCGTTAACGATGGATAAAAAAATTGATCGTTTGTTTTATCGCATAGTCATCCGAAGCCTCGTTTTTTTCACGCTCATTTTATCCATCTCTCTCTCTCTCTCTCTCTCTCTTTCTCTTCCGCTCAGTCCCCCTTTTTTTAACCTCCAATCCCTTCTGGCACTCGTGGCATCGATAGATATATGTTTGAATGAATATAGACGATGCGAAGCCTCTCAAAGCACTATATCCTGAGTCATGTAATGCAGCATTGATCGGGAGAGACGCTTACGCCCGGTTTTACGGGGTAATCGCATTAAGTTCAGCCGCGGCGCGATTCATAATTCCATTATTAACCCTCGCAAGAACGGTGAGAGAGAGGAGGAGGAGGAGAAGGAGGAGGAGGAAGAGGAAGGACGATTTGGGTATGCGAGAGAATACACTAGGCATGCTGGTGTGATAGGCCAGCAAAGTATAGGCATAGAACACGTTTTGATTTACCACAACGAGAGGGTGCGCTCCCGACCTGTTCGTTCATCGCACTTTGTACCTCGTCGTAACGAGCCCGCGTCAAATATATCCGTCAAAATATCCACGCTCTGTTCCATCAAACCCTCCTTTCACACACGGAAAACAGCCAAATTTGCTAAAGGAGGTGGAACCCCATGAGCCGGGAGATGAAAAAAATTTGCTTCGAACGAAAAACTGGGTTATTGTGTACAGAGCGACGTGGTGGGAGATGCTGATGCAACTAAATGTTGCTGATTTGTGCACAAATTTTTTTATCACTGACTAAATTGAAGCAAAAATTTGAGTGTCTAGCCAATTCTCCTATCCACACATTCGCAGCTTTTAAACTTTAGTCGCACCCCATTCGCATTGATTCGAACCAACCCCCGTAGCACAGATCCACCAAAGAGAGGGTGAATTATTCAGAACTATTTAAATAGCCAGGACGCGCCAGCTGACCATACACACGGTTACGTGTCTGCAGCTTCTGGCTTCTGAATCTCCCGATTTCTTTCTCATACCTTTTCCACACGTGACTATCCTCCCTCAAATTCTTTTCAGACCCTGTCTTTTTTTCCATTCGTTTTTCATTCATTTTTTCACTACGTCACGATTCACCATTTTGATGTGTGCTTTTTTTTCTCTCACTCACTGTCGACCAATGCCCCGAATTCGACTACGAGAAAAGCCTGATAGTGGGGATAAATCCATCAATTTGGAACGCACGGACGGAAAGTGAACGGGAGAGCAGCAACGAGAACGCATCTGCATTCGACCCCGGGCAAAACGTTTCTCTTCTCGGCTCCATCTCGTCCCATATTTTATCCCTCCTCCCTTCCTCCCTAGCTTCTACTATCGAATGCATCGAATCGCTTGTACTCGTAAAAAAGATGTCCTCCTTTTTTAATTATCCGTGAAAGCGAGCGAGCAATATTGACGGAGAGATTTTTTTTTTTTTTTCAACGTAATTAAAAAGGAACCGTGATGCCGATAGAAAAGACAGTTTATGCATCACAGCTTGAGAGATATGTGTAATCGTTTTTTCTCGCTACGAGACCGTAGTGTTATAAAAACCAATTTTCGAGATTTTTCAAACAGGGGAATAGCCTGGGGCTTTAATATTATTAACTCCGATGGAAAGATAGAGTTGAACGGAATAGTTGAAAAAAAGAGTACAAAGTTTCTGGCGTTATTATTATAAGAGATATGGAAATTTCGTGCAAACAAAAAAAAACCAGAAAGTTGTCATTGATTCGTGACGACGATATTATAGTTAATCATTTGTAACAGTTACAAATGTTAAGGAAAAAATTACAAGTAATCACTAGAAAAAAAACGTGAAAATTTATACCGGTAATTGTTGTACGATGATAAATAATTGCACGAGCAATTTTCGCCCCCCAAGTATGTCGCTGCTATTATTGGTTAAGTGGAGGTTAGCAAGCGGTTGTCAAGGGTCATCGTGTTTATGCTTATTTACGTGATATTTCGTTTTACCATAGTTTTTTCGTACGGTGTGCAGTACTCAACACGAGAAAGGGAGAAAGAGAGAGAGAGAGAGACTGAAAGAGTAAGAGAGCAAAAGAGTTAAACTTGAATCCAGCTGGGGTTAATTGCCATTGTGTGGTCGGCTATAGAGTTTGAGCGAAAGGCTGAAGTGGTGAAATATACGATGGTTTGTTGAGAAAAGAGTGTTTGGTGGTCCCGTTGCGATTATGCACACAATGGAGTGCATGATACAGCGAGTAACCCGACTGAAGTTTTTGCCTTTTTTCATTATTTTACGCGGTTTTGTAACTCCTTCTTGTTCCGCTTCCGTTTTTAACGTTAGCAACGAGTCCTTGTCCTGTAACTTGCTCTTTTTCTCATCCATCTCATTCATCGTTGTCGTTGTCGGTCGTTCTTACCGCTAATGATCTCGGACTTAGACAGTATCTAGATGCGAGTCTCTCCCTCTCTCATAGTAGTTGCATTCTAAGCGATAACGAGTCCCGGTGGGACAACGAGAGGGAAGATCCTCTCAAGATCAGGTTGAAAAAGCATGCCATGGATCTGTGACTCTATGTGTTGGGACAAGAGGAACTGGAGAAGAAAAAAGAAATAAGGAGGAGAGAATGAAACCTGAAAAATACGAGAGAGGGTAGAAGCGGTACAGGAAACATATATACAGGTATATCATAACAGACATTATCCTCGATCCTCCTCTTGTCCTCGTGGCAAAAGCGCTCCTATCCGCGAAGGCGCTCAATGACCGTTGAGATCAGACAGAGGACAGGGCGAAAGTGAGGACGGGGGTTGGAGTAAACCTGTAAGAGGTAGACATCCGCCATGCTAGCACCGACAGCACCAAGGATTCCCTCCGGAATTCCTTCGAGAATTGGCCAGAGATAATGTTCCGGGTTAGCTTGGGAATTCTCGTCGGTGTATGGAACACTATATAGCACAAGATTTGTGGAAGCAGCTTAGTATTTGCAAAGGTGGGCTTCTAGAACTGCTTCCTTTATGGATATCGAAGTAAGGGCTCGGGATGAATGTTCGTTTGAAGAGAACCCAAAAAAGAAAGGTCACATTTGGGGTTCCCAGGATGGAGGTTACGCCTTCCAGACGAGAATAATAAAGATGTGATGGAACAATGAGAGAGACCAATTGATATTTGCAATATGTCAACAAAACGAATTATTTAACTCATTAATGATTGACAGTATCGTCGACATTGACTTGACTCTCTTAACTCGACCTATGTCATTTTTTACTCCCATTTCACCTTGTCTGGAAGAAACTGTAATTTTTCTCGGAGCCATAAAACATTCTTTTACTCCTTATTAGTTCAAATTGTATAACAATGTCTCCATCGTGTTATTATTTCACTCCCTGTTCTTAGTATCTTCAGCCTTCTTATAATTGCTTCAGTAGCCAATTCTTTATGGCTTATACTCTTAGGGTAGTCTCCGGTTAACGAACATAAGCTGCGCTGGTTGCAGCACAGCTTTTACCTTCACGTAACAGTCGCTGTCCAATATGACCTTCACGGCTTACCTTTGTACTATCTGCAGTTTGTTTCCTTCTATACCTCCATATCCATTAAATTCGTTGGACAACGTTCTAAGTAACATCCCTGTAGTTCTTTTAATCAATAAATACCCTGATACCCACTGACCCAAACTTTGATAAAAAAAAAACTCGGTTTCTTTGCCGTTTCAAACGTCACAAAGTTTCTTGATTCATTGACGAGCGTTTCATTGTTTCTATGGATACCATTTTCAGGATTCTACGATCCTATCCGATCCCTTGCACGACGTTAATTTTCAATTTCTGTGCGACCTTTGCTACAATTTTGGACAGGATCACTTCTGCCTCATAAACAGTCGCTGTATCACATGTGCATAAGGATAATCGGATGGTCACCCATCCAAGCAGCGGAGCCAAGTTTGCCCGAAGCTGCTTGATCTGGAAACGGAAGTCATACACTGACTGTATATTCACTGCTGTCCGTTAATTATATGTAAACACTTTGTCCTTTCCATTCGCTTGATTTCCATTTAATCTTAGAATTCAATTCCATCATCCATTTCCTACCTTTCTGCTATGATTTTACACCCGTCTGTGTTTTTCTACCTCATAAGGGGAAAGACAAAGAAATGGGGGCATACGCGGAAGAAAGACACAACCGTAATGTCACACCTGTGCCAGGAATTCCTGGACGGAATTTGTAATAGGCGAGGTGCGTATGTATCTCATGGATATCAAGGACAGCGTCGAGTTTGGGGTCTGAAGGCAGACGTTGACGTCTCTCTGCGCCACACCGGCTGACAGTATTGATACTGCGTGTACTGGATATAACAAGAGCGCTACATGCTACCCAATTATGGAGTTCAGGTACCACGAATTCGAGGAAACGGGATGCCACGATTTGGCTTGGGTATTACATTTGATATTCGTATCTACATGTAGTGTATACATATCAAGTGATACATACTTGGTCTCGGTGTAGGCCGCGTATATGCCTAATATAACTTGATTCCCCGTATGTGTTTGGACACCAAGATACACGAACGAGAGTTAACCTATAGCTAAATCCTACACCAGGAAACCGTCTGATTTTCCTCCAGAGAATTACGACCAACAATGTCTTCTCTTACCCTGCGTAAGACCCTGACATGTTAGCGGGGGCTGCATCACTACTTGGTTTCTAGAATTCTCGTGGAAGAAGAGGCCGATGAAACTCATGAGGATGAGGGAACATGGCTGAAAAGAGAACAGACGTGGACTATACCAACTCCTAGAAACCAGCTTTATTCGGGTCGAGCCAAAATTCATCCCTCCGGGTTCTACCTCATCTCTCTTTTTCTTTTTCTCTTCGTCTTTCTATCTCCCTCTATCTCTCTTTCTCTCTCGGTTAACTTCACAAGTGAGACCCCCCGAAGCACAGTGTCCCGACTCCAGGGCACCGCGATGTCGACAGTCACGCCTTGTGCCGCGCCGCTGCGGCGGGGCATTGCGAGGCCACAGTCGGAGAGCACAGCAGACCGGTGGTTAGTTTTCGGATTTGGGTAAAACAGAGAGGGAGAGAGAGAGAGAGAAAACTAGAAGACCGGGGGTTGAACGCAGATAATAGTAATTCGTTTCAGTTTCGGATCTCTGGCTAGCTACCTCTCTGGCCTCTGGTTGGTTTGTGCACCACCACCCAACTCTCTTCTTCCCCTTGGTTTAACCACCCCTTTTCCTACCACCAAGGCGCTACCGGGTTCCTAAATCATCAGATAATTACTTTGGTAATTAATTACAAGTCTGTTGGGCCGTGAACCCACTGCTGGCCTCGTCGTGCAGTGGTAAAGAGAGTGTATGCAATCCAGCGCACTAACAAACGAGACCGTTTGCGCTTTCTCTCTCCCTCTCTTCTTCTCTCTTTCCCTACTTCTCCATCCCTCTATCCCTTTCTCTTTCCTTCTCCAGGCAAACCAGCAAACGATGAGTTTTTCATTGCGAAGGTCCTTTCTCGTTTGGAAACCTCCGTCGCCTATAACCACCCAAAGTACTATTCCTTCCTCGTCAGTTTTCTCACGACTGTTCGAGAAAGAGAAATCAACCTACTTTCAATTATTATTCCCATTAGAAATCACTCGTCAACTTGGCACTATCCATTCTTCCACCACCAGACCATTTCCTATCTCTACATCCTTCCCTAGCAAATCTTACTAGTTCTTCGAAACCATATTTCCTGCCTATGTGTACATTCTAATCCTGATGGAAACTCAAACGAATATCCGACGAATTACAGAATATTCCTCATTATATGCATTTGAAAAGGCTTCAACAAAAACAGGCTTTGTTTGTATGTTCAAAAATTTCAATTGAAATAACAAATATGGACACTTGTAGACTCTGCAGAAATTTTCGTGATTTGAACACCTGGTAATGTTTTTTCTATATAATTTATTTAGTACCACCATGTAAATAAAAAAAAATCCAACTTTTTTGATGTTGAACACGAAGATTATCTTTGATCCGCCGTCAGATTGAATGAAATAATTGATCAATCATGTTGAGAAGCTTGACATCGACTGAAAATGAATCTTAAGAGTTACAATATTGTAAATCTTCACAAAACAATTAGTCAGTTTGGGTGCCTGCATTGAATGACTACAAGTAGATAGAAAAGGTAAAGTCGGATGCATCGTTAACGATCCCCATCTACCGGACACTGTTTTCATCGGTCACGCAACGATACCCAGAGTCAGGACGGAGGGAAGAATTTACTTTTCAAGCCGTCGGGTATACGATGCGTGTATTTCCTCTGAAACAGAGTGATCACTCTGGCCATTAGTTAATTGTAGTTTTCGAAGGGAGAACTTTAGTTCTGATCAACGATGGTGAGGACTCAAACAGACTTCTTCAGCTCCATGACCAATCCTTCATTATAGTGGGATCTAAGATTCGATAGTATCTCGTCAAGGAGAATACGGAACAGCTCGTCTTAAGAGATTGCATCAGATGGCTAGTTAGGAGATTCGAGGTGAGCTATAGAGGAAACGTTGGAAATTCAGTCGTTTCGTTCCCAGACTCCTCTTTCACGAGGCATACCCTTCCTCCTGTATCCCTTCAGTCTACAGGAAGGTTGTAGATGTATGGTTCAACTGAGGGTAAGTTTGACAACCCCTACACGCGCTCTGCTGGGCCCCTGATCAATGCAAGCGATCCGTCTTGTCGCGAAAACCCCAACATGACGGGGCGGCGCACCCGCCCTCTCGATATCTCACCCTCTGTCTGCTCTGACTCGTCGGACCTCACTCTCCTACTCTGGGTCTCTACCCTTTTGCTTCGTCACTATACATACAGATCGCCGTGCACACATACTGCTGGACAACGAGCGGATGTGTTCACCGTTATATCAGGCATTTACGTATATATACACACTGGCTCGTTAAGCGAGGCTCTCTATCGTTAGGGCTAGGTCGTTAGGTTGGATGGCCATTTGCAGTCCTCGGATTTCCACCATTTCGTGAGGGACTGATGCTGCTGGTGGTGATGCTTGCATCGGTGTGTGGCAATGCGCGCAGGGAAAACATGAGAGGAACGGGTGTGGGAATGAGAGTCGGAGAACGACGAGGACGAATCCCTTCTATATTCCTCTAGGGATATACTGTAACTGTCCTATGTATATGTATAAAAGCAAGTATCCATGTATGCATATACATGGGATAGAGTTTTTGACGCGCGAATGAGGTCGTTGCGGCCTCACCGCAAACGCAGCAGCCCTACTTGGCCAACTATGATGTATATCGTTGCCCGTAAGCTCACTAGCCTCTGTTCGTGATAACATCTTTTGTTATTTTTAATTATATATGCCAGGGATACGATAAAGAGGTGGAATATTTATAGTCACCGGTTACAGCAACGTTACGGATGAGTTGAGAAAAGGGTGAGAAAGAGAAACCGACCACCACCACGTATGAGGTCTCGTCTCTTGGGGTTAGTAATCGTCAAAAGAGTACCAGGACAGAGTAAAACTGCATGAACCGTGGTGGTGGCATGTCGATAAGCAGAAGGGACAAGAGCGCCACATGAGTATATACGAGCAAATAGCGTGCATGTCAGCGGATAAATATATCTATATGTATATCAATGTGTTTCCATATATACACACGATACGTAGACGTGTATTCGTGTGGAGAGAGAGAGAGAGGCAGAAAGAGAGAAAAGAAGAGGGACTGGAGAAGAGAAAGAGTAGAGTAGACGATAGAGGCGGTGACTGGCGTCTTCTCCGAGGCGATAATGTTGCAAATTTATATTCCAAAGGCGAACGAGTAAAGCTGCTGAATGTGCACTCTTGGCCGCACGAACGGGATAGGAAAAGTGTAACCCTGGATGCTGGCTTCTTGGAACCACACACAGGGGCACATGCCTTCGTACTCTTTTTCCATCTTTTCTCTTTTTTTTCTTTCTCCATCGTCTTCTCCTAGCCTCCACTTCTTCCAGCCGACGCGTTCACTCGTTTCACACGGCGCGCGCCCTCTCTTTCATCCTTCCTCTTTTTCTATCTCCGTATATATAACACTCAACCTAACTCTTTTTCTCAGAGAGTCTGCATTCTGCACCTTCACGAGCTTTCTTTCTCTCTACATTTCTCTTTTTCCCTCCCTCCCCCCCCCCCGCCCCTCTCTTACTGCTTACTCTTTCTCCAGTTCCATGCGCTCAACCGCGCACTGAGTCCAACCATGCCTACTACTGCCACTCACAAATTGACGGCCAATTTTTCACCCAGAGTCCCGCGGAATGCTCTCTCCCTTTTTCTCTCTATCTTCAATCCGTCTTTAGGCAGACCTCTCTTTTCCTCTTTTCTTACCATTGCATACAACCAAAGAATGCTACCCCATCTATACTTCCCCCAGGCACACGTTTCTTCGATTCCTTCTCTTATTCTTCCGCTTACTCTTTTCTCCCTATTCATCCGGAACCTAAGAGAAGGAACGACTCACTCGCTTGCATCCCAACCTGGCTGCAATCCCTCCGCCGACACACTTCATCCCCTTTATATCTTACCCTCTTTCTCTTATGCTTCTATCCCTCTATAATATATAACTCGACGTTTTCCTCTACCGCACACGTAGTCGTTTCTCCTAGACTCTCGAATCGATCCTCGTCCCAAGAATAAAACGATGGAGGAGAGCATTACCAGAAAGCAAGCGATGAAGAGAGAGAAAAGAAGAGCTTCCGAGCGGTGAGATCCTTTACGACTGTCTCGATCGACTCCACCACGTTCGTGCACCAACCGGATGAAACGCGACTAGAGGACGCGGAAGAACGGGCGAGAGAACGAAAGAGGCACACGATAACTCATGTGAAGATGGCCACTGCATTATCCTACCACGTGCTATCTTACTTCATAAAACAAAATTTGAAAATCCACTCGCCTCTTAGAACACCTGCGATTTTTCTTTGAACTACCTAAAGAAAGCCCATTTCCAAGGGTTCTATTTGAGGTGAATTCATCTTTCTACCTCAGAATCAATCGATTAATGAAACACTGTAACAAGAATTGCGTTTTTTCTCTGTCGATTGCTATCTTTTCCACTCAACCAATTCGTACCACTTGTCAAATTAAAATACATCGTCTAGCATATTTCAAAAGAAGGTCCTCCGAACATCTCAATTATGGCAAATATTAAGTGACATCGTTTTGCCTCGCGAGAACATAAGATTCAAAGGGCCCGAGTGATTTATACTTCGGTATACCCAAAATGATTCATAAATCAAATAAACTCTCGATCTCGATCGGATTTGGATATCTTTACCCGGAAGGGAGATGACGTGATGTGATTCATCTTTTCGTTTCGTTTTTTTTTCTAGATTTTCGATGCAAAATCCCTTTTTCAATCTCGTGAGGGAAAATGTCGAGGGGCCTTTGCCCACTCTAGCCCGTATATATATTCAACGATTTCTCGATCGTTCGAAGCAGCGTATGCTGAGCCTGGCTTATCCCCTGTTCGCGGTAGGGTTGTTGGAGGTGCGCGAATGTTACAAGCCTCATGGCACACACACGTCCACGTATAAAAAAAATATATTTAGACATATATATCTGTGTGTACATAGATATAGACAAATTCGATGAAAGAGGAGTATAAGGGGGCGTCTTTCTGCAAAAGCGGATGGCGGTCTGTCATGAACCACGAGTTTTTATAGCCAAACCCCTTGTTCCGTTTGCAGATCGATAGAACCAAGAGAGAACGAGGTGGGAGAGATGAGGGTTATCCCGAAGCTTTAGTGTTGAAAGGGGTGGCGAGGCCGTAACGTTGAAGGAGGGTTGCAATGCTATCTGGACGCCTGAGAACCATGCTTGCTGGACTCCCAGCAACCTGATGGGCTGAAACGAGTTCGCGAGAGAGAGAGAGAGAGAGAAAGAGAGAGAAGGTCGAGAAGTGGGTAGTCGCCACTTTGTGCTGCATCGACACGAATTTGTATCCCCACAGCCATGGTCGGGGTGACGGCCTTTCTTCCAGTAGAAAACGTCGGCATAGTAGTTATAGCTAAAACAACTGTCCATCGGAGTTTCCTGCTGTCCGTACAAAAATTCGTCACGTTCGCAAAATTGAACATAGAGAAATATAGCAAATTCAGCATCCTCAAGTTTCTCTCAATGGACTGTACCTTTTCTTTATTTTCATATAATTTATTTATGTTTACCATTTCCATAGATATAATAAAAGATCTGATGATCCAAAGCCACGTGGGCAATTGAAATCGTACAGCTAAATAATTGTGTTGTACGAAAAGGACGATCAAGAGAATTAATCAAACAACACAGATTCAATTAGTAAATTCCAAATACGATTCCCTTTTGATTACAACCTCTCAAGTCTACACCCCTATAGGATTATTATTCGACCTACGATGACTAAGTGGGAATGGTTAAGGAATTGTTACAGCTGTAATCCTAATATAAGCACCAACACAACTCCATCCCCAGTATCCTTTACAAACATAAAATATGTGGGTATATTACAACCCAGGGAATGTGTTGGCAGCGTGCAAAGCCGAGGGTGCAACGCTAATTTCGTGTAGCCCTCCTGATAATCGTAAAAGGCACCCTCGGGCCAAACTCTTCATACCGACGACCTTCTTTCTCTTTTCCTCTTTCACGAATTCTCCCCTTTCCCACACATGCATCCTCCTCGTATTTTCTTCTTTCTAAATCCCTCACATGCATAAAGAACGCAAAAATACAGCCTTCATTGCTGACACCGTCTATACACAGGGTGTCGGAATCCAAAACGCTAACACCTTCGAGATTAGGCTTTGGATCTTTCCAGAAAACACAACAAGTCTCTCGTTCAAATAGTGGCGTTTCAGCTCAGCTTGCAGACATGAGGCTTTTAATTAATTGCTGAAGTTTCTTCTTCCCTCTGATTTACTCAGTTTATACACGTACGAGAAGAATTTGTCTTACAAAATCCACGTATCTAGCTCGTGAAGAATAACAACTTCTATTTACCATTGATCTAGCACCTGCTGTCCTCGTAATCGAATATCACAAAAATATTCTCATATCCCCCAACAATATATAAAATGACGTTACTACTTTGCAAAGAAATTGAATGTGTTTTTTGTCAGTTTAGTTATTACGCTTACAGCTTCCAAATTCCTATCCGTTGGCATTCTATCAGAGAAAAAACGAAAATACGTAATCTAACAACGATCTCGAGATTTCTATGTGATTCTATACACGAAGATCCATCATGCAATATTGCACTTTGCCCGAAGATTTTTTCTTCCATATAAAAGCCTTCTTTGATGTCCTTCCAAATCTGCCATCGATAAAGTTTCAACACCATGTATATCTTCAAGTTTATGTATACGTGCATTTTCTCAAATGCAATGTGTCGTACAGGAAAATAAGTAAGAGGGCAAGCCCTTATACCTCGGGGAGGTAGAGAGCAGTGGCGAACTCGATTCTCGAGCACACAGCACAGGGTCAAGCGATGGTCGATACTCGACACCTCGAGTCCTGCCGGCACAGAACCTGGCAAACATTTGCCGAGTAATCGTCGATCGATCCGCTAGGCGGAATATACAAACGTGGCTAAAGTAGTCACGAGATAAGGCTAATTTTTCGTCGCGGAGAAGACAAACATCAGCAGCCTTTCCCACCTGCTGTATAAACCATGCCAGGACGGGGGTCTCCTCTTTGTATCGCTAATTCCAATTTCATTTGCACGCTTTTATATCCCTTAAATCTGTTGGTCACATTAAATCGTGTTTTAATCTGACAGATCACAAAAATCAGGAGAATAAAGATTTTGAGTAACTGCACATTTTTCCTAAATTCTTATTCTTCTCCAAACACCTTCTCAAAATAAATTTTCTCATAAAACGTTGAAACAAAATTATAATCGTCACTATCGAACAAATTGAACAAAGACATTCATAATATTCAATTGAATCGAAAGAAAAAAATGGATATTTTCGGATATTACATACCTGCTCCATTGAATAATCAATTGGTACAGAATTTCTAATCTTTCGATCGGTCGAATAAAAAAATTAGGGTCACTGGTTGTCTGACACAGATAATTTGAATTAAAAATTCAAAATCCTCAGTCTACTGTACAACCAACGAATTCATTTATTTTATAATTCGTTCTCCATTTAGATTACAATTTCAATAATATTTACTTTTTTTTTTTTAAATATTTAAATAGTCGTTTGTACAAAAGAGTTCAATCTCTTGATATTCCCTAAACGAACAAAAATTTATGCCCATGTTTAAACGTAAACATTATCGGAACAGAATTTCAATCTCGATTCCGCTAACGTCCAAATGTTTTCAGTTAAATTTGGTTAATTGTAACACAACAATTAATCCAATATATACTTTTGATTACAATTGAATTTGCCTTTGTAAAAGGATCGATCGAAAATGGAATCAGGCGAAATGTTTATATGTGGTGGAACAAACACTGCGTGGATTATAAGCATTGAAGCGTTTCGTAGTTAGTGGTGAGGATGATAAAAGGGGCAAAATGCCCAAAGTCTCTGCAGATACTCACACATATGCGTTCGACAAGTGCAATAGGTTTGAGCTTGTAACTCCTCCCAAATCTCTTCCACCTCTGCGTGGAGATTATATCCGCCAAAAAGCACGTTGTAGTGGTCATTTGAGCGTAAATGTAGTAGTGCTCGAGTACACATAGCTCACTATATATAGGTATTAATAATATGTGTGCCATAAAAGGTAGATATATGTATGAAACTATTGCTCGTAAAATAAAAGACGAACTGGTAGCGATTGAAGACTTGAAATAATGTAAGAGCTGCCCTTTTCCTTATTAGTAGAAAATATATTCACATATACATATATGTAGGTAGTTATAGCAGCTATTTCGCACCCCAGCATTCCTAGAGAGCGATAAAAAAAAAGCGGTGAAATTTTTACGATTTTTCGCGTCTCAGCACTGAATTTTCGCACTCTCAACAAAAGCTCCCTGCGGTTCTAGTAGAGTAAAAAAAAATTCCCATTGGATGAGCAAGAAACTTAATAAAGCACATGAAAGAAAATTGCTTGCATTTATTAGTATAGTTTTTTTTTTTTTTAATACGTTTTTTTCCGAGAAAGTAAAAATGGAGAAATTTTGAATTGTCTGCCTCATTTTTCGGCGACGGATTTGCCGAGTAGAATGTGTGAAATTATTGTCACTCGCGTCAGAATTTTTTTTAGCTACATCAATAAGATGTTTTTTTAAATTTCTATTTAGTTTGAGTTCTAAAAATGAGTTTTTCCTTTATGGTCGGAGTATGAAATTGAGCTTCTGGTACTTCGGAATGTCTGAAGAAGCAGAGAACTGGAGAATCAGTCATCGTTACGTTTCACCGGATGAAATTCGTAAGAGAATTGCGAAATATATGGTTATGTCAAAGTATGAAATTTGGCACAACATGGAGAAAATGAGATGAAGCAACTTTGTTCGACAAATAAGTAGTTTACCTTGTCTGCTTGTAGTATTTGCTAGGTTACAATTGGTGCATCACTTCGGCTAGGTCTGTAGAATGGTTTGAAACCGGGGTTGCTGATGTGTACCTATGAATAGTCTACATATACCCATGAAGCAATGCTTCACCTCGTATCCATAATGCGGCGAGCTTAGCACTGCTAGTGTTATAGTTGCAGGCGCGGAGTCCCTGTGGGTAACGTGTGCCTATCCCATATATACGCACACACATATATATATATGTATATATATATATGGATATAGAATATATACAGAGATAGTACAAGGGTGGAGGAGAGGAAGCGAGGCGGGCAGATTGAGGCTTAGGGCGACGGCAAACAGCATCAATTTGGCATAGCGCCACCACGCACGCTGATGGATACACGACTGATACGACGATGAGAGGCCACACACGTATAGATGAAGCTTGCAGAGAGTAAGTGAGATAGAAAGAGAAAGATAGAGGGAGAGAGAGAGAGAGAGAGAGAGAGAAAATGGAGTTGAAAGAAAGATAGAGAAACCAAGAGAGAGAGAGAGGGAGAGAATTGCCGATGTCCCTCGCGATATGTATACTCTTAATGCCCTCCGCGCCAACAGAGCGACCAGGCTGTTAGGTATATATATTGAAAGGACGATTTAATTAAGCCAATTTGGTGATGTCTCCATTGGTGTGTTTAGTGTATGTGATAGTTGTATCTATCTATGTAGATAACGTATAAACTTGATGATCTATAGGTTTATAGGATTGAGTTAACAAACCAAGAGCTTTTATTTTAAAACTTTCATTATAAATCTATGATGATGTGTAACATATAAACATTTATTGTCTTTTCTTAGTGCGAACGATCGAGATTCCACAATATCCGAAACAGTTTGGAGATTGCCAGATGGCATTATGGCTGGCGGAAATAAAACGGCCATTTATCGGCATGACAACAATAACGTACAAGTGGATATGTTGTTGGCTGTACACATGTTCTCGAGCCTCATGACAGAGATCTTAAATTATACGCAGGTACTTTAGCCGAGAGTGGTATATAGCCAGCCGTAAAGATATGTACTTCGTCGTTGCAACTCTACTCGATATGTATTGCCGATTTATAGAGATTCCGTAACTCACTGTGTACTATTTGGTAGAGATGTATACGACGATTCATGTGTGTACGTCTTTCGAATGATTCTAACATCTATACATCAACTTCCAAACAAAAGGGCATTATCCAAACGATTTGACACGTCATGGTATATTGGTGAGGCCCCTTTTCACCATAGTTCTCTCTCTCTCTCTCTTTCTCTCTCTCTCTTTCTCTCTCTCTTCCTCTGTCCGTAACTACATGTAGATATATATATATACGTGAAGCATAGATTTCTAGCAATGCGATATGGCGAGAATCCGCGATATAAACGCGAGCTCGTGCGACGATAAGGAAGATCGGATGGAACGGACAGGTGAACCAAGCGTCACTGTCCGCACTATCTCTTCTGGTTCCGAGATGATGACGCATGCATACTATTCCTGATTCTCTCTCTCTCTCTTTCTCTCTCATTTACTTACACACTATCTCTCTCGATGTATTCACGTTCATGTTGAGTTCTCTTGTATTTATACCCAGACCAGTGTTGGCATACGCGTACATACCTAATACTCAAACGGATGTACGCGGGGGTGGTAGCAGCATCGCATCAAGCAGCGATGCAGTGTTATAACGTACACAGTACCGGACGTTGAATATATATATTGAGAGTGTGTGTATGTGCGTGTGAGTGTTTGGAAGCCGAGAGAGCCTCGACCAATATGTCGGTCATCCTCTAAATCACAGCGATTTACGGCCGCGTGCAAGGCCACTATCGACGCCCGCCCTAAGTAGCATTTATATACGTATATATACATGTGGCTCAATATACATATATATATATATATACAACCGGTTCACAGAGAACGCTTCCCTGTCACCGCTCTCTCTACTCTCTTGACGCTGCAGCGTTCTATCTTCTCTCTTTCTTTCCCTCATTCTCTCTCTCTCTCTCTCTCTCTCTCTCTCTCTTTCTCTCACTCTCTCTTACTCTGACACTATAGACCAGCAAATCCGAAACAAAACCTTCAAATGGTTTCAACTCCAACAATACCCTGTGCCTACCAAACAACCAAAGATTTATACGTCACGAGACTTTTCGATAACGAGTTTTCGGATTACAAATTAATGATCATTTTCAATGAATCACCGATTAATCAAGATTTACATTAAGATTTTTTAAATACACAATATTCATACGAAATTACGTGAAATTACATTATTTTATATTTTGTAATTGAAATGCATTATTTATTATTGATTGGAAAATGAAATACGATGAAAATAACAAACGAGATAAAAGCACATGACAAAGGTGATGAAAATTTTCTTTTTCGACATCATTATAAATATAATGTACATATTTTTCTATGTGTGTGTGTGTGTGCTTTTCTGTGTGTATTTGACGATAAACGTGTGAACTCGATTTGAACGAGGAAATAATAATTGGTTCAAGTGGAGGATATGTATACACCCCTCACAGCACAACATCGTTGAATGAGCTGTACGAGGGTATGAGTAAAATAGAAATATATATATATATTATACGTTGGTAGAGGGGTTGGAAAAATAAATAGCGCTCAATTTCGACGTATGACAGCCTCGACGAACCGCGCCCCGTCGGCTTCTCCCACTCGACTCTCGCGTATCGGTTACCCGCGAAACAACCAATTTGTCGTCGAGTGTTTCCATTATGCGTTCGATAATACGACCACCTCTCCTCTCCACTCCCCCTGTTCTCCCTCGTTTCTCCCGATCACGGGAGTAAGGGTATTGTTACCAGAGGGACTAGTAGAGAGAGAGAGAGACAGAGAGAGAGAGGGAGGGAGGAGGGAGTGGAGGAATGATCAGGTTGGGACAGGTGGGATGGGGGATGAGGAGTGGGTGAGCAGAGCGGCATCACGACACCGGAACGCGCGAGGTTGGCTTGAGTTAATATACATATCTATATATATATATATAGATCCAGCTCTGGCGGAATAACTTTACAGGGAGGGGGCCATTATCGATGTTGGCTCTCGCGAGGGTGCCAATCTTTATATATATATATGTAAATATATGTATATATGTATATTAATACACGTGCTACGTCACAAGTGCACTGGCAAACTGCAACAAAGAAGATAATTAGCCACGACGGATTAATCATTCATCGATCCAGGGGTCGAAAGGATGGGGCCAAAAGGCCGTATGGATTACGGTTATAATGGCACATTCAAGTGTCATGTTACCCGATAAACGAACAACGTTACTCATCCTCTTTTTTATATAAAATATAAAAAAAACTAAAGAAAAAAACCACTACAAGATATCGATCGCGTATTGAATTAACTTTGCATGACAGCTGAGAGAGAAAAGAGATAAACGTTTCATCATCCCTTAATCGAATATGTTATCAATGCCCTCTCCTCATCATCCCTTATTCCCTTCTCAAAAGTACACACTAACTTTTGATGGCGGTTTCAAACCTGAAAACGAAATCGCTTGATTGCGGTTCACCGCGAAGCTATCACGCCCTCTCCAATGCGGCGAAAACTAGAGGAAAAGAGATGACCGCGTACGACGAGGGACGCCAACGATTGCAGAAATCAATCGAGTTAAAATCAAACCCTAGCTCTCCCACTGTCCAGTGACCGCTTGCCCATTCCGTGCATTCAACTATTGGAATTCTAGATGCATCCGCATATCGAAAATTTTGTGGGTGAAGGACGATTCACAGGGGAATGAAAAAAAAAAAAAAAAAAAAAAAAACTGTGGCAAAGAATATTGAAAGTGGAATCAATGAATTCAGACCTTTCACGTGTTAAAACTCCTGATCAATCGATTCGATCTTTAATTTCTATAAACTTCATTATGTTCAAGAAAAAATATGAAGGATTTTTTGTTTCGTCACAAAAAAGTGACAAAATCTGAAACAAATTTTTCTAACAGAACATCGGTTACAACAACAAAGAAATTAAAATGTGTTTCTTTTCTGTTGTTTTAATTGATTGAAGAGTCAAGGGGAAAGATGATTAAACTTCGAAAACGAGATATTCGGTAAAAATGAGCGACATGGAGGGAAATCCATCGTTCAAAAGCTTTGCTTTTCCTGCAGGGTTGACCCGAATCTCGCGTTAAACTACGAAGATCGTAACGGCCGCGGGGATTGGTGGAAAACCCATGAGAAGGCGCTAGGACTAAAGTGTACAACATCCAGAGCTATATATGTGTATGTGTGTTGACATGTATGTGTTTTAGTGTTAGGAAACAGACCGGTAGTATAGTAACAGCGGGAGTAACGTCGACGGCAAAAGCGCGACCGACCGAACCGAAATTCGATTGTGTTCGCGCCGCTAGACTTTCCCCGAAGGTTTGAACCACAGCGTGTGTGCCTCTGTGTGTGAACATATAAGTGTAAATGTGTGGGTATGCCTCGGTTACTCCCACAGCCGGAGAATTAATAGAGGTCTCGAATCCAGCACGAAAGAGAAAGAGAGAGAGAGAGAGAAAGAGGAAGAGGGTTTGGTACAGAACCTCGTAGGTACTTCGAAGGGGCTGCCCAGAACACTACCGTGGAAGAAGACGAAGAAGAAGAAGAAGAAGAAAGCTACTGAGAGAGAGAGAGAGAGAGAGAGAGAGAAAGAAAAGGGAAGAGTACGAGGAACAGCAGAGAGAACGCTAGAATTCCAGTAGCAAAGCGAAAGAGGAAAAAGGGAGAGAACAGTGAGAAAACAGAGCAGGAGAATTTCTTCAGCAGAGAGGAAGAGAAGAGAGATGGAAAATCTTGCTCAACTGTTCCTCCTGGTGACTTCTCTCACTTTCTTCTCCTCTCGTTCTAGTTATT
Organism: Campoletis raptor; assembly: GCA_948107755.1. Classification (NCBI taxonomy): domain Eukaryota; kingdom Metazoa; phylum Arthropoda; class Insecta; order Hymenoptera; family Ichneumonidae; genus Campoletis; species Campoletis raptor. Next base: position 21,048,159 of record OX403623.1, read on the forward strand.
CCTCTCTGTCGTACTGTGTACGAAAGAGCACACAGGAAGGAGCTTGTTTGCGGCTGTAAATCAACTTTCCGCCGATGTCCCGCGAAATTGAAGAAGTCCTTGATCTACGACACCCTCCCTTTCCTCCCTAACCTTCACCCTTCTCCATTTCTCTCTTTCTCTCTCTTTCTTGCTGACTTTGCCTCGTATATAGTGATGCCTACGTTAGGACCCGGAAGGCTCGATCCTCGGCACAACCGGTAGCGTACTCTTCGAATTCTACACTTTTTCTACTTCCTTCTTTCTTCCATTTTTCTTTCTCCTGTTTCCCTTTAATGTTCAAACCTTGTCGGCGACTAAAACGACCGCCTTTTTTTGCTATACTATTGTCAAAAATTCAATAGGTCTCTCTACAACGGACAGCACCAAGCCTCGTGCTCTTCTTTGTCGGTCTTACAAATCGTGACACTTTTTCATTTTCTATTTGACCACATTTATTAATACTTTTCTTTTTTTCTACCTTTTTTTTCTATTTTTTAAGCTACGATCTCACGATGAATCGTTACTCTTTCAATCAAAGACCATTTTCTCGTGATCTTTTCTACAGTCCCATTCTACAATTCTACGTTTCTACAGTCCCAATTTTTCGTCGATGTGACGTCACGTTTACTCAATAGTAAATCGTCGCTTCGCTCTATTCAAAACTATTACGATAGCGTGTGCAACGGCCACCGATCGGTTGCACTGTCGCTATCACAAACTCTATATTTTCCCGTGGTAAACTCTTTTTCTCGCGTGCGATATCTATCGCCGACGGTATGACCGCTTTTTCATATCGATCTACATATATTTTCCAGCTCCAGCTTGCAATAACTTTAATAAGAATAAAATATTCACGTATGAAGCACTCATATCAATGACCATTTTTTTTCCATGCCCAGCGAGTCACGTCGCTTTTATTTTACGCGGTATATCAAAGACCAAGTTATTTTACTTCGATTCTCGTTATAAAACGCTCAGCTTTGACAGAATTTAAGGGAATAAAAAATTGAAAAATTAAAAAATCGTCAAAAAATCAGTTTCGCGAAGATTAAAATTGCGTCAGGGTTTCCCTAGTCCCTAAAATATTTTTGGACTCGAAGTTTTAAACCGAACTAAATATTCCAGAAGTAAAACACTTCAAGAACCGAACGATATTTTCAAACATTATGTACCGTCTTTATTTATTCTACGAAAAATATCGATCCCCAAACCTTGAAAGAATGTCGAAGAAAGTTCTATCGAAAGTTCTGTCATTATGTATGTTGATATTAAAAGTTAAACGATTCTACTCGACTCGAGAAAGGACCAAAGAGTTTGAGAAAAAAAAAAAGCTCTTCGGGTGAGAGGATATTTCCGTTCGACCGGCGTCACTGATCGCGGAATAAATTCAAAAACGAGTACGAAAGTAAGCGAGACCGATGTATATGTTGGGATCGGGTTATACCTCACGCTATTTTCTCGTTGGGAAAATTCACCAGAAAAATCTCGTTTCTGTGATCTATATATATATATGTATATATATGTATGATCGGGTCTACTCAATCCACTAGTGGTGCCAGAGTGTGCTTCTTCATCCCTTATGCTTCGACCCTTTCACCCGACTGACGTTTAAATCTTCACATGCACGCACACATCACGTTCCAAGAATCACAGATGATTTGGTGCGACAGCCGGGCCAAATTCGGCAGAAATTTCTTCAGTAGGTACAGATTTCCACCGCCATTCAACCTTTTACGTTCGAGAGAACTTCAACATTTCTAATCCGTTATTCCGAGAAAAATAAACCTCTCAGCAAATGACTACTCTATCTGTATAAAGTGAGATTAATAAAAAAAAGTAAAAAAGTAAATTAAAAAAATCGAGCGTATATGTGAAGCAATAGAGAGAAGGAATGGAATACAATAAGTAAAAGAGAAGCGGGGGGGAGAGAGAGAGAGAGAGAGAGAGAGAGAGCGAAAGACGAATGGAGAATAGAATAGCGCATGGGGTGCTTCCGTGATTTTATTTTCCCGAAGTGAGCAAAATGTCTTTTTTTTTTCGTGGCCTCACGAGAGCAGGATAAATCGTAAAATCGAATTTCAAATAAAAACGCTTTCAATTAAATATTTATCTCTTTCATCCGCCCGATAACGTCTGTGGCCCGAAAAAGAAAAAAAAAATTTCTCCTGGAAAACATTTTCCACGACCACGAGGGAGAAAGATTGCTAAAAATTTCCATATATTTGGTGAATTCGTGGAGGCAAAAAAAAATGTCTGCTTTAAATATCAGCTCCAAAGTAGTGTGTGGAAAAATTATTTCTCCTCCCGAAGCTTCCTCGCGTGTTAGCTCACGAAGATTACAAAAAAGTAAATATATATATATATATGGAGGAAAATTACGAGAATTGTCTAATGGGAATTCACGGTTGCAAGGAAAAAGGAGAAATAGAGTCAATCGTTTCGACAGAAGTCTGCGCCACGTATATATACGAAAACGAAGAGCACACTAGCCAAGAAACGATGGGTAATGGTATTCCAGGTGGTAGAGAGAGGAAGTACGAGGCTCGAACTAATTCGCGGGAATGGGCGACCATGTGTTCAGAGTGCGGAACCTCCGACCGCCGTGGATAGACCATCAAACCGATTGTAATCAGACCACCCTCGACCGCGAGTTCCGGGCGCGGCGCAGAGAATTCTCCACCCGTTCTATCTCTCTTTCTCCCTCTCTCTCATTCTCTCGTTCTCTTACTATCTCTCGTTCTCTTTCTCGATCTCCAAGGGGGTTTTCCCATTCCACGTTTACTCCTTTTGCCACGCTGCCTCGAGGCATATTCCGTTTGGACTAACTGGCGATGAGTGGAAGCGAAATGCTGGTGTGGCACTGGGCTTGTCTGAGATTCAAAGAGGGGTGAATTACAGTGGATAGCGTACTAGTGGGAGCAGACACTTCCCAGAGACTAAAGGCAACAGTGAAGCGAAAGAGTGAGTAAGTGAACTGAATATAGGAAGAGAGAGAGAGAGAGAAAGAGAGAAAGAGAAAGAGAGATAGAGAAGGGAGAGCTGCTGGAAAGCCTAACTCGATTTTCATCTGTCTGTCCATCTGATCCAGATTCCCTTCATCCCTTTCTCTTTCCATTTATGTTCATCTCCTTTCGATCTCTTGTCATCGTCACGTGAATAGTGTATAGCGATTGAAAGAGTGAGCGGAAGGGATATAAAGACGAAAAGTAAGTGAATCGTTGAACAAAGTGAAATAAAATGGTGTTTCAGTAAGTATAGGAAAAGAAAAAGGACGAAAAGATGAGAAGAATGAGAGATAGAGAGCGAGGGAAAGAAAGACGAAGCGTGTGATGAAAGTTGAATGAGCGTCGAGGAATTGAAGAGAAATGAAGGAGAGAAATCGTGAGAATAGATGAAAAATACAGACTGTGACGGGGGATTAATAATTAAGGAAGTCCACCGGAAGGAATAAAGAGAAACGAGCCTCGATGCTCGTTCGATTGCGTTCTCTCGTTTTATATATATATTTTTTTTTTTTCATTTTTCTATTCGCCCGCGAATAGGACGAATTGCAAGGCGAATCGGAACGTGGCACGAGGTATTCTTATGAAAATCGCAACGGAAGAGGATCTTCCAGAAAGCATTGAGTTTGAGCGAAACAGAGTTCGAAATAGGAAATGCAGGATGGGAAAGAGGAAGAGAGAAAGGGATGGGAAGAAAGGAGAGGAAAGGGGGATACAAAATTATACGTTCCGGATAAATCATTGAACGAGTGCGGACATAGAAGTGATAGAGTATATAGTGTGGTATAGATACATATACACACGTATATAACGATCTCTCGTTGGTGCAAGGCGTCGAGAACAAACGCGCTACCGCGTGGTATTGTGATGCAAATCGTCGATGTGCAGAGCTCGTTGTCCGGTTTTCACATGGAATGAGAATCGAGAGAGGTCCTAGTAGCAGGCGACACAGTAACATTGAAGTATAGAAACAGGGAGAGAGAAAGAGAGAGAGAGAGAGAGAGAGAGAGAGTAGCGTTCCGTGAGCGTCGAGTATTCGAGCAGGAAGTGTCTGAGTGCAGTCAGAGAAGATTTACGGGGAATAGGTGGCGCGCGCCCGCGCGAAGGAATTCGCTAAAGCGAGCCGGGGTTTAGTCGGTGAACGCGCGTCCCTCTCGCGACCCATCCAGAGAGAAGACCCCGAATTGCTATAAAGCCAGAGGGGATATAGAATGGAAGGGAGTTACAGTAGTTCACCATAGAAAGAAAGAAAGAAAGAAAGAGAGAAAGAGAGAATAAGAGAAAGACAAATACTCGAGGGGCCAAAAAGAGTCCAAAGACAGAAGAACAGAAAGAGAGAGAGAGACGAACTATGCACTATAGTTATTCTTACTGAATATTAATCTTCTTTCGCGTGTTATATATCGTGGTCGAGAGACATCGCTCATTGTGGCTGCTTCAGGCACCGGAAATTTTCTATCGAATCTCTCCTTAAATTCGTGCTGTTTAAAAAAGTGTCTAGTAGAGGCCATTAAAGTGCATATATTCTCATACATAATCGTTCATTTCTTTTTTCTCATTCTAATTTTTATTTTCTTCTATTATTATTATTTTTTTTTCGCAAGCCAAGATGATTTGCTTCTTTACCCCCCAATCCTTGAGAAAATAGATACTCCCGAAGCTTCAGGGTTCTTTGGGAAGTTCTTTGCTCACTATTTCTTAAGGCCTGCATACCAATATATCTCACATTTATACATATATATATATATATATCTATATATATATGTATTCCTAAGAATCTTGGTATGTCTTTCTTCTCTTCCTCATTTTGGCCTGCCCTTTTATGCTTTTACCAGAGAAGAGAGGCTGTAAGGATGTGAGTAGTCATCCGGTATTGTGTGGTTTATATATATGTACCGAATACACCACAACTCTCGCAGTAACAACTTCGTAGATGTCTCAATTGCTTACAAATGAAAGGGCACAACTTACAACACTTTTGGCAACGACCCTTACTCCCTATATGACCTTTTGTTTGCCAGCTTTTTACCTACGTACTCACATACTTAATATATACATACACGTACATTATATGCGACAGTTATATTGCTTTTCATATCTGCATCACACACTTGTATCTAGGTCGCGAGAAACGATCGAGGTTTCTTTTATATCATTCGTTGTATCCGGCGTTTTACTGTACACTGTACAGGCCCTATCTCTCTCTCTCTCTATATATATATATATTTTTTTATATATATGTATCTCTCTTGATGCTTCTTTTCGCGAGTACTTCGCGGCGAACCAGTTGCAGCAGCCGCATCCACATGCCGGAATTTACGAGCAATTCGGCAATGTCCGGGTTTCAAACATGGTTTCTCTTTCTCTTTCGTTCTCTCTCGTGGTTTTGCAGTAAATTCGTTCAATTTCGAAGGCCCTTTTACTCGTCTGTACATATGTATCCATAATACATGCATCAGCAATTCCAATCACATTAATAACTATTCGAAAAACAATTGTAGCCTAAATCTCGAAAAACCTAAATGTGTTTGAAAATTTTTGAAGAAAACACTTGAGATTATCAAATTTGCGGATATTTTCGAACACATTCTTTGATGATGTTTCGCGATGCATAAATATCGCTTCCTCGTACTAATTTACCCAATTTTTTCGTTACGCAACTAACGAGAATCGATCGTTACCCAAATCAACACTTTATTAAAATATTTACTTTCGAACATGATGCTTTTTTTTTTGAGCTTCATGAAATCTCTTCTACTCTCGATATTCATAAATCGATAAGCAAAAAAAAAGTTTATCCTTCAGTACGATTTACCACTTAGGACTGAAGAGACTCTAAACAGATTTTTTTCAATCTCTCGCAGAAAAAAAAGCTTATGATCGACAATTTTCAACTTCAAATTTGCACCATAACTAAAAAATGAAAATAAATAAACTAAATGAGGTACTTTTCGGAAGATCGTGTCAAAATAAAGAGAATAACCAGTCGCTGAGGTTCAAAATTTCAACAGAAAAAAGATCACACAATTATTATAATGAATTGACAAAAAAAAATTGATAATTTCCTAGTAATTAGTTACTAAATTTTGGTAAATTTGTTCATAATTGTTAGTTATATCGTACAGTTGCATTAACAACTAATATTTAACAAGACGAGAAAAACTGTGAGAACAGTGAATTGATGCATATATTTATATATATGAATAGTTTTGACTACATGGTAAAGAGCAAGAGATCGGTTGCCTTTATGCCAAAGCGAAGACAAACAAAGCCTCGTCCAAGGGAATAAATATAGGGTGCGTGGAGAGTTACGTAAGGCATATCATCGTACGATCCTGCCACTACAATGTAACGGAGAAGCCAAAGTACTGCTGGTGTAATAGTATCAAACGCCATTTACACGTATTTTCGTGTGTATATGTGGATAGTGCATGCACATATGTATATATATATAGTGTTGGTATGTGGGGGAGTATGGATGTGTCTGTCTATATTTAAATTTCCATGTAGTACATTGTATATATGTGTATATACATATATAAATTTCCATATTAACCCTCGACGCGCGGCAGTGAAAGCACTCGCGGCTCACTAAAGTCCGGCGATGATGGTAAATTAAGGGTTGCAATTTTAATGGGGCTGCTGAAAGCGAGGGTTGTCCTAGCCTCTGATTTTACACCCCTTGGCCATCAGTAACCGTCAGGGTGACGATAGCCAGCAACGGGAAAAGCACGGCCAGCTTCAGCAGGCAGTAAAACCCCCGGCATAGCCAAACCATTCAACCCTCTCTTCTAACCCTCATGACTAAACCTCAACCCCGAGCTCACCAAAAACCATTTCATCAGTCTTTTTTTTTCTTTTTCTTTTTTTTTTTATCCTCTTTGACTTTTTGTACTACGATCAAATTCCTTCGACGTTTGAACCCGCACAAATACATACTGACCTCATTATTTATTTTTCGTAAACGTTCGCTCTCTTTCGATCGGTTGACTCGTAACGAAAATTTGTATTTTTAATTTTTTTCAATTGTTTTAAGCAGTTTTTTCGAACTTGATATAATGATAAGAATCAGCAGAAATTTTAAGTTACGCGTTATTTATTCATCGTTGCTCAAATCTCAACGAATCGATTTAGAATTCAAAAAATACTATAACGACGAAGAATCTTGGACAAGTGAAAAAAAAAACGAGCTGTAAATTCACGGTTGAATGGAATTTGTTACTTTTTTTTTTTGGTACTTACAGGACTAAATGTATGACGAAAAAAAAAAAAAAAAAAAAAAATTGCAGAATTAATCCCTTAGACAAAGCCTTTTTTACGTAACGCTTTTCTTAATCTAATATTATGTATCTTCTTATTCTGTCTGTTACAGAGCACTATCACATATTCGTGGGAGACCTGAGCCCGGAGATCGAGACGCAGACTCTGAGGGACGCTTTTGCTCCGTACGGCGAGATCTCGTAAGTCCTTTCTAAGCTACCTCATTAAAGCCGACTTACCGCTGGCACGCGAATGATATAAATGACGCTGGAGCAATGTGGACTTACTTATACTTCGACTATATATATAAATATATATATAAGTGAATACATATATAGGCACGTGTACGATATAGCGTTGCATTATATAGTAACGAGCCCTTCAATGCCATACACCAACGTTACGAAGTAACGAGGCAGATGCGCCGGAATGAGTAACGTGTTTCTGTCTCGGTGGCCAGATAACGACGAAGATTCATACATTGCCTCTCGGAGACTCGAAATCAGACATAGCATAGAAAAAAATAAACTTTAAAATAAATTCTTCAATAAAATTTTAATTGGCAGAAATTAGACAAGAAATTAAAAAAAAAAAAAACAAAACTTTGAAACTTTAAATATTTCCTCAAAGTATAAAGAACAATTCGAACGAAATCGAATACTTTACGAAAAATTTTTATTGTTTTTTATCCAAGGTGATAAAAAAGTTTGAGAATTTTTTGTTGTTTTATTGTATTCGAAGTTTTTGTTGAAAGAAAAATCTATAAACTCGCGGCAGGATTTCGTAACGAATTTTTTTTTTTTACATCAAGCAACAATGCGAAAGAAGTTTTATTTCATATTTTTTTTATTTTTGTTGTTTATTTTCGTGTTTTTATAGCGAACAACGCACTCGATACGTACCCGTCAATTATGTATACCATTCACGGTCGAATAGGATAGAAAAAAAAATAGCGGACATATAAATATGTGTGTATACGTAAAAGCGAAAAGCAAGGGAAACTATGAACGAGCCACGGTTTGTGAGCTGTCTGTTCACCGTGAGAGAGCATCACTAGCAGGAAACACAAGCAGTAGGAAATACCGCAACGATGTGGTGTGCTGGTGTGAGAGCCAGCCTCGCGATTATCCCTGAGACTGAGGCGAAAAAGGAAAGAGAATAACCGGTGGATAAAAATAGTGAAAAAGAAACAAAGAGGTGAAAAAAGATAGAAAAAGTACAGAGCTAGTGTTCGGGATGGTGAGAGTTCCAACGAGGAAAAAAAACCCCGTAGGAAAATCGATCCAAACTCGCGCAAATGCCGCGACGAGAGTTACCTCACAGCCTCCGAAATGGGAGAGCGAGAAAAAGAGAAAGAGCCAAGATCCCCTCCTTCTTTCATTTTTGTTTGTTTTTTTTTTTCTTTTTTTTTAGTTCTCCAGTTCTCTTCTAGTTTTAAAAACCTCGTGAAAAATCGCCAGTGGTTTTCTCTATTTTGTTTTCTCCGTCCACCCCAAACCCTCTTTCTCTCTTTCGTGTCTTTCCTTCGCGTTCGTCTATATATATTCGCGCGAGCTCCTCGGCCACCCCTTTTTCCTTAGCATCACATTCTACCGTTCTCTCCTTCAGAACGAAACTTACTCTTCCAAGGCTCTTAGTCCTCGGCCTTCTAGCTGAAAATACACCATCCTCCATTTGCGTTCTCAATCTTCAAAGCGACCACTTCAAGCCTCTCTTTTCCTCAATAAAAAGAGAGAATTATGTACGATAGAAAAAGAGAAGGAAACAGAGACGGAGGGAAAGAGAGAGAGAGAGAGAGAGAGAAAACGAGAGTTAACTTCGCGATCGTTCCACCGGAAACGTCCCTCTATATAGTTACCCTTCTTTACTTACATACGCAAGCTTTTTTTCTCTCAGGCTCCTGAGAACATGGAGCAAACACACCAGATTAATTACGTGTGTGTAGAATCCCAACAAGACCCGTAGAAAGCCGAAAACCTCGATCTCCTCAATCAACACTCTCTTTTTCCTTACACACTCTCTCTCTCTCTCTCTCTCTCTCTCTTGCTTTCGAATAACCGTTGGGTCGTTACTCAATCGAGAAGAATTGAGGGAACTGAGGAAATTATCGGGGTCTAAGATAACTGAGAGTGATTATTTTTCCTTCACCACTATTTCAATACAATCACATCATTTTTTATGGGAACTCACGTTCCTATAGATCTCATTGACGAGATTTATTGGTTATCAAGTTGACGTATGATCGGGGCAAAATTTATGGATCCTTATACTGGTTAATTTAGTAGAGACAGTTTTTCAAACAGTTTCCGAATGAATAGAACTGTTTTTTTCGTAATCAATTTTTTTTGTTGTTTCTCATTAGTTCGAGTGAGAAATGTAATAATTTCAGGAAATTCGTCAATTGAGGAAATTGAAAAATAATACGATTTTCATTCCGTGACGACATTTTCTTTTTTTGTTCTCATTATCAATGCAGTATTTTTTCAGGTCAGAATACATTTAAAAACTCGCTGCTTATTCGTCTTTGAAGTCGACTAGTAAAAAAAAAAAGAGCTGATACACTCCGGAGAAGTCTCCGAAGTAGGTGAAGTGACGATTTTTAAAAAGCCAATTTAAAAAAAACTTCTTTCTTCCTCGCTCAGTCTTTTTCTTTCACCTCTTTTACGAAACCTTTCGACTTTTGGCACGCTGTGCAAAAGCGACGTAAGACGCTTCTGTCGTTTATCTCAAAACGGTATCGCATCACGATCTCGTTCGCTTCAACGAAACTCAGCCTTTCTTTTTACATGCACGTTACGTCGTTGGCTAAGCAGAAGACTTTTTTCTTACTCTTTTCCACATGGTTTATATACCGAAAGGTAAAACAACGCATGTGTCAAAATCTGAATAATCTCTGAACGATCTACTCTCCAAAGAATTAAAAAAAAAAATCGAAAAAAAATCAAAAACGTTCGAAATTCGGACAGCAGAGAAAATTAAATTCTGCATTTAAGCAAAAAGTTACTGAACTATTTTTCTGTTCCGTTCTTTATTCCATTGCTGTCTATTTTTTTGATCGATATCGAATTTAATTAAAAACGTACGACAATCATCGTTATTTGTGATAAAGGTTTGAAATATTAATATTTCTCTCTCATTCCATGTAAAGTTGAAAATTTTTTGTTCGCCAGAATGCTGGTCATTCTTGATTCCGAACAAGGTTCTCACGAGTCGGAGCAAAACCTCTGACTTATGACACACCGAGGCGTCGTTATAACGTGAGAAGCTCCAACTGTGCTATAACGAAAGCCCATTTAACATTCTCCCTCTCCCGAGTGAAATAAGGCTATATGAGAGTTGAACACACCATCAAGCAGCACTCTTGTTCGGCGACTGGTCAGTTTCGAGGGAGAATTGCTGCCCCTTGAAGAACGAGGGATGAGGTAAAAAGGGAGATAGCGATCAGTCGCTATCGTGCTATGTATGTTCACGTGTCCTTTCCCACGTAGAGAGAGGGTCGAAGAGTCGAGGGATGTGCTTTCCGAAGAATATATTCGTTATTAATATTTAACAACGGTGAAAAGATTAAAAAGTTTGCGCAATTTTAATATACTCGGTGGCTAGCCTTTTAATTTAGGGTCAGAGGGAAAAGGGAGGTTTTATAGAAAAGAGGTGAATGTTGGAGGCTATGGAAGAAGGGATAGGACTCTCTCGTCTCCACAGCCTGAAACGTTGCCAGACGCGAATTAAAATTCGGTAGGAGCGCGCGGTCACGAGAATCTTAATGCTTGCCACCCCCTCGTTCTATCTATAAAACTACAGGCTTCTACGATTATATATCCTTCGGTACTTTCCTTCCGTATTCTAGAAACTTCACACCCCACCGATTTACACGTATATACGTTATAGTAGATAACGCGACACAATGTACTCGGCCCTCATCTCGTCCGACTTCTCAGTACAATTTCCCCTTTCGTCTATATAATAAGATCGAGGTACTCTGCCAAATTTTCAAGTCTTTTGTCATTATCCTTGAAAGCCTGGCACCTTAACATTCTACATTTTATAGTTCATATAAACACACACACACACACACACCGCCATAATCATTGGTATTTATGAGAATAATAAATATAAAAAAATATAAAAATTCATTCACTTCCCTTAAGGATTTATAGCAGTGAATACCCTACTCTGACCTGTGTAAAATTTTAAAAAGAGTCGCATGCAACGTTCAACACATAAATTAATTAATCGACGTTGAATTCGTCTTGCAAGATGTCTCGTTAACTTAGAAAAATGTTGATAACTATAGATATGTTTAATCATTAACTGATAAATGCAAAATTCTACAAAGTCATATTTTTATCGATATTTTTGGAAGCAGAATCCATATTTTTTAAACAATTATAACGCACGAACGCTTATTCTGTTCCTCAAAAAATTCTCTACGAATTCACTGTGTCGATTTTTTTTTAAACTTGTCAATTTTTTAGTAAAAACTATTTGGTTACTGAAACGGTGAAGTTAAAAAAAAGTTGACGTCCCGTACCAATTGGTAGTTTTATTCAGCAGAGACGAATAAACGATTGAATTATTTTATAAAATGAAACTTTAAGGAAAGCTCTTAAGTGTTTAGGAGTATGAAAAAAGTTGTATCATTAAAAATTATTGTACAATTAAGATTGGAGTGTTGTAGAGAAGTTGGTTATTATTGTTATTAGAGTTACTTTACAATAGCAACGTGTTGGGAATTCTATTGTAATTGGAGTAAAATTATGTCAACATTAAAATTCGAGCGGGATTGTTGAAGAAAGGCGGTTCGAGAGTAGGCAAATGCGTAAAAGAGGAACGGGAAGATAAGAGGCGAGAATCTCGGAAATCGTCGCTGTGGGAGAGAAAAGCGCGCGGAACATCGAAATAAGAAGAGGGTCCTCGCGGGGTGAATATAAGGACCGCGGTGAGTGGAAACAAGAGGTTGCCATAGCGAACAGAGTCATTGAAACAACGAAGGCCGAAAGGGAAGCCAGGAATGGAGAAAGGAACGAAGAGAGGAAAGGGAGAGCAGGATTCACGAAGAAAAGTTGACAGGCACCGAAAGTTTCGACACCCCGTAGAAAAGCGACGGCTCGATTAGTTTGCAAACGACCGTAACTTTTCCCTCCCCCGAGAGATCTTTATCCGTATAAAAGTACGGGCAACTTTTACCCCGTGCACATCGAGATGTGCTACCGGCTAAAGTAGAACGAGACAGAATACACGAGAGCAAAGTAGTGGGAGTCGCGGAGCGATGGAAGAGAGGGAAAGTACCGCTCGTCCGATTGTAATGTCCGGACATAATAATTTAGTTCTGTCTCTCTTTTTCTCTCTCTTTCTTTGTCTCACTTACACCCTTTATCTCTGTCTCTCACTTTTCTGCAGGGCTTTTATGGATAGTTTCTTTCTCTTTTTATCTCCCTCTCTCCTTCTCTCTATCTTTGTTCATCTTCTTTTTCCATTGTACCACTTTCTTTCTACTCTCTTCGCTACTGCCACTAGACTCTTATCCTTTACTCTTTACAGTCGTTTACCGGCAAGACTACGCAAGAACTTGCCCAGAGAACCTCATTTTGTCCTCTTCGTAGTAACTACTTGCAATCTTCAACGTCTCTTCTCTGTTTCCAATATATACATTATATTTCGATCGTTCCATCATCCAACGCCAAACCCATGTAGAAAATAAATCGTCTACTTTGTAGAACACACATATCCCAACTTCTCAATATATTTCTTTCGCTTTACTCTACAGGAGAAAGATTTAAACTGAAAAATATTACTGTTAAAAAATTGAATCTGAAAGCAAACTTAGAATTTTGGGACGTTTTACTGTACAACATAATAATTTCCATGGAAAGAAAATTATTATTTGTAAGTATTCAAGAAATTTGATTTTCATGATAATTCACAGTGGCGTAGAAAAAATTTCCCCAAAATTCAAGATTATTCCCTCGTTTCTATTCTGTATCGAAAATTTTTCAGTTAAAATTCTCTGCAAGTAGATATCAATAAATCTGTAAACAAAAAACATGCGTCCAACTGCAGGTTCAACAGTTCATGACCCAAGAATGAGCTTGCGATCTAATTTTGAAAGAGGAAGAAAAAAACAGTGTGTTTTTTTTTTCAAATTCAACCAAAAGGTTGATAGCAATGTTAAAAGTGTAACGTCAAACGGGTGGTAAACTAATTTATTGAAATAAATTTACGTATAAAACGCAAAGACAATTGTTAAAATAATTAACGCGATTGAAGAAGCGAAAAGAAAAAAAAACGTGAGAAAAGTAAAATTGAGGCAGCGTCTGGAGCTGGGAAGAACAGTTTCCTGGGCTCAGATAATTATTCCCTATTCGCGTAAAGTGGGCGAGAGATGCAAAATGAATAAGAGAGAAAGAGAGTGAGAGAGAGAAAGAGAGAGAAAGGTAGTGAAAAAGAGACGAAGCAATAGATTTAGAGCGAAAGAGGAAGTGAGAGAAATTCTTGGAGAAAGGAAACTGCGATGAGGAGACCGGATCTGGAATGAGCGACACGTTAACCAGCCTCCGGCGATGAGAGCTCGTCAGTGCAGTAGACCTTACTCATAGCAGTGCAACTGAGAGTTCTAAAGCCAAGAGTTAGAGAGATGGAATGAGAGAAGGGAGAAGCGTAAGAGAAGGGTTGCCCGAAACATAGTATCCGCACACATCCCTTTCTCTGACAACGACCATTCCTACTTACTCACTCACGTACCCCCATGGTAACCGTATTTCACTTGGTACTGCACTCATTCATCCTGAACGTAGCTACGTGTATTATACACTGCACGTACACATATATTTCTGACTTTAGGGATAACCGTTACTCGCCAGAGCTTTCCACCTCTATATATATCTCTATACAGAGCAGGCACAAGGAATATCGAGAAGATTCCGATGTATGGTCACCTAATTTATGACCCCTTGAGATATCGCTCTCGCTACCAGTTCCTTCCAAATGGCCTATAACTACAACTGACCGATGGAACATTAACCAGCATAGTTTCGCTTGATAGTCATTGACTATTACTTGAATGTTTCAATGCTGACAATGATAGGCCTTCCCTCTTATAAAGTTTCGTGTATGTTTGTTCATCATTATTTTCTGCAACAGCCAGAAGGGCTGTTAAAATTTTATATCCTGATAACGTATCAGGAAAAATTCTGTTTGTAATTATTCGGTGAATTTGATAAAACGGTTTCTACCCTTTTGAGCAGACGTTTTCATGATGGCAGAAATCCTGGCTTATTTGAATTGCATTAAGTAGTCAGTGGAGTTAGCTAGTCAGGGATTTGTAATTTGCACAAAAGGATCCGAACCAACGACGTGGGATCAAGGAAACTATTTGGGTTTTGTTTTTTTTTTTCTTAATTTTTTTCCACTGGACCACAGATCTCCGCAAAAAGGAATGTTAATTTTGAATCAGAAATAATTCACTTAGGAATTGAAATATAAAATAGAAAATTTGGAACAGATAATTCATAATTATTGATAAAATGAAGAAAAACCAAAGTTTGTTTTGCGATGGAGCTGAAAAACGAACAAACGGATCATACAAATCATAGCTCCATGAAACAAATCTTGTGGCTTTGCATCTTTTGTTTCACCGTGCGAGAAAGTATCGTTCCGTGAAAGAACTTGATCGATAGTATCGATACACGTAGGTTATGGCGTGGTTTACAATCCAACAAACAGGAGAGGGTGAGAGAGAGAGAGCGAGAGAAAGAGAGAGATTACTTTCCTTTTCCGTTATCCGGCTGTTCAGATAGCGTTCCGATCTCTTCTCTCTCTCTCTCTGGGGTTGTTCGGTGCAGTAAACCACTCGGGGTGAATTCAGAATCAAGCCGTAAGGAGAAGCCCAAGCAAGTAGAAGAGGCACCGAGAGTAATGTACATAGAGAGCTTGGAGCGGACTAGGATTCTAGTTTCCCTCTCCTCCCGTATGTTAGCACGAGAGAAGGAGAGAGAGAGAGAGAGAGGAGAGGAAACGGTCGTAGCGGAAGTGAGGGCGGAAAGCAAGAGGGAATCTAGATCGTGGACGGGGGGGGAGGGAGTGAGGCTCGAGGCGAGGAGCCTGAAGTTCTCTCATAGCTCGAATGTTCTCTCTTTCTCTCTACACGAAAACCTTAACCCTTCGAGGTTGGGAAAACCTTGTGAGAATGAGAAAGAGAAAGAGAGAGGGCAATAAGGGACGTGTATATATAAAGTTCTCTAAACGCGTCCGTCCACAGAACGAGGCCCGTGCGAGTGCTCGTTCTACTCGGACTTGAGACGTTGTCAGGGCTTTAAATCTTATCCTCCCACTAGTATCATCGCCCCCTTCTCTCCCATACCAACTATCTCAGTCGGTATATTTACCGACGGAGTCAGGCCGAAGCGTTTACGCGAAACGATCTTCTCTCTCTCTCTTGCTCTCTCCTCAACGAAAATTCTATTCAATCACTCCCTCATTTTCTCTCTCTCTCTGTTTCGCATCCTCTACCACGCACATTTACCGAATCCTTAGCCACTCGCTTCGCGTTCACTCTCGGAAACCCTTCTCTGGCTCTATATCTCTCCATACGCTCTTCTACGAGCCAAACACCGCCTCTCGACAAACTGACCCCGTAAACTTACATCACCCATCCTTAACAAGTCTAGCCTCACTCGCCTTCGCTTCCTTTCTATCTCCTTCTTCCTCTCTTCTAGTTTACTCACTTCGTCGTTACTATCTATTTCTCTCTCTCTTCCTCTTTCTCTATCTTTCCTTCTCTTGGTATATATAGATATAGACATAACCTTTCTCCCTTTCGCCTGTGTAGCAAATAGCCCAAGAGAATTCGGTCCAACAGAGCTGTGACATAGTTATGACCGCTTTAAACGTATACTGTACGTGGCAGTACATCGTGTATACAGTGTACTATATCACAGTACATATCCTCTTGCAAATACATATGTAATATGTGTACGCGTCTGTGCCCGAGTATATACAAAGAGTAATGCACATATTACAATTCCCATGTGTATACAGCAACGTATCCCATAGCCACTGCTATCCCTTCGCGTTTATCACTGTATCGAAATTGTGTTCCTATATCAAATATATACCGAGAGAGCTTTGCCGCTGATCTCCGATCCCTTAGCATCCTCGTGGAGCTCTGAGATGGGATTCATTCCTATTTTCACTACTTTTCCCTTTCGTCACCTCATTTTGACTCTCTAGATCTCGGTTATGGTGGAACCATGGATTATAATGATATCCAATGAATTTAGTTGGATAAAAATAGTGACAGGGTATCGGAGGACTCGAAAAACCTGTTTTTTAATCGTTAATTTTTAATTTTTTTAGTTCATTCGTAATTCGTGTTTGTTTTTTTGCTTTTTCTACTAAGTTTCAAACAGTTTTTGATGGAGCTTCTTACTGTAATATCCGTATTGGGAATGCCCCAAGTTTTTTAAGAAAGCGTTGATAACCGGGGAAGTATGTATTTAAGTTTTCTTCTTTCTCTTCTTTTCTTCGTCACCACCATCGTTGTCGTCGTCGTCGTCGTACTCGGCCCAGGTAGCTAGGTCAACGGGTATGAAATTTCAATGAGGCTGAGCTTCTCTGGCCTCTGCTTCTCTAACCCCGTTGCCCACCACCCACGTCTCGTGACTCTTTCTCTATATATCTTCGTGTGCATTCCCCTATGACCGTCGTCCCGGTTCACCGGAAACCGAAAAAGGGGAGTGAGAATAAAGTTTCAACGTTCCGCGCGCAAGAGACGAGGCCAAAGTGGAGGAAAACCCAGAGAGAGAAAGAGAGAAAGAGAGAGAAAGGTAAGAGAAGCAGTAGTTGAGTGGCCCACCAGTAGAATTATGCCTTACAGCTTGAAATATCGAGCTGCAAAAGCAAGAGAGATCTGTGGAGATGAGAGAAGAGGGCGCACATCGGGCATTCCCTTTGTAACGGGGCCAACGGATCGTTCTATCCAGCGAGAGCTTGAAAGAGAGAGAGAGAGAGAGAGAGAGAGAGGAGGAAAGGAAACGCAGGGAAAAACGTTCAGTAGTGCCAGTAAGTAAACTCGACCCTCGTTTTCTCTCGCTCGGAGATCTATACATACTTTCACATGTACGAGCTTCGGAAGTGCAGAATAAAAGAGGGGATGAAAGAGGAGGAGAAATAGGTATGGGGACAAACTTAGATAGATATAACGATGGATAAAGTCGAGAAGCCGCGGTAGCGACACGTCCAAAGTTTGAGAAAAGTCTTCTCTCTACCACGTGCGAAGTCCGGAATAGAAAAGTACCGATCTCTCCTCTCTATATATGTATAAACGCGTGTATATATAAGTACATAGACGACGACTCTTTGAGACGAACGATATCTCTCGACGTCCTGCCAGAAATCAAACATCGAGAAATCAGCGTCACCCTGACAACGACGAGTTAGCCCTCCCTCCCTCCCTCCGTTTAAACCGAACTCTTCTTCTTCACTCTTATCTTTCCGCGTCTTCTACAAATTCTTACTTCCCCTGCACTTTTATTTCCTTTTATCTCACACTTCACAAGCTCAAATTTGTTCGAGAAAAATGTTGGCTCACGTGTCAAGGAATGTATGAACGAACATTTACGTGTTTTATGAGAACTAAACGTACGAAATAATTTGTCTATTTATTCTGACATTGATAACATCATCAAATGATATAATCCTTTTGAAAAAATGATCATCGTGGAAGTAGAGCTCAAGAGACAGTGACTTCAGACTCTATGCATTACAAGCTTAAAATATAACTCCATATCCTTCACTCGAATCTTGTTGTCAAAAAATGTAAAATGCATGAATAAGCCTCGCGTACAGTATTTTGCTCATTAGGCAATAAGAGGAAGAACGCGAGAAGTACTCGTGCAACCGGAGACCTCATCATAAAATATTCTCTCTCTCTCCCTTCCCTCTGTCTCTTCATGCTGCAAATAAAGCATCAACTTCCTTCAGTATTTTTATTTTTATTTTTTATTTTTTTTTAAGTTTTTTATAGCGAAAGACGAAAAGACGTCTTCGAGCTCACAGTCCATAGACTTCTACCAAAATGATGTGTTGCTTCGTGTAACGCAGCAGCTACTATAATATGTTCTTGGTGAACCAGGTTAAAACTCCGAGAGGAAGGAACCTGATGAGCACCATGTCTGAAACGAGTATAGGCAACTCGGGAGTTAAGACCCTACTGTGTACTGTACGACTCGAGAGGACCAAAGACTCTTTCTCTCCCGCTATGTTTCCACACCAAAGAAGAGGACATCTTGGCGAGAATAGAAGCCAAGAAGATAAGAAGAGAAAGCGAGAGAGAATGGAGCCAGCGTAGCAACTCTGGGCCCCGTTACCTCTTGTTTTCCGACTGAAATATTCAAGCCACTCGACGGCACAATGATATGTGCCTTCCTTCTACCTTCCGGTCTTCAGTTTCCTCTGTTTTGCTACTAGCTCTTTCTTCATTCTATTCTCCCTCTAAACTCCTCTTGCCTCCCTGTACTTTCCGCACTTCAGCTTTTCGAAGGCCCGACCTTCCTGTTACATCATCTCGCGACAAGATACACTACTCTCTCTAACGTACCGGAGAAAAGGAACGAAAAAAAAAAAATTATGCTTCTAAAGAAAAAATAAAAGAACTCTGCATTAAAATGCAGAAAGAAATCGAATTTATTCGTGAAAAAAAAAAAAAAACATATTCCCAATAATCACGTAATCCCATACAGCAGGAAGAAAAATAAATTTCCAATGAAAATGGCGGTAACTCTGTACAGAGACTACAATTTTTTCAGTTTTCGTTTCATTTGTTTTTCTGCATTCTCTCGTTCGCTATTCCGAAGTCGAAAACCATTTTTAATGAATGAAAAGCCGAGCGAAATAAAAATAGAATAAAAAAAAGCAGCTTGTGGACATGGAATCTCGAAAAGGTGATGAGGAGCGAAGCAAAAGAGAACTGTAAAATACCGATACTTAGGAAAACGGGGCTTGAAAAAGCCTCGGGGAGAAAGCATCTGAATGCGAACGCGCGTCGATGCGGTATTCACGAAACTACGAGGAGAGGCGACTGGTCGCATAACCATGCCTCGGTGCAACACGTAAAACGATGGAGGGTTGAACTCACGTAGAAACGAGTGAGCCAGGCCTTTTCTACTGCGGACTGTACGAAACCATATACACAACGTGTACATGTGATTATATATATAAATATAAATGTGTATGGATATTCGTATCTATACGCACATATACAGACATGTAAACCCGGACTAAAGCAAGCAGTAAAACGAGAGAGTGCCTTTTCACTTTCGTCTATACATACAATGTGGCCAACACCCATACATATACATAAAGCTTGCAACGTACACGTACTTCCGGTCGAGAAAAGTACCACCGTTCAATATATACGCTATTTATATACATATATACATAAATATACAATAGAAAAAATATCTGAAAGTCATAAAGGCGTAAAAAACGTCATTTAACTTTTCAACAGTTGTCACATTCATGCCCTTTTCATTAAAAGCCACTGTTTTATGTCTCTCGAGCATTCCGTTACGATATTCTGCTTCTATTGGTGTCGGTACTCGGCGACCGGTGAAATAAAATGGTCGGAGAAGTGGATGTACGGTAGATCGAGCGTTCCTCACACAGAGATGCTGAAAAGAGAGGAAGGCAAGATTTTGCTCTGTGTAGTGAGAGCAATTCTACTCGTTCACGTAGCATAAGAGATGTATGAGAGGAAGCAACGTGAGAAGGAGACAGAAATAGAGGGAGAAAGAGAGAATGAAAAAGGTGAAAGAAGAACACAGTAAGGATCCTTTTGAATTCAACCACCATTCGAGTCTGTTCATTGCTCTGGCCAGCAAGCAACTCTATCGCACTCTATGCTACTGTGTGTCTTCCCATCTGCAGATTTGTACGAATATCTAAAAGCCGAGATATTTCAATAGGCTCCACTGACTTTTGCCCTGGTCTTGGAGCGAGGTTTCAGCATTAAATATATGGACCATTTTGCCTTGAATTGATCTCACTCTCATCCACTACTTTTTTTTTTATTCGTACTTGTTGTTGCTCCTTTATTTTTTCACTATTTTATGCATTATAAGAATCCACGAAATACTTTTAATCCAGAAACTGATTCAAATGAAATACCGAAAATTCACATTGGGTTCGAAAAGTTCGTGCCACGGTCACTCACCAGTTCTTTGCCTTTTTCACTCTTTCTTTTTACTACCCTTTAGCATCAAAGTCCTTTCTCGTGTTTTTTTTTCTCTTTTCGTTGCATTGGTGTAAATACTGACGAAAGAGAGAAAAGGCAAAAAAGAAGGAACTTGTCTGTTCGGCATCGTCGAGGGAACGAGAGGATAAAAAGATTTGCGGACGAGAGAATGCGAGTGAACTGTGAGATTCAGAAGAAAAAGAGGGTTCGGGGGGGCAATCGTGAAACTGAGAAAAGGTATGAAAAAAAAAAAAAGGAAAGAAGAAAAGAAAAGCAGAATGATATACTGTAGACGAGGAGTAGTCAAAGTCCCGGAAGTCGAAACGAAGTATCACAGGATATTAAGCGACTTGGCGTTTCGTTTATTACATTTCTATATACTTGTATTTTTTTTTTTTTTATATATATATATTTGACACGTCGAGTAATGCGATGGTTTTCTCTTTCTTTCTTCTTTCATGTAACCAACCCTCTTTTTTGAATCCCAAAACGACTTGTATTTTCTCCCCTACCAAATCGTGTATAGTATCAAAGGGGCATTTTTACCTTTTTTTTTCTCGGTATATGTACATATATCTATCGGTAGTATTAACCTTTCGTTGCTGCTTACTTCTATCCTCAAAAATGACACGAAACTTGGGCTCTGAGATCGCAAAAGAAAAGTTAGGAATTTTCTTTTTCTTTTTTTTTCCTTCACGATTCTCAATCTCACTAGAACGATTTTTTCATGCTAAATTTATATCACTGAATTGGCCCGGAGGGTTGATCTCGCAACCTTTTACATATTTTTTAGCAAAAAATTCCACTTTTTCTTCGCCATTTGTATGAAAATTTTTTTTTCTTCCTCACCAGACGTTGCTCACCGCGGAAAATATTGCATATCAGAGAAATAACTACACATCAGACCTACCAAATGATATCAAACCAAATGAACCGACATGATAGCATGTTTTAGGGAAACAAAAAAAATAGCAAAGCTCATGAGAACGAGAGAGAAAGAAAAATTTACTTACGAACCATTCGAAGAAGGCTTCTGCTTGCTCCAGAGTGAAAAAGCATTTTCTCGATGGTGGATGGTGTTTTTACGCTCGACTTCGAGTGTGAAGTTTTGAGCTTTCGAGCGAGGCGACCGTAGCCTTCTCACATTGTTATTTTAATTCCCTATTGTTCTTCCTGGAATACCCAGCTATTCGAAATACGGTAAACGTGGGCCGAGCTCAATGCTCGAGCTTTCTCTTTCACTGCATGCGAAACACCAGTTTTCACTTCTGTTCAGACTGCTCCAGCATTCAAGTGAATGGAGCACGATCTAGAATGGAACACATTGGCGAAAATGATACTCGTTCTTTCAAAGCACTTTTCTTTTGCATTTTCCTATTTTTTCAACACTTTTATCCAAACCTGATAAATTTTAATAAAAAAAACTAACGACTGAATTTTCAGTCAGTACAGAAGAATTTCAATAATCGATAGATATTTACGAATTATGTTTCTAATAAAACTAAAAAATCGTCATTAATTGAAATAACAATTCGTACATCCATTAATTCAACAGGAAAATATTATTGAAATGTCGTATTTAATGTTCGTCGAATTAATTACCAATTTCAAATATTCCATCGATCATTAATATTAATAATAACAATATTTAAATTCGTAAACTTTCGAAATAAACAAAAAATCAGCATTCTTATTAGAACAAATGTAAACAGATGCTTCGAGAAATAATTTGTTGACGACGTCAGGAAAAAAAATGTACACCCCGAAAGCAGTTGCTTCGTAAAAGTGCCAGCTGTAAATGGTTCCATAGGAGCAAGGTTGCTAACTTTTGTCATAAAAAATTCGTTATCCAGCCTCTTTCTTTATATATGAAACGTTCTCAACGTCGTTTACCTCTATGCTCGCCTACGACGACGATGTCAACGAGGCCATATCCTTATTTGCATAACCCAGCTTGGGTGCAGTCTGATGGCACCGTTGCTTCTCGCATCACAACCCTTGTTGCAGGCCTTTCTCTATTCGTCTCTCTCTCTCTCTCTCTCTCTCTCTCTCTCTCTCTCTCTTTCTCTCTCTCGCTCTCTATATGTATGAATATCTATATATAATGTACACCTCCCAAACCACATGCATATGGATGTCCGAATGCTCGGGTTCGCGTCATACTTCCGTTTTAGAACGAACCTAGAATTTCGGCTAAGTCTCTTCGCGTCTAACCGCTAAACTACAGGGTACATGACTAAGTTATATATATATATATGCTTCGCACACTCTCCTTAATATACGTTTACTTCACCGACTCTATACGATTTGTGAAATATATATTGTTTAGAAGATTCGTAACCTCTGCGATTTATAAATGAATTTATTTGAATTTGCACTCGATAAAGTATTCGTCAAAGACTAAAAGTTTCATCAAATCCTTAAAATCTGTGTCGTTTTTTCACCGTTTCTATTTATTTGTTTATTTTGAACTTTTGAAGAAAACTTTTGAAAAATATGAAGAGATGTACGAGGACTTGGTGTAATTTTTTGATAAAATGCGATTTCTAAACGATTAGAAACTTTTTAATGAAAATATAGTTTTTCATTTGATTGTGTAATCAATTGAAATGTTTTTATTTCTTGGTCTGATTGTTCTTGGTGGATGGTTTAAAAAAGTATCTCGACAACGGTCTCAAGTATAAATAACATGAACGAGGTCATTTTACCACAAACTCGCATCTTCGTTACCTCATTAATTCATACGATTGCAATTTGTGTACAAACGTATATGCCGAGGTTGCATTTGGTAAAAATGTGAAAAGGCAAAACACAGGTAAGGGGATGCGTGAAAACGTATGACAGAATTTAATCCAATGAAAGTAATTACGAGAGTAGCGTGTACGAGACTCGGCCTCTTCATGATTGGCAAAAAAGAGTGTGAGAATATATATATATCTATATACATATATTTTTCAAAAAAGGAGAGGACATGAACGAAAATTAAAAGAAAGAACATAAATTAGCGAAATTGGTAGGGACGACGGAGAAATTGTTACTAAATGGAAAGTGAATGTTGCAACCACGCACTATACTGTAAAGAGTGTGAAAATGGCCAAACTGAATTCACGGACCCTCATTAAAAATAATTTCCCCAGAAAGTAAAGCGGTCTTGTGAGATGGCAAGCAAGCAGTAGGTAAAAAACGAAAAAAATAAATACAAAATCAGCTAAAACGAATCTTAAAAAAAGTTCATTTTAATGTGCAATTATAATGTGTGCTTATTTAACTAATATGAGGAGGCGAGATAAAAAAAAACTATTTCAAAAGCTCATTTTTTTTTTTTTTTTTTTTTTTTTTTTTTTTTTTTTTTTTTTTTTTTTTAAGTTTCGTTCTATTTTTATTTTATAGACTCTTTAACTCAGAAGCTTATATTTTAAAGCCCCAGTTGGAAAAAAGGGTCTTGACGTTGTACCCGGATGTGAAATAATCGTTTAGCCGTTATAGTACCTCCATAACTTGCGAATCGTTACCCAGATCATAATTCGAGCTGGGCGAATGGTGCGTACAATTTTACACGGAGTAACTTTAGTAGGAAGGCTTTGGAGTTGCTACTTTGAATTTTTATCCATACTTTGAATGATTCATACGAGTTTTACGCATAAACTGGACTCTTGGGATGAAACAAAAACAGAGATTAAGTGATCGAATGACTTTAGATATATTTTCATATCATTGAAATGACTCCATAAGTCGATATTTCATAAATTCTTTATAACACGATGATGGGATTCTTGGAGATGAATTTTATATTTTTTAACAACGATACCAACATCGCCATAGGCAAAAAATATAAATTTAACCAGCACACACGTTTTTTGCCACATTATTTCTGATGTTATTACTTTTTTTCTCATTCTCCAAAAAGTAAATATCTTTCGGACACGTATTTCTTTGCGAAAAGATGTTGGAGGTCAATATTACGAGCTGTAGGGCTACCGAAAGGCATAGCTATAAAAATGGAGCCATTATTTGGCTTCATTAACGCTTTATTGGGCGTAGGACAGTATTGAACGATGAACGATACGATATATAGTTAACGAGAGGACGAAAAAGAAAGAAAGAAAGAAAGAAGGAAAAGCGTGAGAGTAAAGGTGACGAGGACCGGTAACAGCCCTCGTCCCCTTTTTCCCTTGCTATCCAAGCGTTCTTCCATGTTCCCTTTTTAACCAACGGTTCGGGAAGGGTAGCCGATATTTCACGCGAATTATTGGCTTTCGAAAGCGCTGACTTTCCGATCTAATCTTCTTAATATTTATGACTAGGCATATCATCCTCCTCTCTTCTTGCTATGTTTCCAAAACTGTGTCCCTTTTATTTCTCATCTCACATCAGTTTGACATTTTTTCTATATGTTCAATGTTTTTTTTTTTTTATCTTTTTTTGACTGTATTCTAAATATGAACAATGTAGAATTGTAAACATCCAACAAATAACGAAACGACTGTCAAGAGAATATATTTCTGGGTGGATCTGATTTTTGTTATCAAATAATTACACGCGTACCAAGAGAATTACAACAAACAGTGGTGGGCTGATAAAAAAAAAAGCAAATATCCGTTTTGCATCTTTCGTTATCATTCGACACAACGAAGCAGAACGCAGTATATGTGAAGAATTCCCATGACGAAGTGAGCAGTGGTTGTGTATAGTAACTCTCGTTTTTATTGTTGTATTTTGTTTTCGTGTACTTTTTTTTTCATTGTTTTTTGATTTTTTTTTTTTTTTTTTTATTTGCCGATGAGATATCGACATGGATTCGCGGCGTTGGAGGCCTCGTGTAACAATTAGAGTCGCGGGTGAGTTTGGGGTTGACCGCGACAAAGCGTGCTGCTGTGGTGTTCCAGAGGCAAAGTATCGAGCCGTGTATTTCACGGTAGTCCGATCCTCCCTGGTTCTATCTCGTTTTCTCGTTGCCTCGTTCCTCTCGCAAGTTCTCTCGCTCGATGCCTCATCTCTCGCTCTATATCACTCCCGTTCCAATCCTTTCTCTCCCCTCCTCCCTTCCACCCTCGCACTTTCCCTCTGGACATCGTTCGTTCTCGCCAAGCTATTCCAGTACGTTCGTCGAGGCTGCATCGAGTGCTGTGTAGCCGATACGTGGTCAGAGAGAAAGATAGACAGAGAGAGAGAGAGAGAGAGAGATGGAAAGACAGAAACCGAGGGTACCAACGAGAAAGAGAAAGAGAAAGAGAGACACGTACCGATAGGCGTACATCGTCGATTTCCCCTTCGGCTCATCCTCGTCGCGTTGTATATATACCTACGGTATTACCTGGAGGTGGAACCAATACCGACGAGTCACGGATGGAACCAGGCGAGAACACATTTGCGGATTTCACTAGTATATACCTTTGTTTATCTATATCTGTATAGCGCGAGTAAAGGTACACGCCTGGACGCGCGAGAGCATAGAACACACGAAAACACTCGAACACTCCGGGAGCAGAAACGGTTTGTGGTTCAGGCAGCGGTGCTCAACAAACCGATAGCCTTCTAGACCGTACAGAGCGAACTATATACGTATCATTCCTATATAAACATACATTTTCAAAGCTGCATAGGGATGGACGAACCCCCTGCTGTCATTGTCCCAGTCGTTGTCGCCGTAGTCGTCATCTAGAGCGAGCTTTCCAAACCACAACGCGTTTTCTCGTTCGATCTAAAATCGAGTCGTTCCCCTTGCAAACCTTCGTACTTTTCTGCCTATATCCTAACATCAAGCTATTCTCGATGAACTATGAGTAAAACGTCGGTATACGTTCGTACGTATGTATTTAAGTACTCGGGGCTGGACGCGGATGAAACATAACCAACGATACTGCGCTGTTATCCGAGCTGCGTCTTTTAGATTTTTTGTCGTACTTTCTCCCTTTTGCTATACGTTATCTTACAAGCTCGTAAGTCTGCTTGAATCGCCTCTCTTAGTTCACTTGGGTTCGGTGGTTGTGCGGTGCCACAGTCTTCGTAAAATTTCTTGGCGAACGACCTACCGTACGTCACTCTCCTTCGAGAAGTAGAAGAAAACGGTATGAGGGAGAAAACGCTTGAGGAAAAAGATAAAAACGCGGGTTCGAGATGTTGCAAAAGTGAGACAGAGAGAGAGAGAGAGAGAGAGAGAGGAGAGAGAAAAGAGAGGGAGTCGCACTTTTGGCAATGGTCGAAAAAGTTAAAGCCGAGTTAAAGTTACAACTCGAACATCGCCATCTCTTCACTCTCGCATCTCTCAGCACTTCCCATTCTCAATATATATATATATATATATATGACTTTTTTTCTTTGCTTTCTTCGTGTAACGTGACGTGGAGTTACATACACGTGTCCATTTACAAACCATCTCTGTTCTACACTCGCATACACTTACACACATTACATATCCACTGCTGCATGTGTATCTGTATTCACATAGTGCTCTCATAACGATTTCTTTCCGGAGGCTGATGTAATTTTTTGGAGAACCGCACGTTTGAGTCCCCGTGGAGTATGCGGACTTCCGGTGTTTTAGACACTAGTCTCGTTGCTTTTCAGTATCAACTAAAATACTTTCGCTACCAGAATAAGCAACAACGATACCAAGTACAAAGGATTTTTATAGACTCAGAGAGAGAGAGAAAGAGAGGTAAAGAGAGGGTGGATCTACAATATTCTCTCGTGCTAGATGGATGGTCCAGGAGGGTTAAGCCTAGAGCAGTCATTTTTCCTCGTAGGCCCGGATTAAAAATCTATTATTTAAGGCTAGGGTCGTCACGAAGGGATGAAGCCTGTAAATTGTCTGCCTTTGGTAGTTCCTTTGTTCCTTCTACCTACCAGCACATTTCCCACCTTCTTCTTTCCTTCGTTTTCTTGTCTTTGTGCTTCTTTAGCTATCCCGGAGAATGAACGAAAGAGAATAACTCGTGTCTTCTCTCTATCGTTTCTCGTCCTACTTCACGAAAACTTCTCCCTCACTCTCTCTCTCTCTCTTTACTTTAGCACAAAAGTTTCCACCGTGTTGGTTTCACCAGAAAATGTACACCTCGCTACTCGTGCGACTCAAACGTATATCGTGGATATTCCATGTTTATATGAAGAGTGTAGACACACCGGACTAAGCTAAATTGAGTCTATACACGTACTACTTTAACAAGTTATTGCAAGAACATATTATCGTGGATCTACGACGTGGAGCTTTGAAACCAAAGCTCACTATTTCTTCGACCGGAAGTTCGTACTAAACTGTCACATTCATATATTCCACGACCGGACAAGGTCGATGCCACGTGCTGTCTGTTAAATTCGCTCAAAACCATGACGAAGGATTGTTCTACATCTTGAACTTATCAATTTTGATGACAATGTCATTTTCATGACAATTTTAACGTCACTTTGACGTCTTAAATACCTTCTTCAACAATTAAATCGATGCTCCATATGTTCTTGAGTGTTTATTTATTCATTCACATTCTAAATAACATCCAATGACATGGTCCAACAGCCAGGAAGAAAAAAATGAAAAAGGACAGTTATTGCTTCCTTAAAATGATCCAGTGTGCGACAAAATCCTATACACAGATATACCCACCCCTCGTGAAAACTCTGGGGCAACAGAGTCCATCGTTGTTTCCTATCCTCGAGTTATCGACTGCTCGTGAATCGAGAGCTTCGCTACGACGGCGAGACAGAAACTTGACGATGTAGACATACCAACCACCAACAATAACCCCTCGTATACCCCTCCAAGCCTCGCAGCTTTACTCCGTGTTACGTATAACAATCCATGTAGTATATTATGTACTCTTCCTTTCTCACTCTATAATCATCCCTTGCAGCACGTGTATACGTCCACGTATGTCTACTAGAAACGTCTACTACAACCACACACACTCACTACATACTTCTACTCCCTGAACCACGATACAACCTATACCACCACCAGGATCAATTTTCTGTAGTATAATTCTCTCCGTTAAGTATAACTACGACCAAAGTTTGCTTGTCGCGACGCGAAAGTGCGGTCACCTCCATTCCTCCCCTCTCTCACACTATTTTCGAAGTATTAAATTGACCTACAGTCACGTACCACGCAGCAATGGAGGGCATGGTCCAAAATGATCGAGTGTTTTCTTTTTTTCTTTTTTTTTCATTCATTCGGTTCAATTTTTAATCGGCACTGATCGAATATATTTTTATTTTTGTTTATATTAATTTTAAAACAACTTGGATAACTCGGTATTTGGACTTGAAAAAACCATGTTTTTGTTATCATTTTTGTAAATTTTTTACGATAAGTGGAATTTTATACTCAAGGAATCTCATGTCGTACGAAATATTGTTGATGTTGAGTAAGTTTTTTTTTTTTTTTTTTTTACGTACACTTTTAATGCTTCATCTCAATGCGAGTAATTTGAAGGAATTAATATTGAAAAAAGAAAAAGGTTTTATGTAGTAACTGATAAGAAAGTAGCTGCTTTGTGAAAAGATAGCTCTGTGAATTAACAATTACCCTATAACGTTTAATAAGTAACTCTTCCACATATTAACTGTTGCCCTTTAATTAAGAACTCGGCTGCTTCCATTGTATTAAAATTTTCACCTCACGGCTTTTTCCAATAATCGAGAAAATGGCGTACGCGCTGAGCATCACTTTACTCAAACAAAGCGGTGACCGGAAAACTGCGGGCAGAAGGGAAATTTAGATTATCATCACCTCGAACTTTCAACTTCTTTCAACTCTGCAAGTATTTTAAATCGTTTTTAAAGCTTCTACTAAATGTAGCTTTCAACGACGTTTTATTGGAACAGCCAAAAATTACTTTGAAATCTTGAACGTGATAAAGTACTCGAAGTTACTCAAAAAAACACACGTCTGGTATTTTCCTTATTCGAAATTTCTGCCAGATGTTTCAATGAAGAATTATAGAAAAAATAATAATAGAAAAAAAAAATTTTCATTTACGACACAATTTTGATGCTGGACATAGTCTCAGGCAACCAATCATCTTTACGGTATGACGCTTGGTCAGTAAACTATAGTAGACGCGCAATGAAGCGCAGGAAGCCACTATATGGTAGCATGTAAATCAACCCTCGGCAGCCACCAAGCGATGGGTTCTCTGCTCCAGGAGCATTCTCCATCTTCCTCGTCCTGCATCCTATCCTGCTCCACCTTTCTCCAGGTTGCTGCTCTTCAACTTACTCGTATACTCTCTTGAGCCATCCTCTTGCGATTTTCTCTTTACGTTCGCCACTTTCGTCCTGCTCTCAACTCTTCTCTGTCCTTCCTCTTTAACCCCTTTTCCTCTTACGAACGTGTAGTTCCTCTCGTTCGTCTATCAGCTTTAGCATCTTGTGCTTCTCCAACTATTTCAACGATGTCGAAACAACCTGACGAAATTCTCTTCCCAAAACACCTACGTTGATCTGTTCATACTTCGTGTTCACGTCAGCGTGTTCTTCCCCTTCTGTCCCAAAAGCTTTACTTGTATCTATAACTGCTTTATACGATATATATATATGTATATAGACTTTGCCACGAGCCTACAACACTATTCTTCAGGATTATCCACTTTGAAAGCTATAGATATACATGAATGAGAATATAGCGAGCGCTTACATCCCCATTCACCGCAGCACCCTCCAGAATGTTAGTTCGATGATGGGAGAGAAATACCTTCGCATCTTCTCTCCCTCTGTTCCTTCTCATGATAGTCACCACTTAACGAAACTTTTTTTCCCTGTACTCTCTATCGTTAGCCTCTTTCCCATCATTTTATTCATTGACAAGAAGGTCTTTTGAGTCGTGTTTCAAAAATGAATCCCTCTTCGATCTACTACTCGTCAAATTTCCGTTTCCCGTTTCTTCGTCGAAGTCCAGTTTGAATATTACCACAAAAATAGATTTTTACAAGACTGGAAACTTGGAGAACTTGGTTGTGTTACGACTAAAGAAAAAATGAAGAAAACACAGGAAGAGGGAACGAGAGAGAAAGAGTTAGCGATCGTGCTGGAGCAGGGAATAGAAGGAACGGTCGAGTGAGTTAGGATCGACGAACAAAGAAGGATAAATGCCTGAATGTGAGATAAAGATAGAGAGGTAGAGCAAGAGATAAAACGCGAGAACGTGCGAGCGCACAGGGACTGTAGGGAGATACGGAGGGAGGGTGTTTTCAAGTGTATACGAAGGGTTGCTTGTGAAGCTAAGAGAGAGAGAGAGAGAGAGAAAGAGAGAGAATCGGAGGCAACGTTCCTAGTCTAGCCGTAACCAGCGGTGTTGCCTTACCGGACGATATTTCACGCCGTAATTATCTTAGCGTGCAACGCGATAGGGTGTGTCACACAGGGAGAGCTACGATGCTGTACCAGGTATACAAGGAAAAGAGAAGAGGAGACGGTGCATCGGTATTAATGCCTGCTGCGATAATGTACCAATAGTTCCCTAATGTCAACCGAATGGACTCCGCAGAGGTCCATTCACGATTCTAGGAGGCAACAACCCCGTGTATCCGAAATGCCCCAAAGATATGGAAGCCCTGAGAAAATGTAGTTCTCACACTACGGATCAAAAGGATTAACGTCCGAATTCTAGGCATTCCTGATCTCCGAATAGACGTCCTTAACGCTGCAGGATATATCGTCGTCGAGAAAAAAAGTCAGTAAACATCCCTCCGAAAAATGTTCACACGTGAAACACATGAAAAATATGTTAAAGGAATAAAAAATAATAATAATAAAGAATTCGGAAAATTGCAAATCGGAGATTTTGAAAATATTTAATATAAAAATCATATAATCAGGCTGCCCTTTGGAGAGATCCGAAAACGTTAATCACGAAAAGCATTATCGCATCGCGGTCCGTAGCATATTTTACGATGAAAGGACAGCTTACGGTCGATAATTAGATCGGTAACGTTAAGGACTTGGAGATTTGGTCAAAATGATAAATGCATATGAAATGTCTACCGATCTAATTATGCACGAATCGGTAGCAAAGTACATACGAATTGTTTACCGCATTTTATTGGCACACCGGGGACCCCTAGCACGCCCGATAAAACCTCCAAAAACATAGATATATATATGTATGATTTTCGGACGAATTCACACAGTTCGTTGTACATATCCTCGGTGGTAAATTCGTTGGAATCATTGTAATGAGCAGCGAGCGGCATTGGCATCGAGTTTATTGAAATCGGGCGTAAATACGGATATATATATAAACACAAAAGTGTGTTTATATAGACATTGGATACAAGCGCGAGCGGAGAAAGGGCGAAAGGGAAGAAGGGGAAGAAGGGGAAGAGGCTTGATGCGCATACTGATGGAGTGTAGATATTGATGATTATCCTCCATTCTGGCGTAACTCATTTCGATGTGGTAATTTCGTCGGTATAATCATCGATACTATAACCACTCTGCTAGACCGAGGAATATTCGGAACATAAAGGTGTGCGTAGTACATGCTCGTCGACGTTTCAAAGTTGACCAAATAATAATGGCTACAAACGCTCTCTTCTCCAATTTTCCATAGTTTGCATCCGTAAACACAGACGACACGATAACCCGATTTATTTCGGTCGCATGTAAACCCCGGAGGGTTCGAGATAATAATGTCGGAAGAATTGTGCGCGATTTAATTAAAAATTGTACCGACCATAACGCATGCATTTTTTTCAATTCAATTGTCCACAAAAAAATACCGAAAAAAAAGAGAGAAAAAAAAAAAGAAACATCGGGTCACGTAACTAAATCCACGAGCCAAACTCTCCATCCTTTTTACTCGAATTTCTCGTTTATTTATACATATGTACACACATCCGAAATTAATTTGGTGCAAACGACCGTGCGTAACGCGTCTGCGTATGCACCACTCGGGCATGTATGAACGGTAAAAATTCTCGATTTCGGAATGCATGGAGGGTTGCCAGTGGAAAAGGACGAAAGTTGTTGAAACATCAGGCAAAATAGAGAGAAAGAGTTGAGGTATAAATAAAAGAGCGACAG
The DNA here is from genome assembly GCA_948107755.1 of Campoletis raptor. Classification (NCBI taxonomy): domain Eukaryota; kingdom Metazoa; phylum Arthropoda; class Insecta; order Hymenoptera; family Ichneumonidae; genus Campoletis; species Campoletis raptor. The sequence continues at coordinate 21,080,691 of OX403623.1, forward strand.
TAGCGAGAAAGGGGATGGTTAAATAGTGGAGCGCACGATATAAATATATATATATGTCTGTATATATAAAATGCGTGAATGTATGTGTATATATAGAAAAGAAACGGAACCGTGAAAGCACGGGAAAACGAAAACGAACGAGCGCAAGTGAGAGAAAGATGGAGAATTAGTGCCGAAAAGCGAATGGTCGAGGGAAATTCGGCGAGGATCCAGTAATCGGGTGGTCGAGCGCGTTTGGAACAGCAGCAGTGGCAACCGAGCTCATGCCAACGGTGATGAAGTTTTAAACTATAATATATCGTTGGTCAAGCTGCACGTTTCGCGTTCCTGTCGAGAGTTCTCTCCGCTGAGTGTTACGGGGGTATATTTCGTTCAGGGGTTTGCCAATGGGTACGTCACCAACTCCCAAACATACATATTCGCGAACACATGTCTATATATCTATATAAATATATTTGAAGCCCGTTCATGTATAGATATATTTCAAACTATTCACCAAAACGCAGACTCAATTCTTTCAACGTCCATATTTCTCACTCTGTCTCTTTTCGGATGGGTGAATTTGCTGTCTGTAACTTGTTCACAGAGATCCAGGAAGTATCGCAACAGCCAGAAGGCGTGAGCGTTGACTCATTCCCGTTGCGTACCTGCCAGAAGTTTGTGTTCGCACAAATTTTGCCGAAAAAAAATTATTCGGATGCAGTTTTTCTCCATCTCAATTCTTTTAGAGATTAACTGACTTTCCATCCCGAATTATAAGCCAAATATGTTACGATATAAGTTACATATCGTTGCGTCCGAATAACTCTCATCATTTTGTGTATTTCTGCGTCTGTGTGTGTGTGTGTGTGTGTGTGTGTGTACGTTTATGTAAATGAAGCGTGGGCTACGGTTAAAGGAACAATGTCTGTCCGAAACAGCAGCGATTTCTCTTATCGGGAATTCAAACGCTAAATAATGGCATAACTTCTACTCGGCCGTCCTTGCTCTCGCTTATACTACACGCCTGTACGTCGACGCCGGATCTCACCCTAACGGACATGAGATGAGAGCAAACGTTGGCAGAACTCGGACGAGGAAGAGTGAGAGATTGGCGCGAGCTGCACCTTCTCCCTACCACCACCACCACCAACCACTACTACCCTTTCTTCCCATTATTCCCTCTTCCTCTTTCTCATTTAAAACCCTCCTTTCGTACACATATATTTGCCACACTCTTTACTCGTGGTGAACATAATTTTGCCAAGTGTGCACCGGCCACTCTTGCCATCATTCACGTCCAACATCAGCTGCTGTACGAACTGCGCTATTCTCGTACGCTTTTCTCCACTACAACCATCAAAACCATTTCCTCACGTACCTCCCTAAACCCAACTCTCTAACACACCAAACCTCTGCCTCTCTCGTGTCCGGTTCTCATGAAACTGAACGATGAAACGCGAAAGTCCTCTCGTTAGAATTCACCCGTTACTACCGTCACACTCAACAAAAGAACTTGTACTTACATCCAACTATGAGACAAAAAATGCTACACTTTTCAAAGAAAAAGTGATTTCTTCCTACAAATCCTAATGTTAGCATTACAGGAGGGAAAATTCGTTGCGGTCTCTCGTGTTAACATAATAACCAGGTCCCAAATTGTCATTCAAAAAGTTTTTTTATCATTTATAATTCTCGATTAAAAATCCTGCACAAATTTCTGACTTTTTATGTTAAGATGATTCTTCATATAAATGTGATGTAAGAATTCTTCGATGTCCGATCACCTGTCGAAAAAAAACTCGGCTAAAGACTCATAAAATATCGTATAAAACTTTCGTGTGAGATTCTTCAGAAAATTATGATGAAGAGTAAAAGTGATAAAAATATTTATAGATGGTGAAGAGATATGGAATTCAATGTATTGATTGAAAATTCAACGGATAATAAATATTACATTAAGATTTGGAGTTGGTAAAGAAAATTTGAAATATTACGAATTACATAATATTGCGTCGATGGTGCAAATTCGATTGGAATGTAAAGCTTGTTTCCTATGTACGAGAAAACGTAAGATTTATCAAATGAATTGTAATGTTGTAATTTGTAATAATTGGCATTACAAGTGAAACGGTGTTAACCGTCCTGGAGAATTTATATTAAATAAACAGCTGGGAGGATAAATGGAAGAAAGTATCGTTCAATTAATCGTATCGTTTATCTTTCGTAAAAGTTGGTGGTTCATTTTTTGTATCTCGTTTAACAGAGGGTGTTTGTTCGAAAGTATCGAATTCTTAGAGCACGAGGTTGGTTTATCAGAGGGAATTAAAAGCACAAGTGAAGTAGAAGTAAGTAGAGAACGTAGTGAAAAGTCAGACAAGAGTGTGAACAAATAGAGGGAGAAAGAGATCGAGAGGAGGAAGGAGAGGAAAGAGAGTAAGAAAGATAAAAAGCGGGTTAAGGGAGAAAAGGATACATGGGGTTTGTATCGAGATGTAAGGATACATCGGAAATATAAAATGTATCGGAGAAGAGTGTTTTTGAGTGTGTGTGCAGGCAGAAGGCCACGAAGGCATGGGGCTGAGGATACAAGCGAGAACAGTGAGACGAAGAATGCGAGACACAGCAGATCCTTTAGAAAGGAAATACCGCAGATGGATGGATGCATTATTATAACGAGCCTCTGGCTTCGCGGACATGATGGAAGACTCTGGATAAAGAATGTTCCGGGGCTCCGACGGTGCGGCAAGGCGTCAGCTAGCCGAGAGTAAAAGAGAGAGAGAGAGAGAGAGAGAGAAAGAAAAAGAGAAGCAGATAGGAAACAGTGAGAGGAGGATATAAGAGAGAGAGAAACGTGAAAGGTACAGGGTGGTATCGATCCCTGCCACTCGTTTCTCTCTCGCGCGAGTGAAACGCTCGTGCTCGAATCTGTCAAGTGCGTTTCACGAGCGTCGTTTCTCATCCTCGGATTTGTGCCCATAGAAAAGTATAACCATCTCTTTCTCTTGCTGGCCTAGCACAACCAGAGACGCAATGTCATTTAAATGTTTTTTATTATTTTCATTTTTTTTCTTTTTCTACGCCATATGCAACCCCGGCAATCGTCCCTATCGAAATGTCACAACGCTGCGTTGAGTATAATTCGATCCTGTTTCGTGATCTACCGATACGAACCGATTGATTGATAGAACATGATTCTCCATATATCCCTCATCTCCCTACACTCGCAAGCTTTTTTGGCTCATCTCTAGCCATACATGCTGATTTAACACGTGAAATCGACCTCTATAAAACATATTTCGAGACAGTGTGGCATTTTAATTCAAGAAATCTTGCTATTTCCTTTCATGTATACACATGAGTGAACAGAGTACGTTTAGAAACAATTTTAAAAAAATTCTATCATTCGGTCTATATGTTGATGACGATCATTTATTTATTTTCTTTCGTCCTACTAGAGAAACTGTGATTTATGTCACTTGGAACGTGTTTTCGTATGAAAAATTTACGAAAACAACCGTGGCACATTGGCAATTTAAACTTAGAAAGAAATTTGTCTCAAAATTGGTTTTACATGCAGAAAAAAAACGTACGTTTGGGACCTGAGTACTAAATATCGATCGTACCTAAAATCTTGGTCACTTCGAATTAATTTAATTCATACAAAATGTATTTAACGTAAGATTTATATTAAAGGAATAACACAATTCGATTATTTATCTACGATAACAAAATGACGAGAAAGACTCAGAATTTAACATCGTAATCTTCGACATATATAGATATATATATAAATATTTAACTCTTCCATGTATTATGCTTGAAGTACGTACAAAAAATCTATATAACTTTATACATAACTATATATATCACTCGGGTGCAATTTAGTCACGAGCCTCAGCATCAGGTACTCGATAGCCACGCTTCTCTCGCTTCCTCGTAGTGATATTCTCTCACGAGGAGGAGGTATTCGGAGATGAAGAGGGAGAGAACAGGTCGAATGCGACTGTATGCTAGCCACTCTTGTTGAACACATATTTGAGTTGGGATCAGAGAGAATAATCCGTCAGATTACACAGTTACACGTGGTTTTGCTTCCTTCCCTCTTGTCCTCTCTTTCTCCCACACTCGATACAGTCGCAGGCTTTTCAGCCTTCGAATCCAAAATCGAGAGAGATTCCCAACGAGATCTGGTCTCTACTTTCAATCATTGTAACGCACTTCTGCATCGAAACCGATATACCAAATGAACTTTCGAGTCCCCTTCTCTACAACTTTGGGTCTCAGTTTCCAAGCTTATCGCTGGATACAGAAATAACGATAAATTATTATGTAATTAACTGATGACGTTGATGTTGAGAAAAATTCGTATTGTAGATTATAAAGTTAACATTTTCAGTAATTCGATTTTATTTTTTAACCCACAACCCTGCAGGATAATTCTCTTGTATTTTTATCATCAGTGTTCGCTGTCCCTATTCACATTCTCGAGGTAACGATCTCACGAAGAGTTTTACAAAAAGATCTTGTCTGCCTGTCATTTAAGCGTCTCTCGTTGGCAGAAAAATTGTACCCCGCAAAAAAGTACTTACTCCTCTTTTGAACTATGATAATAAGATTCTACGTTCATGAACCCAAGTGAAGCGTGCCTTGTGACTATCAACAGGGGTTCCTAAGAGGGTGCGGAGGAAAAAAGAGAAAGAGAGAGATAGAGTGGTATAGGAATGGAAGGGAAAGAGATAGCGGGATGTAGTACCAGAACGATCTTCTCTCAACGGGTTTCAATTTTATCGAGAAAATTAATTTTCACTGCTCCCCTGGCTTCTTTCTCTCCACGTCGTTGTCGTCGTCGACAGCGTCGACTTTAAAAAGGAGAAAGAAAGAAAAAAAAAACAAGACTATGACAGTGAAAAAAGTTGAAAAAAATAATAATAAAAAAATGGGGCTAGACCTAGAGGGGGATGCCGTGAGCGAGCAAAAGACAAGAGAATCCAGAAAAGAAGGGCGATAAAAGAAGAAGGCATAGCTGGAGGGACGATAAAGGCAAGAGGCGCGAACGCGAGAGAATCTCGAGAATAGAATAGAGACGTTGAAGGGGGTAGAACGGGGCGAGAGGCAACGTACCTCGGAATAAAAAAAAAATAATAAAAAAAAAAAAGTAAAAGAGGGAAAGTGGAAAGACGCGAAGGATGGGGTAGAGAGTTGCCCTGTTCTCGTGGATGGTTACCCTCGTCGCCGTCGCCCGTTTCTGCAAAATGAACTATAGAAGAAAGGGTTGAAGTCTCGCATAGGTAGAGATGCTTGGACGCGTGCAAAGAACGGCTGGACGAATGGGCGAACATTTGGAGCGAAGTTATATTTACAGATACATACATTCTGATTCTTCTGTATAAAGTTTTTTTTTCGATTTTTTTTTTCATAATAACAGTTGCAAATTTTTTGATAGTGTGGAAGAAATTAAAAGTTCCATATGTCGTGAAATATATATATTTTTTTTGAAAAATAAAAGTATTCGAAACCTGCGCTAAATATATTATCGGAAAATTTGAGTAAAATAGAACTGACTGTCAATCTCTTTTGGAATTTTTCGTATACGCACGAAGACTCGTTCGAAAAGAGACTGGAAAATCCAAGAGGTTTGAAAGAACGATGTACGAAGTAAATGGTGAAGGGGATAAGGTCTCACACATCAGCTGAAACGAATCAGCGCGAGGCGCTCGTTTATTTCAAAAGGGTCTTGTCACACGATGAGAGTGAGATGAGGCAAGAGTTGAAGCGATCGAAGGTCGTGTTATGCAAGCCACGACTGAACGAGGGTGTTTTTCATGAAGTATATGGTAAAATAGAAAAACTGGAGGTGAGTCTTGAGTGATGAGAAAAGGGTTGAAGATCGCGAGAGTTTGTGGTGTGTGAAAGGAGAGACTGTGTGTCGCGAGATGTTCAAGTGGAAAAAAAAAGAAACCCTCCGTTCTATTTGTTCGAACGCTGACATGTACACACCGTTGAAAAAAAAAAAAAAAAGTATAAGAAGAAGAAGTAACTAACGAAGGAAAAACACGCCAAGGGAGAAACGAGAGTCAGTCGATACCTGTTGATACTCGGCTCAAATAAAAATCAACTCTTGTACAAAGTCAAGTGTTTTGAAAGTTAGTCGAAAGTCGAGACGCAGGTAATATGACATCCAGAGAGAAAGAAGATCGAGGAAAAGATGTGAAACGGTATATAGACATCTTTTCGTTTCATTTCCGATCGAAAATAATAGAAAAAATATCTAAAGAGAAAAGAACGAATGAGTTGGAGAGGAAAAGAAGGGGAATACGAATGAGAAAATGCACGAATGGGGTATAGAACGCGAGATAATTGATTAAAAAGAGAGAATCGCTTATTCCGAAGAAAGCAGACACGTAAAATGAGTAACGAAATAAAAACAGAAGAGAATCGAGACGAATATGAAGAATAAAGAGAGAATTGAGAAGAGTGTAGACAAAATATGAAAAATAATGGATCCAGGAAATGGAAATAAACAAAATAGTAATAGCAGACGAAGCAGAGCCCAAGAAGAGCGAGAAAATCTTCTCCTTTTTTTTTATTCTTCACGCAAACGTGGGAAAGCCTTCTTTCCCTTCACCCTTTGGCGTACAAACTCAGTCAAACTTTGCTGTTGTTCCACATTTTCCGAGACACAACGGTCGAGAAGCTCACTTCCTACTTAACCCGCGGGCTTCCAAACTCGCCTCTTCCTCTCTTTTATTTTTTTTTATTCTCCTTTGCCATGCACTACCTCCACTGTCCTCTCCTTTGTTTAACCTCATTCTTATACATTTTTCGTTGTAGCCAAGATGGTATATTTACCCCGGGGATAGGGAGTGGGCTGTGCGAAGCCAAACGCGACAAGTCAACCACTCCCCTTTCTTCCTGTCACCGACAACTGTTGGTAATTTTTTTAGAAGCTTCATCAAACTAAACGTCGTATACACCATTTTTTTAAATCTCTTTTCACTTTTTTTTCTTCTTCTTTTCGTTAATACACAAAACAAAACAAAAATACCTCTCGCTCGCACGACTTTTTTACTCTTTAATAGAAAAATCTTTTCATCCAAACAATGACAGGATAAAATATTAAAAACAATCTACTAAATTTGTTAACAATTCTCTGAAAATACAGCGAACAATTGTTTCGCTATTCCATCCCCATAAAAAGACGATTCAGCATTCATTGGAACCTCGAAACTCGTCGCCGACTAATTTGGGCGAACACAAAAAAAAAGAATTGTTTATCTTTTTTTATTTCAATTATGAATCCTTGCACTTTGATTCTAAACCGCATACAATCGAATAGTCAACACGGAATTAAAAAAAAAATCTCATGGCAGGATTACATACTTTTTGCAAATGGAGGAGACGTCATTCAGAAAATAAAAGCGTTCGAAAAGACACAACTCACGCTTGGGACTCAAAGTGTTCTTCATTTTATCGAAATTACTTTCTCCAGAGTTGTTCACTTCTGCAAATATTTTGCTGAGATACGAGATCTACATATGTCCGTGTATTGTTATTTGTGGCTTGATATTTATAAGAAAAGTCACGAGAACCCGGTCAATGAGAACCCTTTGTCGTAACACTCTTGTACCTTGTACCACATCTACCGAAGTGTGACTCGAACTAGATGAACGAGCAACACCGTTGAATATCAACTCATACATTCACCCGTACATGGATACAGAGATATATAAAAATCTCTATTTTATGTTCCCATATAAATATTCATTCTCAATCTTTTCATATAAAGGGTGGCCCAGAACTGATGTCGTAAAAATAATGGAATCTTGAATTCCGAGTTATAGTAATAAATCGTCGGAAGCGAAGAGAAAGCGAGAGAAGTGTGCGTGGTCGGTGTGGGACTTCAGCGATAACTGAACTTCAAACATATTCAAACGAAGTCAATACTTGGTTGGGTGACCGTTTAGGCATGGATCGGTTTGTCTATCAATCGCTGAATGGGACACAATTCTTTTTTTCTTCAGTTTCTGGTGGTGGTAACCAGCAGAAACTTTCTACAGTTTCTCTGGATGTGGGCAACACTTATGAGGAGGTCTCACAAGATTGTGGACAGAAATAGTAAATTGGAGGTCAAATTGATGGGACGAGCTCGTAAAAACTCGTATATAACGTGAGATCAATGAAAATATTTTGAAAAATGATAAATCGATCTTTCTTTTCTATCCAAAAGAATGAATCACGAAGATATGAAATTTGGGTCATTTTGTGAAATTTTTTGTCGATTTATAAGAATCTGAATTTACTCGTATTAACGTAATTTCATTGTTCAAATGACTTTCCTCGTAATTAATAACAATCGAAATGAAATCTGTGAAAATATCAAAACAATTGCTAATTAAAAAAAAAAAAGTGAATAAATTTTAAACTAGGAACGAATCAAAGTCAATAAATTTTGAATTTAATTCAAATCGAATAATTATAATTCGAATGTAATAAAAATCCAAGTGTGAAAATTCATTAAGTACAGAATGTATCAACCGGTATAAACGGAACGACATGGGGGACAACTTTGAACAATCGTGATTGACAGAATCGAGGTTTCGAGTGCGCTTTTCTAGCGTTCATTGTTATGTTGATAAATTTTTTTTATTGATTTTTTTTTTTTTTTTTTCAATGCATGTTGTTCGATCATGGAAGGAGGGAAAGAGAAAAAATGAAAAGTTTAAAAGAGCGATATCGTACCGTTCTGAATAGAATATGATCCATAAACATATATATAAAACTCGGTACATAATGCAACGTGCTTGATATCCACGGGGGTGATGTATGTATAAGTATGCATGAACGGAGCAACTTCACTCCTTTCTCCCAAACCCCTCTTTCTCTCTCTCTCTCTCTCTCTCTCTCTCTCTCTCTCTCTCTCTCTCTCTCTCCTTTTTTCTTTCTCTCTCTCTCTTTTTCTCTCTTTTCTTCTCACACATACACATAAACTCTTTTTTCCTCTCTTTCTCTTCGTACTTCGTTCTCTCTATCTCTCTCTCTCTCTCTCTCTCTCTCTCTCTCTCTCTTTCTGCTCTATTCAAGCTTGGTGAGCTCTCACGATTGTTTTGCAGTTTTAATATCCAAGATTGGCGAACGCTCGGTGTTGGCTCACCGTCGAGAAACACAGCGGGTTGTTGAGCAAGAAAGCCTCGCGAGGGTAAAGCTTCGCGAGGATTGGTGAGGGCGGTTTTACGAGTACAGTCTATATAATATATACATATACATATATATATATTTATCTATATTGGAAAACTCGGGCGTTGGAAACGTGGATGCATTTTAATAATCCTCTCCGAACTAACAACTAACCGCACAGACTGTCGTCTCTCACTCTCGTCTTTCCTGGTACCTTCCAACAGTAATTCATCGAAAATACTTGCAATACCTATTGGAAATTGACTACCCGAACCTTCGTCTCTTTGGACACCACTTTTTACTCTTTTGAGTACATTTTTTTCAATGCAAACGAGTTATGATCTTTCATTAAAAAGATAGTAGGAGTTTATTCCAAAAAGGAGTAATTTATAGAGAAAAAAAAAACAATATTCTTTCGCATCTGAATCAAAAACAATTCACGTGTCACAATTTAAATGACAGAAAACTCAATTTACACTAAAATATCACAATTAAAATTTCATTGATTAAGACATTTTTCAATGACGTTGAAATTCGGATTTAAACATTCAATGACACGAAGGTTCTAGTCACAAAAATGGTGTTTTTCCAAAAGTGAGTAATTTATAGAGAAAAAAAAGCAATATTATTTCACATCTCATTCAAAAACAAGTCACGTGTCATAAGTTAAATGACAAAGAACTCAATTTACAATAAAATATCAAGATTAGGATTTCAGTGATTAAAACATTTTTCAATGACGTTGAAATTCGGATTTAAACATTCAATGACACGAAGGTTCTAGTCACAAAAATAGTGTTTAATGTCGCAGACTCTTTTGAAGTTGATTAACACCATTTTTTAAATACTGAAGATACTAACTACTAAATTTCTCTTCCGTATGAAAAATACGTGTGAAACAGATGAATGAGAAAGAACAACAAGGGAATAAAGATGATTGGGGGAAAAAAAAAAACAGAGGGATTTAAAAAGTCCAGGTGGTCTGCAGAAGTGACGCATCAACAAATCCTGGAGGGTGGTCGCGGATAGAGAAAGAGAGAGAGAGATAGAGAGAGAGAGGAGCAGAGAAGTTTCGAAACGCGGTTTGCGGTTGGCGGGATAGTCATAAACCTTTCCTCGCGCGTAATCTCGATCGCTTTTATAGATTTCTAATAAAATAACGCGTTAAATCAGGAACGCGAGGTGAGCGAGAGCGGAATATAACCCCCGGATGATATGGATGTGTACGTATGGGTGGCAAAGCTCTCAACGTTATATACCCTCGTGTGTCCTTCATCTCCCGGCTCTCAGTCCCGATTTTTCTTTTTCTCTCGGTTTTTTTTTTCTTTTTTTTTTCTCATCGACTCGGATGCCAGACATTTTATCGGATTGCAGAATTGCGATGCTGCTCTCAGCGAGAAAACGAGGCCGTTACACGTGCAGGTCAATAAGTTACGAGAAAATTTAGTTACAAAATATTGAGAATGAAAACATTAAGATCAGCAAATTTCGTATATCAATAAAAATAACATTATCAGCTGGTGCACAAATAAAAAGTAAATAATGTTAATTTCAATAAAACGTCACGCGCATTATTCATTCGGCATATTAAATCGTAGACATTTATTTATCGGTTAATCGATTTTCATAACTCTCAGTTATAAATTATTCTTAAAAGTAAAAAGTTCTATAAAAATCATGATTAAAAATTGAGTTCAAAGAAACGTAACGATAAAATATTGTCTTTGAATACTAAATATCGGACACAAATGACCGTTGAGAATTTGTTTCTGTAAAAAAATTTATACATTTTTCAACCATCACGTAACTTCACGTGGAAAAAAAAAGGCTTAACGCATAAGGGTTCTAGATTGCACGGCCTCAACTTATAACTTTTCTCTCGTACGACAAAGCAGCAAAAAAATACATTCGAGCCTTTTCTTCTTGAGTGGAATAACGAATAATTTCGAAATATTATGCATTTGCAATGAATATTCATATATTTTAGAATAATTGCACGATAATTATGCTGTTAGTGAATTATTTTGAATGGTTTACTTTCTTTTTTCTCTTTTTTCTTTTTTTTTTTTTTTTTTTCATAGCTAACATCGAGTTGCGATCTCTGCGCAAAAAGTTAACTCGTGAACCGAGTACGAGTACGAGTCATGTATACTCTCGTGTGCATATATACTCAAATATGGTCGTCGATATGCTGCGTGACTGGGAATCGCGTGTTTGCATATCGCTAACATAATTCACGCGACATATTTCCCATATACACAAGAGCCCACAGTACATACGTTACGTTGAATAAACTAGTATGCATTCTCGTGGTTGGATCGTTATATTAAAACTATATATGTCCCCGAGTATATATTTATACGAAAGCTCGAAAACCTCTCAATCATCAGCGACAATATTAAAAACAAAAAATATACATTAAAAAATCGAAAAATAATAGTATAAGCAAAAGATAATGTAAAATAAAAATGAATCAGTAGATATCGACGCTGTGTGGTCAGACATGGGTCACCCGGGGGCTCGAAAATCCATTCGGGCCACCGGACTTTCGCTTCTCTTGCCGGACCATAGACAAATGGTACCGGAAACTTGAACGGGGTTGTGAGAATGAGTGATTGAGGAAAACCCAGAGAAACAGAGATGGAAACTCCGCTCGAATATCACTGTGAGAAACAAACGATTTAATTCGGTCGAATCTAAAGATATATTTTATAGGCTCAATTTTCCAAGTTCGTAAAAGTTATCAATTTTCAGTAGTCAATGAAAAAATAAAATAAAAACAAAAATAACAAAAATCTTAGACTTTCACAACTATTACAAATATTAGTTCCAATTAATCTACAAATTACGAAACAAATTTTCTCTGTGATTCTATATTATTTCATGGAAATATTTATAAACCCATAAAACCTTTGGTCAGAGAACCTAAAAAGTGAATATTTCAAGATAGAAAAAAATTACAACACATTCGAGACCGAACAGTTGGTTTTTTTTTTTTGTTTTTTTTTTTTTTTATTATTTATTTTTATAAGAACAGTACAGCATCTATGAGAAATGAATAAAGAAGAAGAAGAAAAACGATTTTTTCTGTCTAGCCTTCTTTGTACAGCTGCATGTACCTCGTAGACGTGTCTTCCTTGCGGGAAAGACTTGGAAAGAAAAAGACAGAAATATCGTCGTCTCGGGAGCTCTCTCCCAATAGGAACGAAATAATGCGAGAACGCGGCCGCAATCTGTGTGCACACTGCCTCGTACACACTTCTAGTGTACGAGAAAAACAAACTATACTAATATATATCTATATTTATATATATTTTGCTTTTCTTCTTTGCAAGTAGCCCGTACGAGGGACTGAATACGCATATATATAAATATATATATATATGAGTAGGTGAAGGCGGGAATAAATTCGTAGTATCAAGATTCAAATAAATGCATTCGAAGCCGCGAGCAAAGTTGTGTCCCGCGGGGAATACGAGCTAGCAGAGTGGCGTAATACCCACCAACAGCGGCGAGAGCACACGCCAAACCTCTCTCGTGTACTACACGCGAGATTCTCTCCGAATCTATGTGCTTTTTTATTTTTTTTTCTTATATATAGTTATACGTTGTTGTAGTTTTCTTTCGTTCCATTTTCTTCTTCTCTATCTCCTCTCTCTCTCTCTCTCTCTCTCTCGCGCTCTATCTTTCTGCTCTCAGATTTTTTCTCTTTCTTCTCAAAATATCGTGTAAATATATATATATATGTATATAAATAGTTGCATTCTTTGCTCGTGCTCTGTCTTTTGCATGAATGCACAACGTTTTCGCTGTCTCTGAACTTTACACTTTTTCCTTAATGCGATTTATTCATTTGTCTGTAAATCCCTTCTGCACTGATGCTCCGTGGTTTATGTATACATATATAAATGGGTTTAAAGTAGTACATAGATAAAGAATGAGAGAAAGAGAGAAAAAAAGATAAAAAAAAAAAATGGTTATACACGAGTACGAACTCACTTTCTCACGCGATTCTCTTCTCTTGCTCCGCGACTTCGAAACGCGTGTGTCTATCTAATCCCAAGTGAAATTTGCCAACTTAAACTATTTCAATCGCGCCCTCTGGCACAACTCAAGGTGAACGCATAATTCACCTTCCTACCGGCAGTGAATGGAGGGCGGTACGAGAGTGAAATAGCGAGAGCTGAGGGAATGCACGAAGAAGCCGGATATGGCCCTGGATGGAAATACGATGTGGTATACGAATCGAGTAAGCTTCAGTCGGGATTTGCCGTTGCTCCTTCAACTGTAAAGCAAGATGAGAGCTCCTACGTGCACAGAAAGCAACCAAGCCAGGGCACAAGAATTACAACTTACCCGACGATGAATTATTGAGTTACATAATCGTGTAGAGAAAATTGCCGAAAGTGCATCACCGCAGCACCGATCGTACTCGCTCTGAAGAGATACGTGAACCTTTTTATGCATTTTTTTTAATCCATTATTCTTAATCGTTGGAAACTTCATAGATTAACGATAGAGATCGAAATTCATTCTGAACACATTTTTCATGAAAAACGTAACAATTTATTTGACTCTATTGCGTTTAGTCAAATATCGATTATAATCGAAATGAAGAACTCTTCGCTCTGCTCTGCTCCATCGAATCGAAAGTTTCTTATACGTCAATTTACTTGTTTACACTAAACAAGCATCGAAGGCTACCAAATTTGTAGATTTTTTACTCAAAGTCGCGAAACTTGGATGAAAATGAACGAAATTTAAACATTTCTATTCGGACGAATTCACAACAACTATTATTTGCAGATCTGAATTATACGAGAAAAATAAATCGAGACGCGACAACTATATCCCGCCGCAGTTGGACTGCGATTTATGAGAAAAATATTCATTCACTCGAACACTTAATAAAAAATAGTACTCAATGTAATAATACGAATAAAAAAATTACGAGTTCATTTCAGTTAATTGATTAAATGAGTTTTAATCACACCGAATGAGACACGCTTCAATATTCAATCGATTTTTTTCTCAATATTTATTTAAATGATGAGTTTTTAACTCCGTCTTTCTTGCTTTTTGAACTATTTGAGCAAAAAAATCATTTGTATTCACAAAATAAGAAAAAAATGGTAAAAATTTAATGATTGGGATAAAATTTTGATGAAGCTAAATTGTATGTATTTTAAAATCTCATATTCCATCGAAAAAAAAAATCCATATTTTCATTTTATTTATAAAATGAGCAATTATAAAAAAAAAACTATAATTAAAAGAACAGTTTTATAAAAACGAAAAATCATGTAATAAAAGAATAATATTACCGCAGTTCGTGTCTACGCTGTTTCTCATTTAATGTCATTTTCTTAAATGTCATTGTATTTTTAAATATCCTTCGTGTAATTCTGGAGACTGGAAATTAAATTATTTGAAATAACGGAACACTCGTTGAATTTAAATATTAAACAACAGAACGATGCACAAAACAATTACTTTGGAATGTTGTAGATTCTGTCGCGAGAAACACGTTGCGCTTTGCGGACGGTAATGAGTCTACTTTATCTTGGCTCATTAATCTATCTTCATTAAATTTAGCCAGAAAATTAATGTCTGCAAATGCCTTGGATGGAAGAACGATTCTTGGTGCTTGGGAGGGTTATGAGAGAGAAACTGGTTGCTGCATCTGATCGTTTTAAACTTTCAACTACCTGCGGTGACTCTGTTATTTTTTGCACTCTTCTCGCGTTATCCTCATCGTTTATATTATATTTTGCAGCAAAAATCTTCGTATGTGTACATTTATAAGAAATGTCACATTTTAATGTGAGCAGTACTTTAGAAAATATTTCGTTATATCTGAGGCTTCAAGAGTGTCAAGTTTTATTGTTTACATAAAAATAAGTTCTAGAGATTGAAAGAAGAAACGTGATTAAGATTTTGCTCCATGGGCAGTGAATTGTACGAGGAAAAGACCGATTAATAATTAACGTTTCATTCTCACCGAAAATAAGATCGACTTTATTTTTCTGAAATGAAAGTTTAAACACGAGTTCTGGGAGACGATGAGTCTTCGGAATAAGAAACGTGGGATCATCGTCTACGAGGATATGTTCGTTTAACTGCTTCTTATACAGAAGCCATTTTTTAACCTAAAGAAAGAAAGATACAGATAATGGCGACTGGAAAGAACGTAGGTTTGTTATAGTAACGGGTATGAAATGGGAAATGGAAGCGATAGAGTTTCTCTACTCTCTTGCTTCGTCAATATGGAGCGTACCGTTGAAACGCGATAGCGTAGAGCAACGACTCGTAACTCGAAACAGAATGACCGACGGTACCGATAGGAACAAGGACAAACAAAGAGAGAAATAGAGAAAGAGTGACAGAGAGAGAGAGAGAGAGAGAAAACGGAAATACAATAAAAAGAGCAAGAGAGAATGAAAGGGGAAGGGAAGTGAGAGAAAGGTGATGAGACGTGAACGAGAGAGAGAGAGAGCGAGAGAGAATGAGAAAAGGGATGGTGTTTTGAGTACCTGGCCATTCGGCATTGCCGACATGGATATTGCTAGCATTAAAAGCGTGTCGAGTACGTTTCTACCTTGAAACACAAGCAGTGTGTCCGAAACGATACCACAGTGAATATGACATGAGTCGTCGCTATATGTTCACTGTTTCAACACGAATTATCCCATCCCACGTATATAGCAATTCATATCCTTGGCATTTATGTATTTGTGTTTCACAATTTCGATTGTAATTTCGATTCGAACAACCAATACACACAAATAAGTGCCAATGATTTAATGTGATATTTCTAAGTCGCGGTTAGAACGATTTTCCAATACTCCCACGTGATTGCATCCAAATAAACATAAAACTACGAGAACTAATTAGAAGTTTCCATCAAAATATCGGCAAAAGAGCTCGACAGATCAAATTTTTCATATAAAATCGATTGCACTTTTTTACAGATTTTCGAGAGCGTTTACGAATAAGAACCGATTGATATTACACAATAATTCCAACGTCATTTTTTTATAAATCTACATTCACGAAAATTCTAATTTATTACAAAAATGAAAAGTCATTTCCGGGTTTTTTATGGAAAAATATAACAAAATAAGCTGCTGAAAACAAAACAAAAACGTGAAATATTTTTCGACCAAGTATTTTTCACCACTTCACTAACACTAGACATTTTTTTCCGCCAAAAATCTCTGTATTTAGAAATAAAATCAGTTTTCAAATGAAACGACCTATGATTTCGAGGTTTTTGGATTAAAAAACATAAAAAATAAGCTGCTCGAGATAAAAAAAAAACATTTTAAAAAAGTCAACGAGTGCTATAATTCCAGTTTCGTGTACACAACTAGACTGTGTCCTTCTCACAATCCTACAGAAAAGAGAATAACTATACGATCATTATGGTCGACCATAACGCGAATTACAGCATTTCTGTACGTTTGCCCCAAATAATAATAACACACACGGAATACTATGTGCACTAGGCATGTTTATATATATATATATATACATGGTACAGTACTCATCAGCGTGGACCACACGGACCATTTTGTTGGTTGAACGACTGATGAAAACTGGTCGATGAACGCGGTCGAAATTACCTTGAGCGTGGTACGTATAATCTCTACCAGCTATAATAATGGCGTACTTTTGGTATTTCTACACCGGATGCTATTGGTTTAGAAAAATAAGAGATTTTTAACGGACCAGCAATGTAGGACAATTTATACTTTTCATGGATACATTTATGCATTAACACAAAAACTTAAATGTATCGTGTAGTCGAAACATTCAAGTTTTTGTGAAAAATTTGTGAAATTTTTGAAATTCATGAACTCTATTTTGTGAAATAGAGTGAAAAAAGATTATTCAAAAACATTATGTCAAAATAAATCTTGACAAATCAGTAACAAAACAAACAACAGTTTTATAAAATATCTCTAAACGATAAAATCTCTGTAGAAAAACAAATTCAAAAATTGAAATGGAGTGACGAAGAGAATTTTTCAAAAACGAACTAAACAGAAAAGTTTAAACATATTTGTAAAAATATGTTCAAAAAACATTGAATTTTGGAAACAATTGTTTATATGAAGAACTGTCATAGTTAATTAACCATTTCCTATAACGTTCTGGACAATTTATCAAGACACTAGTAACCCTGAATACGAAAATATCGTACAAATTTTCTCTAGTGTATACAAATAACACTTAAGCCTTCCTCCAGGTGGCACATCCGTTGTCGTAATTTCCATGTCTGAGCGTAACCATGCTGAATATACTTGGGCCTTTTACCCTACTGTGTAAAAAGCACTTTCGTGCCTTTCAAGAGACGCTCGCGCCAGTGACTGCTATAAACTGGCATACCTTGTTTAATACAACTTGTTTTGCACATAATTGAGAAGAAAATACTGGCAAAAGAGTAAATAATAATAATAATAACGTTACGAAGTAATTTTGCACTTTTTTATCTGTTAAAAGTACATTTTTTTACGGTTTCTCAGCTTCTGTTCTTCGCTGTGGCCAGTAGTAGAGAGTCCTCGGGTTTATTTTTATAGCGAGACTGTTTTGTGGGGTAAATTCTTTAACAAAAATGATCAAACAAGAAGAAAAAGATGAAAGACAAGTGTAAAATGTGAGAAATTAGATCTGGTTGTGAGATTTTCAGGCTGTTATTCTCTTTTGAGTTTTATGAGCCGTCAGAAAAAAAGAATGAATGTCATGTGAACTTTAAGCGAAAAAGAGTGTGTGGTTGAAAGTAAATTCTGCGTTTTGACGATTCTCCGAACAAAACAATGCGAAAAGTACAAATAAAATGTGACATTCCCTTTAACACATAATATTTGAGGAAAAGGCACTGATTCAACTTATTCAAGCAGGTTTTCCGAAAAGCCAGACGTTTTAAAAATTGAAATGATATGATAAAACGCACATAACCGCAACGTAACTCCGCAACGAGGCTCATTATCATATGTTTTTACACTTGAAGATATTTTTAGTTCTGTTTCTCTCTTTAATATTCGTTCTTTGACGTCAATTCGAGAACATGGTTAGTTTTATTCTTGGCTCTTTCAAGAGCAAGGAAAACCCCTGGTGTTTTTTCAAGTTCTTCACTCAATTGTCTTATTTTCTTTAGTTTCTCGTCTTCGCTTTTCGTTTTTGCTCTATATGAGATCTCTACCAGCTCCTGCTCACACTTCCGGTTACGTAATTTCATTTTCTTCTTATTCTTCTTCATTCTCATTGCTCTTGATATTGTAATTTTAGCTGGTCGCAACTTATACACGACATTATTGCGTTTATGCATCTATGAGAATAAGAATTGGTGTGAAACTCGAGGATAAGGGGAGCGGGAGGAAGGAGAGATCGTTCGGTGGCTCAGAGTCCCAATATCAGCGGGTGATATCGAGGAAATCGTAAGGAAATGATGCGCTTCTATGTATAGACATGTATATATTCTTATCGAGACGAATCTATCCTCTCGAATATCATCAGCGTCGTCCTCCAAACCGATCGATGCTCAATCGATTTCTGGCTGCGTCGACTTCGAGATGAGTTATACATGAGTTTTAAAAAGGAGGAAGAAATGAAGGAAAGAGACGGGGGGGATGAGAGGAGAGTAAAAAAAAATGAAAAAAAAACAAAAAAATATCTATACTCCTGCTGTTCGTGCTGTCGCGATAAATTTCTTCGTCGCGATTTAGGTGCACAGCACGTATTCATCTTGGATATGAAATTAGATTTTGCCACGGACGTATTAATACATCGTCTATGCAAGTCCAACGTCATTCTCGTTGCTTACAACCGATAGCATACAATGAAATTCTCTGGATACAATAATAGTTTAGGTCTGGCGTTAAATCGTCGAAGTTTGGGAAACAAGGTGAGAAGCTGTTTGCCGGCCTCTCCAGCGTGCGAAAGATAAAGGCCGAGCGATTGGATTAGGGTATAAAACGATCCGGTTACTATGGGCTCAAATTATATAGACTCTTCCAACATACAGGACATATATATATATCTATATATTTTAATTTACTGTATGATAGTCGTACATACAGATATATTTATATACATATATATAGAACATATGAAGCAACGTATAGCGTCGTGTTATCGGATTCGCTTGGACTCATGCAGCTTTTGTCTTTGTGTATACACGAACGTGTGGCCAGTCAGGGAGCAATAAATATGTTATTAAAATTACCATAACAGCGAGCAGTAAAACGGAGCATTTTGCAGTTAATTTTCCGGTTATCTTGGTAATAATCTCGTTTACGCCCGGGGTAGTTAACCCTTTCGGACCCACAAGCATCGAAAGAGGGTGAAATAGAGAGAGAAAACGAGAAATTAGGGGTGGCTCTTGTTCTCTGGTGGAAGGAGGCACGAGAGAAGAACTGCTAAAGGATTAAAGAGAACTCAAATTGAGAGGAAAACCTGCAGCAGACCGTCATACAACTCGCTCCCGATTTTCCGCTATTTCAACCGCTTACACGAAGAAAATACGAATTAGGTGTTGGATGAAGATCTGAATTAAGTGGGGAGCGATCGAGTATTACGAAAGTCAACCTCCGATGAATCGTCTTATAATTTCATTAAAGAAAAGATCGCTTTTTTCATAAAAACGTGTACAAAAACATGTTTTTCTTTGAAAATAATGTTCTTATACGAATTTACTATATTTTCAGTGTATCAATTATGTATTTTTATTAAAATTAGACTAAATTATCACTTCCGGGATACTCATTTCAAATGGGGGTTCGAGATATTTATTTAACGAACGAGAACTGATGTTCTCTGGTAAATGAAGTCTGTAAATTTCGTAACGCTATAAAAATGAACATATAATGACTATATACGTGATATATTACGTAATAGTCATACTGCAAAGTCATTAATGGAGCAATTATTAGAAGACTTCGATCGAAATATCGGTGACGAAGTCTCGAACGGAAAACAATAATTGTGTAGAGAGCAACAGACGTAGTTAAAAGAAAGTTTCCAAGCTCTCTCTTCATCGCTGTCGTTTTGTTTTTCTCTCTCTCCCTCTCTCTCTCTCTCTCTCTTACTATGTGTGAACTAGAGCGAGAACCAAAGGGTAGCTTTTCCAAGCACCCTTCGAAGAACGAACGGAGTTGCTCAGTGTGCAATCGTTCCAACAATTAGCCGGTATGGCATCGCGCCGCAGAGAACTCTCGATGGAGTGCTGGTTGCTGCACTTGGGGAAAGGTAAACAAATTCCAAGAGCCCTTCGTGCTCATTCCACCATCTACTCTCTCTCTCTCTCTCTCTCTCTCTCTCTCTCTCTCTCTCTCTCTCTCTCTCTCTCTCTCTCTCTCTCTCTCTCTCTCTCTCGTTCTTGCTCTCTCTCTCTCTCTCTCTCTATCCCTTTCTCTCTCTGTTTCTTCATCGTGGCCTCACCGAGCTTTTGCACACCGGCAATTTCTCCATCTTTGCTTCCGGTTTCACTCAGTCTCTCTATATATACATCAAGCACTCTCTTTCTTGCGCAATCTCTTATTCCGAGGCTTTCACCATTATGCGAATGAAAGGCGCAGATTGGAGATACCTGGACCTTTTTACTATTATTGTATATATACACATTGTGGTTTGAAACTTTGTTTTTTTTTTTTCTCTTTTTCTTCTTCTTCTTATTCCTCTTCGTGAATTTTCGCCATTGTATTTACAGAATTTTCAATTCTAAAGCAAAAGGAAACAGCTCTTTGAATAGGATGCTTCGCATTCTTCGAAGATTGCCGTAAAAATTATCATCAAAAGATATATTGTCCTCAGTTCTTCAGCAAAACAAAAAACAAAATTAAAAAAAAAAAAAAAAAAAAAAAATTAAAATAAAGACACCAGGACTGCCTTAACAAATATTTTGTGTCGAAATAACATTCTTGAAACTAGCAAATGCCCCAAAAACCATCCAACACTACTTACGAACATATATACATATAAAAATTTATCTTAAAAGTGAGTCGTCTTATCTATCCGCTAAGAATTCCTTTGTTTTTTTTGTTTTTTTTTGTTTTAGTCTTTTTTTTTCTTTAATACAACCTATAGATAGGAAATTTTCTCCAGGGGCTAAAGAAAAGGGGACGAAGGTGAAAGAAAATTCCTCGCTCGGGTGTGTCCAAAGAAAGTTTTCACTGGCTTTTGGCTCGCTCTCGCTTTTCGGGCGAGGCTTGATCGAATCTTTTCGGGATCTCTCGTTCGCTCGAAAGAGAGCACACACTAAAAGTATACATATATATATGAATGTGTGTATAATGTGTGAAGGTGTATGTCTGTTCGTGTGACGAGGCAAGCACTACCGAGGTCACAGTGCCTGAGTGACATCATGGAGGCGTTATTAGAGAGCAGATTGATGAAGCTCTCATCCCTCCAGCTACGTTTCATCCCCTCTACTCGTACTCTCATTCGTTCCAAGCCTCTAGCCTCCGTGAATACCCTGAGGCAGTGCTTTCTATAACTATATTTTTTTCCTAACTCAGAGGTAGCCCCCGTGTGCGGTCGGTTATACTATATTCTTGTGGTGATTCTTTTCCTCTCTTTCTTCCTCGTCAACAAAGTCTTTCTTTAGAAGAGTAAAGTCAGTGTTTCAAGCTTCCTTGGACCGCTATCCACCATCTTTCTTCTCTCTTTCTACTATCTTTCTTTCTGACTTCTCTTTCGTGCGGCTCATCGAGTCCTCTTTCTTATCTGATGCATCCGTGAGATTTTTCAGCACAAAGATTTTACCGCTGACGAGGATTCTTTATTTTTTTTTTTTATTCTTTTACTTTTTTCCTCTCCTCCTTTTCATGCTCTCTATCCCTCTTTTGTACTCTCTCGTCCTTACGCTTTACAATCCTTCCCCTCATCCTTCCTTATTCGCTGACATAATTAATGAGCTTCGACTATCTTCGGGATCCGCTGCTCCATCACTACAATTCTATGCCACACTTCTCACCAAAAGTCAACCTCTATTGACGGCTGGCGAAAGTTACGTGAGGATCAAAATCGAAAGATGAACTGACCGACGAGAAAAGTTGTTAGAAAAGTGTGCATTGATGCGGGAATTATGACAGGAACGACGTGACGCTGATAAAAATGAGGTGAAACGTAACAAAGAGAATAAAAAAGTTGAATGTAAAAAAAAAAAAAAAAAATAGTACAAAACGGTTAAGTCTCGAAGAAAAAGTACATCGAATGGAAAAAATATACGCGAAGAACTGGCAAAAGATGTAGATAGAAAGTAAAAGAACAAATTGTCTTTCCGAGGATGGAAAAGAAGTACGAGGGAGCTTTGCAACATCGTACATTCGCCGATACTCGCCTGCCGCCTTCCTACACATAAGACAAAGCGCGGATGCGGGCATGACGATACGCGATTTTGCCAATTGGAGCTTTGACTTGGCACAGTCTATCGTCTTGCCTCCCTCCCTTACATTTTCCTTCTCTTTCCTTCTCACTTCTTTCTTCTGCTCACCCCCGCCATTTCCGTCACCCCTTTCTCTCTGTACATCGTGACCTTCTCACTTGTTCCTTTTCTTGCTCGTATCTCCGCTCTCTCGCTCTCTCTCTCTCTCTCTCTCTCTCTCTCTCTCTCTCTCTCACTCTATACATTTCTTCTTTTTTCTCTCCCAAATCAAAAATCGTACACGGGTCTTCGAGACTCGAATCTCTCTCGATCGTTTTACAGAATGTACTTCTACTTCTTCTTCAACCTCCGTCCATCGACCACCTTTGCAATATAACCAGGATTCGTCCTCCTTGGCAAACCAGAAAGTTCCGGCCATTACATACAACACTTTTTTCCTTCATCTCTCTCTCTCTCTCTATCCTCTTTTTTTCGATATTTCTCTCTCTCTTTCTTTGCTACTTTACCGCATTCTTCTACATTTTTTTTTACCTGCCACCTGGTAAACGACCACGGCGTCCGCTTCTTACATTGGACCATTTCAGTCAAACCCCTAGCGAGCGATCTCTACCTCATGTCATATATATCGTCATCACTATTCCTTGCGTCCCAGAGACATGAATTATTCTTATTTATAGACTCCAGGAACTTCTATCCGCACGTTAAACCAATACGTATAATAAATTATTAATTCGATCTTGCTATCGATCAAAGTATAAAATGTCAGTTTGAAGTTTATACATCGTGTGCGAGTCACCGTTTATCTATCATTTTGTACCTCGTCTTTTAGCAATTGAGATGTAGAACAAAAAAGACACGAAAAACTTGAATAAATACTTGAAACTGTTTCATGTCATCGCTATACATATTTTTAGTGGATTTTAATGCAACGAATTCTCATTATATTATCATTCGAAGCACGTTGAATAATTTATAATCTAAAGAGATCTGAACATATCGCAGAATTTGTTAGATTAAAGCTGCGCAGAAGAGACGAATGAAAATGAAAGAGCGAGCATGACAAAAGCGAAAGATAAACACAACGGGCGAGGGTGTGTGAAAAAAGAAAAAAAATCATAAAACGAATAGGAAAAATTGCGAAAAATGGGATACGATTGTCCAATAGCGTTGTATACGTCAAACTTGTACGTCGCGTAGAAGCTGAACGGGAGTGAGAAGCAGGAAGCTTGGATTAAATTCTCCGAGATTTATCGTGTCAATAACCCGTTTATTAATTTATTATTCTTCTCTGCTCGCACGTTCTACATCGTACACAGAGGTAAACGTTACAGTGATATGTCGAGGCTCGTGAATATACAGAGAAAATCGTTCGTACGCAAAAGACATTTCAATGGAAATAGTTGAAGAGAAAAGGAGCAGAAAGAAGAGAAAAAGAGACGCAGAGATCGCGAACGGAGAATCAGAAATGGTTTGGATTTGTTCGGGAAATTGTCGATAGCCTGTGCAGCGGTCACAGTGAAACAAAATCGAATGTTATCGTGCCCAGAACGAATGACTCAAAACAGATGGAATTGGAGTTTCCAGCATTGGTCTCTGAGAGAAACATGACACGAAGAGGTGAAAACAGACGTTGCAAAAGGTCGTAAGGGTGAGAAAGAGATGACTGCCGGTATGAACAGTGGCACATATGCTATTGGCGTATCCCTCGTCCAACTTGTATTGACCATTATTCAACATTACGAAACTATAAGCAAAACGTTTCGATTCTTCGTACATATGTACAGAGTTAATTACTTTCACGACACTTACGATATATTTTCATCAGTAAAAACACCCATCGAAATGTGTTCCACAAGGACGTCCATATGTTATTCTATTTCCTCATTTCTGGTCTCAATGACTTCCTGAACTAAATTTATAATGAGTTACTGGAAGTTCGTAAGTTGATCTACACAAAAATCGGCCAGTAATCGTGTTTTTTTATCCTTTCAGCCGCGCTATGGGGTTTTTAGGTTTGATTAATTTCAATAATGTGTTTCAAGGTTTCGAAAAATTCGACAATATTCTTGCAATTCGATGGATCCGAGGAAGTGTCCAATGGATTTCTTTTTAGAGGAGAAAAAAGAACTCCGAACTTTTCTTTTTGACTCAGTATCGGAATTTGACATTTTTACTGTCACTCCAAATTGTCTGTATTCTAAAGTAGGGATTTTTACATGCTCTCTCTCTTTCGTTTATATTCTGACACTAACGACACTTTCATTGATCCTGCTAAGGATTTGGGATCATAATTTTTAGTCGAGTCTCAATCAGGACGAAATGCAATGACTCCTTCGAATTATTTCTTTCTATAAGTGTCATAAAAAATTGTCAGGAAAAATACTGTCATAAAAAAATGTTCAGAATTACCACCTTCGTGCCAATGACCCCAGTTAGAACTTTATTTATCTATTTATACTTTCTCTTTTTTGTTTTTTTTTTGTTCTCTTTCACACACTGCTTCTTATTGAAAAAAAGCTTTGATTTCGTGAATCAATTTATAGGATAGAATAGAAAAAGCTCCTCAACTAGAAATGCTTGGGGAATTAAACTTCGAAGATAGATCCCATCAGGGATTAGGGGCCGAGAATTGCGGCTCGGAATTGTTTTATGTCTATCTGGATGAACTTGCTTCCTTTCGTCATTATTCCTCTTACGCTTGAAATTGCATGAATGAAAAATCTCTCTGGGAATCTCTCTTTCTTTCTATACCTTTGAAAAAATACAAAACAATGTTATGCTTGAAATATTAATTATGAATGGAACACAAAAGAGCGAAAAGAAACGAAGAAGACAGAGAAAGGGCGAGTAAAGGTGGAAGACTCGTAGGAAAATTAAGTAAATAAACTTTCTTGCGGTACTTATGTTACGGGATTTTGCTCGAGAAATGAGAGAAAGAGACTCGACCCAACATTTATCTCTCTGTCTCTCTCTTTCAGTCTTTTTTTGTGTAGAGGGTTTGAAAAGCTCAAGGAATGGACCAGGGCAAAAAAGCTGAAGAGTGACAGAGAAAAGGGAAGTTAAAAGGAAAAGATCTCAGAAATATAAAGGCAGTCAGATGTAAACTTAAATATCAGACTGATGGGGAAAAAAAGAAAAAAAAATTATGCAGATTCGGTAAACATGAGTTAAAATCCGAGCTAAATAAATGGCTCCTTTGACGATGTAATTCCTAGTGAATATGACAACCGACGATTCACGTTTGTTGACTACAATTAAACACAAGTATCGAAATATCTATTGAATCCCAAATAATAAAAATAAATCTAAAAAAATCTGAATCTAAATCTGATCAACTTTTATAAATAAATATGCGCTGTTTTTCCTACCACGAAGCTTCATGTCGAGCATGTAACTGTAACCTATTGAGCCAGCTTTTTGCTTTCACGATATCGATCGATATTGATATCGATTACTCAATAAACGCCACTTTCCTCAAGTCCTTTCTCTAAATATCTCTCCCTCTCTCTCTCTCTCTTTCTCTTTCTTTCTCTCTTTCTTTCTTATACATATTCATATATATATATATATATACATATGATAAATAAATAAAAGTATATATATGGATCGACTTTGTTGGACAATAGTACCGGAACTGCCATCAACGTCAGTAGCAAGCTCTTGAAACTGTCCGAGGGATCTTGAACGCAAGAGCGCGCGAAGCTTTTGAACCCACGCGGTTGGAGAGTGTGCCCACGAACGGACAAACTTGAAAAAGGGATCCGAGCAAGCAAGTGAATGTGATACATACATAAACGTCATGAGCGAAGCTTTCACGTCTTTGCTTCCTTTTCCCCTATTTTCCCTTTCACTATTTTTCTTCTCAAAAAGACTTTCAACGGAGCACTTTCCCATCGTGTATCTCAGTCGCGATTCATCACACTCCGCACATACGTTCAGTTACTTTTATACAGGGTGACTCGGAAGTCACTTTTATTTCACAGAGTGATTATTAACAGTCGAGAGGTTGTTCAACCCCTTAATGTGCTCGGATCATTAATTGTGAGAAATATCAAAAACAAGTTTTGAGTTTTCTACGATTTCTCCTTTAAATATACTTCCAATTGGATTCCAATTCATTAAATCCTAACAAATTCAATAATCCCGAATTTTTTAACTGTTCGGACTTTTTAAACGCTTGTTTCTCTGACTTAAATCGTATTCGAAGACAAGTCTCAATAACAGAAAAATTGTTATCCAACACCGAAGTGTTTTCACGTGTTTTTTTCAACCTAGACATTTTGGTGAACGAAAAGAATAAGTTTTTTCATTGTAGACATTTTTTTTTAACGAAAAAAATAAGTTTTTTTCGTTCTAAAATAAAAAAAGAACGAAAAAAAATAAGTTTTTTCGTTCTAGACATTGTGTTGAACGAAACAAATAAGTTTTTTTCGTTCTACACATTTTATTGAACGAAACAAACAATTGGTGCAGCTGAATATTGCGTACAATTTCCATCAAGCCAATTAATTAACTCATCATGTAAAATATTTTCTCAGTTTACGTAAAACGATAAAAAACATCAAATTGTTACCAGTTCTCACACTTTTTTTTCACGAATTTTCTTTCTGCACGTTTCTATTTTCAACATAACAATAAACGCATCACATTTGTTCAAGAATTCTTTCATATTCGTCAAGAAATACGAATAAGAAAGTCGACGATAGATTTTTCGAAGGGTTTTGGTGTCTAGAAATGTCTGAAAGTGAAGGAATTTTCATGAGGCTTACCGGATGATATTCCAGCCGTCAGTTGATACTGTAGCAGTATGTACACAGGGGCAGTGCCCCCTTAAAGCGGAAAGGACACTTTGAACGAGAGTATAGTGCTGTACGTATAGACGAGAGTGCCTGGTGGGCGATGATCTCCGTCTCCCACGTCCCGTATACCTCAGTGCGCCAAGGTTGAACGACTCTCGATGCGATACAAGATCTCTCTTGCAAAAGCTTTACCACCACCATACCTTAACGTCAATGTGTATATATCGCCCTTAAAACACACTGATCCAGGATGAAAACGACAGAATACTAAATACGTTTTACCTAAATATTCATTAATATTCGAAGTTTCGATTCGAGGCTGTACGCGATATAACGAAAGCTTAGAAAGCTATCAATTTTAGATTAGACTACGGACAGGATATTAATGCAAAGAATTCCGAGATTAAAGATTCATTTTTCTTGCAATAAATGTTTCTAAAAAAAAAAAAAAGCAAACAGAAACGAAGCAATTTTGAAAATTAGTTAACATTTGAAATTGCTTTAAAAAGCTTCGGACAATTATGTCAAACATACTGCTGCGATCGATGTCCCTAACTCTCGTTATTGCGATTGGCAGGACTCGATTTAACAGAGCCATCATCCTAAAATCGCATTTGCTCGGAATTACTTACGCGAAAGCTCTGACTATATATTTCTTTCTCTTTTCATCCGCCATCTCTTATTCCCCACCTACTCGCGCGCGGTGAGCTTTCTCATTTTCTCGCTTCGGCTTAAGTGACGCGGTTGACTGACTTCGACGGGATTTCACCTCATACCACGCTCCGACGACACTTAAATACTTTTTTACCCTCAGATGCGATCGGTTTGGCCAGGGGGTTGTAATATTAATACTTATACTCTCTGGTCGGCTCTCCGATGATTGGGTACGTGCCAAAATGGCTGACGAGAGACAAACCCGCGTTCGCAGCAAAAATTCTCCACGATTCTTACACTTTTTTGCCCCCCACAAGACAAGATAATACCGAGAGAAAAAAACAACAACAAAAAGAACAAAAAAAAAAACTCTCGCTGATTCTTCGACAAAGAAATACAACGCCTTCGTCGTCTCACCGCTTTTCTCTCAAACCCCCAATTCTACTAGGATGCTTTCATAAGTCGATGCTCTCGTTCTACACTCTTTCGAGTTCACAACTTTTGTTGGATAGACGTAAATACAAATGTATTTTTCAAGGTGTCCTATTTTTGCTCTTTTATACCAAATAAGTATATAGACTTTGTGTTCGAAGTTAACATTCTTATTTTTCATCCTTTTTCAATTCATGACAACGAACTTCGATTGAAATGACAACTCTTACAATCAATTGACAATCTCTTTCTCTTGGTTCGTTCACTTCGATTCAAAATTCCAATCCACATAAGTGCACATTCCTCTTTTTTTTTTTAACTATGTTTACGATTTATATTAAGAATAAAATTCAATTAATCCAGCATTCAAGATTTATATTCCAAATAAATCTTTACTAAAACTCTTGTTTTTTTTCTTTCTTTCTGTTACAGAGATTGCAGAGTCGTCAGAGATCCACAGACCTTTAAATCCAAAGGATATGGATTTGTCTCGTTCGTCAAAAAGACGGTAAGCAATCGAATATTTATTTAATTTATATTATTACGATAACATTACATTTTTACATTAATTCGTTTCGAATAAGAATTTTTTTTTCTCCAAACACACATTTGAAGACGTTTATTTGGACAAAAAATACATTTTTCTGTAACAATTTACAGAAAAATTCTTAAAACCATCGAAATATGTTCCTAACCGCGATAAAGAAATAAAAAAATTTGTTTAAATCGCTACAGCCGTTCGTTTGCCACGCTGCGAAATCCCGTTATGAAATTTCGATTTAACGAATGTAATGTTGAAAGTGATCCAGATCTTTTAGTTCGAAAAAATAAATAAAAATATGTCATTTTTTCTGAATAAAAAGTGTCGTTCGAAAAAATACGATATCAGTGTAAAAAGCGAGCGCACGCCCTGTTGAGGAATGAAGAAAGCTGTAGGCACTATTGAGAATTCCCAAAGCTCATTTCTCGTCCGAGAATTGAGTCAAAGGGGACGAAAGTATCGCTCGGAGTAAATGAAGTAATAACGGTAAAAGAAAACATGGCGGTGAAATGGTAGTACAGCATGGCACGCTCTCGCGAATATAACTTGATGCTGGCTCGTGGACAGAGCGTGCAATCGCGTACGTTTTGTAAGAGATTTCTGTATATATTCGAGAAAAAACCGATTTATAAAATCCTCATTTCGCTGAGTTATCCATGCAGTATTTGCATTTTAACGACAGCAAACAAAAAACAAATCATTTGTTGCATTTTTTTAGACGGGGAGTAAAGCGACAAAATTTAATTAAATTTTTCTTACATCAGATCTTTTATAGTTTAATTTTTCTTATTCCACCCCATGGAACGTTTGGATATAAAAACTTTAATTGTGCGGATTAAAAATTGACATAAACATCCCTGACGGTCGATCCACCGACACATTAGTCCACTAAGTGTCAAAAGGCGGTAACAAAATGATGAAATTAACAAAACAAACTCGTTATATAAATGCTCTGAAAGTAAACCAACAAGGCATACAAAATAAGCATTTATAGAGAATTAATATGAAAAATTATTCATGAAACGTGAATTGAATGACCGTACATTAAACATGCAACTCAATCAACGATCCTTGAATGAGCTACATAGTTAATTTCATTGAAAACTCTGTTCGAACAAATACGTGGATGAAAGCTGGTCTATAATAACTTCTCATAGATTCATAACAAAATAGACGATCAAGTTCTAGAGCAATAATATAAATAAAATTAATTAATACAACTCAATTATTCGTAATTTGATTTTCGTAATATTGAAAACACTGTGGAAAAGAGAATGAAACGTTGAGTAGGTGGTGGATGTTATTCGAGGAGAATTGACGTATGTCAGAAACATGATCATTTCCTGAACTGGAATAATAAACCAGTATTGTAGCTTAGAACATGTCAAAGTTTCATGAAATTACGACTACGATTGAATAGGAGTTTATGGATGTTATGGGTTTGGTTGAACGAGTCGAAGAAAGAGACAAGACTTCTACGAGCAACTATAGATGAGGAGTGGTCCAGCGTATAAGGAAGAGGCAAAAATCCATGTATAGCAAATGTTAAGTAGAGAGATAGAGAGAGAGAGAAGAGAAAAGAGAGAGTAAGAGAGAGAGAGAGGCTGGGTAGCCGAAAATCCAGAACGTAAATCACAGCGAAGATAGATAGTACGGCCTGATGTTAAAGCAGAAGGCTTTCCTTTCCCACGCTCTTGGACGTTTGTAAAAGGGGTGGAACCTGGTGCATTAGATAGAATCCGTTGGAGTAGGGTTTACAGTACATGTCTTAGTTACGTATTAGTAACACACATAAGTTTTCCGAAATGTGTACAAATAGAGAAAGAGAAAGAGAGAGAGAGAGAGAGAGTAAAGAGAAAATGCAAGTAATACAGAAGCAGTAGGAAGATCGCGGAATGCCCGTATACATTTGGTAGTGGAAAGGCAGCTTGAAGACCTTACAAGCTATACACCACAGGCAGCCTAGAGCAAGTCCGTTCTAACCATGGCGTTTTAATGCCCTATCGATCTGAGTGAGGTAACAGAAGCATAGAACGAGGGGGAGGGATATGTATATGTATTTGTGTGTGTGTATGGAGGCAGACCAGAAGCGAGGGAGAGTCTCGAGTTCTCTGGGCATCTACGTCGCGGAGATTAGGTCGGTGCAAGGCCAGCCTTGGACTGGACGCCAACGGTACCACCCCAACTGGCAAAGTATAAATTTCTACCCTCTAGAACGAGCGTTGTATATATATTTTTATACACATACCACGTAACTATATATATATATATGTGTATATGCATCTGTATACATAGGTACATATATATATAGAGGTAAGAAAGAAGGGAAAATGTCTCACCGGGCTTTATGACCCTGCCGAGTGTCCCTTGGATATAAGCCTCGCAGAAAATTCCACCTTTTCCTTCAGCAGCATCGTCCTCTCTACATGTATATATATATATTTATATACACATATAAAACGTAATACGAAGGGTAGTGGTATTCAGGACCATCTCTACCGTACGATATACTCACTTTCATCCCCCAATGCTCTAACGTGTTTTTTTTTCTGTTTTTTTTTTTTTTTCATTCTTTCCTCTCTGCTAGCGTACTTAGGGAAAAAAGAACGTGTCATGAAAAATTGTTCGGCACCAAAACGGGTGGCTCGTTCCTATCCAAGAAAAACCATGAAAATGTTACGGGCCCCGATTCTCTAGGGAATTGTGGACGCGTAAACTCGGACGGCCTCTCGATGTATGCCCTATATATGGATAATGTAATACTCTGGAATTTGGCCATAAGAAATGTTACAACATCCCAGAACGACTTTGACGACGATTTCTTCGAGCTTATCCCACAGGATCTAATATGTATTATATATACATATATATATATATATATATATATATATATATATATATTTACAAGCCAAATATTCTCTAGAGCGTTTTTAAATCGAGAAACAAAAATTTCGATACGAAAGGGCGCCAGAAAGTTGATCGATTTCTCCTGACCTGCTATCGTTCGATAGCTGTGAATACTTATGTTTATATATATATATATATATATATTCATATGATTTTGCAGGACCAATTTTTAGTTGCATTTTTACATGGGCATCAATTTTTTTTCGTGAAGAATAAACAAGTTTATTACCGAATCGATTTGAAATTCTCTCCAACGATCGAGTGCGTTCTTTTTTTTTTTTTTTTTTGTTTATACAAAATTTTATTGTTATTACTTATACGTGTATTTTTTACATATTCAGCCCCAAAAAAATTGAGCGAATTAAGCACAAGCCCTCGTCATAAATATATGTTCATATTTATATAAATATATATAAGTGTGACACGCATACTGAATTATTGGTCAGAACGGTCAGCCGAGCTTCGTACGATTCACATTTGCACATGCGAACTTTTGTTAAAGCCACGTAAGCATAAGCAACGGTAGGGGAGGGTGGTGGAGAGTTTGTTGCGTATCGTCGACGAAGGCCATGACTTAGTAATGCTTATATATAGAGTACAGTGTGCGCCGTGAGGTTGACAGGAAGCGGGGCAAAGTGTTTAAGAGAAGGTTGGTCCGACTTGTCCAGAAAGAGAAAGAGAAAGAGAAAGAGAAAGAGAGAGAGAGAGAGAGAGAGAGAGAGAGAGAGAGAGAGAGAGAGAGAGAGAGAGAGAGAGAGAGAGAGAGGGGTCGACAAAAGTGAGCAAGTCAGTGGTGCGTTTGTTAATTCTAAAGGAGGGTGAAGGGATGAAGTTATTACGTATAGTTCAGAGGGTGGACAATGAAGTTTCAGTATAAAGCTTCGATGCTGTCCCTAACCTTTGGCATGATGTATATACACAAAGAACTAGTAACCCCATAGTCGATGACATCGACATCTGAAAAAAAGCAAGCAGCAAATTTAAACATTCCTGAGAAATAGAGAGGCGTATGTTGAAAATCTGACCACGAAAAATCGATAAAAACATCGAAATATTCAGAGGAATGTTATACATGATCGTATAGTAAAAAAATATTGAACACATAACACGAGCGGAAATCGGTACGAATGATCGTAGAACTTGGATGTGATGCCCCTGGCAAGGGCGATTTTCAATACATGTGTTACGTCCTCGTTTCTCATAGACAGTTCGTGTTGACTCTCAATATATACGAGACTTCAAATATGCGTACCATCAGAAACAAGAGGAATGGGGCATGTACTTCAATGGCACGTTGGGGAGGCTCCAAAAGGTGGAGAAGCCAAGAGACAAAGACAAACATAAATAGAGGAGGAGGAGAAGAAGAGAGTGCGGGAAGTACGGTTACTTCCGGAGATGTATGCGTTGCGAATGCTCATAAACAAAAGGGTTCAAGTTACGTGGAGTTCTGGAGGAATAACCATGACAGTTACGTCCTTTTGTTTACTCAAAGAAAACGAAACATATATATATGGACGAAGTTATAACGTACGTATACATATGTTGGAGGGCAAGAGATATATTCATCGTTCGACCTAGGTGTAGCAAAGCATTAGACGTTTATAGCGTGCAATATCGATCGCCGGTTTTGAATCGGTGACTAGAGCACCAGCTCGCTTCGTCGTCGCGTGGTTTCATTTCTCCCGACCCCCAGCGCCTCCTTCTCGTGAATCCCGTCACTTACGAGCCTCTTATAACTGTATATATATATATATCTATAGACATGACTAAGGTAACCGCGCGCGCGAATATGCCCTATCATAGCCAGAATGGAAATTCGAATCGGAAATACTTTATCTCGTGTTGGTATAGGGTGTACATAAAGAGGGGGAGAGACGGGGAGGAAAAATAGATATATAGGAGATCGAGCAGGACGAGGATCCACCGATAATACATTGCAGGTAGAGTTCCGCTTCTTGACGCGAAATTCTCTCCCGGTTGTGCTCTTCCTTCTCTTCCTTCCTTCCTTTCTCTTCTTCACTTACTCTTGTTTATGCGTATATGTATATTTACCCTTAACTCTGCTGGACTTTTCCTTCACTGCTGTTGTTCTACATCGAGTTTATACTACACACTGGTCAAGTACATCGCCTCGAGCTAGACTCTAGTCTCTTAGTGAAACTCTCTCTCTCTCTCTCTCTTTATATCTTTCTCTCTCTTTATCTCTTTCTCTCTGTGTCTTTCTTTCTTTCTTACTTACTTTTTCTCTCTTTTCTTTATAGTCCACATATAGTTCTTTGTAGAAACGATATAGAAATTTCTTGATTGAACCAACGGAGCTTAACTGAATGGCTTGACAATCAATGACCTTCGGAAGCCTGGAGCTTCTACTTTCGTTTAATCTTTCATACCCATTTATTCAATCATTTTTCAACGAACCTTTATATTTCATCAAGTTAATACATGGCGCCAAGAACTTGTGATATCATCAAAGCAACAGTATATATGGTAACATTACAGTTTGAAATTCCATTTGATTATAAAGACGTTTTTGCAATGTTTCATTGACAACCATTCGAAAAGTATTAATTATGAGAGTAATAAGCTCGCCAGATACAGTTTTTATAATTAAAAAACAATCTTTGACGTAGATCGTATCATTTCGTTCTTTTCCTCAATTAAAGTTTGGCAAATTAATTTCGTTCCCCCAAACCATTTGCTACGCTCTCATCAATTCACTCTTTGCAAATACAAAAGCGAAAGAGACTATTACTCATGGGTTCATTCTCTTGTTTCTTTTTTTTTTTTGTGTCTCTAATGAAATGACGGATATGAGACACAATGAGAGAAACCTGCAGATTTTTTTCTTTTTTTGATCATAAAATAAGAGTTAATAAAAAATTAATAACAGCTGCACGACGTCGTGAAAGAGATGTTGACACAAAGTTCAAATGGAAAAAGGAAAAGTGAAAAAACGCTTTATTAAAATTCTAAGATAAAAAGACGCTCATAACTCAAGTTTGGAACAATTATTTTTGAAATTACAAAAAATATTATGTGTTTCAATGCACTAGAATATTTTCCCATTGTTTCACGACCAAATTAATAGTTTTCTCACATTATACATTTCTTACAATTTCAACAAATTCAATTGAATATTCAGTGAATATTAAAAATCAAAAAAACACTCAAAATTTTAAATATAAAAATCATAATAACAAACGAATCGCGAACTAATTTGCTAAGCAACACGACGCACTGCTTTCGTCGATATTTTCCTTCAAAACGAGAGAAGCAGAGCGACCTACGAAATAAAACAAAAGCAGGTGCGATCCAAGAAGTGGAAAAAATCGAAAAGTGAACTTTGACGTCAAAAGGCATAACCAATAATACGAAAAAAATCGATCAGTTTATAAATTATCGTAATTTTACAACCCTTAACCCCTTTGTTTTGTTTTCTTTGTAAATACTTTCGTGTCTTTATGAATTGTTGGAAATAAAATATTATTGATGATGTTTGTTGCAGGAAGCGGAAAGTGCAATCTGCAGTATGAACGGCCAATGGCTAGGTAGCAGAAGCATCCGAACGAATTGGGCGACCCGCAAACCACCACCACCGAAAACCGACAGTGAGTCATTAATGCAACAATTATTAGCATGTTAATGTCTTTTCCTGAATATCCATGCAATCTCCCATTAAATCGGGCTATAAACTCATTATTCATGTGGAAAAGCTGGCAAGAATAATAACGTTCTTTCGCGCGGTCACAAATAGCTCTCAGTCGGCGATCGATTTTGAACGAATTAATACATCCTTATAGAGAAGTTGACACGAATTCACGTGCAACCAAAAGTACACACACAAACACACAAATTCGGACATATATGTCTAATGAAAGTATATAGAATTGGACAGAGTTTGAAGACGACGATTTCTCGATAACTGCTCCCAAAACTTTACCGAACAACTTGCTCGCTCCAAGTTCATCTCACAAGATCTCCTAAAAGAGGTGGAATGGGCTATGTGACTCGTTCCTTCACGAAAACATCTTAACTAGACTCGTAGATTCGATGTAACTGATTCTCCTTCCTACACCTCTGCCTTTACGGCTGGCCAACTCTTTAGAGTTGTCCAGGAGTCGCGCGAGCTTTTAACCTCCAACTAAAGGCGAATATTGCTCAAACTTACGCAAAACTTTTTCACTGACACCCACAATTTTATATCCAAATATATCCTCCTTTTTTTACAGACGAATACAAATTTGGAAAATATTAACAATCAGGAAAAATTGAAAATCTCGATACAAATGCTCTTTTCTACATGACAATCCTTACGATTTGTATTTTATTTAAAGAAAAACTATATTTGCACTTTTTTTTCAACGTTATCGAGCAAAGATTTTCATATTCATTCAATTTATTTTCAACAAATGATAAAAATCTATAGTTTTCAATATAAAATGTCATAAAAAATCGATACGGATTCACGATTATCGTCAAGTTTGTAAAAAAAACTCGTTCATGGCAGACAATTGGTTAAAAATGGTAAAAAAAAAAGGAATCGATTGAGTATCTAACGTGTGGTAGAAAATCTGAAACAAAATTTCAACAACCAAATTCCTAGAGTTTTTAAACCGAAAGAATTTTCGATGGTGAGAAAAAAAAATAAAACAGAGATTTGAATCGAAACAATGAGACGATTTTGCAATAGGATTTGAGTCTGTAAACAGGCCACAAATCTATACCGAGTGATAAGTCGAAGAGTGGAGAAACTTAGAGCAAAGGTTGAGTTTTATAAGTAGAGGAAGAACGTTTTGCCCGTGGAAGGAAATTTGAAGGCCCAAGCGAGTGAGAAGTA
The DNA here is from genome assembly GCA_948107755.1 of Campoletis raptor. Taxonomy (NCBI): domain Eukaryota; kingdom Metazoa; phylum Arthropoda; class Insecta; order Hymenoptera; family Ichneumonidae; genus Campoletis; species Campoletis raptor. Next base: position 21,117,404 of record OX403623.1, read on the forward strand.
GAGATGATGAGGGGAAGGGGGGGGGGGGGGAGAATGGGTTGAAAAAAAGGGTGATCCGCGCCGGGTGCCGCAGGTCACGCCAAGAGGGTATAAAGTCTTGGTGGCGAGGATCTCTTGGAAAAGAGATGACGAGAAGAGAGAGAAACTTTTCTCTCCATCTTTCTTTCTACGGTGTCGCCTCGTTAGAGCGCGGTAAACCGGGCGAATCCAATTCGAGTTACGAGCGAAACGCATAATGAGCTTTTGAAGGTGCTGGCACCCGAAAAGTGTATGTGAAAGAAGAGAAGGAGAAGGTAAAAGAGAAGGAGAAAGAGAAAGAGAGTGAGGAAGCTTTTCGGTCAACTGCTGGTAGTGAAACCAGGTATTATTATTATATTATCATAAGCGGCTCTGCGAGCCCAACGACCGACATATATATATCGAGACGTTGTGGCCCGTCCAACCGGTGGACCAACTAATTTCATTTCGTGGGCTCTTTAATTAGTATTCGTCGCGAGAAGTCCAAAGTTTTTCACTATGGCAAAGGAGAGAAGACGAAAGGAGGGAGAGGGGGGGGAGGGGAGGAGCAAGGGATGAGGTAGAACTGCTGCCTTAAGAAGGACTGCCAAACTATGGATTTATTATGTATATATATAGATTTGTGTCTATATATATGCATATAGATATTAAAGTACCGAGACCCCATGCGAATCTGCAAGATTTTACAAAATCTCTTCACCTTGCCCCTCTCTTACACTCTTTTACTTTCTTTCTCTCTCGTTTTGTTTGTCTTATACCCAAAATTTGCATAGGCCACGAGAAGCCACCTTTTCCCCCAGACTACTTTTTATTAACTTTTGCCTCTTCTTCAGTACTTCGAAAAGCTTAGGGCACCGTAAACCTCATGCCACAGCCCTCGTGCTCGACCGAGCGTTTGTCCGAATAAAAAAAGGCGACACTTTTGTCACTACGCTTCCTCGCAAACTCCATAAGATCAAAAAAGAAACATTCGTCTCTTTTTTTTGTTTGTTTTTTTTTTATATAGAACACGTGAGCAACAAACTACTGCACTTTTTTTTAAGTGCGTCGTTCGATTTATCGGTAGATATGATATTAATAAAAATAATGAATAAACATTGAAATGATAAGCTTATTTCTCGTTTGCATAAAGTTTTTTTTTTATATGACACAGAAAAGAGTTCTCAAGTGCAGGTCAACGTACGTAAATATTATAATATTTGATGAGAACTCGAAAGGAAGGAAGTCACGCTAGATATTTAACTATGAAAGCATTTGCAAAATATGAAAAACAAAATTAAAGTACAAAAACCCCTCGAGATTTTTAAGTATGTCTGATGCATAACGAAATGGAAAGAGCTTTTTGAAAAACGATGAGAGATGAAGAAAACAACGAAACCACAGAGCCTATCCATCCATCTGTCTCGCTTTTCCTCTTCCTCTCTCTCTCTCTCTCTCTCTCTCCATCCTCTCTTTTCCGGGTACTCTCTTCGTTATTTTTTTGCTCGTCAGTAAATCGAGTTGCCTTCCTGACTATTTCACTATAACGCGCTATATATGCTGCAAAGTTGAAACGTACAGCGAAGGAAACCCACCACGGCTGTTTCCGTTGCAGTAGCAAAAGCCAACGAGACCTCGCGTATCACACGAGATCTTTTTTCGTGCTTATACCTTTAGGCAATTTGAAATTCAAAATAGTTTACCTCTCTTTCTCTCTGGCTGCCGGCGAGACGAAACTACATCTGCGTTGGAGTAAACCTAGTGTGGTTTTCGTGCGGAAAGTAAGAGAGAGAGAGAGAGAGAGAGAGAGAGGGCGAGGAAACAAGAGAAAAGAGAGAGAGAGAGAGAGATCGCGAACAGTTAATATTTAAGTCCACTCGCGGTTCCCTGTCGGACTAAATTTTTCAGAACAGGGTGTGTTTCGTTTTGGAAGAGTAGAAAAAAAAACTTGGGGAAATAAAAATTCTCGACATATGAGATAACTACACTGATTTTTCGTCGTTATTTTTTTTTCTCTTTTTTTTTGTAAATAAAAATGAGAGAAAAGACGAGAAAGAGAAGAAATAAACAAATAAAATGTAACTGCTTTCAGGAAGTTTTTATAAACAAAATATATGTGACAGCTCTATGATCCCGAGGTTACGATCCTATTCTTGGAGCTTTTAGTACGACGATATACCCGAGGGTGGCATGCTAATGCTTTGATTTGGAATCACTTAGTATTTCCCGCCAACTGGGTCAATATTTTATGACCACTGGCTGGCAATTAGTTAACTTTGCAGCAATTGAGAGAAAGAAAGAGAAAAAGAGAGAGTGCGAAAGAGAGGGAGAGAGAGAGAGAGAGAGTGAGAAGGACAAGCAAAAACTGCAGTAACGCGAAAGGCTCAACTCCGGTGCTTTAGATTAATGTCAAAAGTTTCGTATCGCTCTTTCTGTTTCTCCTTCCTCTCTATCTTCGTCTCGTTTTCTTTTTATTTTTCTCTTTTGCTTCAGTCGACGCTTCGAAAGATCGCCCTTAGTCGATAGTTGCGACTACTCCCTTTATATGTACTTTGCCAATAAAAATTTTTCCAAAAATATAAGTGTCCCACGAAAGATGACACTTTCTTACAAAATGAAAAATAAAAAATAAAGTTTATTTTTTTCATTCATATCTTTTCATATTTTTCCTTCTATTCAAAGTTTTAATTTGAAATTCTCTTTCTCAATCACTTTTTAAAAGTTGCTCTAACTTTTTTCTCATTTTATATTTCGCGTTCGTACAAACGTCTGTTCGCTCTTAACGTCAACCTGCATTTTTCAATGGTTTTATTTCCTGTTTCACGATATAAATATTGGAAAAAAAATCATACAATAACAATCATCGTATCTTTATAAATATAAATCTTTCTTTCAGAAAATATGAAGTCTGAATAAAAAGTCTGAGTCAAACAAATTATTATTTATATCGAAATCGTATGACGATACTTTTAATTCACGAATATTTTGCATTTCCTGGTTTCAAACAAACACTTTCTTGATCTGTTCATTGTTTATAAATACAGGTTTTTTAAAAAATCCAACACATAGACAGAAAGAGACAGAAAAATATCAACGAAGCAGTTTGATTCTTTCTGTTTATGTGCAAACGTATCACGTGTCTATTTACTCATCTATATAATCGCACTCAGTTTTCCATCTCTTCATTATACGTATACTCTCTGTCTCTCTGTCTCTCTCTCTCGCTCTCTCTCTCTCTCTCTCTCTCTCTCTCTCTCTTTCTTTCTCTCTCTTTTGTATTATTTCTCCACTGGGTAGTGATAATTACTTTCACAGCCCGAGGGAAGTGTTGTCCATTTCTTCTTCTGCTTGCAGTCAATGTTTGTTCAAAATCTCGTATGCCCGTCATATATTTCGATGAACGGGGTTTGGATTGGTCGCGACACCCTCTGGGCAAATTCAACTCTCGTGGGAAGGCAAGACGAACGTTTTTACATATAAATATATAGACGTGTCTTATGTGAAGAAAATTCAACATTAAGTAGAACTATATTTTCGGCGAATAAAGTGTGCGCCAATTCTTTCAATATTTCGTGAATGATTGATGCAACGATTTTATTGATAAACAACTTTCTCATATCCCTCATTTTCAGATAAAATTCTCTCACCAATCACAACGCCATTTAATTCACCGCATAAAAAAAATATCGCAACACAATTTGTTCGAACAATAAAAATCCCTTGAATCATAGCGCAACACAGTTTAAAATTCGCTGAAAGAACACGCCAAGCTGTAATTCTCGTTACGGTGAAGTCATGGTCTAAAAAGTTAATCGAACCCAATATCGGTTCGTAGAAAATGCATGAACCGAGGTAAAAATTAAAAAAAGAGAAGTACCGAAAAGGAATGATAAAAAAAAAAAAAAAAGAATCGAACTATACCAACCGCGAGATTTGCTGCAACTCTTTTTGTCTTTTTCTCTTGAAAAATCTGCCATTCGATTCTCTCGATGGAAAGGCGGGAAGTTCCGCTTGTTGCGCACAGGACCAACTCGTTGAATCGAATTTTTTTTTTTTTTTTTTTTATTCTCATTTTGCTCTCTACGTTTTCGGGGTGAGGATTTTTTTACCCCATATGCTTTTTTTTTCGTTTTTTTTTTAACGATCGTACTATCATCCACTAAACACAGCGTGTGTTTCATACAAGAGTGCATACGTTGGAGAAACTGCATAGAAAATCGTCTCCAACTGTACCAGCAATTTTCAACGTATTTGTAAAAAAATTGCTGATATATTTGGAGACCAAGAGAATATGAATTCTGTGTAACGGAAATATATACGTATATAAATATATTGGCTAAAGAAAATTGATATTCTCTTAGGTGAAAGTCGAGAGACCGCGAAACGTTTAGAGCATTATCGAACACGCTTTGTGCACGACGACAAAGTTTCGCGACACACAGTTACTATAAGTCTCTACTCAAGAGCGCCACTTTTTCACAGACGAGTACACGAAAGATAGAATTTTTTTGAATAATGGAATAGACGTTGAAAAAAAAGGAAAAAAAAAGGACGAGTATGCTCGAAAAAGAATAAAAAACGATGATAAAGGAATCACAGGATGGAGAGAATATGAATTCATTCAGCGTTCATTACTATTTGAACGATATTTATTTTTCCTCGACAATCGAGCAGCAGCATCGTTCGATTGTGTAATCGCTTATTTCGATAACGATTTTTTAACCAATTAATTAATAACCAATGAAAAGAGATCTTTTGGTTTGTCAAATTTTGAGGTTTTGAAAGTAACCTGAAGAATTTAGAGGCTTAGAGAATTTAATGCAACTTTCAATAAGTTTTTTTAATTTCTAATTTCCTTTTTTTTGTGTTTTAATTCCCTCCCTTTAAACGAATTGAGTTGAGTAATCCTATTATCGTTTTTATAGAGACAACTTCGATGAATGTCAAAGTAAAGAGGCTGTAAAATAAATGTCCTATGATTGTCAAAGTATTGACGTTGCTTTCGAATTTCAACAAAACTTGATGACGGTTGAAAACTTTTGGAGTAAATTAGTCGTGTCTCTAAAATTCTAATCTATCTTTTCCTGCAACGTCGAAACTTTGGCTTATCTCTATTTCTGTATGTCTCTCTCTCTCTCTCTCTCTTTCTTTCTCTTTCTCTCCACTTTCGTTCATTCTAGCTGCATAATTTTCTTGCATCGTAATACGTTTGAATACCACACGCGTTCGACGACATGAAGGACGAGGCGAGAGGATTAGCCGTATGGCCAAAGACCAGGGTGCTAAGAATTCACGACGGAATTGGATTTCTGAAGCTCTCTCGTAGTTACTGCGTCGAGACCCATCGAGAAATTCTCTATCCTTCTCATACATTTTATTTTCTACGTTTATTTTTCTCTCTCTCTCTCTCTTCCTCTTTTTCCTTTTCTCGCTCTTTCTTTCTAGATTTGTCTCTCTCTCTCTCTCTCTCTCTCGATTTCTCGTTTTCTCACATTCGCCATTCCCAACATCCCCCTCACAACCCCTTTCGTAGCTCTCACTCCCACACGAGCACTCCCCAAAAACTTTGGCTATTATACAAATCGAGTCGATAAACGTCTCTCGTCCCTCGCGAAATTCTCTGTTCCTCCCTCCCTCCCCTCCCCCTGTTTCTCTCGCTCTCTTTCATTCATTTTCTCCCTTTCGCTTCTTCCTCACTCTCCCTCGTTCTGACACGGTTTCTATCCATCTCTCTAGTCCCCTCTTTCCCACTCTTTGCAAATTCTCCACGCAAATCGTCGCCCGTTTGTCCCGTTGACGACATGGCCGCTTTAGAACGATTCGATCGTAGCAGCCGCGGAATATGTCTCCGTCTCTATCTCCCATCCTCAATCCACAAAATCTTGCACTCACTCACTAACTCACTCGGTACTCTCTTCAACCCTCCAGTCCCCTCTGCCCCATCCTCAACCATCCGTCAACAGCAAAACCTACCTCGATGTTCTCTCCTTCCGTCTCTCTCCCGCATACAACCCTCTCCTCCTCCTTTTTCCTGCTCCTGTTCCCATATAAATACACACAAACTCGCTCGTCGATATCTCCATTCGCTGCCAAGAAAGCAGCGAGGCACGCGAGATTCATAAAACGAATTGACAGCCACGGTTGCGATCATTAAATCCAGAAGTTTCGCGAGAGAAACAAAAATGAAGAGAAAATTTCACGAATTTTAAACTATATCTATAGATATATAGATTTTTCAATCGTATAACATGTCAGAGAATGAGGCAAGTAGTAAATTCGAAATAGAAAATCAATGACATGGTTGCACGCGAGAAATATTCTCGTTTTTTCCTTTTCTCAATAACTTCGATTTTTTTTTACCCCCCCCCCCCTCCCCCTTTTTTTCGTATCACTATATCGCTTTGGACTATAATGTGCAGACCTATTTTCTTCCTCGTGGAAAACGATTACACTCGTTGTCTCCAGGATAAACATGCGGACGTTCAAATACATCAACACATCCAATTGTCCATATAGTTATATTGTATATAAACCATCGACGAGTTCTCTGTGGCAGAAATAATTGTTCGCGCTAATGAGCCAGGCTCCGGTTCGCTGGTCTCTTCTCTCATCTCTCTCTTTCTCTCTCTCTCTCTCTTTCTCTCTCTCTCTCTCTCTCTCTCTCTCTCTCTCCCTCTTCCATGGACCCCAACCACCACGTTCATTCGGAGGGAAACAATTTTCGTGCGGTTACGGTTAACACTAATACTATATACACTGTTTATTACCAGGCTGTCCACGAAATAGGGGCGCGTGTATATACTCGCGCGAATATGCGGTTCGACGCCACAAATATATCAGAGAACCCGGTGGTTATGAGGGCCGGAGAGTCTTATATTGATTCATCCGTTCGATTGAAAGATATGCAACATGATGTTTAACATATATTGTTGGATGTTAGAGACAGCGATAGGTGGGCGTTCGGTGTATGATTCCAGCGATCATAAAGTTAAGCAGCCTCGAGTGAGATCAGTACTCGGTTGGGTGACCGCTTAGCCATGGATCGGTTCGCGTATCAATCGCTGAGCGGGGGAGACAGTTTTTCTGAGTTTCTGATGATGCTGAACTATTGGAACTCAGTTTAAAAGATCGGCACCTGTATCGGTCAGGGTTTTCCAAGGTTTCCCTTGGCCCAAAATGATGGTATGGGGTCTTAAAGACCCGCAAGGATATTTACAGGCAGGAATAATGATAAATGGAAATATATTGTTGGATGCGGTTTTATTCTTCATTAAGGAATTTCCTGAGCTTGCGAACGATTCCGAGGAAAGAAATTGAGAAGAAAATCCTAATCAGTGTCGTTAAATATATCGTGTAAATATTTTTATACACAGAATTTCGACTGTTTTAGTACAAAACTTAAGACATTTATAACGAAAGTCGCGTACGTGAATAAAAGGAATAAAAAACTTGAGTCGATTTTGAACTAGAAAGAAAATATGTAATTATTACGTTGAAATGTTGACCCGTATTGCTCTCTGCACACAAAACTATAGCACAACTGCCGCGGTTATAACTTGCAGTTATACATCGGTAGAAACCGACGGGGGATAATGGGGAGGTGGAGAAGACAAGAAGTCGTGGCAGGCATTTGCATAAAATAGGCCCCCTTTGTTTTTCTTTCTGGTCTCTGTTATTTTTTTTTCTTTTTCTTTTTTCGCGCTCCCAGGGCGATGGTAGAGAGAGAGCCGTTTTTCTTTGACTCAGCCTTTCGCTGATAGCTCAACTGTTTGTTAGAATATATATATATATGTTTATGTGCATTTGAGAGACGGTCGATCGGCACAATCTTTTTCTCTCATAGCTGTCAGCGTCAACTCTTCTTGCTGTGGATGTTTTTTTTTTTTTGCTTTTATTCTTTCTATTATTTCGATTTATATATGTATACGTGTGTAAAAAACGGCTCGTAGAAGTGCTCGAAGCATTTCGAGCCTGAACACTACTGTAAACCGAGACTCACCCCTTTACAACCTTCGGACCCCCGGCGAGGCCTGCTTTGCATGAAATTGTTGTAATTTGGTGGTAAATGAATCGAGATAGAAGAGAACAGGGCGAGAAAGCATTCGTACTTTTGTACGTATAAAGGGGTTGTTTTGGTGGTTGTTGGATGTAGAGACTGTGGAATAAGAACGAGGCGAAGTGATTCCCGGAACGAGAAAAATTCAAGTGTGAGAGAACACGAAAGATTTAAGATTCGTGAGTACAAAAAATAAGGCCGTCGAGTTGGTTCTGTTGAAAAGCGTGAATACGAGCCACTTTTTTATATACGAAACGCAAGATTGAAGGAACCATAAAATTTCAAGAAAAATAGTCTCAGATTGACTGAGTAAGAAAGAAGAAAAAAAAAGAGTAGAATGAATTCGTTGCAATCTCAAAAAAAAAGCAATAAATCTTTCGGTACGAGAATCTGAATAAAAAATTCATTTTTTTTCTCCGTAAAACAGACTGCGGTAGTTGGTAAAAATGGACTAAAAATGCATGGTCAAACAGAAATCCTGCCGATGGCGTAATCATCAAAACGACCATTCAACCATTTTTTTACCCCATAAACTCAACAAATACAACAATTTTTATTTTTTTTTGCCTTCAAGTACATAAACAATTAAATATTTCATTTGAAATTCATGGTTTTCATGAATACCGGAAATTGATTGAGTTATAAAGAATGCATCGTATTTTTTTAAAATATTTTTTATGCACCGAACGGAAACAGTTTTATTGGAGAATGCTAGCAGGATTGCGGTTAATATTTGACTATCTATATTGAGTCCATATTCAAGGGAGGGTGGTCGGGCCACATAGCATCATAGCGACGACCATTCAACATTGTTTTTTCATTGGCAGGACTCTGTCGCGTTCTATGTGTAGTAAAACAGCCATAATTTAAACGTACCCACGAGAAAAAAGCAGAGAACGATAGAAAGAGAGAGAGAGAGAGAAAGAGACAAAAAGATATCCGTTTAACCCACACACACGTGTTAAATGACGTGGTTTACGTCCTTTAGACTCTTAACATTCGATCCAACCATCATATCGTAGCGAACGGTCTCGTTTGTGTTCGCGGTGCGCGGTTACCCTCTCTCATGTGCCCGGGGGATGTTTGCATGCGCTTGCTAAATACACTATATTATTTACATACACGTATTGGCACGGTCCTCGCTCTCACGGGAGACCACCAGACTGCATACACCCACGCGAGCTCGCAAACATCCAACACACATAGAGAGTATAAGTTTATGTAGAATCGAGAGAAAGAGGGAGAGAGAAAGAGAAAGAAGAAAGAGTGAGAGTGAGCTGGTTGTGGCAGCCAGTTAGGGATGGCCCAAAGCCAGGAGAATGTTGCAAAAATAAAAGGAGAAGAGAAACGTGAGAGGGTGTAAAAATTGCTGCTATAATTGGTCTTTTACGAGAACTCAAATTCTTCTGAATTTTCCACTACCCCGTTATTCCAACCTCGACGTTTCATCCTCCCTTCTTTTTTTTTCCTGTTACCAATCGACTACGAGTGAAACATAAAAATGTTGCCTGTTTTCATTGAACTTTGTGCTAAAGCAACAACAACAACAAAAAAAGCTATTTCTACAGTATTGCAAAAAATTGGATCGTTCGATGGGATGCATGTGAATTCCTGATTGACAGTCAATCTGTTCGGACGAGTTTCAATTAAACAATTCGTCCTAAAAAATTGTTTCATCCCTTAAAAAATAAAAAATTCAACTCGTTTCCTGCTTAATTTAATACCAAAGTATCAATTCATCTTCCATTGGAATTGAAGATATTTTCGTATTCGTAACAATTCGGTTTAGCACACGAATTACAGTTTCTTATGCATGGGGATGAAAAATATTTTTTATATCGCGATATATTTATGAATATGAGATGCTAGTTTCGATGAAAAGTTAAACACAAGTTACGATCACGTCCACCAGAAATTCATGGCACGTAAAAACAAAGTCACTCGTTCGAAACCACCCCAAAAGTTTCATTTTGATTTTCCAAAGTCTGTACATTTACATTCATACATATATATGTATGTGTGTTAGTGACAGCGATGTATTTGCCCTCGGGAATGTTTTCTCGCACTCTCTTTGACCCTGCCAACCCTTCATCCGAGCTATACTAGCCACAAGTGCCAAACGATGTCGAACATCACTCAGCAAAGGTGCCCCTTTTAATCGCTTAGTACCTTCACGAGCTGAAGTCTTTGTCAAGTTCTGTATAGGCCCAAACAAACTTTCTAATCCATAAACACAGACCCGTTAAAAGTGGTGGTGGTCCTGAGTCCAATCTCTTCTTGAGAAAGATTCTCGTGAAATATTGCCATCGAACATTAAAATTTGTTGATTATCAAGAGACTCGGTAGAGGCTCGGGACAATTGGTACATTTGACAGCTCTGTCTGTCGTCTGCTGGCCCGAGGCTCGCCCGAGTATATTATCTCTGAATAAAAGGATTCGGGCTGGTGTGGATAAAAAGTGAAAGTGATTTTCTCGAATTAGGAAGCTCAGGAGACAGATGATGACTTGAAAATTCAACTGGAGACTAATTATGAAGAAATCTTTCGATCGATGCCGTATTTGCTTAGAAACTGACTTTGCACAGGTTCTCATTATTTGAAAAAAAAGAAAAGAAAGAAAAAATTGACTAGCAAGGGCGAGAGTATAAAGACTAATTCAAATTGATCTATTGTTCAGCGAAAAATAAGTGATCGTCTCAATGATGACTCATTTTTTTACCATGTCATTTACAACGTAAATATATTTCATCAACTATTATTCAGACAGCATTCAATTATCGTGTATAAGTGAACAACAGAAAATCCATTAGGATCATCAATCTACGTTGAGCTATTCTTACGTACGAAGATAAACCGAGTACATTTTTTTTCCAATCCAATATTTCTATATGTATAAATATAGAAAAAGTATTTTTGATGAAAGAAAAAAAAACGTATATATATATATATATATATATATATGTCCGTTTGAGCATAAGTGAAGCGAAGAACACACGTGTGCCCCGGCCGAGTATTGGCCACCTTTATTGGGGCCGCCAATCTATTAGGGCGCGCGAGCCGGAAGGAGAGAAGGGCGAAAGCTCGAATTTATGCCACGACTACAAATCTTGGCTTGGCTCGAGGTTCCCGGCAGCAGCAGCAAAAGCAGCAAGGGGTCCAGGGGCCGGGGTGAAACGAGAAGGCTTCTAGGAAGGACTAAAGCTTGGGATGGGACGAAGCAAGAACGCTACTGTATCGCATACTATAGATAAATATATATAAATTGAAGAAGAAGGAAGCAAACGTTCGCGCGCTCACTCAGACGCAATCGAAGTTGGTTTCAGCGAGGCTACACCAAACTAAAACCTTATATATAAAGAGAGAAAGAGAGAGAGAGAGAGAGAGAGAGAGAGAGAGAAAGAGAGAAAGAGAGAGAGAGAGAGAAGTTACTGGACGATTGAGGGTGGCGACCCGGGCTAAGAGAGTCCAACTCCACAAGTAACATATATATATATATATATGTTTTTAAATATATATGTTTATACAGGGCTTTTCATATCAATTCAACCATAGATTCGACCCCATCGATACATTTTTTTTGCTGCTATTGCTTCCACCGTAATTTTTTACGTCACTTAAGATTTTAGAAAATATTATTTTTACAAAGTAAAGACAAATATTTATGGTGTCATTTAACACAGTTGAAGAAAAAAATGGAACTCCTAATTTAACGATAACAGAGGGTCTTTTAGTGTGTACAGCTGGCACAAAAAAATATCTTTATGGGAAAGAATTTTGTCAAAACTATTTTTCATTGCTTAACATTATCATCAAGTAAATTGATAACACAAAAAAAAACTCACCAATCTTTTCCATCCTGGAATGAGTCTCTTCTCCTGATCACTGAAACCAATCCCATGAACCATTCTTTAAAATTCATTTCTAAATCATTTTAAAAAAATTCTAGCAACAAAATGTACATCGTTTCAAGTTTTACCACTGTTCGTATAATCATGAACAATAATAATCCGATATATAATTTAAAAATTGATGAAAATATAGAAAAAGTTTTGCAGTTACCATTAAAGTAAATTCTTTTCAATAAAAACATTGTTTCCACTCCAATTTAATTATTATTTTTATTCGAAAACGACAGAAAATCAATTCTGTCATTCCAGAAATCTAGATATTATGTAATAATAATAATAATAATAATAATAATAATAATAATAATAATAATAATAATAATAATAATAATAATAATAATAATAATAATAATAATAATAATAATAATAATAAAAGCGTAGCAAATGAAGTGTAGCAGCAAAATGAATGATTAGTCTGTAATTGCTTCGACCGAAATAAAGTGAAAAACCTTTGTAGTTAAGCCTCTTAATTCACCCTCTTTACGAACTTTTACTTCGAGAGAGTATATAGATTCTATGTACACATAGATTACCACGGATCCTATTTTAATTAGCACAGAAAATAAGCTGAAAAAAAAACGAAACCACAAAGCACAGAGTTTCCTTGAAACGTTTTACGGTTTTGAAGGATCGAAAGGGTCATTCTGTGGCGATATACAATTTTTTTTTTTATCCTCGCGTTTTAAAGGTTTCCCGGAAGCATTTTGCACTGTGGATACGAAGGCATAAGAGTTTGCAGGTTGTACAGAAAAATAACTGATTCTACAACGATTATGGAAAATTGCAGATATCGGAAATTACAGTTGGGTGGAAAGGGTTCGATCAACAAACACATCCTTTGAGAAACGTGCTTTTATTTCCCAGAAAATATCTGAACACGATATTCTTTGATGAAAAGCTATCTGCGTTTTAACCCTTTGAGTCATCCTGGGACTTACACTGACCCACCAATTTTTTTTTTTTTTCTTCGATCTTTTTATCGTTAATCTATGATTTCAACAACATGTTACGGGATTTTTAATTCTACGCGATCCCTCGGACGTTCATAAATGCACTAAAAATACGAACAACCATTATTTCGTAATTGCATTAATATCACATTTAAATAAATAGTCTAATTTCGTATTTTTACACAAAATAATTCATTTTCTACTCAATTACTACAAACTTTGGAATGTCAGTTTATTCACAAACGGAATATCCTCCAAAGAAGAATAAGAAGAGTTTTTTCAAAAATTTTCGTATACAGTCTTTCTTGTTTACAAAAATAAATCGGTATTTTCAAATTCCGAGTCCAGATTTACCATCAATGAACTAAAAAAAAAAACTTCGAGTACCAAATTCCCAAGAAATATTTCATCTAAGAAATAATGGATTGGGTCAAAGGCTGGAAAAAAATTCTTCAAATTTACATCGCGATTCCTCGAGTCTTTTCGCAATCAGCTATTTTTTTTTTTGACCGATTGTAACGAATAAACTTTCAATTGGAAAGTTATAACAACAAATAAAGTGAGGAAAAAGCTCGACGAAGAACTTGGTTCAGCCGGAAACTTACAGATCGATATTTATCGATAAAAAGTGTGTGTTTAAAGTATAATTATTATAAAACGAAGCGAAAGCGTTATTGGATCGTATGAAAGTGAAAACAGTAAATATATAAGTGTATATACATATATCTAGTAAATATATTTCCGCGCAAGACGAAGCTCGTTTCGCTGACATAGCTTTTGAACCCTTTGTAGCGTATGGGCGGCGCTGTTCTCACGCAAAAGGGCTCAACAGGTGCGCGACTCCCGCGACCTCACTCTTTCTCTTCGCGTTACTCATTCTTCTCTTATTTTCAGTTTATACATTGAAGTCTAAAGTCTTGTCATCCGTGTGCTGTAGAATTTTTGTGTCTTTTTCGTTGAATACGATCAAGAAATGTTCGTAGATTTTTGGGAGGTAGAAACAGAACAAAAGTCAAAAATCAGCATATGTTGTGGTCCGAATTCTTTTTTTCTTCAAAACCTCTGACCATTTTACGCCACGATATTTATCGTCGGAGTAGTAAATGCTGAATAGTCACTCTCGACAGAACCTTCGACTTGAGACACTTTTCCAATTAAAACAAACGACAGATTGATGAAAAATAATAATAATAATAATAATAATAATAATAATACAGTGAAAAATGGTTGCTCGTCGTAGTGTCTCGAAAAAAAGTTCATTTTCCACGCATTTTCAAATATATTTTATACTTATATCCCTCGTACGACGAAAGACGATGGAGAATTTTGAATAATACGAGGGATCAGAGCTGTGGGAATTCCGAAGTGAGTCAATCTGATGCAACCCCAAGTCTGGGTAGCGAGGAAGAGGCAGACTATCGTGAGTAGAGAAGTTTATGCGAACTGTGGATGTAGCTCGTGATGGTAGAGCTATTGACTCACTATAGCGGATAAGGACTCGGTAGGCAAAGTTGTGAGCTGATGAAATTCGTTTCTGGATCTTCTCACATGTAGAGAGTGTTCTGGCGCATGTATTGACAACATGTTGTAAATTCATCATCAAAACTCGATTCGAAAAGTCGAATAACATTGTTTCATGAGCTGAGTTGCATGATGATGTCAATAACCGTAACATTTAATAACTTTGGAAACATTTAAATCTCTGCATCAGAAAATTACTGCAATTTATCAGAATTCTGTTATTCGAATGCCATATTTTTTGGCATCAGATTATAACGAGGGAGAATTTGAAAGTTCGTTTCCGAAAATATTGTTTTGTGTTTCCTGTCAGCCATTGTTGCACATTCCATTAGACTGTGACTCGTTTTTTTTCTTGTTTTTTAACCTACAATCAGTTTTCTCTCTAACGTTTGCATTAAAAAGTCAACTGTTGTCGATACACGAGAAAGGTATGAATTATTAACCGGAAAAATGGCAAATACTGTTGCCGAATAGAGAAAAAAAAATGGTTTGTATAAATATTCCCCTGGTGAAATACGCAATGTTCGTTAATCGATTGGAATAATAAGGAAAGAGCCATAAATTGGCAATGAATTCAGGAGAAAAGTAAAAAAAAAGGAAAAAATTTGAGTCAGATGTCGGCACCCAGGCCGTCGTCGGCCCGTTAAATTGATTTATACGTCACAGGTACGTGGTCACGCCATCTCCCGGAGAGGATACTTAAACCATGCCATTTGCTCACTCTCTCCCATCACTCTCGTCCCCTTCAGCTCTATTCTCTGCCGATGCTTTATAATCTCGTGTAAGGACGTAACTTGGTACAGGAGTAGTTACTTGCAGAAACAAAGAAAGAGAGAGAGAGAGAGAGAGAGTGAGGGGGGGGGAGGTGAAGAGAGGGCAAGAGGGAAAGGTATACAGTTATTTTATTTCTGTAACTCCGGCAGCGACGCCGCCCGATACGGTCTTTAGGCTTCGAACTATAACGACGGTAATATTTCACTCCTCGAATTCGTAATTATCGTTGATGCTTTTATAGCAAAGCAATGAAATTGAAACTCGGTCGATCGCAGCATGGAATGTGAAGAGGGAGGAGAAAGAGAGAAGAGAAAATGGAGGTTAGGGGTAAACTGGTTAGCCAATAAGTTGGCGATGTACGGATTTTAGTTTGGGGTGAAACTTATTATTATCACCAAAAATTCCAACCCATTCATCCCCCTACTTCTTACCTTATCCATTATTTGCACCCAATTTGCTATTATTCAACGAACCAATATTTTATATCGACTTAATTAAAAATGAACTTTGTATCGATGTATAAAATTGGAGTATAGCGAGTGAAATATACTGATTCGATATTATGTATCGTTACAGCGAACGCGAAACCACTGACTTTCGACGAAGTTTACAATCAGAGCAGTCCGACAAACTGCACCGTATACTGTGGTGGTTTGACAAACGGCCTTACGGAAGAGCTCATGCAGAAGACCTTTTCACCCTTTGGCTCTATCCAAGAGATTCGAGTTTTCAAAGACAAGGGTTACGCCTTTGTCAGGTGAGTCTCGTTAGCGTTTTCCCCAGCGTACCGCAGTGCTCGTACGAAGTATAAAAAAGGAAAAAAAAAAGTAAACAAGAGAGCGAAGGAGACACATTCAGTCACAACTTTGTTCGGTTTTGTATAGCTTCTTGAAAGAAAAAAAAAAAAAAGAATATAAAAAATCTAGATGTCTTTGTTTCGATTTTATTTTGCCATTTCCCTCGCCGCGAGAATCGACCACAACGGAGACAGTTCGAGAATCGCAATGTTGTTCCGGCAAGCACGAACCAATAGCTTTGTTCGTAAAAATAATAAATGTCCTTTGTTCTCGACAGGTTTTCCACGAAGGAATCGGCGACCCACGCCATCGTCGCGTCTCACAACACCGACATTAACGGACAAACGGTTAAATGCAGCTGGGGAAAAGAGAGCGGAGACCCAAACAACGCCCAACAATCGGGACAGGTGAGAATGCAATCAATTGAATCAACTCGCACCTCTTATAGAACAAAAAAACAGAAGGAAGGAAAAAAAAAGTGGGATGTCAAACATCGAGCAAGTCCATTAGAGACAATTGCTCCAATAGTTTTCTCTCCTTGTGGAATTCAAAAGGAAAGCGTATCAAGCGTTAAAGTCCATTAAAGAAAAGCAATCAATGAGTTGAAAACACCTCACTCGTCATCAACGACGCCTAAGATAACGAAACAATTTGTCATGATAGTGCGGAACATTGAAGCCAGTTAGGATCAGAGAATAGCCAAGCATTGCAAGTCCTCAGCACACTTTCTTGCTCCAGTTGAAATTAGTGAAGGTTGGTGCAGTAATTTGTGATCCAATCAATAGTCGATATGGAGAACAATAGTTCTAAACTTGGCAGATTAGCTCGCTTGCTAAACGACCACGAATCGTCAAAGAAAAAAAAAACGAAAGAAAAAGAAGAAAAGAAACTCCGACAAAGACAGTTTGCATCGCGAGCCGCAAAAAAGAAGTAAAACTTTTGCAAGATTGATCAACAGAAGTTGGAGGGAGGTTGAGAAAGAGAGCAGGGGATGATCTGACCGCGAAAGCTCACATTCAGTTTGGTCTCTCTGTTATCGTTCCAACTTGCTCCATCGCGAGCTCCTGGCGCATTGTGCACACCATGCTTTGGGCTCCCTCAGCAATTAGCGCCGTTAAGACGAGTAGTTACGTCCGATCTGGGAATACCACGGAAGATCGAGAGAAACGACGAGTTAGGGAGAGAAACACAGGAAGAGAAGAGGGGGGAGGAGAGAAAGGGAGAGAATGGGAGAGAGAGCTAGCGATAGGGAAGCTTGAGCTACAATGGAAAGCCCGTAATACGCTGAAGCCTCCGGTATTTCCGTTTAACCGTTCTACCCGTAACTTTGCCCCGTAGCGGCGCCCTAATTGATCCTTATTCCCATAACGTTGCAACCCCGCGTGAATACTTCCTCTGTGCCAAGAGGGATTGTACTTGCGACTATACAGTCCCGTCAATCGTACTTACTTATTTTCTCAACCTACCGATCGATGTAACTTCTCTTCTACACTCAAACTTTTAACTAATCCACAAACAGAATCCATGCAAGAATCTATCTATTTAGAAGACGAGCTTTCTAGTTAGCAATTCATTGAGCATTTCGAAGTTTATCAAATCGAAGCTTCCAATGCTGAGCCCATTTTCAGATGAATCTCATTTGCTTTAAAAAAGATCATCTGGTACCGAACAAGTCAAAAGAAAAAACTGTTGTCACTAGCGTAGTCTTTTCATCGAGTGTAGGGTGTTTAACCTCCAAAGTTTCACCGGTTCAACCTCCTTTTTCAGGACAAATTCATTTATTCTAAACCTCATAAGTACGTAATGGACTTCAGGAGGCCTTACAAACGTTCTTTACATATTTTTTAATCGATATTGGAAGTCTCTCCTGAAATTGTATGTCAATGCTTGCAAACGTCTTGTAAACAGACGAAAAAACCACTGCAACCCGTAAGGAAGCCTGCTGATTGAGGAAATCTGTTTTTATTAATTTCTCACGAATGAGGTATCCTCAGGGTTTGAAATTTTAACAGGTGTTTTCGTAGATACTGATGACTGTGATCAATTTTTTTAATTAATAATTGTTAAGTCGTTAACCTTAAGATGAACCTCCTTAACGGCCGAAGCATCAATGATGCCATCCGACCGTTCAAGAGCTTGGATCACAACCTATTGTCGATCCTCATAATAAATCTAATCGATTTAATGAATTAATGAAAATAAATTATTTTTCTATGAAGTCAAACGCCGAAATAATGTTGAATCATAGAACATAATCGTAAAATAATTTTTTGCAGGCAATATCGTCAGCGACGTATCCGTATTACGCCGCAGCAGCGGCTGCTGCGGCTGCAGCGGCGGCTGGTGTCGGTGGCGTTGGTAGCGTGGGAGGTGTAGGGGGTGCTGGACAACTTGGTTACTGGTATCCACCCCAATCGTATCCAACGACTGCGGCTACGCAGATGCAGGCAGGTGGCTTTCTTCAGGGAATGCAGGGATACACGTACGGACAATTTGCTGGTTATCAGCAGGCTCAGTATATGGGGTGAGTTTGAATATTTTGAATAATAGGTAAACCACGCGTAAATAGACCATTTGAAAATGGGCTCTACACATGGGACATATTGGCAAGATATCGTTAGATTGTTGAGACGAAGGGATAATGAAACACGATTTCAGAGCAATTAAACCCGAAGCTCTATCGGCGTTAGTTTACTCTCTACTTGATCATTATCGAGTGATAACAAAAGACCCCGAAATAACGTTCAATTGTTCCTGAAACCGGTACATCCTCATTTGCTAGACCGTAAATCGTTGTTTGTTCCGTTATCCGCTATATTCCATACCGAAATCGTACCTAAACGTTTGCAAAGCTAAAGGTTGACGACTTTTTTTTCGTTATGACACTTTGGATAATGGTTCATCGTTTCTGGCCGGGTGCTGATACGATACGACAACATTTATTCTTTCTGTACCCCGTGAAACAATTTACAAAAGGCCCAACATTGTTACAACCTCGCGCCAACGCTGTCCTCCGTTTACCGACATTCGGCGTTGGTACTGGGCAATCGTTGTTCAATGGCTGGAGTGGTAGACTCGGTCCGAGCATTGAAACCGATGGTAGTGCCAGCGTTGGCTGGGCTTCTGTTTGAGTACTGGTTGAGCTGAGGCGAGGATTAAGACCAGTAATGGGCGAACATTTGACGGATGAAATTCCAACTTTTTGCCAATACTGGGCACGTAGGAATGCCAATACTGGGCACGTTGGAATACCAATACTGGGGTCACTCCAGCCCAGCATATGGTATTCCATGCCGCATAATTTTAATAGAGGGAGGGAGCTTATTTTAATGGTAAAAAGAAAACTTAAAGATTCCATGAAAAAACTACAATATTTATTTATCCATTATGAATTAGATTACTTATTACATCGATTAAATTATTATTATTACATTGAACAAAAGAACAAAATGGAAGACGAACGAAAGAGGGTCAAAATTATAAAAAGAGTGTCGAAACAATATTTATTTCTCGGCGTTCTCGTTGGCGTATCGTTGCACTCGACCACCTTCACGGTCTCCGGCGCCGGAAACCATTTGCTAACACGTGATGGAATAACCGACAAGGGTTCCGATTTATTGACAAATTTCTCCTGTAAAGTCTCTGCAATCAAACAAATATCCCAATTGTGGTATGAAAATTAATATATTTATGTATCTAGAAAAAATCCTTTATTACGTTCCAGCGATACAAACTCCAATACTATAAAAATAAATATGGTTGGAAAGAAAGGGAATTATCGTATTTATTCAATGGTGGATACTTACGTGCTTCACCCTTTACTTCCTGAACAGAATATTTTTTCCATTTTTCGGTGTCCGGGTCGCGGTTCGCTGCTACGAATTTTTGGACAGTTTTTGATGACACTTTGCACGGGTACCAGGTTAATAATTCTCCTTTCGAAACGAAAATGCAAGATCGAGGTATTAATTCGAATACAGGAAAATTATCCGCATTCACTTCGTCAAACCGAACTCTGAATTGATCCATCCCGTACGAGCACGTGTCTAAAGAGCGGTCGGTATAACAATGACTTAGATAGCACTAGCACGTCCACTCATCCCCACTCCTCAGTTTTGGGCCTATCCGTGGATATGTTGCTTCGTTGACATTCGTCAAAAACAAAGCGCATACGTACGGGCGCATGCTGGTTAGCTACCGATGGCCAACTCTGGCCGACGATATTTTCCCATTGTTATTGTCGTTCTGCTGTAGGCGTTCTCGCATCCAAACAAACACATCATCAAGCTATCGGTGGCCAACTACTTTGTAACGAATTCCAGTTATTTGGAGTGGACTGTTTATTTTTATATTTCAATCAACTTTTTTATGATTTTGTTTTACTTTTTACACTTTTTTTCACTTTTTTCCGACGACGTTTTTACGTTTCTCGGGTTGTTTTTTTTTTTTTTTTTGTTTTCATTTTATTGTTAAAGTTATTTATTATTTCATTTTACTTTTTTTACTTTTTTTTACTTTTAATCATGTACGTTTATATTTTTTTCCGATTTTGATTGATTCAAGTGATTCATTTTCACTTTCGTTGCTTTTTTGCTGTTTCAAGGCTCGATATTTTTTATTACCGTAATAACGATTCGCTCGAAACATCGCGATTGAATTACGTTACAACTTGAATGTTTTTACTTGATCTACCAAACTTCGTCTGTTGGTTTGATTCCTGCTGACGTGGTGTCTGAACAGTGTTGGAATGGTGGAGGGGAGACGAGCATTTATATTATGAGAGTGGCCAAGTTTTACACAGAGAAAAAAAAACCACCACTGTCGGTAAATGAGAAACTGCAATACTGGGCGATCACCGGCAGTTCATCAAGCACCGATGAGGTAAATATATATATATATATATATTTGCGCGAATACGGCAAAAAGTATTGGTCGAGATCCGGCCTAATATTGGCTGTGAATGTTGGGATTCAACGCAAAATCGATACTGGCCCAGTCCCGGCAAATTACGACATGCCAACAAGAAGTTTTATAACAACGTTTAGACTGCGGCTCAAGTGAGTCGGGCCATGCTCGGGAAAGCGATGGATGCCAATGTCTGGGTGCCCAGTTCTGTGCCATTCGTTGGCCGTATTGATAACTCTGGCAATTGTTTCACGGGGTGCTACGTGGCAATCATAATCCTATTCGTTTGTAATCGTCGTTACGATCTCACACGCAATATATCTGTACAATGACTTAACGACAGGGATAACGGAACGTTTTCATTTGTTTTCTGGTTTTTTTCGTCTATTTTTTTTTTTTTTTTGGAGTTCTGGGTAATTTTGAAAATGAAGTTTACGAAAAATGTCATTGAGGTAATTCATACGATTAATTGATCTCATGATCATCGCAGAATGGGCATGGGCGTTCATGCGGCAAGTACGGCAGCGGGATGGGGTCAAGGATTACCCGGTGGGCCTCAATTACCGCCCCATCACGCGACGACAGTTTCGGCACCTCCTGGTGTACAAGCTGCTCCACCACCTCCACCTCCACCTGCCCAAATGATGGCCTATCCCATGCAACAATTCCAGGTAATGTCATAGCTTCGAGAACTCTCGTTATATTTGTCACGTCATCATCTGTGTTGTGCTCATTGCATCTTGACTTTTATTTTATTTTTTCTTCATTTTCATCATCGTTCGAATCCGAACTAAGAACAAACGGTGAAAATGTATTTGAACGTTGCAGAGGTTCATGGATAACAAATTCTTTGCATTTGATACCAAAAAAAAAAATCAAATTCAGATAAATAACTATTTGCTCCGGAGACTTTTCCATCAGGAAACATCGCTTTTGACATTTGAGAATTAGAAAATCGATAAATATGGAGCCAGAACGTTTGATATGAACCTAATGAACAAATCTCTTTGCAAAAAATGAAAACAATGATTCAATCGCTCTTCAACTTCGATTCGATCGATTCAAATACATTTTTAACGTTCTTCGTCCGTATGTTGAAGTTCTATTAGCGCATAAACCAGAAAAAATTGTGTATGAGTGTTTGTGCAAGAATTGTGAGTGCACGAAAGGCGAAAAAATGATAAACAGATCGAAAGACAGAGAGAGAGAGAGAGAGAGAGAGAGAGAGAGAGAGAGAGAGAGAGAGAGAGAGAGAGAGAGAGAGAGAGAGAGAGAGAGAGAGAGAGAGAGAGAGAGAGAGAGAGAGAGAGAGAGAGAGAGAGAGAGAGAGAGAGAGAGAGAGAGAGAGAAAGAGAGAGAAAGAAAGTGAGAGAGTGTGATAAAAAAAAAAGGGGTAACGATGAAGGGTAGTTTTAGTAGCAGCTTTTGGGATCGAGTCACGTACAGAGGGGGTTAGAGTGCCAATATAACTCTGAATTTTTGAACACATAATACCGCGTATAAAAAATATCGTTAATGGAAAATATGCGGGAATAACAATAGGAAAATATGGCGTGTAGAAAGGAATAACGGGGAACGGGACGTGCGAAAGGAGAGCGAAATATCAAGGGGAGAGAGTGGATGGAACGCGTGAATGGAAATGGCTTCGATATAGAAATTGCATATTGCATTGTGCATATTGCTTGGCTTCGTGCTCTGTCTGTTTGTATCTTTATGCATGCGAGGCACTCCACGTCTAGTTCGCCACATATTTTTCATATCGTTCGAAAATGCTCGTACTATTTTTGTTTTTTTATTTATTTTTATCTGTTTTTTTTTTTTCTTTTTTTTTTTCAGTTATTTTGATATCATTTTTTGTAATAGTAATAGCTGCATACTTTTTTTTTTGTCATTCTTTTTTTAAGTCATGATTACATTTTTCGCCTGAAGAGACCTCGAAATTGTTTTTATATCATTTTTTATTTTGGTTTATTTCAATTTTTCGGAAATACTACGACAATGTTTGGTTATAATTAATAATAAAACGTTGCTGTACCGTGTTTTTTTTTTTTTTAGTACAATTTTTTTTTTTTTTTTTTTTTTGTTAGAGCACTCGATATACTCGCACTTTGTAACTTCATATCGAAAAGGAACGATCAATTTACGATGCACTATTTAAAAGATTGGCTTTTTCTGAAGTGTAAAATCTCGCGTGTACATTCATGTCAAATATAAACCCGTACGTTATAGTTTGCACATTATACATTAATTTTTTTTTTTTTTTTTCATTTTCTCACACATTCTCGTATGTTTTGATAAAAGTGCACCTTCGTCTTTGGGGTAATTGGGTGGGGAATATCATGTGGTTTCAGGGACGTAGGAAAAATGGAACTTTAAAAAAAAAAATCTGTCACGTTTGTTTCATTCGAAATGAACTTTCTAAAGAAATAAAAGAATTCGATCGACAATATGACGAACATTTTGGTTGGACCAAAGCCTACTTTTGATATGAACTTTGACTTTTGATTTTTGTAGTAATTTGAAAGAATCTTTTTATTTTTTTGTGACAAATTTTTTATTATATCGATTTATATTTTTGGGATGACATTAGGAAACTGAAAACGTAATTCAGTCAAAAGCCATGAATCGTCGAGCCACAAAAAAACATCGAATGATATTATATATAGATATATATATCTACTCCTTAAACGTACGTGATCTCGGAGGCCAGAGCCACTGGTATTTCTAACGCTTTGCTCCTTCCTTTATCTCGCTTATCTCAGATTCACTATCCCTATAATCGAGTAACTCCCTGAAGGAGCGTCGCCTCTCTCCTCGACGTCCATAAAATTTATTCAAAATTTTCCACCTGGATTACTCGCGGGACCGAGTTGCCTCGGTCCACCTCATCCCTCTAACCTCACCCTGTTTGCCATTTATCCCAACTGCCAACATCTCGAGATACCTCTACCATTTCTTTCTATGGGACGTTCTACGTTAAAAATACGAAAAACAAAGCTTTAAATTCGTTCGACACTAATTTTCCACTCTCTGGGAACATTTCTACCATTTTAAAGACTAAAAATCAATTTATTCTGACGTTTATTATCAATTTTCGGAATATCTCGAGACTCAGAACCCAAAATTATATTAAAAAATGTTTTCTGGGGAAAAAAAAATCCCCACAATCTCTATATCGATGCAAATTTTTTAGTGGCCTCTGTATTTGAAAAAAAAAACCATTTAAAGTCTTCCTACTGGAAACGTAAAGATTTAAAAAACAAAAAAAGGGGGAAAATCTTTTGAAAGGTATTCGAGATCGATTTAAACATGGAATGGACCATATAATATGTGTCTGAAAAATATGAGGCAGACTGCTTTCTTTCTGTCCAGACCGAGAGAGAAAAGAAAACAGAAAACGAGATCAAGACATAAAATTCCTTGGAGGACGATACTCGAACTATATTCTTCGCGTCTCGTAGAACAAGTAGAATGTTTTTTCATGCATGTGTTATCCTTTTTCTGTCAAAATAATCGTCAGTTATTTCCATTTTATTGGTTAAGAATAGCATGAACTATTTTAGATTCTGTTTACGTCAATTTTGAATGCTCGAAACGATTTGGACGAATGGATTATGACGTAATGACATTTTGGGTATGAATATTTGTTTACAAGAAAAAAAATTCATAAAATAAACAGCAAATTTCATTGACGTTTATAGGCGTTTTTGCCTGATATAAAAATCGTGAAATAATTTATTTTAATTTTTGTCGAACCGAGCGGTTCCTCGTATAACTTTTTTAAAAATGTCATTACAAAAAAAAAACAAATTTCAAATATTGATTGTTGGCTTAATTGTAATAAATAGTCAATAAGAGTCGATTGATCGTATTTTCGATCCCTCTGACTTTTGTTCGCAAATAATCCCTTCGCCTAATCGAAAGCACGCTTGCACGCATTGTAACACGTGAAAGTTTCCCTCGGGAAAGAATATGCGAGTCAGCCTCGAATAGCAAGTTGCTGTTTTTTTTTTTTCTTTTTCTTCTTTCTCTTTGGAAGCTCGGATAGATCAATTAATCACTTGACCCGAAGAATCGTCGGGAATAATTTGAAAGACTGGTCGAAAGTATGACGCGCTAATACGTCAGTATGTTGGATAAAGTTTGATATAATGAAAGAGAGAGAAGGATAGATTAGCATGATGAGAATTGATATAATCCGTGGAGTAGGGCAAGAGTCCCGGTTGAATTTCGCGTGAATTCACCAGGATAAAAGCCCGGAGGAGAAAAGCTCGGTTATTCAAGGCTGAGCTGGCGCCACAGAGACGCTAATCGTTAGACGAATGTATTCCCTATATCTGTATTTATAACTCTTGTGAGAGCTTGAGAAACGATGACTGTGAGTAAAAAAAAAAAAAAAAAAGAGAGAGAGCGTGAGTGGTAAAGATGGAAGAACGAATGATAGAAAGAGACAAATAGAGAAAATGTTTACGTGATTATATATGTGTGAGAGCTCGAGAATTGCGTGTTTGTATGTGAAATGAAACATTATAACCATGTGTATATATTTATATATATAAATATATATATATTTGAAAAATTCCACCCTTAAAACGACCCACGTCTGACCCTCGTCCTCTGGGATTTTTAACACGCTATTATTATTTCAACAGTTGAAAAACAGTGAGTTTTTAAAATCCCTCGCCTGTCGCCATTAACGTACCATGATAATGGTTTAAAAATTCACAGTTTATCACCGCGCCTCTTGTGGCCACACCTGCAAGCCAAATAACATATACCCGCATCAAGCTTACTGTCAAGCTACACTAATGAATAATAGTGCCCTCTTCCATGCTTCATATAAATTGTATTTTATGCTAAATTAACGACCCACATAGACTAAAAGTTGATAAACGCAGCATTATTTAACCGAAACACCAAAATTACACAAATTTACAATTAAAAATGTAAATACAATATTCCGCAGTCGAATATTTTCCTTTAAGGTGATCAATCAGTTGGACGAGTGCGAGAGAGATGACTGCGAAGTAGGTAAACACTTACCTCGGAAATCCTTGATATTCGGAAAAAAAATAAAAATTACACATTGTTCTCTGATGAAAAGAGAACAACGACGTGTAAATCTTATTTTCTTCGAAAAATCAAGCCTCTCTGAAAAAACTGATGCAGTATAGGATTTTTTACGACCACAAACGACTGACAGATCACCTTAATTTTGCCATGGAATAAAAAAAAAAAAAAAAAAAAAATTCTTGACATAGTTCAATCGTTCATAAACATTGCAACAAAAATACGATCAATTAAATCTCAGAGGATGAAGATGACGAGTGTGAGTTAGTTTAAGTTTGTAAGAGATATCGATTACGGTTATTTTCACATTTTAACCTCGTTACCAATGCCGATGACGTTGCTCAAAAAAAAAAAAAAAGAAAAAAGAAAAAAAAAACAGTGAAAGATTTGGAAATAACGATAATCGATAACCTTGGAATGACTGATATATTTGATTTTAAAAATATAAAAAAATATAATTAAAAAAAAAAAAACAAAAAAACAAAAAAAAATACAAATAAAATCTGCATTATAGATAAGAATCATCCATGTTGAAAATTCGGACACAAAACTTAACCATTCGTTTGTGTGTTAAAATGGTAAAGTGTGTTCTTGGTTGCGGTCCAGCTAGCGGATGAGGACTGGCTGACGCCTAGCCTCCTAGTGTGATGGTAAGCAAGCGCCCCCAACCGACAGGAATAATCGTCACCGTCACGACCATCGCCATCAACGACAACGCCGAAGTCGCTGTAATAGGAGCTCATCTCGAGGCAATAATCGACTCGGTAATCGTAACGAAATCAACAAATATCATTTTCATCCTCGTTGTTGTCGCCGTCGTCGTCATCTCCGTCGTCGTCGTCATTTTCGTCGTCATCGTCGTAATAATTCTTGTCGTTTGGGGTTGTTACAAAAAGGCCACATCGACGAGAGAAATAAATAGAAGAAGAAGAAGGGGCAGAAGAAGGAGAAAAACACTCGACGAACGTGATGATAGAATAAAAGTGAGCGAAAATATATTTCCGGTAGGCTTTCCGCGAGTCGTTTTAACAAATAAAAATCAAACGCCTATAGCTAATTATCGGCTCGCGAAAATGTCAGTAAGAAATCAAATAAATAAACGAAGCCGAATACGTGAAATAAGTTTAAAAAATATTAAGAGAAAGATAGAGACCGAGAGAGAAAGAAGTTATAGAAACGAATGAAAAGTTTACTTTGAAACTTTGAAAAAAAGAGACCCGACGACTCCTCCCAGCTCATCCAAAAGTCCTCGTTGCGAAAACTGTATAATGAACGTTCAAAAAATCTCATTATCGTCATTTACAAGCAACAACAAAAATAATCGAAAAAAAATCGGTGCCCCGAGCCCGTTCCTCCCAGCGCGAACAATCGTAAACACTTCGTTTCAGTCAAATTTGAGATATAGGCCATTGTAAAGAAAAAAAACAACAACAAAAAACCACACACACACATACACACAAGAAGAAAAAAACAAATAAAACTGAATAAATAAAAGAAATGGCTGATGAGCCGAAACGGGAGACACAGCGAAGTGTTGCGTACCCCCCGACACGAGTGTCAGTTCGAACCTGGGGCAATACATTCATTTTTGTTTTCTCGCTATATATAAATATATAGCTTTGTCGTAAAATAGTATTGCCTCGAAATAGCCAGTGCGGGATTAAAAAAAAAAACAAAAAAAAACGAAAAAAAAAACGTAAATAAACATAAAAACGAAAGAAAAAGTAATCGCTCGTTATAGAAACTCGAGAAACCACACAAGATGTCAGGCATCTTGAAGGACGTTCGGCCATTTGTTTACGAACGATAAACTCTAGCGGTGACCCGTGATCGTGTCTCATCTCCTTTTTCACCGTACGATACCCACGGTCTTTTAGTACGTGTATAAAAAAAAAAAAAACAAAAAATAAATAAAAAATATAAAAAAGAAGAAAAGAATAAACGACGAGGACGAAAAAGGAACAAAAAAAAAGAAAAAAAAAAGTAAAAAGCATACATACACATATGTACGTATGTTCGTTGATGGGAGCTCTGTAAATTTTCCACCGATCCCCCCTGCACGCGAACGCAAAGTGGATCTCCGCTCGGCCAATATTTGCCCGTGCCAAGCGAATCCGTTATTTTTGTATAGGTAGTTTGTAACGTCGACGAGGCCCTCCCCCCCTCTCCGTACACATTCGACCGCGGTATCTTACGGTTATATCGGGGAGATGATCTTATACTGTACACTCAGTTCCATGAGCAACAAAAAAAAAACATTAAAAACGAAAAAAAAAAAAAGAAAAGAAAGAAAGAAACGTTTTAAAGCCGGGGGCGAAACGAGAAAAACAACAAACGAACAACAACAAGATTCATTAAATTAATAAGGACAAAACAAATATTAAAACACGACACCATCATGATACATCGCCATCAACAATTTGCCCTATTCGCGACTCTTGTCTCCCCCCAACCCTCTCTGCAAATCCTGAAGATCACGCGAACGGTATATAACACACAAATATACATGTATATATGTCTATCTCTCTGTAGTTTAGTACAACGAGTGACTAATCCACTTTTTTTTGGATACAACAAATAACTAAGCCACGTGACTTAATCCATAACCCAGTCGTTTTTAGCAGTAATCCAAAAAATGAATTAGTCGTTTGTACCAAACCAGAGATCAAAAGATTATCCGTGTATACAATTAATAAAAATAGAAAAAAAAACAAACAAACAATAAGAAAAACAGAAAATAAGAAAGAGAACGAGACAAGATAATACGAAGAAATTAACGTAAACTCTATTTAAAGAATGAAAAAGTTAAAAAATAATTTAACGAATTGTTTGTTTATTTTTTTTTTTTTTTTAAGTTCTTCTGTTTTTGTGGCGAGTCTCTCTCCCTCCCCGATATCAAAGAACGGGGATTTTTTTGATGGGTGAGAATCTCGTGATCAAGCGCAGCGCACAATACGTCGTGGAGGATATTACGAAGGGAGGCGTTATCGGGTATAATTTACTTTCGAGGTAGACAACAAACAACAAAATAAAAACAACAAGAAATATATTATGCAAAATCATAATGAAAAGATGAAAAAAAAATATATATGAAATGAAAAAAACAACAAAAAATTAAAAGAAAATGAAAAAAACAAGTCCAACGTAGATAGTTAGATATAAATATCTGTGGCTTGATACAATAAGCGTTTTAGACAACGACTAAGTCGCTACATTTTCTCACTTATTGTAACAAACAACACAGATATATAAATAAACAAATGAATATATTATAAATACATTATTACAATGTCAAAGTACATATTGTACCCACGTATGTGAGAGGCTTGTTCCAAACTCGACGGCGAGTTAGATCGACTCGTATATATTTCGTTTGATACCAGATATTATTGGGTCGAGGCTGCGGATCAAATCCGTCATCAAAATAATGGCTCTCTCTCTCTCTCTCTCTCTTCCTCTAACTCTCTCTCTCTCTCTCTCTCTCTCTCTTTCTTTCCATCTTTCTGCCTCTCTCACACTCTTTTGACCCTTTAATCTCTCCTCGTTGATCAATCGATCTGTAATAACTTTGATCTGTATCCAATTATTGTTTGTTTTTTTTTTTTTTCCAGACAAATATCGATTATCATATTTCTGTATCGATAACTTGTGAGAATTAATTTTTAATATCGTTTTAATTTGATCAAAATGACTTTTTTTTACACTCGAATTTGATTTTCATGTTTTTAGGAGCAAAAAAAAACTTTTTTTGGTTTTTTTCTTCTCTCGGAACTCTAAGTTCTGGCTAATTAAATATCCTGTCGATGTTTTGTTTTTTTCTCTTCGAATTCAAAACCATTCGAATGTAGGCTTACAAAAAATATAGAAATATATTTTTTTTGATGGATAAAGTAATGCGTCGTTATCGTCTATAAACATCGTGGTTATTAGACATTTATTGGAATTTGATGAAAAAATCAATTGTGCCACTTGGAATTTACGTCATATTTTATTTTCAACTCAATTCCCTTAAGTATTGCATACGAGGAAATGTGACAGACGAGAGATTAGGATCGCGTGCATGCACCGTGTATTCAAGCTCGTTGACAAACTCCGCGATCGAACGTATACGGCTTGAGACAGAAGTAAACAGCTCTGGGACAAGAATATACACAAATAATTGACGGGGCAACGAATTAAACGAGCCTGAAACTGAATTTTATAAGAGAATTTATGAGGCGAAAAAATTACACAAAATGAGCCAAAAGAGCGAAAAGAAATAAGAGATTTTTTTCGTTTCAATCTTTTTTTCAAAATTTTATTAAATCGACGTTGAATCAAAAGATAAAAATATATACCGAGAAAAAAAATCAGATTGAAATTTCACTTTGAGAGAGTAGAAAATTCCAGGAAATTCAATTTTCATACTTTGCCCTCTGCAAAATATTTGAAAACGACATGAGACATTTAATTGAAAAAAAAAGGGAACTTTACATGACCTCATACGATCTAGAGTTTCTTCACGATCATATATTAATTGGCAGACGAATATCGAGTAGAAAAAGAGACGAGAAGCGAAGTATAAAAAATTCAGAGTGAAGCGAACCGGGGCACGAAAGGGTGAAACGTTCAGCTACCTTTTAGCTCGTAAATTTTTCTATTTTTTTACAAATATGCCGAACCTCTTTAAAAGGGAATTGAGAGGATAAGAAAAATTTGAAATTTTTAATACAGTATCAAAATCAATTTAAAAAAAAAAAAAAAGAAAATATAGAAAAAAAAACTGAAAATAAAACAAAAATATATTTAAACTAAAGGGACGATGAAAATTCAACAAAATCCAAAGAATGTCTCTGCGCGTTATCGAAGCATGTTGTGAAAATCAAGTTCTTGGCAACTTCGAATTTGGCCTCGATAAATCGACGAGAGGGGAATAAGAGAGCAAACTTTGAAGTAGCTCGAATTTTCGTTAGCCATTGATTTATCGTGATCGAGATAAGAGCGAGCCTAGAGGACTAGTCTTTTCTAGTAGTCAAGCGGAAATGTTTTTTTTTTCTCGTTTTTTTTTCCTCTTTTACTTTCACCCGGTTTTCCACGGTCGGGTGAAAATTCTACGAGAGTTGAGGGATGCACAGAGTGAAAGATTTTTCTCGTGATATGGGAGTCGTCGAAGGGGGCAAATACACGAGAATATATTTTCCGGAGCCGATTCTTTTCTACGGAGTGGGAGAATGAGCGCCTCAAAGTGGATAAGTCCAGTGTGGCGATCAGACGCAGCGATAAAACTCGGCCGGTTCGTGTTGCAGTCTCCGGATCCCACGTTTTTTTTCCTCCCTTTTTTTTCCAACCCTCATACATCATTTTCGATCTCTATTTCATTCCCTGTACCCTCGCTGAGCGTTTTTTTTTCTTTTATTTTATTTATTTGCCTACTGAATGACGAAGAGTAAAATTTTGTCAAATAAAAATAACAACAAAATCAGAGTAGCTTTAACAAGGTCACACTGTAACGGGATTGAGAGACGCACAAAAAAAAAGAAAAGTTTTTCTCATTGCAAAAAATAACCTCGAGATAAATATAACGACACTGAGAGAGAAAATAATAAGTTTAAAGAGTCGAGAGAAAAGAAAAAGTTTAAATAATAAAAAAATAAAGAAAAAAGAGAGAAAGAGAGAGAGAGAGAGAGAGAGAGGCAGAGAGAAAAGTGTGGATGGAAAACTCGCTGTCTCGTAAACAGCATAAACTCGTATAAATATATAATTATAATTACGTATAAGATAGTCTAGGTTAGGGCAAAAAGAGCGTCGTGTGTGAGGGAAAAGAAACCAAAAAAAAAAACAAACAAACAAAACAAAACATTAATCAATAAGTAAAGTTGAGACAAAAAAGTACACAAAGAGAACGATGATAAACGTTACAAAGCCGAGGTGAATAAGTAGAAAAAAAATAAACAAAAAAAAAACAAAACAAAACAAAATCATCGCGCCACACGTGTGACGCTTACAAACGCGAGAGAGAATGATGTACATTATTAGTTAGGAGAAAACAATAAAAATCTAGGCAAATTTTGTAAAGAAAAAGAGAGATAGTTTGTAAGAGAGGATGCCGAAGAAACGAGGGCGTATATCGAAAGTCAATCGAGATTTTTATTCTTTATTATTTTTATCTATTTTTTATTGAATAATTAATTGCTTGAAAATTTATTTTCGAAGCTGAGATTCGTCGAGAACTTTAAATATTTGTGGAAGAAGATGAAAATAACTTTTATGAAAATTCTAGTGACATTGAGTTGGCTTTACTTTTTAAAAAAAGAAAAAAAAACGATTTTTTTGTGTCTTTCAGTTATTTATCCATTTTCGTCTTATTTGCAATGTACGAGTATTCCGAAAGAGTAAAACTTTTCATTAGGAATGTACTCGGCGAAAATACATACATCAAGCAAAGATTCACGATAAAACATGCGAGCGACGGTTAAATTTTTGTGCCGTCTATCGCTTCGTATTGAAACAGCTGAAGAGGGAATAACGAGTAATGCAACGTAAACGCTCGTCTATCGCGATAATCGAAGAAATACACAATAAAGTATATAGGCAGTCGAAAATAATTGTATTCCGTTTGCATGTCGTGCGTTTGGTGCTGTGCACTCTCGCTTTTCTCTCGACGTGTATGACTCGCTATTGTGAAAATATTAAATCGATTTCCGGAAGCTCATAAATTACTCGGTTCTTGTTCGTCGTGTGTGGCATTCGAGAGACTTTCAAGAACCACGTCTCCCGTTTTTTGGAAACGAATTTATCATTATCAATTATTTGATAAAAGATTCATCAACATTTATTGCTAAAATATTTTGAAATCGTTTTTTTTTACGAGATACGAAGTTCAACAAAAATACGAACAATGTCCTTTAAAATAATGAACATTTTTTTGTTCCTTCTTTCCAAATTCTCGCGAATCTCGTTAGCTTTGAAAACAAAAAAAAATTCAAGCACAATTTCGCCCTCCTCTCATTTATATTGTGTTTGTTTCTTTTGGTACGAAAAGTTCTTTGTTGTAAACGATTGTTGAAAATTTTGAAGATAAAAAAGACTAGAAAAACGAGCAATCCCAATAGACCGTACGAGCGATTGGGTTAAAAGAGTCACAAAAATATGGAGATGAGTGAGCAAGAATACGACAGAGAGAGAGAGAGAGAGAGAGAGAGAACCTAAAAAGGAATAAATTAAATTAAAACATTAAAAAAAAAATATTTAAAAAAATGATAAAAACACATGGCGCCTTAGGAATTAAGGCACGTAGAAATTTTAGTGACGTTTTGTAGAACGTACCAAGTCGTGTGTTTAGTTAGAAAGCGCGCAACGAGAGAGCATGACAATGTTAACTATATATAAGAGATGCAAGAGAAATAAACAAAGAAAAAATAATCTAAAAGAATACGAAGAAAAAACGAGGATGAGGAAGAAAAGTCAAGTGAGAGCGATAAAAAGAGAGAGAAAGAGAGAGAGAGAGAGAGGAAGAGTGAGTGATAAACGTTAAGGCGATAACTAATAAGTAGATAATTAATTGATTTAGAAAAAAGGGGAGGAGGGGAGGCGTGGAAAACTAGTCTCGAGAAGTTTTAAGTGTAAAAAGTAAATGAGAGAAAGAAGAAGGGAAAGAAAAAGAGTGCGAGATCGTGAAAGAATCGTTGTTTGGTATCGAGTGTGTGCAAAGATAATGGACAAAAACTCAAACAACAAAAAATTTAATTAAAGAACAAATAAAAAATCAATGAAAACGTGGCAACGACGACGAGCAGGCGGTCAAGTAGGAGGACAACAAAAATTATACAACACTATAGACGGTTTAAGTTTACAAATTTAAGAGCCAATTATATCTTAAGGTGATCCAGGAAGAAGAAAAATAAGAAGAAGAAAAATAAGCAGAAGAATAATAAGCGAACAAAATAAACACGAGAAAAACACCAAAAAATACACGTTACACATTGAACACGCAGTGAGAAAATATTCAGAGAAAAACTTTACGATTAAGCTAAGGGAAAAAAATGTATATATGTGTGTGTGTGTATACATATGCACATATATATATATATATATATATATAAATAACGAGGACACACGCCCAACTGTAGAATAAATTAGCAAAGAAGAAATAAAATTAACATAATTAAAGAAACAAAGAGAAGAAAAAAAAACCCAAAGTAACGAAAGGCAAAGCGACGTGAGAGGCGACGAAACTTAAGAAAAAAAATATAAATAAAAACATAAATAAATAAAAAGCGAAGCTCTAGACGTAGTCTAGTCCTAGTCTAACGCGTCGGACACTAGATTAACTCGTAGCAAAAAGAGAGAGAGAAGAAAGAGAGCCATAAAACACACACACACATAAGAAAATCGTGAGAGTTGTGACAAAAAAAAACAATGTAATATGAATTAAACGAAGTAACACGAAAAAAAAAGAAAACAAGTAATAATAATAATAAATGAAATGGGAAAAAAAATAGCGATGTAACTATATGCGCGCAGAACGCACCCTGCACCTTAATCACCGTCATACATACACACATACACACACAAACAATATTAACACGCACACAAACACACACACAACTCATGAGCATCAAACGCCACAACAAAAATCATCGTCTTGATCTCACGTATTCCGAAAAACTATACTTTTCAAACCAATCAAAGACGTGTGTACGATCTCCTTCGTCCTTATCATTCCCTTCTTTATAATTGTAACATTTACTTCAAAAAGTCTCTCTTCCCATATTCTGTCGAAGGGAAAAACATTGGAATAGCTTGAAATCGAATACAACGATTTTTTTTATCTAAATTTATCGAACTCGATCTCAAACCTATTGAATACACTGATAGAAATCGAAATTTGAATTTTTACACATTTTTCTTCTTCTTTAAAGTTTAGTTCATTAACTTTCTTGACCCAATTCCTTGAGAAAAGAACGTGATGTTTTTTTTTTGTATTTCGAGAGAAAAACGATATTTGGACCTAATTTATAATTTATTCGAAAGTCGTGGATATATTTTTGTAAAAAAAGAAATGGGAAAAGTGGTTTTTTTAGTCATCTGGTTCGTCGAAATTTGCCACAAGGAAGCATCATGCTGACTGCATCCCGCATTTGGCGAGAGCCACGTTGGCTCGACTCTCGTCTCTGCCGGGCTCGTTCTTTCTCCTCGTTCCAGCGAGATCTCACACCACTAAACAGTTATTCCTCCTCACGTCGTTCAAGAATCGACAAGCTTGGCTCTTCGCTTCGAAGCCTGTCTTCTTCTTCCTTCTTCCTTACTTCTTCGCTCTCCTCTCGCGTTATCGAATCACGGCATTTGCCAGCTACCACGAGATCCAATTCCTCATTTTTTTTTCTTTCTTTCTTTCTCCCTTTCCCTAGTTTCTACTTTTTCGTCCGGTCTATTCGGATTGCATTCCCTGTGGTACCTCGATTCGAACATAACACAAACTTTCGTAGTCGTCCCACACACCACGGACCTTTTTTTCAAGAGTAGAATTCTAATTTTGAAAATAATCGTAACAATATTTCATTTTTTTCAGGTTCATTTCCCCGGAGATAGGTTTCATGTTAAAATTTTCATTTTTTTATTATTAAATAATAATTGATAAACAATCTACACTGACCCTTTTCGTAAATCTCGTAATTTGGTGTGATTTATCAAATATTTCTATCGATTTCTCGGATTGAGGACTATTTGAGAAAAGAAATTTCATTTATTTCGTAAAAAAAAGGAAACGAGCTATTTTGGAATCAATTTATTATTCATTCCGTGACAGTCCAAGGCGATATAATTCATGAATTTTTTTGTTCATAATTGTAACAGAATTGTGAGTCTCTCAAGCTCGGAATCTCATTCGTTTATGAAGTGATTTTTTGTCCCCCTGACATTTAGCGCGGTAACGAATAAACTACCGATATCGCCTTAGAGTTTGCTTCGAAAATATTTGAACGCCAAGCCATCCAACAAGAACTCATTTGGGTGGTAGCGATAAAAATAAAAATGAAGGAAAAAAGCTATCCACCCCTCGATCATTTGTATGCCCTCTCGCGAGCATTCGTTCGCTCGGCAAAACTTTCGGCGTTTCGCCAAATTACGAAAGCTTGAATTATCTCGCGGGAAAACGGTTCATTCACAGTTACGAATCGTTTGTCTCCCGGAGAGATGGGTCTCTTTGTATTTACGACTGAATTCTTTAGTGTCTCTCTTAGGATCATTTATTTTTCTAACAATGTCGGATGCTTTTTCTTTTTTCTCTTTTATTATGTTTTTTTTTATTTTTTTTTGTACACATGTCCATATAACGGGATAATAAAATTAATGGAAAAAAGAGAATATTGTGAATCTGGGAGAGAGTCACGGGACGAGGATAAAGAGACAGAGGCTTTGAATGATGAGAAAACGAATAATAGCTATGAAATATTTGACGAGGGGACGACGTAGTCGTACGAGGATTAGCCCTATTTCTTTAGTATTTTTCTTGTTCTCATTTATCTTCGAGTCGTGAAGTAAGCAGTGTTTGTGAAATTTACTTTCGATAATGTTGTTTCGAACCAAGAGGTATATAATGTATAGTAGGGTTGAGAGTTTCGAGCTTTGACTTTGCTGCTGTACACTGAATATGTTTGAGAAGCTAAATTGAATTCCCGTGAGGCTATACGTAGAGGAAAGAGACTGAGAGAGAGAGAGAGAGAGTGAGAGAGAGAAGGAAAATGTGAAGAGGAGTGAGAAATTGTAGAATCACGGGATATTCCCGAACGTAGGAATGACAAGGCCGGGCTTTCATCGTCGCTAGGCTACAGCAAAACGCATAGAATTGTGAGGAGTAAATATAGTAGCCACAGAGCAGCAATATCCAATCCAAACACACGTCTTTGACCTCGTACATGGATAAAGACAGTGAAAGGTTGAGAGAGAGAGAGAGAGAGAGAGAGAGAGAAGAAAGAGGGGCGTAGAGACAACAAGGGAGACGCGATAGAAGACACAACGCAATTCATACACAACAGAGAGACTATAACACAAATACTAATTGACACAGAGCACCGCAGAGAATATCTAGGAGTTAGTGCAATGAGATACGAGTCGAACCGAGGCTGAGGGTTGATAAAGAGTGACAGATTAAATAAATTTAGATGCCGTAAAAGCAACAAAAAAAAAAAACAAAAACAAAACTACAAAAAAAAATAAAATAAACAAAACACAAATATGACAAAAAGATAACCGTAGATGTTACGAAATATTAAACGATTATATACATAAACCACGTGTTATATAAATATATAAATATAAGTGGGCGAAAAATATTTATGTATTTATATGAGCCATTATACATATGCATAGAGCGAGAAAAAATGCGAAAGAGCGAAAGAAACAGAAGTGAAACCCCGTGTTTATGTATGTGTGTGTGCGTGTACGTGTGTACGTGTGCGAAGTGAAAACAGAACGAAAGAGAAAAAAAGTAGAGCAAAATAGGAGAAAAAAAATCGAGAAGAGATATATATGTATATTATATATGCATATACATACATGTATAAGTGTAATATTAGGCGACAATTAATTAGAACGTGGTGGAAAATGCTGATAATTAACATAAAATGAAATTTAAATAATAATAATAATAATAATAATAATAATAATAATAATAATAATAATAATAATACTAATAATACTAATAATATTAATAATAATATTAATAATAATAATAGTAATAATAATATTAATAACGACAAGAGGCAAAATAATGGAGAAGAAAACGGCCACGCACAATGCAAAATGCGTGGCGTCAAACACTGTGTTAATTATCAAATAAACGTGTGTATATACATACATAGATATACGTCCATACATTATGTATGTATATCTACATATTTATATATACTTGAGAATGATGTATGTGTGTGTGTGCGTATGAAAAGAAGAAGAAAAAAAAAGAAAACAACAACAACAACAATCGATAAATCTCGAGGAAACATTAATTATTAAGAAAGCAAAAACTATTTAAAAAAAAAAAAAAACATTTTATTGGCTAGCCTACCGGACCTCACGAAACATCCCCTCGTCTCACTTCATATAAATCTACGTAATACATGCACGAGGATTAATTAAAAATCCCCCTTTCCTTTGATTTTGTTCCTCTTCGAGATTTTTTCATGTAACAACGAAAAAAAGAAAAATTGTATCAGGATTTTTTAAATGAACAAAAATTATGTTCATTTTCTCTTTTGATTTCGGTTGATTTCGTTAAATTCATATTTTTGAGGCTTCGATTTGATATTATTGGTGATTGACGAATGAAATAAAAGGCAGAAAAGGAGAAAACATTTTTTTATGATAATTTAAAAAAATCTGGACGAGCAACAAAATCGAAGTGACGGAAAGTGTGTGTGTGTTTTCCGAAGCATCCTAAAATATAGACAGTTGAAAAAGAAAAAAAAAAAGTAGTCCGTTCGATGAATACTGAGAGAACTAAGAAAGCAAAAGTATCATGGCGTCCGAATTTTTCTAGTGAAGCACGAAGTTTCTTATTTTATAATAAAATCGGACGATTCGTACATTATTTTTTTACTCGTTTTCATCCATCGATTGATTGACGTTTTTAATCGTACGACGAAAATATCCGAAAATAGTAGAGAAGCGTGTGAGAAATTTCGTTATTTTTCTTTTCTATTGTTTTTTCGTATAAGAAATACAAAGAAACGAAGGAGCTCCGCGAGGTGGCGCAGCACATGAGAGGCTGATACGCAGAAAAAAAAACAAAAGAAAAGAAAGAAAATCAGTAGAAAAAACGTGCTGGGTGCCTTTTTCCGCATATTCAATCGAAATCTCTTTCGAAGAGGGGAAATAAGCGTGAAAAACGAGACGACGAATAAATAGGAGAGAAAAGAAGATCCGAACAAAAAGAACGACCCCGAAGGAGAATGAGAGAACCACGCGGGGTTCCACGACAGCCTCATTTGCGTAAATAATACAGACTACACACACGCACACACCACACAACCATACACAGAAAGACACACGGACACATAGATCTTAAGAACTCGAAAGAATCAAAGCGAAAGATAGATCAAAATAAATCAAACAAACGAGAACAAACTGAGAGTGAAATACGAATAAAATAAAGTTAAATAACAAACAAACAAAAAAGAAAGAAAAAAAGAAAGAAAAAAACGATAAAGCCTGTATGTAATTTGATACATAAAAATGCCATATATTGCATACGCGAAAAAAAGCACATGCCCCATAACCCCCCCTCCCGCCACGCCACGCATGTACGTTCGTTGAGGAAAGTGACGAGGTTAGAAAGAAAACGAAAAAAATAACGAAAACAAAAACAAAAAAAAATAAGGAAATTAACGTGAGAGAAAAAGTAATAAGTACGAATACAATGAGGGCTGAAAAAAAGTAATATATAGATATGTGTATATACATATATGCATATGTATATATGTATGAGAAAAAAAAATTAAAATGACATACACACGAGCACACTCGCGTACAGTTTGGCACGACGAAAAACCGCGAAGGACGTGCGTAAAAAAACATGTATGATATTATACATATACATACCATAGCATAAAGTATATATTATAAATAATGATGATGAATATAAATAAATATATGCTATACAAAAATTAACGAGGAAAACAAACAAAAAAAAAGAACATTATAAATATGGAGGAAGTATGTAAACGAGATATACAGGATGATTTAACGAAAAAATAACAAAAAAACAAAAAATAATACAGACAAAAAAAAAAGAACAAGAACACGTTTAGGGATAAGGATATAAAATATTATAATGTATGGTTGGTTTATAATGTAAAATATATTATAGAAAATGTACGAAATTTGCTTTCAATGTTTCATTCTCCCCCCTCCCTGTGCCCTTCAAGAATCGTTAAAAAACAATTCTGTATTTCGACTCTGTATTCGACGACAAATAACACTTTGAAATTCGGTTCTAATTTGACGCCGCAAAGCCTTTATTTACACGAATTTCATGCAGTTGTGTCATACAGTTTTCAAACAGAAACTCGTGCACTTCTATATGAAATATTGGAAGATGCCAAATTACTAGCAGGGGTCAGAATTAACGTCCCTTCCTGTGTTTATGTACAGAGATATCTATAAATATATAGATAAATATGGATCGTGTGTATATATGTCTTTAAAGTAATAACATCGGGGTTTTGTGAGCTCGATATACACGGTGAAATATCGCTCGGAAAGGGATAAGCGCGAACAGGTGAAATGTGGTGTGCTTGTAATTAGGTGTGATGGGAGTTGCCAAGCTTGGTTATTTTGCAACGAGAGTGACGGGCACGTGGACATGACAGTTAACCAAATCCGCGCCCCATCGTATTAAGCTTCTCTTCCATATGCTGCTTCATTCGAATATATACATATATACGATGCACGAAATTAAAGGATCACTAAAAATTTCGCTAAATTGACGTTTTTTTGGGATCCTCTATATTCCAGTGAAATAATGCTTTTGAAAAGGTTTGCACAACGTCAACGCACTTCAAAAAGTCGATGAAAAAAAATTGTGTTCTTTTTTTTACTATTCGGAAACAAATCATGTGCCGTTAACGACAGTTTGAATTATTTTTACAAATGTGAGTTCGAAAAGTAGAAGCATTTTTCAGGGAATTTCACCATCTCAAAAAAAAACACTATTTTGCAAAAATTTCCGTGATCCTTCAAAGATGAGCATCAGTGTGTAATTTTGAATCATTTTAAATGATCCAATGTCTTCTTCGAAAACTTTACACTTACGTGTGAAACATTTTTTATACACGGTTGTATATTTTAGTTTCGTAATAATTCGCCGGCACTTTTTTTTTGTCACCAAAATTTTGCAGTGAAAATACGAGGATTTGGGGGTGCTATCACACAAAATGTAAACATCACTGATTCTTGACGTCGTTACTTTTTCAACAGAGAACATTTCTATATAAACGGAGGTGGATTCGTTGCACGTTAACTTTTCAAATGTATGGAAATCTACAAAACCGTCAAGGCAAATAGGAAATATCATAGATGCGTAAAGCATAAACTACAATTAGCAGTAATCTCATGGAACCAGAGAACAAACACATTCTCTGCTGACCATTCACGAATGTGCGAGGACTCGCGAGTTGTCTCGTAAACAAGGCGTTAATACTTGTCGCTTTTCGGAAATGAGCTCAGCTCCGATGCGCAGCAATGTCATCAGGGTAATTGGGATTTTTTTTTTAGAAAATTGCAATTTTTTAAAATTCTTTTGATGTCTCAACTTTTCACCGTAAAATTCTCCAAATTGGATGGAAAAGTTTTTTCCTCGGAGCATTTACATATCTCATGGGACGATATGAATCATCATAATGATAATCAGAGAGTTTTGCATAGAAAAAGTTTTTTTTTAACGACTTTGCGACCCCGATGTACGAGAAGCAAGTTGCGCGGGAAATATCGCATTTTTTTGTCGACTTAATGATAACATAGGAGAGAAGTACCTTTACGTACTATCAGCTCGTCAGCCGACATGTCCGGAAGTTTTCTTCGAGATTAATCCAGCGCTATAATGGATCCTTACACTTATAAAAAAAAACTTTACGTCGAAGTTGCTCAAAGCAGCGAAAAAGTATCCTAATAACTACACTCTCTACCAGACCGCCAAACGTTACTGGAAATCGATCGACGCGACGTCTGCGGAAGCCTACGAACTCTTAACACCGCTCACCCTCAAAAATCTTCCGCCGATAACTTACCGACGCACGGTAACAAAACTAAACTTTTAGAATCTTCGAGCTTTTCTACGTCCAGTAAGGTAAGAATTTTAAACGTTTGCCGAGTTGGGCCTGGGGATTTTTTGAGATTCGAATTGTTTAGTTTCAACGATTGCAAAAAACTAATGTTGAGTATTAATTTTGTTATTCCTACGTATTTTTCCCAACTATTTTTTGCTTCATGGCCAAAACGAAAAATTGAGCAGATTTCAGTATGTTTGATGGTTTTTTTCATAATTTCAAAATAGTTTTCGGTCTGTCAAACATTTTTTTATATTTAAATTTAAAAAATTCACGTAAAGAGATAGGGTCAAGTTTTTTGAAATTAGACAAATTGGGTTTACAGCCTCGACCACGATACTGTTATGTTATTATGTTTGGTTTTTTACGATTTTTTACGCTGCTAATGTGAACAACATTGAACGATGTGTTCAATTTGTTGCCAAAATATGTATTCCGAAATAAATATTTTCTTAAACCTAAAGCATCAATTGATGGTCTGCATGATGGTATTTTTTTTTGTTCACTAGACCTTAAAATTCCTGAAAAATGTAATTTTTTTTATGTCGCTGGTATAACGACATAGCAGATACATGAACCATTGAGCATAATCTGACGAATCAATTAAGCTTATAAAACAGAATTTTATTTTATCAAATGTCAGGGTCGTGCACACATTTAAATCCTTAATGGTTTTCAACAACTTAACAAAATATTAACTATATGAATTTATGTTAAAAATATCGATATGACATTTAAAAAGTTACCATTAGTCGTCATCGTCTTCATCATCGCTTATCAATATCCGACGAGAAGATACGTCCAACTTTAGTGAGCTTTCATTTCTCACTTCTGATTTATCATTGTCTAAATCATCGTCTTCATCGTCGCTGATGATAACTCGACGTTTTTTCAATAACGGCATTTCTGTGTCAGAATCTTGGGAACGACCTCGTTTCGTTTCATCTGACAAAATAGACACAATAATTAATGAAAAAAAACCATTGATCCAAGCATATTTTTTTTTAATTGATAGAAAAAACCATTAAGTACCAGAACTGGATTCGTCCGAATCCGCAGCTGGAAGTTGATCGTCGTTTTCAGCCAAATCCTTTTCCACATCCAACTCAATAACTTTATCGCTATTTTCAATCGAAAGTATCGGGGAATCGTTCGATCCCCGAAACGATGTATCTCCGGATGATAAGGCATGTTCAATGAAATGACAACGTTTAGTGATCGTAGAAGCAGACATGGAACCAGGAACACGCCAATAAATTTCCTGTTCATCGGCCGGAGGTTCAATACCAATTGCTCGCACTAGTCGTTGAAAACTTGGCGACTCCATGGCAGTGATACAATCTTCCGACAGAGGGACCAACGGTATATCAACGGTGGTAATTTCATCTCGAACTTCGTCATCCTCGATGATATCCTGCAGCGATTCTTTCAACCATTCTAAAGCTTTTTCCATACCTGCAAAATATTAAATAAACAATGTAGCAATGGAATAAAGAATCTTCAAGTTTCGACCGTATTTTCAGCTGTTTTTCGAGCCCACCTTTGTTTATGACGTCCTTTACAAGTCCAAACAACTGTTCATCCGTATAGACAACTGAAGGCTGTCGTTTTTTCGGTTTTT
Source organism: Campoletis raptor (assembly GCA_948107755.1). Taxonomy (NCBI): domain Eukaryota; kingdom Metazoa; phylum Arthropoda; class Insecta; order Hymenoptera; family Ichneumonidae; genus Campoletis; species Campoletis raptor. Next base: position 21,160,799 of record OX403623.1, read on the forward strand.
TCTCTTTTTTAGGCCGATCTTCATCACTTTCAGAATCACTGCTGTCGGATTGTTCGCTCGCGGATTTCGTCTCCCACGACAATTTTGGAGCCTCGCCATTGCGACGACGTTTTTTACGCAATTCTTTTCGATCACTCGCCAAACCTGTCTCCAAAAGCTTCGCTCTAATCACTTTCTTCGATCTCTTCACCGTAAGAGCGTCGTTTATGATATCGACTGGATCTGTAAAAAGATTTAATTAAATAGACGAAATCGAACACGTTAAATTGACTTGTAAACTGATTTATTAAATACAGTCGTGCTAACCTTCATCTTCTCTGAATTTTTCCCAAAGCTCAGTCAGTTGAGCAATTTCTTCCTCGGACCATTCTTTCGGGATACGTTTCTGTACTGCGGTTTTCGTAGCATTTGAATTTACCACGAGACACATCTCTTTTAACTTCTTTATGACACCTCGACGAGTACGATTGTCGCTGATCAAATTTTCTAATATCCAGTCGACCAAATCTTGAATGGAACAAAATTTTCGAGAATTAGAATCTGACTGCTCTTTCACCATCATCTGTTGTTTTTTTTATTGATAAATCAATTGAATTCAAGGCTCAAATTAACAACTGAAACCGCTCATATTTCAAGAAATGAATAAATTGACATTCAAATAATGTTTTATCTTGAAAAATTGTGTCAATGAAATAATTTTCGCCAGATCGACTGTTGGCATCGTTTATTAAATTGAATAAAGACACCGAAGCGTCTACGAAAAAGTGCTTTTATCATTTTTTTTCCTGTCAGTTTTTTTTCCATCTCACCTTGCGGATAATTTTTTGTTTGATGTTCCATAAACAACGTGCGCAATTCGTCTTCCTCAGTTTCTGACCAAAGAGCACGTGATACTTTATCATTTGTAGGTACGTCGTACCCTTCGGTCATTTCTGTGACCTCACGACTATTTTTCCAGAATAATAATTCCATATAAACCTTTGGATTTCTTTCAGCCACTTCAGCAAACTTGCGGATTATATATATAGCGAATTTCTGTAATTCCTGAATTAAAAAAAGTCAAGAGTTCATTTTTTAGAATGAAAAAATCCCAGTATCGTTACTTTAACTATATTTACATTTTTCTGAAAAAAAAAAATTACTTTCAAGCTCGAACCTTGTGTCGTGACGATTTAGAATCAAGAATACTTTGAAATATCCTGAATATCGAGGCTTGGAAAAGCATTCCGTACATGTTGCAGTCCCAGGCAATCCGGTGAAGCATTTTGACTATGTAATGATTCAGTTGATCGGAATTTTCATGAAATTGTCGGAGAAGCAAAGCCACAGACTTGACGATTTTGACGTTAGCGAATCTGTTGATAGGAAAATATAGGTCAAGTATTGATCGAATGTCAAACAAGTAAATCATCGATCATTCCTTTTTTTTCTCTTTCTCCCTCACTCTCTCTATCTTTGCCCGACTGGATTTTGTCTTTTCTCTGTTGCTCATACCTTCGTAGAAACTCGTCAAAGTTGAAATTCGTTTCCTCGACAGTCCTAGCAAGGTTTTCCTCCTCACGTTCTTCGTCTCCGTCGCTTTCGTCCTCAAACTCTTGCTCCTCCTCCGGTTTATTATCATCACCCTTCTCCCGCTGCTCCTCATTTCCATAATCGATATCTGTCGGAAAATTGCATAACATCGAATGAAAACGTGCTTTCAATAAAGTACAAGAAACACCATAGCCTGGCAGATGGAACAAAAGTATTATTCATTTTGGAGCTAGTGTGTAGAGAGAGGTGAAGACAGGTGATACGAAAAAAGGGGTAAAGAGGGAGAGAAAAAAAAATAAAGACAATATAATACAGTGTCCAGATGAAAAATTCTTTCTCCGTTGGTCCATGCGCGCATCTCAGGTTTGTTTGTACGCGTGCGCCCACGAACCCCTTATCGAATTGGAGAGAGAAAGTACGTGTGTACGTAGGCCATAGTGTATAGGTCGATGAACAGAAAGTTGGATAGCGGGGGCGCAGGGACATCAGTTCCAGAGGACTCTTGGGGTCCATGGAAGGATACGCGCATATTAAATATCTCGAGTGTGTTAAGCGTGACGCTAGGAGTTCGAGAATCAAAGGAACAAAGTTTCGTGATTAGAGAGTTTATACAACTTTTGTTTATTTGCTTCAGAATGAAAATGTGCAGGACGGACGATGAATCGGGAATAGTTTTATCTTACGAAATGCGCGTTATCGTAAAACCGAGGAAATTCGAGAGCGACACGTGAATAGAGTTGCTCGGTGTGATGTGGCAGAGGCTGTCCCTGGCGCTTCTTCTCGTCGCCTCTATGGCGAGGAGCAGTAGCAGCAGTGGTTCAACATCGTGTCCACTAAATTGTGAGTGTATTATCGTCACGAATTCTCAGCTGGACGATGAAATTAACAACAATAACAATAGTTCGTTGGAAGCAAAATGCAATGCAAGTGTTCCGTGGCTCGAGTCCTTACCGAAAAACATGCAGAGTTTGATAGTGAGAGAAACGAGTAATAACGAGGAAATAACGAGGTTGATACTTGGTCTTGAGAATTCTGGAAGCGTCAATCTGCGTAAGCTCTCATTTATTAATTGTTCTTTGACTAATTTGAACGTGACGGTGAGCAGACTCTCGAAAGAATTGCTCGTGTCTCTTGAACTCCCGGACAACGAGATAGTCGATATTGAAGAATTGAGAATCGTGGACAGCGAGCTTCTTGGTGAACTTGATCTCACGGGAAATCGTTTGACTCGTATAAGGTCCGAGACTTTCGTTGATTACGGAGGACTGTTGAAGTTAAATTTGCGAAGAAATTCGATCGGAGTGATTGAGAAAAACGGTTTTGCGGGTCTCGATCGTCTTGAGAGTCTCGATCTTTCGGACAATCGTTTGGTCAGCTTGGCCGAGGATACTTTCGTCCCTTTGTGCTATTTGAAAAGTTTAAATATCAGTGGCAACAGACTCGGTGTTTTGGGTGAAGAGTGGTTCGACAATCTCGGAGGTTTTCGTAATCTCGAAGTGGAAGATCGTCACCAGTTGCGTCAACAACCGGAAACGAGCAGCAGAAGCGAAGATATCGAACTTTCGTTGGTACTGGGAAGTCTTCAAAGATTGGAAACGATAGACGCGTCACGTATAGGACTCGAACGTGTACCTTCGGCGCTAACGAGATCCGTGAGATTTCTCAATCTCGCTGGTAACAGACTGACGATTATACGTGGCGGTGATTTCGACAGTTATCCATTATTACGCCATCTCGATCTCTCGTACAATTTCATAAGCGTCATAGAAAACGATGCTCTGGGGCGTCTCGAGATACTGGAAAAGCTCGACATCGCTGGCAATCGTTTGCGCGAATTACCACAAAGTCTTCCTTGCTCTTTACGTGAATTAATCGTGCGAGAAAACTTTATCGTTAAACTGCGCAGACACGATCTCGAAGCATTAACCAAACTGGAGAGTTTGATTCTCAATCAAAACAACATCAGCGAGATTGAGGAAGGGTCGATGTCTCAACTGTTGCTTCTGAACGAGCTCGACATATCGAACAATCCGATAAAACAATTACCAGCTGATACTTTTGGTGGACCAGGTAATATCGTCACTCTACGTATGTCGTATCTCGTCTCGCTTCAATGGGAACGTGAGAAACGCGCTGACGACATGGCTTTTCCACTACCAGCACCGGAAAAACTCGTTTCTCTCGATCTTACCGGAAGTCCTGTCCTCGCAGCTCAATTACTTGCTGACGAGGCTGCTCTCTCCGCCTGCAAAAGTCTTCGACGCTTGGATCTCACTCGTACCAATCTTACGGAGCTCAGATCCGATCTGCCGTATTTGCTTCCACAATTGAAGACTCTCGGACTCTCGGATAATCGATTCAACTGTACAACCGATGAAAATCTATTTAACTGGCTCGCTAGATGGATCAGAGAGCACGAGGAAATTTTACCATCTGGAGAATGCACATTTCATAATGGCACTCGAGCCATTCTCGTACAATTGCCAATTCCGGATGTTCAATCAACCACCACGATGACGAGTACCGTTTCCATGGAAAAGGACGCTGAAGATAATCCACGTGCTCTCGATGACCCTCGAGGTCTTTCCGAACAACGCAGAATCACTACAGCCCTCGGAACTCATCCAGGAATCCTCGTTCTTGCTGGTGCAGCTGTCGCCGCTCTCGTCCTTGCAATCAGCTTCGTAATCTCACGAAAACGAAACCAGACGAACGCTGAACTTCTTGAAAATTACGAACAACGTCGACCCATCATTACTGAGCTCTGGTGAGCTCGTTTTTTCGACTCGTGTCATACACGCTAAGACGCTTTATTAACATCTTACGACACACTACGTGACAATAAATGTACGAGTTGATCGCGTGTTACCCTCTCTTATACACGAGTTAAACATAAAAAATAAACACGCACACAAACACAGACAGGCAATACACCAACTTCACTCTTTACAGCTCCATTTCGTAACAATTTCTGATCTCAAACTTCTCGACATTAATATTCATCGCGTCTGTATCTCGGTCAAATTTTTTTAGTCCAACATTTCTAGTGAATCAGAATTTCGGAATTATGCAAATGGACAAAAATTTTTAAACATTCATGCATTCTCGAAACTTTATTAACTTTGTCTTTGGTTTCTAGTAATAAAAAATTTGAAAAGTTGTGAAAATATTGTTCAAATCAAGCATTTTTCGAGAAATAACGAGACACAAAAATTTGTTTCACAATTTTTTCTCTTTTCTGATTGTTTTAATAACTTTAGCAACAGTCATCATGTTGACGAAGTTTCTAAGGCATTGAAAGAATAGTTTGTCAAATATTTATTCCAGAAAAAGTTTTAAAAAGAAATGAAATAACAGAATGGTTTTTTTTTTAGACTTTATCATTGCAGGAAATGAGCAAATTCATTTTGTACGATGGAGAAAATATTCTTATTATTTGTTGAACAATTTCCCTTGAAAAAAGATGTTAATTATTTTTAGATTATCTTATCGTTGTTCAAAATAGTCGCAACATATTAAAACGGTTGATTTTTTCGACACAAAAGTAAACACGAATATTGAAGTAGAGCTGTAAAGAATGGATTTGTTGTAATGACCATAGACACACGAAAATACTCGCACAAACAAACGTATTGAGTGCTTGAAGCACCGATGATTTGAAGTTGCCAAAAAAAGAAAAAAAAAAAAGAAACATTAAGACACAAAAATAAAATCTCAGAGTACAGATTAATAATAATAAGCGATAATTTTTATGATAATAATGAAGAGACTAGATATTATCTTTCGTAAATTAACCCAGTGTCAAGCTACGATTACGTTAATAAACCGTTGTACAAAGGTAATTTTTATATTTATTTCCAGGAAGGAACATTTTTTTTGTCAACTTACCCACTCCCAGCTGAGCAAAAAATATTTCTCTCAGTGCTAAAAACTCTTCTTCCTCAGGAATGTCCGGTTTACCGAAGCAGTCGTTTTCCGGCCATACTTCTCTGAAAGTTAAAAAGCAAAAATTCGTCGTTTGTTTATTCTTTTTATTCCTCCTTAGAAAAGAAAGATTTTGATCCCGGAAATTCTTGAAATATTTTGTCAAACTTTGTTTCATGGCCTTTGAATAATATACAAAAAGTATTATTGTTTGAATATTTCATAAATTCTAGAAAAATTATTACGATTAGACGTAATCGTTGGTCAAAAAAATTACTTTTAACAACTTCATTAAGTTTTATTGACTTTTTGGAATGTTTCAGTTCCCAGCATTCAGCGAAATCGTTTGAATACTTGGAACTATTTACGAGAGAAAAAAAGCGAATAAACACGCTCATTTTAATTAAAATTCAGAGGTCTGAGCAATTTTTTTGAATACGTTTTGTAAAACCGTCTAGACGATTACGTGTTAAAATTCACCAACACCCCTATTAACGATCCCCTTAAGGTACACACTTTATTTGCATAGTGGTTATAATCGTTAATTACCTTGACGCGCGCAGTAGCCCGATCGCCCGTTCAAATTCCCTTTTTCGAAGCAATATTTGTATTTTCTTCATCGCCTCGCTTTTTTGTTGGTCTATTGGAATTTCAAGGGTCGCGTCGAATGGCACAACTACGGGTATTGTACCTTCTCTCATGACGGCTGATATTTCCGGTGCTGCCTCGTCCCAAATCTCCTCCAACGATTTCACCGGCAACGACGTCGCTTGTGACACTTCCTTCCGACGTTTCTTCGCTTTTCCTTGCGTTCTCCTCACCTTCTTTTTTCCCACTAACAACGTACGAGTACGCCGACAAAATTCTTTCAACATTTTGAGAAATATGTGAGCCGTTGTGAGGAGATCGACCAAATATGCTCTGTCGGGATATAAATCGGGCAAACGTTACTAACGAGATAAGAAAAATAAAGAATTTGAAAAAAAAAAAAAAAAAAAAAAAACTTCATCAGAAACATTAAATAATGAACAGATATTTGTTTCTACGACTTAATTACATTCAAAAAACTTTTATAAAACAAATTAAATGACAAACATCCTTTTTCGGAGTTTGTTTTTTATAATCCAATGAAAAAAAAATTATTTTGAGAGATTGTGATTGTGAAAATACTTGAAAAAAAAATGAATTTACACGTTAAATTTTATTTGTGAATGTTTGTCACTGTGAACTTGAGTCGAAGACCGTACTACGAGTCACAAAGACTAGCGATATTTTCAATCTCTCGACAGCACTTTTCCATCTCGAGTAGTTCAGCCCCGAGAGCTGATGAAACTAATACCTGGTTTACAAGACTCGTGCATAGGGCAAACTTTGTTAAGGTATTTCTTCGATCCCTCTTCAAAAGCAAACTATTCAAGATAGAAAAGTACGGTCAAAGGCTTTTTTGTTAGAAATTTGATGCTCTACAAGTTTTATCCCGTGAACTTTTGCTCCATATCTCATAGTTTCAGCGACAAACGCGATAAAAGGAGGCGTGATCGACAACTTTGTTTCGCAAGGATTGAAAAAGCATTACTCGGTCTTGATAATTCCAAAAAAAAAAAGAGTATTTTTGCACTAAGTGTATTTTTGCATCCTGTGCAATTCTTTTCTTTTTTTTTCTTTGTTTTCTTCGATTGTAACAAACCTGGACATTTTAACGTCATCATAATGAAGCAGTTGAGACAAAATGGTTTCACGATATTCAGGAACGTAGAAAACGTTGCTTTTGATAATTTTGCTGGATTCTCTGACGCCCTCATCACTCGCGGTATCCATAGCAGCGAGAGTGTTCAACAATTCTTGATAAGCTTTGACCGCTAAATGAAGTCTTTTCGACCAAACGGCAATTTTCTTTTTATCCGTTACCATCATCTCGTAATAATGCTCCATTCTCGTTTGTACGAGATGAAAAACTTCGGTGGATATAGTCTCGCTGTTGAGATAAAGAAGAAAAAAAAGTTTTAAACAGAATTGTTATATGGGTGGAAAGTCATGATTTTTACATACCTCACAAATTTCACTTGGAACTTGTAATGCCGATTAAATTCCATAAAAAAACGCAGAGTCCAAAGGTAATAACTCGCATCGGATGCAATCCCAAAATCGCCACCACCGTTTATACAAGATCTTGCATATCTCATTACGGGATTATAGGCACCATTTAAAAATTCGACCGAAAACTCTTTGAGAAAAAGACGAACACTCAGAGCCGATGTTCTTTCTGCTTGTGAGTCACTCATTGGTGTTTTCTTTTTTGATTTCTTCATTTTTACCTGAACAATATACAGAAACGAATTAAAATCTACTCATTATGATAAAAAGTTTAGATTTTTATACCTTTTGTTGGTTAAACTCGAGAGCCTCCAACTTCTCGTATGGTTTGTGGCATAAAAGCTGATTGTTACCGATCGCTTTCATATTTTGGATTACAAACGTTCCACCGAATCGGGAATGTCTGCGAAAATTAAAAAATAAATCATTCTAAGTGAATAAAAGATTTCAAGGATCTTACAAAAATTTAGTTACAAAACACCATTAAAACAACAGGAAAGTTATTATTGTATTACTTTTTATGTTAATAATATTTATCATGAATCATCTATTTCTCATGTTTTATGTTTGAAAAGATTCCTTCTAAACAAACGTACCTGGAACCCGCATATTTTTTTATTTTTTCCATCCTTTCTTTTATCTCCTTGTCTCTGATGACAAGTAATTTAGCGGAATCTTCGTCTTTCTCGGTGCTGCTTCGCTGCAAACCAGCTGCTGCAAGTTTTTTCGGGCACTGCTCTCTCAGCATAAGCGCTATGATCTTTCGATAAAAAAAAATCGTTAATGTTGAATAAAATTCGATAAAAAACGAAAAACAAAAAGAAAAAACATGAATATCGAGGTTAAAGGTACCTCAAGAACTTGAATGTGGTATTGCTGTTCGGATGCATTACTCGCGAGAAATAAAAGCATGTCAACGAGACCCGATGTGTGGAGAGCGAAAAGTACCTGCAACAGAAAATCACAGCTAGAGATAATCGCCGCCATTTTTCACCGTCATCTTAAAATCCTTTACACAAGCCCAAGCAACCATTTTTTTTTCTTTTTCGTTTGAATACATGGAATTATTCGTTTTTTTTTTCTTTTTTTTTAAGGAAGAATTTGTTCAGTTTGAATTTTGCGACATTAGTACCTCGTCGTGAACCGTTGCATCGTTCTCAGCTCGTATCTCATTGTCATTGGGTGGAACTTGAAGAACGTTTCGTATGAGCGTTAATATTCTCTCGATAATCATTTCGTTCTCCTCCCCCCGTTCTGGTGGGTCCTTTGGAAAAAATTATACAATTACATCGATGTAAGCAAAGAAAATCCTTTGAATATGCTCTTGAATTTATTATTCATTGGAAAAAGTTCGTTTTTTTAAAGAAAAATGAAAGTTACGGAATTTTTTCTTTTGTTGTTTCATAAATGCGAGTTTTGAAATTATGAAAAATCGTCAAATAGTTTAATTTCGTGTTTTTTGAGATAAAAATATGTTGGAAAATTACCATATTAAGAATACTTTGCAGGCGTTGTCCAACCACTGACCAGACACGATCATCCGCAAAGGAGAACTTGTAATTTTGTAAATAAGCAACCAACTGCTCGTAGGTGTTACGAGTCGTTTTTTCTGATGGCAATTCTTCATTGTAGACCATTAAAGCAGGACTGGTCAAGTTAATGAGAAGCCTGAAAAAGTATAAAAACACGAAAAACATTGAAATGTACAAAAAAAAAAGTAAACATTTTCAAAGAACGAATTATTTTAAAGTCTTGATCATTGGAATGCGACAATATTTTTAAATCCGTGTCAAGATGATTAAAAAATTATCATAGAAGACAATCCGTGAAAAAAGTTTTGGAAACACACAAATTTGTGACCTTACCGCAAAAGAACGTCCCACAATTCCTTCTTGTCATAATATTGTACAAAGATTTTTTTAAGATCCGTTTCCAGCAATTTTGCATGTCCGAGATACTGCCTGACGGTATGGGATTCATCGTCACGTTTTAAATATTTGATCAAGTCCTTGATGACATCTGCGGGTAAATAATTGACAATAATTATTTACCATTAATGAGAATATTGAATATATCGAATTTTTGTAATTTTTTAACAATTTTTCAATAGGAATATTATTTTTGAACTATTAAAATACTGGAGAACATAATTGTTTACATAAATATAATATCCCGAGAGAATTATTATTTTTATAGAAAATGAACGATAAAAAAAAATCATCTCACCTAAAGAATGAGGCTGCAGTCGATAATTGTTGCCGCAATTAAATCCAAGGGCGGCACAAGTAGCAGCAAGTTCAGCAGATATTGCGTCTGCCATATTTTCACTTTATTTTTCCAGTTATATTAAAAATACAAATTCAACGAATACGCTATGAAAATTTTGAACGAAAAAAGTTATAACGATGTTCGAAGACGAAGGGTACGATGTTTAACCTAAAAACTGCAGCCTACACCGGCACTTAAATTAGTTGAAAGAGATTTACTAGATGAATCAAAAAGTCTAATCATTTTTGACACAATCACAAACTCGTTTATTCAAATATAGATCGACTATAGGAGAAGTTTAATGCTGTCGTTCAATGATAAATTTCATATAATTTCTGTGTATGACAAAGGATTTCGTTTTCACAACAGGTAAACACAGCTGGCGCGTGGAATTTCCCGCGCGCATTCTGCGCAGGCGCGTCATCTTAGAATTTCCGCGAATACAACAATATGTACATAAATATACTATTTACATATCAATCGTCACGGTGATCAGTACCAAGTGGATGTATGTAGTGCACTTCACTGAGAATGTTAATGAGTATAAAAACAGCGTATAAAGAAAAAAGAAGATATCCATAAGACCGACGAGCTAAAAATCCACTTATATTTAAATAAATCAACGATGCTACTAGCGAAGCTAGTAAAAAAGTGAGACAACCAGGCATCATGTCACTAGTGCGTATTTTTGTGCGGTAATTATCGTGACGAGCTGCTGCCAATGCCCAGGAAAGTCCCAGTCCTAAAAGTGTGTTGAAGAGGGGTCCACCGAAACAGGCCGAATAACCCATTCGTGGAAATCCTCGCTTTGCTACTGCTACGTTCGATATCAAATCTGCACGTAAATAACACATTCATTATTATTATTATTACCAATGTTTTTTATTTCCAAAACTTGTAATCCTAGAACCCCACAATTAGTCTTCTCTGACTATGAACATCGAAATGTCAATTTTTCCACGCACTTAAATATCGTGTTTTTTTTTTTTTTTTTTTCAATGAAGAAACAATTAATCTTGAGTACAAGATTCGAGGTCAATTGCATGTGAAGAAAAATGTATGGCTCGAAGAGTCAATACAACGTTGTAATGATCGTTCTATTGAAAAAAATCTTCAAGCAGTATGAAAAAAACTATTATTTCCTTGAATACAAACAAAGCAAACTCCAATATAATTTTTTTTCGACCTACGATTGGTGCAATGTGTTACAAAAAAATGTGGGCAGAAAAAAAGACTCACCCCCTATACTGTTGCCCCAAGCTAAGAGAGTTATACCAAGCATCGCATCCGTGATTCCACTGGCGTATCCAAAACATTGGAGAACGGCCATCACCTCGTTCGCGATAATGTAAACAACGAGCATAGCCGACCCGAAACCCAGAAAGGCAAAAGCCTTTTCGTCCATAACCATGCATTTTTCGTAAAAACAACGAAAAACCACAATCATAATATTCTTTTCATAAAACAATTGAAAAAGCATGATCGTAATATTGTGACTAAAAAAATAAAAACTACGATGATTATTTTTTGCCAAAATCAATGAAAATCGTGATGAGGCATTTGACAGAAACAATGAAATCCATGCTGAGAAATATGTGGCAAAATAAATTACGAAAAAAAAAATATATCATTATCATTAAATCGAGATACTTACGTTGTGATACTTAGGACATTTCTTTATGTCAGTTTTCATGAATATAAACACAGCTACGGCAACACCCAAGAAGAAAGCGATGACCACAATCGGCACTGGACCGACAAAGACGCGCCATACTACGATTTGTTGTTGGAAGATTTCGTTCGATTAGAATTCAGGGAAAAGAATGTTTACATTAAGGTTATTGTCTCGTCATAATTATGTTGAAAACTTAACTTTTTGGTCTTATGATATCAGTCATTATTTTAAAGTGGGAATGAGAAAACTCGTACACTGAGAAAATAAATTCGTTGCATCAACGAAATATCGCGAAAAAAATATAATTTCTTAATTTAACAATAATATTATTGTGGTGAACGATATTTATGTTAGTCAATAAACGAAGTGGTTGGAACGATGACATTTTTGTTGAATAAACAAAATGTTTTGTTCGCTGCCTGTGATCTCAGAATTTACAGTTGTTTCAACGAAATTTCCGTTGATATCCAGCAAAAAATGTCTTTTTTCAGTGTAATGAGAAAAATACTTGATACTGAAATGTTTAGTTTTATAAATAACGACGTTTACCACAAAAATCGTAGTTTCGTCTGACAAACTTCTGAATAAATCTCGATCTGACAAACTTTTGAAAAAATCTTAATTTGCAAAGTTTGAAATGAATGATTGGTTCATACTCTTAAAAGTATTGAAAAAAAAACGCTATTGCGAAAGAACGAGCTTATTTTTAATGCATACGATTTTAATAATTTGCATATATCGATTTTTACCCTCTAATTTGAAGAGAGCAAGCACCGGAGTGACGACAAGTTGAATACAGTTCAATAATTTCGACCATCCTCTTTTTTCTGCTGTCTCGTTTACGACAGGGATAATACATTGAAGAATGAAAGTGACGGGTGCTCGTAACACGAGAATTATTTTAACTGGAATATTAGCGTTCGCCCAATCTTCAGCATTTATGGGATTGATGTCGTATAAGAATTCTCGAAAAAGTCCTTTTGGACGATGCGTCGAGGAGGAAGGTTCGTCGTCCTCGTCGGTTGATCGTTCCGCCGTCACGTTTTCTCCCGTAACACCTGCTAATCTTTTTCTCATTGCCAATTCCGTCGCTATCGCTACATCTGCAGGTGGAAACAAAAGTTTCCCAGTAGAAATGAGAATTTATCGTATTATTATTAGGTTTTGATAAATAATACGTTAGTTCACGTGTGTCACGACCAATCATCATAAAATGTAAATATAAGTTCAAGGTCAAATTCGAATCGGAAATTTTATTAATGTTTTTCAAGTATAACTCCGAAATGGTTGGAGATAGAGCAAAAAACCATAAGACCAATCTTTTAGAGCATAAAATTTCCTAGAAAAAAGTATCAGGAAGATTTTCTCTATCTTCAAAAGTTTAGTCGTGAGAAGTGATTTAAAAAAAATCTTAGTTTTTGGTGTTTTTTTTTCTTAATTCCTATATTATGTGGACTTTTGATTTTATGCGAATCCAAATTTACTTCAGATCTCTAAATGTCAATAGGAAAGAATGAGAAAAAAAAATATTTATTTTTATACCGAGTTTGGCCCGGAGACTGTAAGCACGAGATCGAAGGGTAAGTCCTGCGCTTGGACGTCTGTTTGATCTGTCGTTACCCGCTCGATAAGCAACGTAAGTTCCTAAAAGTTCGGGATCTTGCAAACGTGGAATTCTTCCTATAAATCACACGTGAATCAGAATTTTTATGATACAAAAAAACTTGTTGAATATCTTAAAGCAAAGTTAATCGTCCTTTTATTAATCTCATTCGTGAATTATCGAATTTTTAACATTACCAATGATCAGTACCTTTTTGCTTTTCTTCTCTATTCTCGTATATCTGCATCGCAATGACAACCACGAGAAACATTATATAAATAAATATAAGACCTGGCAAAATAGAATTAAGAGAAAATAAAAATTATTTTTCTGTTCGTTAAAATAATTCATCGAATTTTATTTATTTATTGTAATTAAATCGCCCAAAAAACATTCAAGATATTATGAAAAATTATTCCACAGAAAATAAAAGTTCGCGTGTTTGACAAAATGTTGATTTTTCACGAAAGAATGTTTTTTTGTTGTTGTTTTTTTGTAAACTTCAATTTAATTTCGTTAATGAAATCTAAGGAACGAAAGAAAGTTGTGAATGAACGAAATAATGGAATAATCATTTTTGAAAATAAATTCGAAACTCGATTTTCGTCGAACAGTAAACAATGGAAACTCACTGAGAGCTTCCCAGAGGTGAATAATTTGGTCCTCGCTCGTATAGCATATCCAGGATACAGCGATAATGTAGAAGCAACAGTCCCTGGTGAAGGGATTGACAGGAATGCGACAGGGAGATACGAGTACAACCGAGCCTGCTATTATCGCAGTTACGAATATTCCTGCTCCTATCAACTCGGTGAACATAATTATCATTTCACGTTCGTCGGACACTAGTGAAGTAAATATGTCGGGCGCTCCATTACCAAATGCCAGAATCGTCACTCCGGCAATGTTTTCCGAAAGGTGCAGAACTTCGGCAATTACGCTCAACGATGGACAAAAACTGTTTTTTTTTTTTTAAATATATAATAAAAATAAACAATAATCAATTTTTAAATGAAATAAAAAGACCGGACTAAAACTTTACCGATCAATAAGTTTCATCAAATATTTTTATTATTCAAAAAGCACGTGGGATTCAAAAAAGATTGTCTTCAAATTCCAAAAAATCTGTTGATTTTCTAATTTTTCATAATTTTGTATTTTTTTTTAATTCTTTGAGAAATAATTCAAAATCACACAAACTTTTTCACGCGCTACTATTTTTTTTTTCGAAAATTCAATATTATTTTCAACTTTGAAAGAGTTTAAAGAAAATGGTCACATTTTTTAGACCCTTTACGTTACTATAGGAAAATATTTTACATTTTAGTTTAAGTCGAAAAATAAAATAAATATAAAGTATATGAAACTTACAAATTGTCGGCGGTGGTACCAAGAATAAGAAAGAGATAAAGCAACCAGAGAAAATTAAAAAAAAGGCCAAGTGTGAAAAAAGCACTTCCATAAAAATAGCAAAACAGTAATTGGGTGTATTGTACTATAGAGTCTGTTGAACAATTTTCCTGGTTTCTAACCCATTCGCAACGGTCCTCGAGTGCAAGAGACCAGACGTAAGAGCAATCGTTCTGTGAAATAAATAAAAATGAACCAAAAAAAAAAAATAAGCCACGCTTCGAGCAATAAAAAAAAAATAAAAAAAATCTACATAAATAAATACGATTTACTTCTCTAATTTTGAAGCCCCCATATTTGGGGATAGGTTTCAACGCTTCATTCATTTCCTTTATTATACTCCCTTAACCAAAATCCCTACGAACGTTGACAGCAGCAAACCACCATCGATTTTTATTGAAGAAAAAAAAAAACAAAAACGAAAACGAAACCTCGACGTGGAAAAAACGATAAAATAAATAATTAAATAAACACGTATGAATATAAAATGATAAAATATATAATAAATCGTATAAATAACGTTATGTAATAATGATTTATTAACTTATTAATTCTCACATACAATAGTATTATGCGTGAACAATCAAATATTTTATAAACAAAATTTACAAAATAAGATTCGAGTCTTTACAACTAAAAGCTACTAGTAGTATTAGTTACGGATCACATAGCTTTTATACTTGTATATAGTATTTTATTTTATTTATTAATAATTATTTTTTTATGAATTTTTTTTCATTTTATGTTTTGTTTTTAAATGTGTTATAATCGACGAACCCAAAACACAAATGGTGCCCGCGAAGGTCCGACACTATTATTTCATTTTATGCTCTCTACTATCTGTTTTCTCGTCTCGTTATAAATATATATTTATATACGTACATAAGTATACACGAATATATGGATAAATATTATATTTTTTTATCCATTTATAGATGTTTATGCGTACATATTTAAATATATATGTATAAATTTATATATATATAAATATTAGACTAAATGCTATTCAAGATTACACAGATTACGATCCGCGTAATCGAGCAGGACATGATATATCAATGGGAGGGTTGAGGGGACAGGGCTAGAAGGATACTTTAAGGACATTTTCGTTATTTTTGTTGTTGTTGTTGTTGTTTCTTTTTTCTTTTTTTTTCCAGATACATACTAATAGTATAATACATTCATAAAAATTCAACTTCTCTATGTGTGTAAATATAAAATTATCATCTCTTAATTGTTACACCGCTGACAGTTGATATATAATATGTATAATTGCGTATCGATTAAACGAATCACTCGTCGAATATAATATACATATATGTACGTCTCTTTTACCGATGCATCGTCGCGTCATCAACATCAATAATTATACTATTTATTTATATATATATATATATATAGATTTTTTTTTGTTTTTTACTATAAAAGTGTGGATATTTGTTTTTCGCGCCAGTTTGTTGTTGCTCTCTTCATTATTTTTTTTTTTTTTCTAGTTTCAAGTATTTTCTAGAGATAAATAATGAAACGAAGAATTAAAAAAATGATTGAAACGAAGTTTAACCAAGTGAACAACGTATATAGGCCAAGCACCGCAAAATTATGCATTTTTATCTTTTTATTTAGTATGAAACTCGATCTTTTAGACTCCTTGGTTAAACATTTTTTTTTGCTATATTCTTAAAGCCTTTATGTTTTTTTTCCAGGAATAATTATAGAGTTTCATGAATTAAGTGGAGAGTATAATCAGCTGAGATAAAATAATAACTTTCTTGGCCTAGTTAATTACCTCGAGCGACTAAACACGAGCTTTCTTTTTTTTTTTTGATTTATGTGTACATTTTTCCATTTATTTTTTAAGTTTTTATTTCTATAGTTTCCCCGAACAAAAGACGTTCCGTCCTGTCCGGCAAGGTCACCTTCACTATTTATACCGTGCCTCTGTTTTTTTATTCTCTCGGTTTCGTTGATGATGGGCTCGCTGTCCATCGAGTGATACTTTTGATGCTCGCTAGTAATATATATCGTTTTATTGTCCGTCATTCATCATATATGTGTGCTTTCTTTTCCAGTTTTTCGTTTTTTTTTTGTTTGTTTTTTTTTTTTATACATCTGGCCTACACTTGCTCCTCACATCACTCCTCTCTTTTTTTTTGACTGATAAAATTAGTAGTGCATAAAATAAGCAACAGATTTCGTTCGAACCCATAATTTACTTTGTATTTTTCTTCTTTAAAATTTTTTTTATTATTATTTAAGTGATTGCGAAAATCGATGAAGAGGAAAATTAGTCAAAACTCGAAAACAAAGAAAAAACATTTCATCATTCTTGAATTTTTTCATATCGTCTATGAATTAAATATATTTATTTAATACGTGAGCAACACGATTCGTAAATGTTTACAACGAATGTGCTCTCCGAAAATGCAATAATTTTCATTTTTGCTTTATTTCAGCATTAATTTACAATTAACCAGAGCACAAATGTACCGAACAACTTTTTCCAAACGATAATTACATGGGAAAACAACTTTTTGAAACATTAACCATAAGGGCAGCAAACAACTGTTACGAAGAGTAACGTTCCCGAAACACAACGTTTTTATTATTATTTTTTTTTTTTTCAATAATATTAGAAAACCATTTTTATTCCAAAAGCGTTTTTCGTCTGTTTTTGTTTCAATCTCAAGAATTTTTCATCAACTCGATTATATTCGAAATATTTGAAGACGAATACGTGAAATAACATTTCAAAAGAAAAGATTATTTGTTCCGAAAAACTCATGATCGTTGAAAATACGTAATCGTCGGTCAATCGTAGAATAAATAACCCCCAAACCTACCGATGGATACTTTCTTAAGAAAAATATAATTTTTTCATTGTTGCGGGTTTTTATTGTTGTTTTTCGTGTATGTTATTATGTTTTAAACGTTTATGTGGGTGAACATGTAGTTACTATATATATATGTATATTTATATATATATAGGATAAAGGAGATATTTTGACAAATGATTTTTTACTCGTACATATTCGTAAGTGGAAAACTAGACCCAATAACGTCGATGAGTTTTGCGGTTATAATAATAAATGCTGTAGGCCTATAATAACTCGGAGAGTGTATCGGATAGAGACTTGGAAAACATCAATAGCCCACAGTACGCATTTACATTTTATTTTTTATTTTCTCATTTTATTTGTATTTTTATTTTTATTTATTTTTCTCATTTTTCGTGTTTAGAATAGTTGTGCGAGGTAAATACGGAGTCCGAATGTATTCTATACAAATATGATTTTTAGTTTGTTTCTTTCTCATTGGAAGTGATGTCGTCGTCAGTCAGTAATATAAAAAACGAAAATAATAGCAATTATAATGATAAAGCTATTGTATTGTTGGTGCACAACTTGCCAGCCCCTATCGGTCAGAAAAGGAACTATTCCGCGCGGGGTAACGGCCTATGTAAACGCACCCAAATTCCCGCTGCTCTGACGGGGATGAGATCGTGTGTCTCGACCGTCAGAGCGAATATCAAGTTATCTAAACATGTGAAACTTTGTATATTTTATGTTTGTGTGTTTTTTGATTGATTTTCCATTGCGGCAATTTGATCGGACGAAAGGTAACCTCAAAAATGATATATTTTGAGGATTTAACACGAGTCCCATCATCTGCACTGTTTTTTAAACGGCCTAGCAGCAGGTGGCGATTCCGTGGAACGTACGTGATGCTTCGTTGTCGTACGTTTAGGAGTCTGCTCGACGATGGCGTCGCGTTTCCTCAGAGAGCCACCGCTGCTGCTGATCGGCATCGCCTTCCCAACAATCCTCGTATTTCCTCCCTTTTTCACTATTTTTCGCGTTTTACTCGAAGAAGTAAGACATCGACGTCGCCCCCCCGATGGCTTCTCGCTATATCTGTCTAGTTCCGTCATTGCCTCTTGAATTGCATTTTCCAATTGCATGTTCAATTTACGACTTCTATAAAAGACAGGTGAACAATTTTTTTTTTTTTTTTCTTCAAATTTACACGATATCATAAAACGTCAAACGAATTAAACTTTTTTTTAACTGCATACATTTTCTCGTTATTATTTATTCTTTTTTTCGTATTTTTTTTTTTTTTACGTCAAATATATATGTGCTGTGCGTGCGTGCGTGCCAACGCGTGTTCATGTGATATACTCTCTGCTGCTACAACTACATAATATTTACATAAATTATTCTATACGACAGCGAGGACATTTAAAACATTGGAATTATTTGTAAACTTTTTTAGTTTCTATTTGTTACGACGATTAAAAAGATTATTATATGTTGGAGCGTTGTGAGTTAATGCGTGTATGATTTTCATCGTTAACCAAATTGTAACATTATTCATTACAAAAATCATCTATTTATTACCATACGCGCCGATATGTTGTGAAGGTTTAGTATACAGAATTGTATTAATACCCAATCAACACAATATTCATTAGAGCAATACCCAAGCGAATTGTTACTACCGTATGTCTGCGATTTTCGTTTAGGCAACAGCAACGAGAGAGACCAACAAAATAAAAAATAAAACAATATTATCCTATCGGTCGCGCGGGTGCGAGCAAAATAACCAAAATGCAAATAAACATTTTTCTCGAAAAGCTTTGACATTACGAATGAAATAAAAGTTCAACATTGTTCCTCTTTTTGTCAGAGAACAATTTGTACTTTTGATTTCTTTCGACATATCAATAAAAATGTCCGAGAACAATGTGTATCTTTTTAGTTGAATTATTCTGTTGCGCACACACTTCCGCACAGAGCATAACGGAGCATGAGAAATTCCGACCAATCAGGAAGCGTCTAAAGTCACGCGTTTGGTCGAAATTTTTTATGCCGCATTGTGCTGTGCAATAGCGTGTGTGGTCGGATCCAAACGTTTTGGTGTTATTCGAAGAAAAAAATTAGCCTTTTGTAAAACAATTTAATGTAAGTAAATAAACGGTTCGGAAGTTCGTCTGTTATGTGACAGTAAATAATCGTGAGTTAGTGAAAAGTGCAAAACATCGAGACTCTGATGAAACGACAATAAACGTAAAAGAATCGTATCGAATACGCGAAAGACAATCTCTAAATAAAACCGTTGTTTTTCTTTAGGTCCGAAGCATCGTTTTTATTTCTTTTGAAACTGAAAATTCTTTGTTTCGTTATTCATTCCCCAATAGACCGAAGGTAACTTGAAGGAACAAAAAAAAAGATCGTATGTTCGATTGTTTGCCGAGTGTTGTAAATTTACAGCAGTGTCATTTCACTCACGAAAATCGTAACGACGATTCGCCATCTTTCATATTTATTGTGACTGTATATTTTCATCGGTTGTGTCGAAATTTTCGTTTTTGTTATATAAAAATTTCGAATTTACTGAGGACAAGGCCAGTTTGAAGAACTAATAGAAACGGGGGTTACTGTTCACCATCGAAAAGAAGCAAAAGTTTTAGCGATGAGTTGGATGTTGACGTGAATTTGACATGTAATGTGTGACGTAGTGCTATGCAACTGTTTGGTAACATTGAAACGACATGCGAAGTACTTTTCTATGACGTACTAATAAAAAGTTTTGGCATCAGAGACACAATTGAATTATTAACTAATATTCCAGTGTTAAAAATCTGATAATAAATACACGGTGTTTAAATTCCATGTTTTATTATTCCCTCTGTCTCCCAATGCAGCGAAAAAATGTAAAAATAATAAAAAAAACTAAAGTATCAACGATTTTGAGGCATTCTCGAAATCTATTTCGTGTTTTTATATTATGAACGTTTAAAACGACATAACCTTCTAAAGTTATTATAACTTTCAGTATAAATTGTCAAAATTTGGGCGTATGACTTACTTGCAACACTTGTTCGTGATAAAAAGTTGTAACGAAAAGTAATACGATGGTGCTAAATGATTGTTATTGATGAGAATGTGAATGTTTATGTGTGTGTGTGTGTGAGAGTGTGTGTTACTGAAGTAGAAGTATGAGGGGTGTGCGGACTCACTTCCTAACTCTTTTGCGCGCCCGATGATGAGCTTCAAGGCCATCGGAGAGAGATTTGAGGGTTTTGATTTGAACATGTGTTAAACCGCTGGCAGCTCCAGCTCCGTACCAGCGAACGCCAACGGTTAAACTTCCGGGTGGACCAACAGTTTCGACTTTGCCTGGCCATGCCGAACTGCCAAGTGCTGCTCCCCAAACGAGTTGTCCAACCTCAAGTTTCCAATTTTTCCCACGTACGTCATCGTCTTCCTCCTCTTCTTCCTCTTCTTCATTTTCGTCATCAACCACGCCTGATACTGATGGGCCAAATATAATTTCAACTCTTAACGCTCTTTCGGTTTTATAGACGAAGAAGGTAAAGCAGCCAATCAGTGCCCTCAATTTTTCCCTTTTTTACAACTTGCCAGCGTCTTTTTTTTTTTCTTTTTTTTTTTTTTTTATTCATCCCAGCGTTCAACGCTCCAACCACGCGCTCTTTTCCAATAGTACGGCGTTATTCACTTCGCTCATCCCTTTTTATTATTTATACACTTGCGACGATAGCAGCAGTGGCAGCAGTAAAAGTAGTAGTGTTGGTAGTAGTGGTAGTAGTTATATAGTAGTGCCGGTTATAGCAGCGTACACGCATTCACTCTCGAAATGTGTGAAAAAAAATTTGCAGAAACGACGATTTTTTTTGCTTTTTTTTTCATGTACCATTGTGCCGGTGATGAATGTATGAATAAATCAAATAAATCTATATATATATCAGTGTATAATGTTGAAAAATAAAGCTTATGTTTTGTGCGTTATGGTGAAAATGAAGGAGACGCCATTTTTAAATAAATATATATACAGATGAGTCTCGTATTCATGTAAACGATTCGTCCTTTGCTTAATTCGCTAAAAATCGATTTAGCCCACGTTCGTACAATGATATTCCGTGTTTAGGTGGGTTAGAGATCGAAATTATGTAGATTTTCTAACGATTAAATAGGCTGAAGATGATGTCTGGTGGAAAACGACTTTTTTTCCTTTCTCTCTCGATCATTACGATACAAAATACAAACAACATTCTATGCAAAACGTAAAAAGCTTCGGTGCATCATGCATTCCCATTCCCCTCAACCATTCCTCAAAGTCCTTGAGAGAAAAAATCCCAGACTTTTCAACGAAAACACAGCAAGATACAAAAAAAAATTTTTGTTAGTACATTTTAAATAACATCACACCAACATGCTTCAAAAGTAGCCAAATATTTACAAAAGTGTTAATTATTCGTGTAGAAAAGCACAATAGTTTCTGATTAATTAGAAAATCAAAATTGAGTTAGTTTCGATGATGCAAATATTAAAATCACAACAAAAAGCATTTCAATGTTCCAACGAGGAAAAAGTGATACATTTTTCGTTTTTTTTTTCGATTTTTTTCTGTATCAAGATATTACATAACAAAATACTGACCATCCTGGTCTTCATGCAGAATCGGGTGCATGTTGTGTACGGAGGTGAGCTTTCGCTTGATTCCCCGGCTCTCGCACCTCACCGTGCTCATCACACCCTCGGTTTGTTCCGACGTCTCCGAAGCATAAATCTGTGTTAAAGACAACTCGATCATCTCATACACAATTCTACGACAGTCGCATGCTATTTATTAAATTATTTTCTTTCGTTTTTTTTTTTTAATCTTTATTTTTTTTTTATTGCCCCTATAATACGATATTGAATCGAGTTGGAGATTCGTGTGGATGCGAATATAAATCGTTCGATAATTAGAGAGAAACGCGATCGAAATTTGGGGCATTTGAACACGACATGCAAATAAATAATTGTCAAATTCCAAAAAAAAAAAAAAAAAAAAAAAAAATAACAGGCTGAATAAAAACCCGAATTACACATGCTCTCGATGACGAATTTGTATGGCTAAGGAAATTTTGTTAAATAATCAAATCGAAAGGGCAACAAAATGATTCACTTGAGCATGAATTTATTGAAAACATATTGAGAAACCGCGGGATGTATAAACACGTATATCGTGAATATATTTCCTGCATGGATCTTGCCCCCGTGGAGGAGAACGATCCCCGATAATCTCGTTGATGATTACATTATTGCAATGTACGCTTGTTTTTGTTTTTTTGTTGTGGTTTTTTTTAAATAATAATTTCTAAAGACGATTATTGGATACTCCTATGGAGAAGCTGTGAAAATAATGTTAAATACAAACTAATTACAAACTTAATAATATATATGTGTAGAGTACGTATTCGTTGATTCCAAGTAATTATATATATAAATATATATAATGGGAGTGTGAGTGTGTATATTTATAATTTTAAAAAGCGTGATAAAGCTTCGATAGATTAAATGGCGATTGAATGAGCTCTCAATCGTGAAAATGTACAATTAATCCAACAAATTCCATGACAATATTTATTTCATAGCTCGGGCCATGATTTCTGACACTCGTTTCCTTCTGATTCTCGATTTTTAATGTACCCGGTGGTAGTGTGATATTGCCATTGATGTGAAGGAGGCGGAAGACGTCGACTGCAAGAGTCAGAGTTATTGTGATAAAGATGCGGATAGAGGGAAGTTGGTGGCAACATTTGTGGCATAACAGCGATATCCAATGCTGTTAATTTGTCGCACGGATATGATACCGTTGGGGAAAAAGCCAGAGAAGCTGGATTCTCGGTTTGAATGATCTTGGAAAATTTATTATCGAGTTGTCGAGGGTTATTCAATAAGGGAGAAAATTGTGTCATGTAAACGTCAACGTTATCGTCGTTGTCTGTTATGTCAGTGTCTCGATCGTCCTCCTCATCGTCATCCTCGTCATCGTCCTCTTGAACATTGTTTGGAGCAACGAAAGTCGAATGATAGAATTCAGGGATCGCAGGATTGTTTGCTGATATCGATAAAATTGGCTGACGTTCGAGCAACATGTTGCTCTCTCTTTGCTCTGTGTTTTCATGATTATTATAAAGTGTTGGTACGTATTTACTATGAGTGTATAATGAAAATGTGTTTTCCTTGTACTCGTCGTACGCAGAAGAAGAAGAAGAAGAAGAAGAAGAGGAGGAAGAAGAAGAAGAAGAAGAACGATCATTCGAGATCGAGGTCATTTGAGTTTTATCGACGATTGGCTGATCCCCCGACGCAGAATTATCCACTGTGTCTGAATATATTGAATGATTTGGTGACGAGGTGTCCATGTGCTCCTGCCCCGAGTCAGGGTGTGTGTATTCTGGGTGTGTCGTATCGGCCCCTTGTTCCGTATCTATTAGGGTTAGATGAACCGCTTCTCTGCTGACACCATTCTCTACGGAGCTACCAACCTGGATCCCTGTCGACACGGTAGACTCGACGTATGTTTGTCCATCGTGCTGATGTTGCTGTTGTTGATGCTGTGGCTGTTGTTGATGCTGTTGGTGGTGCTGGTGCTGCTGCTGCTGCTGCTGGACTCGCCGATCCGATTGACTCGGTGTTATCATCTCCTTCATCGCTGCTATCTGTTGCATCCTCCAATCGTCTGTCATTGCCTGAAGATCAGCCGAGTCCGGCTCGCTACTCGTTATGCAATGAACCATCGGCTGTGGGAAAAGGAAAGAAAAAACAAAATTACAATTCGTTAAATGGGAGATAAGATCATAATAATAATACTTTTTCAATCAACCATTTATAAAGTGGTTTTTATTTTTTTTCGTTTACACAATTATGAAATTTTATATTTTAACGAAACGTTTCAACAGGTTTTTAAATTCTTTTTTACAGAGGAACTTGTCACCAAGTTTGGCAATACAAAAACTAGAATTTTGACGGTTTAGCTACACTAAGTTACGTCAAGCAAAAAAATTTCAAAATTTTTATAGCAAGAAAACGATATTTTTGTCGAAATGTCAATCTTCTCCGAGAAAAACGTGTTTCTACTTTTCAATAATCTCTCTCACATTCACGTGTAACGTCCTGACTAACTTATTTAACCAATTTCGTGGATCAGATAGAAAAAAAAGAGTAACGAATGAATTAATATTCGTGCGACGATGTAAAAATATATTTTTCTTACTGTTGACGAAGAGTGACGATGATGAGTAAGTTGGGGTGCGGGAGAAGCTGCTCCATGAGTAGTTGTATCGACAGCGGGGCTGTTGGAGCGTTGACTATTACCAGGACTGTGTGTCGTTGTATCAGGGGGTGATCCTCCTTGTCCGGTGAGTTTTGAGTTGTTAATTTGATTGGCAGCCGCAGCCGCAGCGACCGCAGTTTGTGTTGAAACGGAATGTCTAACCATTAATTGATTAAACCGTTGATCATCGATTTGTTCTCCTTGATTTTTGCCGAGACTCACTGTGCCAGCAGTGATTCGAAGATTTTTAGTATTGTTTCCACTTGTACTACTGAGTACGTGTTGTTGTTGTTGTTGTTGGCGATTAATATTATCATGAGTCTGATCTTGATGACGATTGTGATGATTATTATTAACATTACTATTATTATTAGTATTATTATTAGTATTAGCGTTACTATTATTATTAACAATATTATTATGACTATTATTATGATTATTGAGAGACTTTTGCTGATGCTTTTGTTGTTGTTGTTGATGTTGTAGTTGTTGGTGATGCTGTTGATGCAATATATCTGACTCGGCACAGTGTCCAAGATTTTTGGCTTTGTTTATAATCGCAGAATTAACAACGTACGATTGATTGAGATCGACGTTCATGGGTGATCTCTCGACTCTGTTAGTATTGTTTACAGGCGATGGAGCGCTTTGAAAACCCGATATTTGACTGTTCGAAACCATCGTTGTTTGTTGTTGAACAATCGTTGTGTTTTGTTGTACGAACGTTGTATTTTGTTGATTAGACGCCGATGAAACAGCTATGTTTTGGGATGTTGCACAAGGCACCATCAACGTTTGACCGTTCATTTGGATAAATTCTTGCTGAGCTTGAAGACCCTGAGCAGGACGTACCTGCGATGCGTTAAAAGTAATTTGCTGATTGGGATTAACACTCGCGACAATTGGACTCAATTGATTGCCAAATGATGTTGAACCGTTTACCAAAAATTGGCCACCGTTTGGGGATAAAAATTGTGCACCGGTACTGTGCTGCTGAATTATTTTTCCACCGTTTGCTTGTGGCGCACGAATTACCATTCCTGCTGGTCCAGTCGCGAGAATTCCTTGTCCAGGACTGAATATACCAGCGCTGTGACTCTGTACCGGTGTTAAAACATTTTGTCCATTTACGTTTTGGATCTGAAGCTGCATACCAAGATTACCGGTGTCTTGTAACAACGTCGCTGTTCCATCGGTCGACATAACCATACTGCCGAGTCCTGGTACAATGAACTGTTGAATCGTTGGAAAATTTTGCATCATTCCAGTCGTTCCGTTCAACAGATTAACCGGTTGAAGCAAATTTATTTGCTGCGACGGTTGAGAATTCGTGATTATCTGTTGAGTGTTGAATTGTGTCGCTTGGGCGCCTCCCGCTTGACTGTTCATAACGAGTTGAGCCGGTGCGCCTCCTTTGCCCGGGACGATGGTCAATGCTTGAAGCATCGAACCACCCAGGCCGGTGGATTGGAAGTTTTGCTGTGCAAAATTCGACTGTGACTGGAGAAGCATACCCGTCGTTGAATTCTGTTGAGACGAAGCTATTTGCAGCATGGAAGCGATAGTTTGAGAATTATTTTTTCGCTTTTTATATACTTTTTTCTTGTTTATACTCGATTCAGCGGGCGATAAAATACCGCTTGACTGTCTATTCATTATGTTCGAGTTACGATTAGCATCTTGTTGATTAGGGTCGATTATTGAATGGGCATTTTGTAATACGTTTCCCGTAGCCATAGTAAGATGCGGTATTTGAACGTTTTGTCCGATTCCGTCCATCGTCATTACACCTGGTTGTATCAGTACTGGCGCTTGTATCGTATTAACCAGTACGGTTGGTTGGCCGATCATCTGTTGGGCAACTCCGACCGGTGGAATCACTTGACCGGCGCTTACGTTCGTGACAATCGGCGATACGGACAAGGGCGGCATTGAATTACCATTTTGTAAGATTTTCGTTGGATTTTGAGGAGGTGGCATTACCCCACTGATGTTGGAACCTCCCGTACTCGCCATTATCAGCTGACCACCGCTCGACACGAGAATATGTCCAGGTGGGAAGGAAGCAGCAGCCGCGGCGGCTGCAGCTGCTGCGGCCGCTGCTGAATTCGTTGTTTGTTTCAACATTCCACCTCCCGATGTCGCGATTACGTTATGAACCTGAATATTTGATTGCTGTTGTTGTTGTTGTTGCTGTTGATTGTGATGATGATGATGATGGTGATGATTGTGATGTATTTGTTGACTATGCTGAACCGTTGGAGCAGAACTCGTTTTAGGCACTTGTATGCTGCTCACTACACTCTGAACCATCTCCAACGGGGATTTTGATACACTCATATTATGACAAGTATTTGATGGTATTATTGAAGAGTTAGCAATATTTCCAACATTATTTGCCGACGTGGGTAATATCATACCGGTGGTAAAATTATTCATTGTGTTTGAATGATGTTGTCTCTGTGATCGCGAGCCTTTGACGTGGCCTGCTATGTTTGAAATAATCGGGTTTACCGAGGACGAAGCGTTTATCGAAACAGTCGCGGTATTCGCTCTTCCTGCAAGAACCGACGTTATAGTGTTGCTGCTAAAAGTGTGTCCGCTCGCCATCGTAGTGACAATGGTGCTCGAGGCAACAGCACCACGTTGAATAACCAGATCACGCTGATTCGAATGTTCCTGTTGTTGTTGTTGTTGTTGTTGTTGTTGTTGTTGCTGATAGAGATCCAACGTATTTTGGGACGGATGCGAGTTCGTATGCACCGATAGATGGGAAGGCACGTTTTCGGCGGATGACAGTGACATTTGTGTCTGCGAGGACGATGGGGCTGGCGGTGGACTCGGTGAAATGCTGCTCGATACAGTGGTCGTCGTTGGATAACGATTAGCAACACCACAAATATTCTGTTCTTGAAGACTTCCGTGCGCCTTGTTGTTCCAGCTTCCGAAAGGAGTGGCCGGGGCATTCTGATGAAAACTCGGACTTGGTGGTTCGAGAGGAGGCGTCGGTAAAGAAATTGCTGAAGTGGAACAAGAGTACGGTGTTGCGGGTTGAGAATAACTGCTTTGTGGTGTCGAAGGCTCCGACGAATTACGAGGTGTTGGAGGTTGCGAAAGTACTGAATTCGAGCTCGGCGGACTTTCCGAATTAGCCAGACTTCCGCCGCTGCTACTACTGCCAGCTGGAGAACCGTAACTCGTGCTAACCGTTCCACCCTGAATCGGACGTGGATCTACTTGACGTTGAGTCTCATTGAAGGTAAATCTCTCCGCAAACGTTGAGGACGTTACAGGGTCGTCCGGTTGATCTGTTCGATACGAATCTCGTTCGTCTCCGTATTGATCCTGTATGTAAGCAGATCGAGTATCCGGCTTTTCGGTACGGATTGACTGGTTGTAAAACGATAAAGAATTGTCAGAATTCGAAGGTACGCTGCTACTGTGCACCAGGACCGGTGAAGTCGCGTGATTCTTAACAGAATCACAAAGCGACGATGGCCTTTGTTGTTGTTGAACGTAAATTCCTACACTCTCGTTGCAAATCACTGTATCAGGATTTTCAATTTGTTCTACAGACCCAGCGTTGCTCGTGAAATTGTTGTTTATACGCGAACTACCGACCCCGGTCTGTCTCGATATCGTACTGTTCAACAACGCGGTTTGTTGAGCCAGATATCCACTCGGATCCTCGAGAAACGAAGGACTACTTCCAGTGTTATTAGGTATCGAGGATATTTGAGTGTCTAGACGATTTTTCGAATCGTCAAATTTGTCGCTCGAGCTTGGCGCTTCGATACCCATCCCAAATCTCGGTTCAACGAGATTGTGATGCTGTCGTTGTTTCTTATTCGTCGTTTTACCCGGCTTCGGCTTTTTCTTTGCAAGCTCCTCGGTCCAAGCAAATACTTGGGGAATGTGGTGATGCAACGGTGGCACGCGATCGAAACTGTTGCAAGAAACGTCGGGAACTGCGAGAGAACAATTTGCAGCTTGTGTTTTATACGACGAAACGTTACCAGGATTTATTCTCACTTGATGCTGTTGCCACACAGGCAAACTCGACTCCTGCTGAGTACTCTCGTTGTTACGAATCTCGTTGGAGCCTCTTCCTACCTGGGAAAAAGTTTCCAACTGCTGATGCAACTGCGGAATCTTACGATCTGACATCGATTTACTTCTTTCCGTACAATTCTGTCTCGTTCCTAATATCAATTGTTCTTGTGGGAATGTTGTTTCAACCTGATTTTGAGGCAACAAACCATTTTGAAGAATTTGATGACATTGCATCATCGGCGTTGGATTCGGGATCATAGATGCCTGCTCCAAGAGATCCCCCCTTCGCGCCGAATCATTTTCTTCACCATCCATACACGATTCTACTCTCATGTTATTTCGATGCATTGTACTCTCGATATTACGATCTTCTGACATTTGGCTCAAATATGGCTGCTGCGTTTCGTAAATTGGTGCTGTTTGATGATTTATTTCAATTTGAAATCTACCGTGACCGTCAGTTTGTAAAACGTGCTGTTGACCTTGACGATTTTGAACTTGTCGCAATTCTGCTTGATGGAGAAAATTCTTATTCGGATCACCCATCGATACACACGCCTTTGGCATTATATGCTCTTTTTCGTTGTTGTGAAGGGCACGAATTTTATGCTGACTGTTTATCATTTGAGGCTGCTGTTCCAATTGATGATTCACGTAATGCTGTTGAGTCAATTGATTCGTTACAATATTTTGCTGTTGCTGACAATGGAGCAATTGCATCTGCTGCTGTTGAAACGACGATTCCTGCTGCTGCTGTTGTTGCTGTTGTTGCTGCTGTTGCTGCTGCGTCAAATTATTCACTCGATGTAAACCTCGCTGATTTATTATCAGGGGATTTCCCATCAATACGTTCGTCATATTCTGTTGATTAAGCCTCTGTTGAGAATTTACCACACCGCAAACGCCGCCACTATCCACGTTAACCGGGTTACAAATGTCGATCGAACGGTGACTCGCCTCGCGGTTACTCGTTCGATCAACCTGTGGTGAAGCATTTCCCGATGGCCACACCTGTAATTCCAATTCGTTATTATTATAATCCTCAGACTTCGAAAATTCAATTTAATCATTGATTAATCAATCAAAATATTAGGACATGCAGAAACCAGAATATCAAGAGACGACGTGGTGACTGAAATAACACTGTATCGTAAATGTATGAGAAACGAGTTTAAAAAATTATTGTTTATTTGTTTTTCCACATTTTACCAAACACTTCATTCAAAATAACTTTCCAAAAGAAGAAACAAATGTTGAAATTACGAAAAATCTTTCATATTGTAATAGATTTCAATGTTTTAAATTCATTGTCACAAAATTTTTGAAAAAAAAGATCTAAGCTCGACATTTGTAGGTGGAATTTGTGAAAAAAAAATGAAAGATTTGATTATTTTTGGAGGTTAACGAGGATTGCATCGTAAATGTATGAGAAACGAGTTGAAAACATTATTTTTTATTTTTTTTTCCATATTTAATCGAACACTTCATTAAAAATGACTTTCCAAAAGTAAAAACAAATGTTACAAATACGAAAAATATTTCCTATTATTATAAATTTGAACTTTTTAAATATCATTATTAAAAAATTTTGGAAAAAAAAACCTCTAAGCTCGAAATTTGTAGGTTGAATTTGTGAAAAAAAAAGAAAGAAATACCTGATTATTTTTGGAGGTTAACGAGGATTGCATCGAATCAGCTGTAGATGGATCGATGGCCTGGTTAGGGAGTTGTGTAGTAGAAACCCCGGAGTAAATATTCCCAGTAGCTGCTAATTTTCTCTTCTTTTTCTTGCTCAGTCCGTCTGCAAAGATTACGAAAGATGTGTTAAAAGTTTGTAATACGATAAATGAGTGAAATTAAGACGTCGATATTCGTAAAATTGAAAATAAAAAAAATATATATATATTTACCTTTTCTCGATTGTTCTATCGAGTCTGTCGAATTGGACGAAGGCGAATCCACGTGCATCGTAGAAATCGGGGTTGCAGCTTCAAAGGAAGATATCGGAATATTCGGGGTTGAAGATGCAACCGGACTCGCTGCACCGGTAGTCGACAAAAGTTTCCTTTTGTGATTGCAGAGCTTGTTCATTTCTCGCCTTTTACCTCGCTCCGGGCTCCAGGGACGTGTCGCAACCTAACAATACAACAATAGAAGATTTATAAAGAGGATTAAGTTTTTTTTTTTTCGTAATCTTTGAAATCTACCCTTTCAAGATAAATGCCTTTGAAAAGGTCTCTGAAACTTTGCTTAACTGTATTATTTTTTAATATCAATAACCTTCTCCTCCCCTGGGTTGCTCTTGTTCACCTTGGAATTTAAAATATAAATCTAGATTTCCAGAATGATTGAAATAATGTTCTCCAAATAATAGCAATTAAAATAATGAAATAAATAATGTACACAACAGTGTGTTTTATTCATTTTTATGTCAATTTTTTTTTTTTTTTCGATTCATGTTCAAACATTGGAAAAAGTTCGTCATAGTCATAATGTATTTATCTTTGGTTCACCTTCGACGCTACTAAAATCTCAAGACACGCACCCTCGGGGCCTCTCGTTCCCGTTTTTTTTCTTCTCCCTTTCTCTCTTTCTTTTCTCGCATGGCGATCCCCGTGTGTGTATACATAAGCGCAGATGCTCTTCGTCTCTAGGTAAGCCCCTTATACTCGTGTATTCGCACTGTTGCGCTTCAATCCCCATAGGTATTTTTGCGAACCGTAACACGATGGACCGTACCACCGCGATATCGAGTACGTACGTATGTCGTAGTATAGTAAGTATACACTCTGCCAAGGAATCTCGTTCGTCCGCAAAAGCAACAGGGGTGCTCACCCCGCAAAAGAGTCTTCACTCATATTTTTCTATATATATATATATATATATATATATATTTAGGATTCCTCGGGAGACGAGATAACGTCGATTTATTTTATTTTTATACGCAATATTGCCAATCGTGTTAAACATGAAAACCGTGCTTCGTATTTATATTTAAAATGATCGATTTTTTAATAACCGAGTTTTTTAAATTCTGTTTTTATTAATGAATCCTTAAGAAAATTACTGAAACGTCGTTTCCAATAGTTTAAGTTTATGGAAATATTTAAATGTTGCTTCTGGGTGGCGACTATTTTTTTATTCGCAATTTTGCTGCTTGTTTTTTTTTTTTTTTTTTTTTTGTAATACACTTACTCTCTTGTTTTACGGGGATGTTTACGGTGAAAGGATTGCCTCGCCAAGTACATAATTAAGGATCCTCGTTGGGTCTTAAGGGGAGCAACGGAGGAATTTTTTTTTTTTTTTAATCGAAGACTGTTTTGAATCGGCAATCGTACTGTCTTTTTCTTTTCTTTTTTTTCGTAATCCTGGTTTAATTGGGATTGGATTTTTGATGGAAATTTTTTGTCTAATCAGTCGACCACGCGAATGTATTTTATTAAAATTTCCTCGGGATCGTCACGATCAACGCAAAAGAAGACACGAACGAGAGGCAAAACTCGTTGATGGAGATGACAGAGAGGGCGCGCGATTGCGAGGAGAGAAAAATTAAATGGCGAGTAAAAGATGCAACAACGAGTTGGGAGCCGCCGCATGGATTCTTCGACCTCCAGCCAATGTCTCGGAGGGCATACGTGTTCTGAGTATACGCGAACTGCGTGTACGTAAATTCTACACGCTCCGCGACTCGGTGGCCTTGAGTGACAGGCGGCCAAGTACTTGAGCTGTAATTTTTTTTTTTTTTTTTCATCTTCTTTTATCTTTTCAATCTGCTTTTTTTTTAATCGACCACCAACTACGTCGTGAACAATCTTTCAAGAGATTTGAGCAAATTATCAACTAGTGTCTAATCAATCAGAATTCATTCATTTTTTTTGTCCTGGACGTTCATCTCGAATCAGAGATTTTTTAAAATTCCAATCCATTTATCCATACATCAATTTTTTATCGATAACAAATTGTTTTTTTTTTCTTTTCGCAAAAACAATTATTTTTTCATTCAACCCCTAAAAACGGAATACTTCAGAACCCTTTGAAAAATTTTCAAAGTATTCTATGTTTAGAGAATTAAAAGTAATTTAAAAAAATAAAGAAATTATGCTCATTATTGCACACTTGATATTTTTTATTTTTGAAAAATATCATTTTTTCTACGGATTTCCAATTAAAAAACTCTGTCACCAGTCAAGATTTATTTTCGGCAATATTAGTTGAATTTTTTTCTTCAAAATTAGCTCGACCAAACCCATTGAATGTAACTCGAAGTCCAGGGTATTCTAGAAATGGAAAAACTATAAATAAATTTGAAAAATATGTGAAAATTGAGAACTTGGACGAGTTCCAAAATGAGAAATATAATTTTTTATGAAATTCTCTAGGTTTTAATAAACGGTCGATTTAAGCAGACGATAAAAATGACTTTTCATGAGTTTTTCGTTCTCGTGGAGAGATCGGGAGAGAAATACGTGAAAAACAAAGTGTTTGTCGGTCGCAAGGGAGAATGATGGAGTATCCCGGAAATAGGATGAAAAAAAAAGTGAATTTTAATTGGAGAAGAGGAATAAGTTGGGGCGATTCGCATACGTAGTTGGGATCGGCAAAGTAAGAGCCGCAACGAAGAACGAAGGGAACTGCGTTGTGAAGCGGAGGAGCAGCGGTCACCAGCAGGGTACAGAGCCAGCACGGAATGCAGTTTTATAGTGGCGCTCAACTTGACTCCCAACGATCTTAATTCACACGCTACCCACGTACATGAGTTAGTTATTCTCTCTCTCCCCGCCTTTTTAACTTCCGACCCCTTTTTCCTACGATGCCTATTCGCTTTTCCAGGCTCCACACGCTCGACCGCTCATCAAGACGACCTCGTTGCCTATATACTCGCAATCAACCCTTGCCATATATATACGACGTACATATTAAAAGTCTATTCACTTTATAAATAAATGTCATTTTACGGCCGTAGTCACTGATTGAAAAAAAATAAAAATAAAAGCAATGCCACGATTATTGGCATCTAATAATAGATTAATAGGGCAACAAGTTTAATTATTCATTTATCTTTCAATTTGTCAGCCATTTATCGATTGTCATGATCGTCAGCTGACAATAGTTCGTCACAAGAATTTTATTCAGCAAATCATTAAAATGTCGTTTTTTTGTTGTTCATTTAAAATTTATTTCACAAATTTTCGGTCAAAAGTTATTTCGTTTTTTATTTTCTTCGATTTTATACAAAATTAAATAAATAATTAAATTAAATTTATGACAAATTTAATTTAGTTTCAAAAGGCAAGTCGTTTTTATTCGAATTTTGGTATTTTTTGGAATTTCTGACTTTTCACAAAACTGACTGTGTCGATTTTTATTCTGTTCGGATTTCATAATAGAAATCATGTTAAATTGATTGGTATTGGAATTCGCTTCAAAATTATCGTCATTTTGATTATGTGGATGAATTTTTCGATTTATAGTAAATTTTAGAAAAAAATTCTATCCATAACTTTTTTTTTTATGTTTCGAAAAATCTAATAGCCTGAAATTTTTTTTTTCATAAATAATCAACCTTTCGTCCATGAAATATTTGTTAAAATCCGTTTAAATGGTCCTCGAGTCGCACGTAACGAAAAAAACAGGCAGACAAATAATTTCCCCTGCAAATTTATGTCCATAAAGAAATAAAAAGAATTTTCCCAGTGAAGCATAATTTAAAAATTAATAATCGTAACTCGGATAGCTATTCAGTAAAACTCGAATCGTTCTGTTATGCGCGAGATCAATTGCGGTTAGTTTCACTTTTCACCTTCACCTCATCGAGGCGTTCTCATTGGTTCGGATATTCTGGTCGACCAATCACAATGATTTAGTAATGATATGAAAGTGAAAAGTGAAAGTAAGCGTAATTGATCCCCAAATCAGAGGCTGTTTTATGTATTTATTCGTTTTAAGCTTGTCTTCCAATAAATCGAAATAAATGACCTTGTATAGACATTATGTTTTCAATATTAATAAAAATCCTTTCGAGACCGAAGAAATCAAAAATAAAATAAATAATAAAAAATTTATTGAATTAATTCAATTGAATTAAAATAAACAATAAAATAAATCAATGTTTGAACAATTACAACTATATTTTTTTTTATAATTCGTTCTCTTCCCTTTTTTTATATCCCTCTTTGAGAAAAGCTTTAATATATTTTTCTCTAACCAAAGTTAAACTGGTTTGTGATATATATGAGAGGGTTAAACTCGATCGGTTAACTATATGCACAAAGATAAAAGCATTTCGTCCATTATGATTCGGAACGGGGTTGACCTAGCTCCACATTTTGCTGACTAAAGCTTCTAGTTAAAAAAAAAAACTTTGAACGACACGATCATCTGCCCATTCCCACATTTTAATATCCTATTAATTCTCCTTCTTCTTCTATAACATTTGTTAAAAATTTTATTCCCCAGTAATAATGAAGTTGAGAAAATCGTTGTTAATTATATTTCATCGATTCAATGTACGAGGGGCAATAATAATTATGGAAAAATAATAATAAAATGCGCGAAAAAGTGCATGCTTTTCTAAGAAACAATGAGCCATAGACAGCAAAGAAAAAAAATGACATAAAACCATAATTTATTTCCATCAGGACCAAATAGGCACGAAAAATTTTCTTTTTGGTCCGACAGCAATTTTTATTTCCACAACTTGACGTTTTATTGACGTTTAAAATAATAAAATAAAATAATTTAGTGTTTGGATAAAGAAGAAAAGTTGAAAGGTAAAGAAAGAAAAAAAAGATTTTTGTTCTCACTGACGTTTAAAATAATAAAATTAAATGATCTACCGGTTGGATAAAGAAAAAAAAAGCTGAAAAGGCAACGAAAGAAAAATAATAAAAGGATAAAAAAATAGTGCTGGGGTGAATTTGGGATGGGCTGCAAGAAGAAAAACGTTCCAGAACGAGAGTCAGAGCAGGGAGCTAA
This sequence comes from Campoletis raptor, assembly GCA_948107755.1. Classification (NCBI taxonomy): domain Eukaryota; kingdom Metazoa; phylum Arthropoda; class Insecta; order Hymenoptera; family Ichneumonidae; genus Campoletis; species Campoletis raptor. Next base: position 21,196,459 of record OX403623.1, read on the forward strand.
AGAAAGGGGTTGATGCGCGAACTGGTAGGAGTTCCATTACTACGAAGAGAAAGAAGAGAAGAAAAGAGAACACGCTTGTGAAGAGCATAGCGCAGAGACGATGGCAGAGCAGTTACGGCTGAATACGAGAGTTACTGTATACCCAGGTCGATATCAGGTTCGAGCAGTCACCAGACATGTACCGACCATTCACAAAACATTCACCTCAAGTGCCCCCTCCTCTTGCCTCTCCTCGTCTCTCCTCTCTTGCCTCAAAGTAGCGAGGGTACAGCCCGTTTGTCTCTTATGGTTCGCGCACGTATACTCGTCAATTTTAGGACGTGATCGTACCAGAAAATACTTCTCTACACTTCGGACAAACCCATACGCACAAAACACACACACACATACACAATTTCATATTATAAATGCTATTCAAGTAGTCCTCGTACTAGATTATTCAAATGACTGACTGTTTTAGCTATAAAGTCGTTTGAACCAGCTGTAAAATCTGATAACAAGTAAATGGCTCTATTAGAATGAATAATGAGAACGAAGATGTATAATGGAATCTCGTGGAGCTTGAATTACGAGAATAACTAAGAATAGCGATTTCGTTCATTCGACTAAATCGTACGAATAAACTTCTCCTGTTGTTCAATCAATGCTAAAAGTTTTCTACGTTATTGAAAGAAAAAAATAAAGAAAAATGCGTCTAATCAATAAAATCCTATTGAGCAGGAAAATGAATTTAAAACGTTGAAAAAAAAGTTTTGTTAAACGAACAAAATTCATTTTGTTTAATCGACCATATTTTCTCGTCCAACAAAATGAATTTTGTTCGTTCAACGAAATTTTTTCTGTCAGTGTGCAACTATTTTATACTCTTGAATGACTTTCCCATCACATTTGACATGTTTGACCTTGGCTTTTAGCTCAACATATCGACTTTGTCGATAATCCATATTCAGGGAAATTGAACGTTATTTGGATTCTCTACAGCTTTGCTACTCCCTGGGAAAACCATTTTATTCTAGGGCTTTCGAGAGTTTGGTCGAGTTAATAAAAACTTGTTTACTTTCTTGATCCCTCGGGTTGTTTTTTTATCAATTTCTCACTCCCTTCAGGACAATGTAACAATGCCAGGACAATGTACACAAATACAGACACTCAACAACTTAAAATATTCGTCGAAATCACAAAACAACATCTTGATCAAAAGTTTCCCACCATTACTTGGGAATCAACAGAAATAAACATATGTACTGACCTTGGGGTCGAAGTTAAAGACACGTTCGGGCCTAAAAGGGCACTCGAGGCCACACTTGCAAGTCCCCGGTGTCGTCAGATACTCCTTCAGTTGACTGAGCGAACCCAGAGCCGTGCTGCTTGGACTGAAACATTATTTACATTTCATGTTATTCTAATTAATGTCCCTTTAGACATCGAATATTATTTATTAATAATTTTATACACAAGTATTTACTAAACATTTATAGACGACAAACAATCAAATTATTCAAAAATTATTAACGAAAACGAATCACTTTTTTCCATCAGAGTTTGTTAATTTTTTTAAAACGCTTTAAAATTTGTCCCTTTCCTTCGAAATTTCATAGGAAAAAATGGTCGTTCGTTGTCTTAGAAACTAAATAAATAGGATTTTGAATCTTTTTACAAAAAACATGAGCAATGTTTTCTGAATTTTAAACATTAAGAAAAATCATCAAACTCATTTCACGTCGCTATCAAAATTGGTCTGATTACTTTTCGAAGAAAATGTTTGTATAGTTTGATGAAAAATGAGGCAATTATTTTCAGATTTTTGTCCTATTGCCAAGAATTTTATTGTTTTGTCTAAAAAACATTTGTGAGATTCTTCCTCACGATATTTCTCAAACTATCAATCTGTTCCTCACTGTTAGAATATGTTTCATATTTAATGCGATAATTTTATACGAACTGCATCGAAGCGAAAAGTAATAAGTTTTTATATGGTATTTTTATGTCTACAAATACAGTTTGTGGACTGTAAGCGACAAGAGCTAAGCTGACATAAAAATAGTGTCGCGCAAAAACTTGCATATGTCCGAAGTCGTTTGAATAACTCTAGGAAAAAATGTCGCAGTCTGCCATTGACTGGTTTTAAAAATACTTTCTCGGAGTCTGACGAATTCTCTATTATTATGTCTGAGAAAACAAAGTTTCAGGATAGCTAAAGAGAAAAGTGTTGAGAACATAACGATTCAGCAAAAAAAATAAAGTCTCAATTCTTCGGTTATGGCGTATTAAAACTTTTCAAGCAAATATATCGAAACTAATAGTTTCAAAAATTTGTTTTCTTTCATTTTCTAATGTTTCTATGAATTAATCGAGTTTCCACGACGAAGTAAAACGTTTTTAATTCAATTCACGAGTCTCCGTTGCTTTGAAAAACATCGAAGAGACATCAGGCCATTAAATTTATTATTCTTTCGTGTTTCGTGTCGTTTTAACAATAATGCTCGATAGGGTGAAATGAAAAATCGGCCAGACCTCAAATGAGATGGAATGGGCGAAGGAAAGAAATAAAGAAAAAAAAAGGTGAGGCTCGATAGGTGTTGCTGTGATACGCAAAGGACAACAGAGCAAGTTGCTTCCGCAAAGTGAACGTAAGGCAAAAGGATGTGGCTAGCCACAGAAACCAAAGCCCGCATACACACACGTACGATGTGCATTATATTTGAGTGTGTAGGTGTAAAGCTTGGCAATACGACCGTAAGGGCGTGTAAAAGTCGATAAAAATCATTTTAACCACCAACTCGTGTGTGCCAAGCGAGATTCAGGCGGAATGACCTCTGATTTAACTATCAACGAATCCTATTAAGCCAATAATGTCGTAATTAAATAAAATTTGCATTAACTATTAACGAGTACGACGTTTTGTCTAAATAGATGAAAAAAAAGTATAAAAATACTTTTTATTATCGCCAAAATGATTAAGATGCAGATACAAAGAAATTTCAATGTTTTTACAAGGAAATTATTTTCAAAAATGTTTCCTTCGTGGCAGGATCATGTATTTTTTACGAGCGAATCTTATCCCCAACTTTTCAATAACAACGAAAGATTACTAACGAAAACAAAAATTCGTCTTTAGAAACATCGTCGAATTGGTAAGTGTCAAAAACTGCAAGTACGACGTAAAAGTTTATTCGCCATTTTAAAGTATTTTCTTACGTGTCAAAGTGTCAAAATGGACCAAGAAAAAAAAATTCGTCTCTAAAGTGACTGCTGGATAATACGATATAAATCGGTTAAAAGAAAAAGGCGTTGATACAGTGAATTTCAGTGAAGTATAAAGATATAATGGAGTTAGTAAGAGTAAAGGCTAGAAGTTGAAAAAAAAAAAAAAAAAACTCGTTTCCGTTAAGAATTCTCTTTGGTTTAACGATGTAATTGTCCCGCAGGCAAAACGAAGTGAAGTTACGTGAAAAAAGGAGTGAAAGGAAAGTAAATTTTTGCATAACTTTGGCTGAGTTTGGCAACAACGATGAGAAGCAACGAGAGAAAAACCGCAAAAGGTTGCTGCTCGTCGTCAATGTGTTTTTGTGTGTGTGTGTATACGTCAGAGAGGGTTTGAGAAGCAAGAGGAAAGAGTGAGAGAGAGAGAGAAGCAAGAGGGAAAGTACGGATAGGGTTGCCTGGTGGTAAAGCTACGGCGGAGGGTGGTGGTGACTACTGCTGCGAGAAGTTATTGATTACCAACTCGGACACGCGGCTGGGCAGGCGGGTGAGTGGCCCGAGTGATGAAGGACGCCGCCTTCACCGCAACTGGCGCCGGGGTGGCTTTCGTCGTTCGTTCGCGCAAGGGCGCATATATACTACTCGTTTATATACGTAAGGAGAAACCAAGTATTATTAGGGTGGATGATCGTATCGTATACACGCAGCACAAAACTCGTGTTAAACGATATAGAACCAAGATTAAAATATAATCCTTCTACAGAGGCCTGATCTTAGGCTAATTCTCGAGGGAACCAAAAGCTGACCAAACTTTCGAATCAAAGACCTTCTCTATTGCACAGGAGGGAAAAATAAATATTTTTTTTCTTCAAAGTAATACTCTCGTTGGAGTTACGTTCAGAAATTAACTTTTCGCTTTTTTTTTCTCTTCATTTCAACTTGAATATAACTTACGAAATAATGTAAAAAAAAAAAATGTGGAAAATGTAATTTACAGTTTAAGAAATATGACGATTCTGTCAGAATTTTTTTTTTATCGATGTATCTTCGAAACTAAAGGGTCGAGATTCTTGATTTTTTTGTGACAAATTTCGTCATATGTTCGTTTCTAATCGAGAAAAAAAAGAAGAAAAATTGTTGAAAATTTTCGGAATTATTTCGCGAAAATCTTTGCTTGACAATGTCTCGAATACGTCGTAACCGCAAAATAGAAAAAAACAATCTACAGAAAAACGATTTGATGAGACTACAACTTTGAATATTAGCGACACGAATAAAAATTCGAAATAATCTTCATCTTGGACCAAATAAATAAAAGAATGATTGAAAAATATGTATGAGAATTGGAAAATGATTAAATTGATTATAAAAGCTACTAAAATTTGGTTTATCAGCGATTAATTAATTTACATTTGGACAACAATGGGAATGAGATCATTATTATTTTTTTAAATCAATTTCTGAGATTAACGAATACGATTGAAAGGAGTGATTCATCGATGGTTTACTTTCACGTGCATTATTAAATTGAGAATAAAAAAACAACGTGTCTGGGTGCAGTTACGAGTTGTCAGATTTTTGGGCCTGACAAGAGAGCGTTATGGGACAAAAGTTGGCTGGTCCTGTGAATATCTGGGTCAAGAGAAAACCGATCAGTCCCAGCGAATCTCGAGGTTGTACGTGTGTGCTCGACTTCGACTCGAGAGCCTCGTACGTCAACAACGAGCAAATGTATATATTCATGTAATAACAAGGGAAAATAAATCGATGGACGACCAAAGGTCTATTTGTGAAAATGAATTTGTGTTAAACGTCACTTTCTGACAAGTTATTATTTCAAACATGTTGAACAAAGCTTAGAGAGCTTGTCAGAATAAAACGTTTGTTTGAACGAGGCTCAGACAACGTGAATTTCACAATTGGATTTTGGGTCAACCAACTGTGTGCTATTTAAACTTTTAGTAAAGTCGACTACCCGTGGCTATAAACTTGCCAGAATGGACTGTAGTGTTTTGAATAATAATGTCAACGAGCACTTTATCAAAGTTATTATGGTTAAAGCGCTTGGCCTTCTCCCACAAGCTATAAATTTAATTTTCATCCATTTTTTCGTCTTTTGCACTTTTACTTTTGATTCTATTATTATTGTTATTATTATTATTATTATTCAATGGTTCATGTATTTTGTATTCGTAAAAACGTTAAAATGATGATTAGATAGAAAATTTTGACGCAGCATCACATTTACACACTTATTACCAGTGCCCTTGAGAATATTCGTGACAAATAAATAGTTGACCTTGAACCCGTTTAGCATTTCATTGAAAACTCAAGTTACTCTAGAAACGATACTATCATTCGCTTGCCTTTGATGCCAATTTTTAGTTGTTTGGGTTTATTCAGTTATGTGACGAGCAAACAAAGAATTTGTCGTGTGTCTGAGTCCTCTCAACGGAATTTAATGGCTTCTACGTGACTCAAAACTTTATGAAGCTCTGGAAATTTACACAAGCGAGAAAATAAGAGTCGAGATTGAAAATACTCGCGAAAGGAATTTTTCGTATCGTAATATCGTAAATATACTTGGAAATTGACATTTTTTAAAAATTCATCGTAAGTCGAAGCTTTTTTCTTTACAAATTAAATATTCATCGCTGTTGATGTTAGTTTTCGTTAGGAATTTAAATTCTTTTCGCGATAAAATTGTTTTTTCTTTTCTTTTTTTTTTTTTTGGAACAATGAAATTCCGTCGTTTATACATTTTGTTTATTAAATTCTTTTCGAGCTGAAAAATGACGGACAACTTCTGCATAAAAAAAAAATACGCGGAGCAAGAGACGGTGAAGGGCTGCGAAAAAAAAGGTTCGAGTGACTCGATGTTCGTACAATGAACAGGTTCACACCGAGCACTCGTGATACTCGTTTAACAGCGTGTCGACAGTGAACCTTGGAAATCATGTCCGCCCAAGCAACAAGCTTTGTGCGGGGATTTCGTGGGATTCGATTCAAGGATCGCAGGTCGAGGCCAAAGCGGTTACAATTGCCGAGAATTGCGAAGCCCCCGATCAAACTCCCTGCTCGTACTTCAAAATCTTTTACTTCAACAAATAATGAGAGACATCTGACGAATGAGAAACAACAGGAAAAAATAATTGGCTCGTTCTCGCGAATCGAGTTATTCGACGAGAAGAATTTGGAAGAATTTTTCGAACATTTTTTTGTGTTAATTTTTTTTTTAATGATTTTTTTGTCAACTTTTTTATTTTTTATTTTGATTTTACTTTTTGGGTCGAAAAATAATTTTCATCGAATCCAGAATTTTTATCGTACGTTAAATTTCCAATGTCAATAATTATCAGAGGTTTTTATTAAGCGAATGAAACAAAGAAATTCAATGATATTGAAAGAGCGTTAAAACGAACGATGCGATAAAGCAATAAAAGTTTAAAACTGATTAAGAAAGTGTGAAACTAGTCATAAAATTCGCCTGCAATGAAGATTCTTCTCGGCCAGTGTTCTGATCAAGTTTTTGCATAGTTTTTTTTCTCTAATTAATGAAAAGCGTTTTCCAACTGAAAAGAACGACGATGTTGGAGTTCGCGTCCTTGAAACTCAATGAAATTTCTTTTCTTTTCTAAGGCACGTCCGAAAATTTGTATGTAGCATGACTACGATAATTAAAAAATATTTTTAAACCTTAAAACCTAAATTATAATTATAATTATAATTACAATTATAATTATAACCCTTCTTGTCACACATTATAAAAAATGATATAATTATATGATAATTATAATTATAATTGAGAGAGAGAGAGAGAGAAAAGAATATATAAAAATTACCTGATGTAAATAATGACATTATTGGTGGATATCCTTTTCCATCCACGAGGTTCACAAATGCTTGTAACTTTGAGTGGGTTGTATTGTAGTGATGGATGATGTTGATGTCGATGGTTGGCATCACTATCATTAACGATTAAACAAGTAACATTGTTGTTGTTATTGTTTTGATGTGTGATAAGTTGATTAATGGATCTTGGCAAAGGTGGTTGTCCTGGGAAAATATTGGGGTTAAGAGGATCACTGGAAATGGGTGTAACTTGACACTCATTGGGACTGTCGAGAATGCTCGCGCTGCTTCGCCCGCTGGCTTCACTGCTATTACTACTATTGCTACTATTGCTAATACAGGATGATTCGACGATATCCAACGAGGCGGAGTGGCATCGTCGTATTTGGGCCCGAATCATGTCGCCGTTGACAATATCGCGATTTTGTCTGTCAAGAAGATCGTTATCATCAAGACCGAGGCTCGGAACGCGATTGGATTTACAATTGGCATTAGGATTGGGATTGCGTCTGGAGTAGGTTGTGACGCGACCGTATGCATCGTTGTTAAAGACCGAAGTTGAATTCGTTGAGGGAGAGGATGATGCGGATGAGTACGAGCATGAAGAAGAAGAAGAAGAGGAGGAGGAGGAGGAGGATGAGGAAGAAGAAGCTGAGGAAGATGACAAAGATCTGGGATTTATTGCAGGTTGAATGGGATCACTCTGTATCGAGGAGGATGAATTTCGAGGAATGGGATCGTTGTAATTGAGGCTATTGGGAGGTGTCGGTCGAGATAAACTCGTCAATCCAGTGGTCACATGACGCAGCATCGTCGTTTCCGAGTCTCTCGAATCTTTGTCACTATCCTCGTTTTGCGAGGAGGCAACGCCAGCGTTGCCAACGAGCAACATTCGACAATTAGATCGTTGAACGGTCAAACTCGAGGCCGAAAAATCCTCGTCGTTTTTGCCGATAGAGGAACGCACGCGTCCCGACATATCATCGCAAGAGTCACCACGGAACGTACATCGAGCATTGTCGATTTCAACGACGTTGCTCGATATCGTACTGGCAATTGCTTGTTCCTCCTGATCCTCCTCTTTGTAACCATCGGCCTCATCCTCAACCGACGTAATCCTTTCTCTTCTCTTTCCTTCCTCTTCATCTTCGACCCTTCTTTCAATCAACACCCCTCCTCGAGGATTATTATCGATCGATCGAACGCACTCGATGAGCTCACAAGCCTCGATTGACTCTTCGGTCTCGTGCGATAAACCACTCGCTTTAAAATTATTAATCCTACTCGATGGGCCTTTAACGATTCCCTTATCAATCTGATGGTAACCAATCGACGATGGCGAACCGACCTGCGGCTGCACTTCCACCGGCGATAATCTCTGATCACGATATCCTTCGCAACTCGTGACCAACACATCAGCATTCTTATTTACAATGGACGACGGATAAACCAATTTTTCACTCGGCCCGTACACGAACACTCCTCGATTTCGAGGTAAACTCTGTATCGCTCGTTGTTTCGATGCCCTATTCTCCCGTACATGCTGTTGCTGCTGTTGATGAAGTTGATGTTGTTGTTGTTGTTGATGATGATGATGAAGATGATGATTCTGCTGATTATGCTGATTATTTATGTTATTAAGTTTTTGTTGATGCTGTTGATGATAAACCACACGATTCGGGAGAACAGGGTGAGAGATCGGCTCTTCAGGCTTGCCGGCCATGATCCAGGTCCAGCAGTGCAGGGCGCCGCGCCACCGACATCACTGGAACACACGGCGATCTCCTCCGACCCTCCACTAACCCCTGCTGCATCCTCTAAACACACAAATTTATCAATTTTACTTTTAATTATATAAAACAATTATATTTTTATTACGATTTATTTTTTTCGTCGGATTTACTTCTAATACTGATTTTTTTATTTATTTAATTGTTTTTTTTTTTTTTTTTGGCAAAATCTAATATTTATTTGCAATCTTTGGCAGCGACCATTGGAAAATCTTTTTTTTTTTGTGACAAGCTTTTAATTTACAAAAAAATTCGAACGATATGAAGAATTGAGAGAATTTTCGATAACAACAATATTTCGCAACAATAATGCGAACGTCAATTTTATTTATAAATTTATTTATTTTTAAAGCATTGTTTTAACGAATGATCTACTGACGAAAGATATTTTTTTTTCACATAAATGGGCAATGGATTTATTCAGTCGATTCAAGTGAAAAATAAATCAAAACGTAAATAAAATTCGAACATGCACGTGTCTCTGATTCTAGTAAATAAATCAATCTTCGTTTTTCTGGATCCAACTTAGCATTAAAACCGATAATTTTTCATTCAATTAATCGATTCGATTGAATGTCATGTTACAAAATCGACCACAAACTTAATAAGAATCACAATCCGAATGTCAGATGAGATTATTTATCCGACGTTTGATATAATTTCCAAAAACGACCGGAACGTACTTCAAAATGCTTTGTGGGACTTCTCGACCCTTCAATACCAACGAATGCGATATTAATATTAATATTAATATTAATATTAATATTGATATTAATATTGAAATATTGATATTAATATTGAAATATTAACGACTAATGATGTGAATAAATAAACGAATCGTCATTTTCGTTGACGTAAAGTGTTCAAGTGGCTAAAATTAGTGTTTACTTTTTTATGAGACTGTACAAAGGTGCCACTTTCGAATAATCACAAAGCAACAAACTAGTTGCAAGCGTTACTACTGTCAATATGAGGAAAAAACTGAAGGGAAGCTCACTCTCGAGGTACGCATGTATGTTTGTACTATTAAACCCCCTCTCGTTGTCACACGAGCGCTTTCTCCAACTCCATATGGGAAATCAAGCAATACACGAGTTGTTTGACGGCAGACTATCGCGTTCTATGGCTAACTTTCCGCCCGAGAGTCGTATTAACTCAAATATGTCTGCGTGTTTATATGTGACTTTGTATTTGTGCGTATTAGTGTCATATATCTATGTAAATACACACACACACACACACACATTCAGTCACGGTCAATGAACGATCGACGAGTCGGGGGCGCTCGTGGCCCTCGTGCTTGTGATGCCTCTCACTACCTACACGTGCGTCACCTCAATTCTCAACATTTTATCCAATCCGATTTGTCTCAAACGACGAAGCAACGAAAACACGAATTTTGTAATGGCCCGGACTCACTTCCAACGAGAGCCATACTTCAAAACATGTTTTCTATTTTTTTTATTTTTTCTCTCTTTTTACTATTGCTCGCGCTTCTTTATGCGACCTCGATTCTCAACACTTTTGTCCCAATCAACTTGTCTCTACTATTACGTCAACGAATACATGTTTTTTTTTTTATCATTTCTATCAATCCTCGCTTCGAAATGTGTTGTGTATCAAATTTTTTTTATTTGATTGAATTCTAAGAATGTGCGACGGACATTTATTGTTATTTTCTGATTTTTGGTTCTGTACATTTTTTTTTTTTTTTACTGTTTTTTGAGAAATAAGTTTTGTCTGGTTATTGTGGCCTCGAAAACTTATTTATTTTGGGAAAAATTGGTTTTTGCAGAGTTTAAAAATATTCTTAATCATCAGGAATTAAGCATTTGATAATAATGACAAATTTTTTTATCGTTTAAATGTTACGAATTTTTCTTTTGTTTTGCTAATTCGTTTTTTTTTTAAGATTCGAGTTAAGCAAATAAAACGTTTTGTAAGGTCGTTTCAAGGCTTTTTCGACGTCTAAAAAATATCGATACCTGAGGAAACCAATTTATAAATGTATTACATCGTGTCAAATACACGTTTATTGATACGAAGTCTCGAAACCCAGTTTCGAATTGGTTCGAACCATTCAAACGGGTCGAGATATTCCAGTTTCATATTTTTTTTTCATTATTTTTCATTAAATAATTAATCCTCTGCGTGATTAAAATCTCGAGTATAAATTCAAATTGAAAACGTATAAATATACGAATTCAAGAGCAAAAATAGATGTTGATATGCGGGTAAACGCGGCATCGAAAAAAAGTTAAGAAGTTGATGATAAAAATTCTCGATTTAATAAGAGCCTGTAATTTGATGCATAGATCGAAAAACGACGTCGAATTGGTAAACGAAACCTGTTGTCATCACACAAACGAAGATACACACAAACACGGCGCGCGCACAAACGGTTAGCGAAGGGAAAGAAGAAGAGACAACGAGAGAGAGAAAGAGTGAGAATTCCTCTAGGACGAGAAAATAAAATAAAAAGGTGTATTATTACGTGGAGATTATTAGGAAAGGAATTATCATTGTTTGAGGATTTCCATCATGTATGGATGAGAGATTGATGCGGGTCACTTGCTTTCTCGGGCGTCGTTCGTTCGCCGCAACAATAACGAGACGACACTTGCCTGGCACGTTCGAACTTCCCCCGACAGACAATCGATGTTCGTACACGCATCCAAACACACGCGCACGTAAACACATATAAACAAGAAACGTCCAAGGTCCGTAAAGCACCGAGCAAATCAGCCAAGTGCAACGGGGTTACGTCACCGTCCACAACGGCGCTGATCTCGTACGTTTCGTTGCTGATTAAACGCAAAAACCTCTGAGATATTACGTATTGTGGCGCGATGATTCGTTCATATGTAGGAAAGACATTGGAGGATGGAGGGGAAGAGGGGAGGGAGAAAAAATCACCGAAACGACACACACAGCGGGCGCGCGCGTTCTTTGGGCTGGCTCGAACGATGTTTCGATTCGAGTACGAAGCAGGAGGAGGAAGAGAAGGGGAGGGGAGGGGGGGGAAACAGACTGAATTGAAGATAGTCGCAATCGTTGCTCGTAAAATGTATGTTATGTTTGTATATGTGTGTATGTGAAAATATAAGAAGGTAAAATGAGGAGAGAAGGTCGGCTCGATCGAGTACACGTATGTGTTATATAGCTCGTCTCTCGTATGTCACATTGCACGAGGTTCGCTCGTTCGCTCGCGCGCTCTAGCCTCTTTAGAGCAGGGAGAGAGAGTGTGCCAACTTCGTCCCTGTTTTCCGCGTTTCTACTACGTATTTAACGATTTATTATCACGCGTATTAATGTTAGTCGTACAAGTTGGCAGTAGGAACTATATATGTATCCAAGTATGAAACGAAATACATGGGAAACTCGTAGAATATCGTTGAATTCCATTTACAGCCACAAATCAAACTTCTAAGGTCAACATAACGCGATATTAATGATTTTTTTATAATTCGAAATGAATGCAAAAGGTTAATGGAGAAATGAGTCGATAAATAATATTAGGACGAGCGTGTGCCATGATTTTACGCGCAAGAATCACAAATCACGTATATATCATGATTCGCGCACGCACCATCGCCGAAACGACGACACAAGCTGCTCATGAGATTATTACGTATATATAAATATATATATTACTTTGTTAATCTAAATGGACAACCACTGTGATACACCACGCGTCACTCGCAACGATTATAATTCAATGATTAAATATATTGTTGGTGTGGAAAAAAGTAATAATAGTTATAAACAAACGACGATAAGACGAAGAACAAGAGCGAAGAGTATTTTTTTTTAGTACAAGTTCAACTCACGACAGGCACAAAAGAGCAGCGATCGCCTCAGTCCACACGATTCGTGGTATACATATATCCAGGCATATAAAGAAGCCAATAGCGTTACTCGATGCTGCTTTTTCGGGAGTCAACACCTGCCCGTTTTTTAGCGGCTCAAACGACTGACTAATTAATGTCTCGTTCCGCGAGAATACACTTAACGTGCCACACTGCACAAGGGACAGGAATAGATATATAAATTTTTACTCCTCTTATTAATTATTATTATTTTTTTTTTACAACTTTACGTCACTTTTCTGTTAGAATTTTCACAATTCACAAAATAAATGACACTTTTTTTGTAAGAGAGACGTGATTTTATTTTTAAAAATCGCCCCACACCCATGCCTATTTTCTCCTTTTTTTTTTTAAATTCTTTTTTTTTTCGTACGACCAAAAAGTACTATAACGCTGTTTACGCCGCACCACCCGAGATACCTACGTACACTGCTGTTGTCGATGTTCCTTCTTCGACACTACCACTGCCGCCGCCCCTACTCTCTCCAATCAACATCCACACAAAACACTTATCACCGATCATAAATTATTATACACGACAAACATTAAAAATCATCTCCTTTTACTACACAACTGCGAATCCCTATATCCACCAGAAGGACATACGTACGTACGTACGTACTACCGCGCGCCGTACTGTATATTTGTGTACTACGCTCCTACGCTCTCTATTCGCGTAACTGATATTGGGAAAATAATGGCTCCCTCTGCATACCCAGAGAACACCGAGAGACCAGACGAGAGAGAGAGAGAGAGCGCGTGAGAGCGAGCGAGTGAGAGAAACAGAGTAAGAGAAGCTGTCAGAGCGAGAAAGAACGAGAGAGGATGGAAAAGAGAGGGAGAGCAAGAACCCGGAGTCAAAAACTACATCGATGCTCCCGAAACGACATCTCCCCGCGCAGCGCGGCGTCATTGCTAAACAAAATGTTTCGAGCACCAAGTTCTCCCTTCGACTGACCGATGGCGCTGAAAACGCCGCCAATTTGAAAACATCTCATTCATTTATATTTTTTGAATTCATGTGGTAAAATGTGATTATTATTCCAACAAAAAAAAATGGTAGATTTCGGAACTTTTTACATAGACGGCATCAACAACGTCAAAGGGTCAAAGCCATTTATTATCCACGAATAAGTGTCATCAAGATTAAGTGTCGAAATTTTTTTTTTTTTCTTTTATAGAAAGTGATCTATATTTTGAAACTTCGCTACGAAATGGAGAATGAAGAATCAAAAAAAGGAGGAGAGCGGAATTTTAAAAGATCGAACAATTTCAATAATATTCTTGAAAATCAACAATTTCATTACATATAACGAATTTATACAATTTTCCGTTTATTCTTTCAGTTTTATTCGAAAAATTATCGTAATCGGATAATTATATTTTCTTATCTGTAGTTATCGTGAAAATTAATCATTTCGCAGAACGTTATTTCTTCCACCTGTAATAAGCTTATGATAATTGAATTTCGAATAAAAAAGGGGGCAGGGGTGACTCATATTTGCTCTCAATCAAATCGACACACGTAACGATATGAAAATCATCGCTTTTTTATATTGCCAGATATTGCACAGGCTGATTCTCGCATTCGCCGATAGGTGGTTAGAAAATTAACACGTATTCAATATCAAAAACCAGGTACAGTCGACTCCCAAGACGAGACGAGCAAGACGCAGAAACAACAGGATTGGTCGATACGGACAAACAAAGAAATCTTATTCGCTGTTCAGCAACCTCCGTGAATATCTACTGTCTACTGAAATAAAAAAAACAAAAAATATATACCTCACAATGACGTCATAAACTGGCAAAATTTATTTATAAATTTGTCATCGTTTCGCGTACTTTGATCCACCAATCTACGAGACTACCTACGTGTAAGATCGAGATTTTTTTCATGACTGTAACCTCGAAATACATTGCAATCACAATTTAACAATTTTCATCGGTTTATCCAGTGGTTGGACGTTGAGTTGAGAAGACTGAAGATTTTTTTGCGTTGATCATCAAGTAACGGCAATTGCGTCGGTAATTTTCTATCCGTAACGGTTACGCCGGGTACCCCAGAATATTCTTTAGTTAGTGAGCCGGTTTTATAAATATTTAAAAAACGTTCATATCAAAATTAGTAAAAAAAATCAACGTTATAAACCTCGTGTTTTTTTTTTTTTTTACAAAATATTCTTCTGGTTTCAGACAATTAACGAAAGAAGGATTAAAAGCTTGAAAAATGAGTCTCCAGTGGACGTTGATCGCCTCGTTCCTCTACGTTGAGGTTTTCGTCGTTTTGCTGCTGGTACTGCCGGTAGCATCACCAAAAAGATGGCAGAGACTTTTCAAATCCCGTTTTCTTCAAAGTCTTAGCAATCAAGCATCCGTATACTTCCTTGTACTTCTCGCAATCCTCGTTCTCTTCCTTCTCGATGCCATTCGGGAAATTCGTAAATATTCTACCACCGAGGTCGGAGATCATCAACATTTGAACCTCGAAATGCAAGGTAATCCTTTTTAAACCTATTTTTTCACGAAAATTCAATAATGAGCTGAAAAAATCATTTTTTCAAAGAAATATGAATAAAAACAAACGATTTCGAATTTTTTAATATTAGACTGAGAAAAAAGATATTTTTTTACGTGAAATTAATGACGAACAGACTCGTTAACGCGTTTTTTAAATTTCAGGTAACATGAGACTGTTTAGAGCTCAAAGAAACTTTTACATTTCGGGCTTTGCGTTGTTCCTGAGCTTGGTAATCCGTCGCTTGGTTATTTTGATATCAACTCAAGCAACTTTACTGGCTCAGAGCGAAGCTGCTCTGCGTCAAGCGCAATCGGCTACCACAACGGCAAGAACTCTTATTTCGGAGAAAGCTTCAGGAGAGAGCGCGCAAAATGATTCCAACGAAGCTTACGACAAAGTAGCGGTCGAATTGAAGAATCGAATAAAAGAATTGGAGGGCAAGAACAAAGAGCTGGAGGCTCAGCTGAGCACGGAAAAGAAAGATAAACAGGCACTGAAATCGCAAGCGGAATCTTTGACCAACGAGTACGACCGCTTGAATGCGGAACATGCAAAATTGTTGCAAGCCGAAGGGAGCAACAAGAAGAGCGATTAATGAAAGTTTCAACATTTTTCGAATTAAGATTCAATTGTACCGGTGAAATAATCCTCGCGATAAATGTAATCCTTGAAAATCGCGTTGTCCCACCATTACAATTGATTCTCCCACGTCTCGTTTTGTTAATTTTTCATAATATTCATCTTTCATACTTTCATTTGCTGGAAGTGAATGAATTTCATTGATTAATGTTTTGTCGCATTAAAATCAACATTTCCAAATACGCGGCAAGTTCCCCCGTGCTTGCTGACCTCTTAATTCTCATTTTCTCACATATTCTCCCCACTTTCCGACACTAGTTTGCACGGAGCGAACGAAAATAGATAGCGACGCTTTGCCGCCGTATCTTAAAATACAAACCCCTTCAAGAATATTCACGATTATTCGGATTTTGGGTGACGGTTCTTTTTTTTTTGCGCACCGTCTTAACGATCCTTAGAGTTGCGCTTCTCGCTGTTCCATCGTGTATGCATTATAGAGAAGATCAAGATTTTTAATCCAACAAATTAAACGGATTAATGCGGATATTGGTAAATTATTAAAATATAATATAATCGCACGAAGTGTGTTAATTTTTTATGGTGATCCATTGTGATGTAATAAAGAAATAAAATACGTATATCTTTTAATTTTTTTTTTTTTTCATATGCAAGCAAAGAAAAATCTTCGGTCTTTTCGACGAGAAATACGAGCAACAATAATTCTCATACAACAATCGAGATTTTATTAGAAGTTGCTGTACATAACTTTGACTTTTATTCTCGGTTTGTTCAAGCGTTCGTCCTCGTTTCCACCTGCGCTTGTCATTTTTTTTTTTTTTTTGACATCGACAACAATGTTATTACGTCGCGCGCAGATATTAAAATAAATATTTATTTCCTATACATCATTGTGTAGTCTGTACTCGATAGACAACTAATATATCATTATTATTCCGACGGAGGAACATAAAATTTTATTTTTTGCAACATTTCGTTTGTTTAACAACTTTTGTACTAGCAACGTGCTGCTATTAGGCCGGCGCGTCGCTGATCTACGCAGTTGCTAAACTCTTCCACTAAACTCGAACACTTCAAGATCTCTTTCGGATGATCCTGGTAACAGCGAAGTACTTTGTCCTTGTTTTCTATGCATGGTGGCACTACCGAATTTACATCGATCTTCTTTTTGCCTGTTGAGCATAATCAGATTATTTTATGTGGTACAAAATATCGTTGAAAAAAATTTTGTGATCTCAAAAATAAGGCTGTAAAATTATTGACTTATCTTTATTATTAAAATTTGGCATTTAAACAACTTTTATTAGTTCTGTAAATGATTACATTTTTTTTTGTGTGATTCAAACAAATGCCCTTTCAATCCAGTTTCAAAGAAACAAGTGGTCCATATTGAGGATAATAAAAATCCAGAGCTATAAAAATTCTGATAACTACAAATTTAATTATACAACTTTGGAAAAATCTTTGTGGGAAATATTTTGGTCCATCCTCTCTAGTAACACTGAATGTCTTGGAGAATAAGATTTTATAGCTAATGGTAGATCGAAAAATTTCTGGCTCTAGTAAGGAAATAAAAGTCTAACATTTGAAATGAGCCAGTGATGAAATATCACTGGTTAAAAAATGTTTTAAGTGATAAAAACAAAATCTTTAAATTATTGACAGTTTTTTCTCTCATGATCTTTAATAGTAGGTTTTCCAAAAGTTAATGTAAATTTTATTCACACATTTGTGATGAAAATAATGTTGGGCAAAAGTTTAAAAAATGTAGCTGACCTTGAGCAGCAGCAACTTGATCAACAGCTCGTTGATATTCGTCTTCCAAAATACGATCGATTTTTGCATGATTATCCTTCAAATTTTGCATACGTCTCTGCCAATAAACATTTTGATTGCTTAGTTCTTCCTCCTTTTGTTGTTGCATTTTGAGAGCCGACATGGTGTATTCGGGATTAATGGGGATTGGATTAACATTATATGATCTAGAAGGAGGAAGAGGAGGTGCAGGTTGGCTGAAAACTTCTTCGGGTTTTCCGCTTTGGTTAACAGAGCTAGATTCCCACTGTCGGCCAATGTTCACTTCCTTCTGGGGCGATGATTCCGTCTTAGGATTAGCAACTCCTTGGGCAAGACGTTGCGCTACTCCGTTCGAAATGTGAATAACACCGAGTTCCTCATCATTCGTGATGGTTAACTTTCGAGTACTCTGGCCGGAGCCCATGCTCGGTGCGATCTAATTTATCAAATATAACCTCGTCAATTAACGTGGATTTCGGAAGAGCAGATATACACTCTCGTGGTTAGCTAGGGTTTGACACTTTTTTTCAGTCTGTTCGAAAAAAATGATCAGAAACCTCTCGTCTCAGAATTTTTATCGTCAAAGTTTAGCCATTTATACAAATGTCCAAAGGACATTGGAAAATAAATGTATATTCTTTTTTTCACTCGTGATTTTACATAAATAATGTCAAGTTACATAAATTTTATAATATAGTAGCGGGTGTCATACCACGTAGCGGACAAAACTAGAATTATATTTTGCAACTCATGCCCGTTCAGTAGAGGTCGCTAAAATCAGTGTTGACGGATCAACAATAGGCAAAGACGATCCCCATCTCATGAATTTCCATTCATCACTGTTTTAACCTCACTTTTTTAAACGTCAGAAATGAATTCGAACATGACATATCTTCAGTATTGATTAACTAACGGAAAAGTGGTAAAATTTTTTGAAAATTCTTGATTCCACCGAAAACAATGAAGTGACAATACTTTCTGTGGAATCTGAAGATATCAGGTATCAACGACCATAAAACGAAGATAACAAGATTGCGAGAGTGAAATTTGAACAATGTCAGAAAACAATGCGATATTATCAGGAAGCGATGAGAAGGATTTACCAGATAACACCAATCTGGGGCGTTATTTCGATCCAGCAGTGCGTACGGTGTTCGATGAAATAGTATCTCCGAAGGCATCGGACCCTGTGACTGGATCGTCGAGTGAAATCGGAATATCGGAAATGAACGTAATGTCAGAATTATCATCGGGAGATTTTTTCCACGATGATAATTTATTGACAGCTGAGCGTGTATCTGACAGCGTAGCGAATGACACTCACAGAGACGCGTGGATAGCTTCGGAAAGTACACGAAAAGTTTTGAGGTCCATAGCGACTTCGACACCTGGAAGTAATTTTCCAGAAAGAGAAAATTTGACGATGCCAGGTTTAACGATTCAAGGTGACATGACAGACGCTACAAAAGAAACGGCGATACATTTTTTGGGAGAGGATGAAAATATGCACCGAAACGTTTTGACAGCTTCGGATGTTACTCAGGATGAGAGAGGCCTGAGAAATCTCATCCAAGCTGGCTGTTACCGAGCGGCGGTTAATCTTTCCGGCAGATTGATAGCAGTTTATGGCCAGGGATATGGGAAAATAAATCATCCGAGCAAACACACTCCTCATTCATTACAATTGTGGTACACACGACTTTCGCTCCTAGCTAAATTAAAGCATTTTGAAGTGCTCAGAGCGGAATCGCAACCGTTTGGCAATTTGGACAAGCCTGACATGTATTTTACATTTTATCCAGAACTCTATGGCACAAGACCAGGTTCCATGGCTTCTTTTGCATTCAGATTGCTCCTCGCTGAGATTTCTTCTTATTGGGGCAAGCCCAGAGAAGCCATGGACAATTTGCATAAAATTCTCTCCACCGTTGAGCAGATATTAAAGAATTTATCTTCCGGATTGTCAGAAGACGGTGGTCCGTCAAAATTCAGCTCTGCGGAAAGACAAGACTCCGTCAGACTCTGGACCGGCAGGCGATCCAGAGTTCTAATTTCTATTGTTAATTGCGCCTTGACAGTCAAAAATTTTGTACTTGCAATTGACGTCCTTGAAGATTTACACGCAATGAACGATTGGAGCAAAGAACAGTCGGAAATTTTGAGATCCGCCATCGGAAGAGTTCACCTTTTTCTTGGGGATGTTTCTGCTGCTGAGAAAAAGTTTGCTGTTTGTAAAGAAGATGCCAATAAAACTGCTCTCACATCCAGAGAACTCATCGATCGAGGACTTATGGCTGTCGCTCAAAACGCTTTTCAAGAAGCTTTCAATTGCTTCAAAACTGCTTCTGGCCTCGATCCCTCTAATATTATGCTTGTTAATAACATGGCTGTTTGCTTGTTATATACCGGAGAACTCAAAACTGCTGTACAATTACTCGAAAAAGCTGTCGCCAGAAATCCTATTAAGAGCCTGCAAGAATCTGTTTTACTTAATATGAGCACATTATACGAATTACACACTACTCATTGTAAACAATCGAAACTACATTTACTTAGACAATTGAATAGATATAAGGGAGATGCTATTGATGTACAATGTTTACAATTGTCTTGATAGAACGTTAATTATTGAAAAAGAATAAATATGTTGATAAATTGTAATGATGTTTGATAAGTGTTTTATTCATTCTTATTGTAAGTGAATTTCCAAAGCCTCAAATTCAATGTCATGTTTATTTCGACGAGACATATTAAATATTCGTACAAAAAAATACAAGAATAAATGGACCGTTTTGCACCGAACAATTTTATAAAAAAAAAGTATTTGAAAAATTTTTGCTATTCTTGAAACCTGAGACAATGGTTCTTCCATTTATTGTGAAATTAATTTGGTTCTTTCTGACTTTTTAATGATTTGGTAATTTATTTCAAATTATGCAAAGAATTTGTTAAAAATCACTTCTACGTCGTACTAAAACTTTATGTAACTCGTCCTTGAAATTCATAGAATTCGACGTGTGAGTTATCAAAGGATAATTATTCAATTTTGAACGAAGCGCGCGCAATCTGTCAAACATTTTAAACGAGCCTCCAGATGTCGCGCAATGAAAAATCCACGTATTAAAAAATTGCCAATATTAGCATAACCTGCAATTTCGGCAGAGGCGATTTCGTGCGGTTTCCTTGGAGAAGGTATTTGTTGTACCGTGTTACGTTGTTAGTGGCCGCGTCGTGTCGTTTTGTGTCGTGACTCAATTCAACCTCAACTAATACTTGTCAAAAACCTTTTTTTGTGTACCAAAGAAAGCCGTCCCGATCTAAAAAATGGTGATTATTACACATGAGAATTAAACCCGAATTGTATTTTGATAATAACGAAAAAAACTTCTAAAATCTGTCAAAAACAAATATTTCAGGCTCAAGAAGTCGAGGAGACTATGAAGCGGATCCAGTCGCATAAAGGGGTAGTTGGAACGATCGTTGTTAATTCGGAAGGTTTGTTATATTTCCGTTTGAAAAATTATTCCAAAAAATTTATGTGCAATTATTACTGAACGATTTTCCATCGACAATTAAGGCATTCCCATAAAATCTACATTGGACAACACCACAACTGTACAGTATGCAGGACTAATCAGTCAACTTTCCGACAAGGCACGCTCCGTCGTTCGTGACCTCGATCCCACCAATGATTTGACGTTTTTACGCATCAGAAGTAAGAAACACGAGATAATGGTAGCGCCGGATAAAGAGTTCATTCTAATAGTTGTGCAAAATCCTGTCGATTAACACTGCGACAAATTATTGGCTGCAATTCCTGTTGAACAATGTTTATTTCTGCAAACAGGCAGAAACATTGTTTTTTTAAGACTATTCGTTATACACACGTTTTCTTTCTTCACCATTCAATTGAATAATAAATTTTAAGTATAAATTTGTATTTGGTACTTTAAAAAATGTTGCCTTCGATGTTACAAGTGCCCGTTAACAAATTTCACTGATTTAATCATTGCTTGTAACACAAAAATTCACTGACAACACGAAATTGTCACGTTGAAGGTAAATCGCTGCGAACCAATGAAATATGATTTTATAAAAATAAGGAAACTTAATTTTTCAAAAGGCGCACGACAGTTAAATCACTTGCGTATGAATTTATTTATTGCCTAAGAAAAGTATAATATATGTAGAAAATATTCTCTATCATAAATATTAAACAATAAATCTTAATACAAAAATGATTATTTTATAAATACACAAAGACATCAAACTGTTGAATATTATTTACAGCATACTTTTTGTAAAGTTCATACAAAAATGTATAATCTCAGATCTGTAATCTTCCATTGTTCGGGGTTTTGGTTCTTTTCATTCATTAGATTATGGACTTGTAAAAAAACCAAGTTTAAATCGTTATAGGCACGAATTGTTTTCTGTGTTCAAATTCACAATTATTCATATTCTGATTACAAAAATATGCAGAAAGATATTTACAAATTGGTCAAAATTCTGATATTTCTTTATCAAAAAAAAAGCAAGTTCCCTGGCAGGCATTTTGTGGATCCAGAGAACGGTATTCTAAAGTTTTGTTTGTTCCTCTTGTTTGAATACCATTGTTTCTGGTATCATTTCTTTGATCGGCTTGCATAGAAAGAACTTAAAATAAAAGTAGAGATTTCGGTTAATTCGTAACTAAAGTAATACCAAAAAATTGAGCATAAAAATCACGATATTTTACGACTTTAGAAATGTTTGAGATTGGAAAAAAAAAATATGGCAGTATTTTTAAAGACAGTAAATGTTGAATCGATCGTTTTGTTTCTTTCGTCGAATGTCGAACGTGGTTTGGAGACGTTGTTAGCTATTTTGTGGGACTGGCTGTCTTGTTGTTTTAGTTGTAGGATGAAAATATTTGTAATAGAGAATCATGGATGTAGCGCCAACGACAAACGGCGCAATGCAAAGAGCAATAAGAAGCTCGAAGTACCAACGTTCGGTAATTTTAGAATCTGCAACAAACGCCCATAACGAACAGGCCACAATATTTTCTACCAAACACAGCATGTAATAAATGGAATGTCGTAAAAATGTTGGTCCATCGGTTGGATTGAGATATATAAAGATATAAACGACACCGAGGACGGAGGCGAACATGAGAGACTCGATTCGTTCGCGAATTGTTAGAGGTGTGTGCGGTGGTCGTCTTCGATCGCGACAAAATTCCGACGCGCCAGAAGGCTCGACCAACAACCAAATAGTCATGGCGATCCAATGGACAGCGCAATATATTCCGGTGTACAGAACCCAAGCACTCGCGATTGCACTTATTGAAATTATTCTTGACACTGAAACAATAATTTTTTCCAATTATTCAAAACTATCAATCGCATAAATGTTATGAGCTATTTACTATTTTATTCAATTGAAGGAGTTTGAAGAATATTTATTTGCAATAACAAATATATACTGGATACTCTAAAATTGTTTTTTTACTCGAAAACTTTTACTTTTTTTTTTGCATTTTGGGTGAAACACTATTTCCGGTTTCTCTATTAAAATTTCGAATTTGAAATTCTAAGGATTTGAAGCAGAGAAACACGCGATTAATAACGTCAGTTTTCTATCAAATTATTCAATATTTCGAGAACGTACAAGACACCATTGCATGACTTATCGAATTTTAAACAAATTTACGATTCCAGGTGTGAGATATTTCGTACAGAAAAATCTTCAAACTGTAGAGAAATATATGGCGAATTGAAATACTGAAACCTTGATCGTTTAGTATCGGAAATGGAGCAATAAAAATAAAAGTGAGCATTGGGAGATGTGGAGAACGTACTTTAATCTGAATTTCTGAATTTAATCTTGAGCATTTTTTTTTCCACCACTTCATAAATTGCTACATTCCTATAGAAAAGAACAATTAACATTATAAAATTAGGTTTTCAAACATCAGGTGCTAAAATCATTTGTTAAAATGACTAGAAAGAGAACTGGCTTGATGAAATAAAAAAATCATAGTTTACCAGTTATCAAAAAATGCCAGAGAAACTGTAGCACAGTTCCAATAACACCGATATTAGATTTGTCCCATTGTGCGAGTCTAATGCTCCGATTATAACTGGCCATGGCCCATCCCATGCTAACCAAAGAGCTGCAAATACTACCAACTTGATGTAGCACTGTGAAGTAAAAAAAATGGAAATCGATTCAACAGTTCAAGAGAAATGATACGAAAAAAGTAGTAAATTCGAATTACACTGCATGCTAAAAGCCTCATCATTATTTTGAAGCATAATGGTGAGTTGCAAGATTTGTTGGGGAGCAGCTTCCAAAAAGCACTCAAAAACTCTGAGCAAAGCGATATCTTGATCTTCTTTGAGCATTTTAACATAATATCTTCTTTGTTTCAACTGGTCGCCTTCTTTTTTGTACTTTCGTGACTTGAGAGCATACTTGAGACCGTCTATATGGCGCAGTACCGGGGCTAATTGAAAAATGAGTATAAAAATGCAGCAAAATTTGCTTCTAATTGCTCGGCTACCAAAACCTTTGCGGTTGTGGATTTCGGAGCCTGGATTCATCTGAAAAAACATACAACATGTAATAAAAATAAATGTGAAAACGTTTGAAGACAGCCGTCAAATTCTTACCTCTAAATCTTGATTGTACATTCTTAAGCTGACGACTAAATTGATAAGCGATGGAATAAAAAGAAAAGCCATTGTCCAATAGAAGTACAAATCATTGTGATTCAGGAAATATCTCAAGCACAGACTGAGATCGAAACACACATCGACGATGTGAGTTAAGATGGAAAATGATATAAAAAATATATCGAGTTTAGTTACTGACGATTTGCTGCTTGGAATATCGTTTACATCGCTTCCAATAGTCACCATTGGGAACACTCCCATTATTTCGAAGTTATCGTCATTCTCTTCATCGCGCATTTTCGTTTCTGTATTTGGCGACATTGTGAATTTTTTAACTTTTCGTCCGATAATACGTCCGTAAGCGTGTTGAGTGCAGTTATCTCGTGTATGCAAACAAGTGTCAGAGACGCTTTGTTGTCATCAATTGAATGCACATTTTGTAATTATAAGTGTTCTAAAAGTATCTTTTGTTTTACGATAAACTTGATTTTCTTGCGAATCTTAACAATATGTTCCACGAACGATCGATTTCGAACCATAATTGTTTTTGTTTGTCAAGCATTTGTTAATTTTGTATACGTATTGTCATGGCCAACTAGGTTATGTTTATTGCATCGCTATATATATTTGAATTCCATCAACTTTCGTCGCCTGCGAGCTGCGAGTTGACAAATGGGAATGATGCATGTTTGTCCATCGGTAAGGGAAATCTCCTTGTTTTTGTTTACAGAAAAAGAAAGCTGCCCCATCAGGCGTAAAACGTGTGAACTCCGTTGACAGAACCACCCACCGTTCTGATGTAACCTATAAAACTATAGTTGTCAATAAACTAGGTCAAAATTGAGAAAACAAAGTGATCGAAGAAAATAATCGTAACGTCGAATCGATATTGACAATAAATTCACTAGTTACAAATTTATAAACAAAATGAATTCGAGTGAAATGAGCGACTTACAAAAGTTAGAAGAAGGTGCCAAGGCGACAGGTACAAAGCACGTAATAAACATGCTCCAGAGGCCGGATCAATTGGAGAAGGTCGAGCAGTACAAGCGTCGAATTGGCCGTAAAAAAGCATCGGTTGAAACGATGTTGAAAACAGCGATGCAGAGTGAATTGGATGGAGTCAAAGTCGGTTTCAATCAGTTGCAAAGTTCCTTAAAAATAATCCGTTCCGTCAAAGAAGAGCTCGATTTAATAGGCGAGTCGTTCGGTGCTGCGTTGGAACTGAGTACAAAGTTGCAAGCGGTGCAGGACGAAAATATGCGTCATTCGCAGTACGTTACAGCAAAAGAAAATCTCAAGCACATATTCACAGTTCCGGAGAGCGTAGAAAAGACAAAACAGTGGATAAACGACGGTGAGCTTTTACACGCTCATCAGAGTCTGATGGATTTAGAAAATTCGCGCGACGATTTGTTGTACGAGCTTCACAAACTTCCTAATCAATCAGTGCCGGATACTTTGATGTTGAAAGCTTATTTCGAGGATGTTGAAATGCTCTCAAAACTCATGGAAAAACAGATCAAACTTGTACTCGGTCGCACTCTCAACACAGTGAGAAAAGAGCCAACGGTTATTGTTACAGCTCTGAGAATCATTGAAAGAGAAGAGAAATCCGATCACTTTGCTAATCAAAGACACAAACAGAGCGGATTTATGCCACCTGGGAGGCCCAAAAGATGGAAAGACATGGCTTTTGAAGTCCTTGAAAAAGCTGTGTCCAACAGAATAGAAGGAACGCAGGTGGAGGAAAGAGCCGACAATAAAATGTGGTTGGTCAGATACCTCGAGTTAACAAGACAATTAATACTCGAAGATCTTAGAGTCGTTAAAACTCTTTGCCAGCCTTGTTTTCCACCCAAATATGAAATAATAAGGAAATTTGTTGCTATGTACCACAGCAGCTTATCTCTTCATCTCAGGGACATAATAGCAGGTGGACTGGAGGGTAACGAATACGTTTCTCTGCTTGCTTGGATAATAAACACGTACACTGGACCCGAGCTCATGAAACATCCCGAATTGAACATAGACACTAGCGACATTGGACCACTTTTGAGTAACGAGATAATAGACGATTTGCAAGAAAAATATCTTCGAAATATGTGTCAGAACTATGAAGACTGGATGAAAAAGACATTGGAGACGGAAAAGGTCGATTGGTGGAGCGGTATTCTGCCAGAGGGGACGAGCCAGGACACATATTATCACACCGCCGCTCCGGTCATCATTTTCCAAATGATCGATCAAAATCTCCAGGTCACTAAAACCATCAGCAGCGATTTGACGGCTAAAGCTCTTCTTCTGTGCATAGAACAAGTCACGAAATACGGCGTCATGTATCGTCAAGCTATACAGGACTTTAAAGCTAGACATTTTGAAGATCGAAGTCAAGTACCTTATTTTACGCATCACATGATCACAGTTGTCAATAATTGTTTACAATTCGTCGAATTGGCACAACAGATGAAACAATTATATTGGGTTCCAACAGCCAGTGGCGATGCGGCCATCAAGTTTGAGAGTTTACTCGCCACTTATCAACTCTTGAGAAACGAAACTGCTTCTATTCTTCTTGAAGAATCTTTCTTGGATCTTGAACGTCAATTCCAGGATCTTCTCACACCAAAATGGCTCGCGTCTCCCATACCAGTTTCCACTATTTGCGTCACACTGGAAGATTACTTTCAGGATTATAATCATCTTCGACCTAAGAATTTCGAGTACATTATAACAGAAGCACAAAATTTAATTGCTAAACGATACATCGTGGCGATGTTGCAACGAAAAATTTCGCTCAAAACGTACGAAGACTGTTTGACTTGCACCTCCAAGATTATGACCGAAGCCGATGAGTTGAAGAATTTTTTCGTTCGTATTGCACCCAAAGTTGGCAACTTTGATTGTCCTTTCGAAATCATTAAACGACTCGCCGAAGTCCTCCGATGCGAAGACTCCGAAATTTTATCTCTCGACTTACATTCCTTGGTCGAAAAATATCCCGATATGACGGAAGATCATTTGGTTCGATTGCTCAGTCTCAGAGGCGATATTTCACGCAGCGAGGCTAAAGAAAAAGTCTCCTATATACTCGAAGCACAGAGAAATAGAAAAACTACGCAACCCATTTCGAATAGTATATTTAGGCAAATTGTTATACAAGATAGTTTTCTCAATTGGAAACCTTGAAAATCGTAATCTTTTGAGACATCGCTTTTAACAGGCGCGCACTAAAACATCCATATAATGGACGAAAATATAAATAAAAATAAATAAATATCAAAATATCTTTGAAAATTTAATGTGAAGTCGTGAATGATATTTATATGTATGTGTATAAATGAATGCCTCGTGTACAGTAAAATATTTTAAAAAACGCCGATATCTATTGAACAAAAATGTACATAATGATTTATAAATACTGATAAAAATAATAACTTGTCACAACAACAAGAATGAAGGAATATGTTACGTTTGAATTATTTATAATAATTGTTTCCAAACTTTCCTTATTTTTCTGATTACAAAATCTATTCGTTAACGAAGATACCGTTGTAGTTAAATAATTTTTTTTTCTTATCATTATATTTCGGAGTTTATTTTGAGATTCAAATATTTAAAACTTTGCGTCACGACAGCAGCGCTTCCAGCGGACAAACTAGAAAGATTCTTGAATTCTTAACCAAACACGAACCGAAACTTGGCGCGATTACTCGTGGAAGTACCTCATGAGAATTCCTAAATGATTACGTCTCAATAATAAGCTGGCTAATCGAACAAATTTCATAAGATTAATAACTAATCAAATAAAATTATCACTAAATGTTTTCAACTCGCCGGTTAACACTGTCATTCGGTAGGATTTTTAGAAATCAATTTTCAAGAAATCTAACCTCCAGTGACGTTGCTCCGGATGCCGGAAAAGATGGAATCGTTGATAAAAGCGAAGGTAAAACAATTTCATCAATAAATATTTTTCAATGCTTTCCAGCATTCTTAAAAGCTCTTCAATGTTTTAACTTCGATATGAAAATTTATCCAATACGATGAAAAATATATATAAAAAATGACTTTTCATTCAAATTTTATTTTACTTTAGTAAAATATGCCAATTGTTCTTATTTATCAGAGAAAACTATCGTTGTAAGCCAAGATGGTCCAATTAGATTGATCGGCATAAACCGACCAGCAAAAAAAAATTGTCTCGATGCAGCAACTGCACAATTGCTTTCCGAAGCCTTGGATGAATATGAGCAAGATGAAAACTCCACTGTTGGTATTCTTCACGGAATCGGAGGAAGTTTTTCATCTGGTTTCGATTTGGATGAGATTGCTAAGTCCAACGTAGATACGGACGAAGGTTTTCCTCACTTTGGACCATTGGTAAGATTTTTCATTTTTTCCTAAATCAATTTAATTTCATAAATCTGTGAATAAAATCGTGCAATTTTTTGAGACTTTGAAGGAATCCTTGATTACAGGATCTAGAAGAATTTTTATGATCATTCCTATAAAACTGGAACTATATTCTCAGAAATTTCCAATTTGTTCAGTTCAACACATTCAATTAGAAAATTATATTCACATAGAAAAGTAATAACTGAGAACAAAGAAATTGATTCTTATTTTGACAGGAAAAATATTCCATACAAAAATCAAAAACTTTTTACCAAAAAAACTGTCATGCAATGTCAAAATATGTGACAAAATATCTCAAAAGTTTTGAAAGGTTTCATTTTATTGGAGCCAAAAAGAAATTAATGATTTTTAAGCATTTAAATTAAAGTTTCTTCCTTGAAATGAATTATTTATTGCATTTGAAAAGTCACACGAAAAGCAGTGGATAGTTGAGCTCACGAGTATTATCAAATTACATTGTGAAATCTATTTTTTTTATTGTCATTGTAACAGAAATTGATTTATTGAATAATAGCAACGTGAATAATAATGTTTTTAACTTTAGTGTAACAGAGACAGCCTCATAAAGAAACCACTGATAGGATCGATTACTGGATATGCAGTAGGCTTTGGTTTGGAGCTTGCCCTCATGTGCGATTTAAGAATTGTGGAAGAAACTGCATCGATGGGATTTTTGAATAGAAGAATGGGAATACCAATAATGTCCGGTGGAACAGTAAGGTTGTCTGCTATCGTTGGTTATTCTCGTGCTCTGGACATGATCCTGTCAGGAAGATTAATAACCGCAGATCAAGCTCTTCAATGGGGTTTGGCGAATCTCCTTGTTCCTTGTGGCAGTGGTAAATATAAGAATCACATCCAAAATCCTCCTCTATTTCATCGTAAAAAATGAAATAAAAAAATCTTCATTTAGAACCGAACAAATCTTGAGAATGAATGAAATCTTTTTACTACAGCTCTTGGACAGAGCGTCGTAACAGCGCATACGCTGATGAAATATCCTCAAAAAGCTCTACTTGCTGATCGAATGTCGACACACTTTGCTGCATTTTCCTCAAAGCAAATCGACGAAGCGCTACAATTCGAGAAGGATAATTCATCGCATATACTTCTCGAGGATGGTGTTGAAGGGGCCAAAAGGTTTGTTGGTGGATTCGGCAGGCATGGAAAATCAAAAAATGTCAAATACAAAGATCATTCGAGTTTTCGAGAACTGAGCAAAGACATGATTTGAAGAGATGATTTTTTATATTTTTCGTTACTGAAAGTGTACATTATTTTTACTGATTTTATCGACTTTACTTGACAGAATGGAAGCGTGAGCGATGAAAAAAAAAAATCGTTTTATTTAAAGAACTGAAATTGTACTGTGTTACAGGTTCGTTAGTGAAAAAGAAAAGCCCTGAATTTGCTGAGTTAAGAAGCAGCTTTGTACAATAATGCATAACAAAATCTCTCTGATAAATTAATACACAAATATATTTAAAAAAAAAACGAGTTACAAATTTATTTGAATTTTTCAGATATCCTCTTGCGACTGCCTTTGTCTCGCATTGAAATTTCTATCGAAGAAGATTTCTTTTTACTCTGCTTTCTCGATTTCGTTATCGTTTCCGCAAGTGTTCGTGGCAATTTTCCTGCAACGAGGGGCACGTAGTTGACTAAATGCCCGTTCGAATTTCCTGAAAATTCCACATGGTTTTTTGCGCCAATTTACACGGAAAATGATCGTGGAACGAGACAAATTTTTGGTTCGCGGACTCACGCTCTACAAGGATTAACAAATACGTGTCGTTGGGTTGAAACACATCCAGACCGGACTCCCAAGGCTTTCGAGCTGCCAAATTTTTCATCTGGTTCGTTGATTCCTCCCACAAATCGAATTCTTCTTTAACGCATTACTTTTTAATTTTATTTAAAGTAATTTCGGTACTTCACACTTATTAGTTGAGTGCTAAACTTTGACATTTGCTTATAATTCATTAAAAATTACGGATTATTTGAAACATTTCGATAAAAATGTGCCATAATGGAAATTCGTATTCATCAGTGATTATCATTTCGCAAATTTGTCGTTATTCGTATTTTTCTCGTTTAATAAGATTTCCTGTCATAAAAATAACCACTGTGAAAATTTAGCACTCACAAAGTTGGATTGACTTAAATTTTTTGGTGGCTAAGTAAAATCGTGCGTAAATTATTATAATTTTTTGTCTACCTGACGACTCCAGATGACTAGAGTCTCGAATGTAATCTCCTATGAGTCCGATATTACAATTTATATTAACCAACAATTCTTTGTTGATCGATGAAAAATCGGAAGAAGTTCTACTTGCGTTGTCGCTTGTTTCGTCAGCTCTCGAAACATTTTCTAAAAAAATACATTTTTCAGCGATATTCAAATAGACTGAAAAATTTAAATAATCACCTGCGTATTTAATTTTAATTATACTTGACATTTCTTCTTCTGTGGATATTCCAGAAGAATTGTGAAATAACGAACAAACAAAAAAAACAAAAACTGACACCACGTGTCATGTGTACATTGCGATTTTTCGATCATGATTTTCATTTCGCTGATCAAAATTTTACGCTTAGGAGTCATGCAGGTTAAAAGAAAACTCAAAAAAATCACTTTTCTGACATTCAATTCTATCGAACGCTAATTAAAAAATCTATTTTCTCCGAAACATCAAAACCTAACATAATAATAACGAAAAAAAAACGATTTTTTATTACTTCAGAGTGTGCATCATTGAAACGTCACGAAATATTTATTTTTCGTTCATGAAATTCGTAAATTTTTCAAATTGTCCAAAAAGTCTTGTGTGGTTAGTTTTTTTTTCTTCTACACTATCGGTTTTTATACTCATCAATTAAGTCTTTTCGAAAAAACGAGACTTCCAAATTTGCATCTGTCTTTTTCGCACTCTCAGCGGCCTCGTTGGTACGCGACAGTCTGCCTTCGAGTCGTCCAATACAATTATGTTATAATATTACATTTTGTGTCGCGTGATGGTCACATGTGCTTGCAGTTTAGTATACTCATGATACATAAATAGTTCGAATAACTTTCGATGTGCGTACCGAACGATTTAAATGTTGTCGAATGGATAGTAGCGAAAAGAAGACATTGCCAAAAAATCGATCGACCAATACATATCTCTTGGCCACTCGTCGAGTAGATATTAAAGCTAAAGAGAAAACGTCATCAAACCTCTCGACTTTTATAGAACTTTGCAAAATTTTTGTAAATCGAAATATTCGTCACGATTTTTTTTTTTTTTTTTTCTCGTACAAAATGTCATTTCTCAGACTCTTAGCTGTTTTTTTTTCATGTCTTGACGTTCATTCGTATGAGAAAAGACTTTTAAGTTTTCTGTAAACATCACAGTAACCGAGAAAATGGATCGAAATTGTGATAATAATTATTGAAAAGATTCTCTTTGCTTTTTTCTTTGGATTCTGTGTGAAACACAATTTTTGATAAATTCAAATTTGACGATTGAAACTAGTGATACAAACTTTTGAAAAATTGACGTGTATCCATTAATTTTGATCCTAAAGTTTGTGATAAAATTAACTCGAAATAGATAAAAAGTTCGAACGTCAAGACTGCATTTTATTTTTTAAATACACAGTCCAAAAAAGCTGCAATATTTATAAAAATCAAATTATTCTTTTGAAATTCGTTCCCTTTAGACAAAAAAATTTTTCGAGTGAATATTATCCAAGAAAATAGACGATTAAAAAATTTAAGAGTAAAAAAACAGCATCGATAAAAGAAAAAAAAATGTCTATAATGTGTAGTAAAGTATTTTTAAAATCGAAAAGAAATTTTGTACAAAATATCGTTGGTTGGTTTCGCGTGAAAGAGACATCAAAGCAATGATTGACAAGGGTATTAAAAGTCCGAGTAAAAGATAATAGTAGTGGAGGGTTTAAACGAGTATTTATTAGTGAACTCATCAAAAGTCGAAAGTTTAAAGCGGCATATAAGTATTAAAGCGGGGTTAGTGAGGCAGACAACCTTTAAATAGAGAAAATGAAATGAGGGAAGGAGGAGGATGAGAAGGGATGCGGAGGTATGATGGACGCAACAGGTCCTGCTTAATGGCTTCGTGAATAAAGAACGAGTTCGAGTGTATTCAAAGAGAAATAAAAGTATTGGCAGTAGGAGGAGAAGGAAGGACGGTATTTATGGGGTCGAGAGGGGAAAGGAGGGGAAGAAGAGGCACCTGGACGATTGGGACGTACAGGGCGCTAAATAATTTTCCAATAAGACAGAGGAATCGGCTGCTCGAGCTCACGTTCACCGGCATTTCATATTAAAACGTTAAAGAAACTGCAAAAGTTTAATTGGCGAAAGTAACACGGAGAGCTAGCACGGACAACGAGCGCTCACCGGTTAAAGTGTAGTGACGAAACGAGTGCAGGTGGCGGCACATTGTTGCGCAACCCTTGCTTCGTCTCTTTCTCTCTCTCTTTTTCTCTCTCTCGAACAAGCTCTTTCTTTCCTTCTCTCTTTCTTTCACACACACACATACACACGTTTCCGTACACCATAACTTTCCGCCAAAAGCAAATGAGAAAAAATAATAATTTGTAAATGTGTGTACAACGTTATTTTTTTTTTTTTTTTTTTTAACACGTATGCACTTCTCACAGACGCAGCCATTACTCTGTACCGCATCCCAAACGCCCCAGTGAATGTTGCGCCCGCGCTGCAAATCGATTCAGCGTCCTCGCGCCTTATCCTTGCAACGTTTTTTTTATCCTTTATTCGGTCTTTTCTTCGCCCTCCTCCTCCTCCTTTTTCTCTCCTTCACCATTATACACTTTCTGCACTCATGCTATTTATCCTTCTCTTTTGCAGATTTCAGACTACCGACAAGGGGACAGTTTCAACCTGCGGGAATGCACCATTTTCGAACGAAGGTCGAATTATGAAGAAATCACTTCGTAGACGTTTTTATTTTATTTGTCGATCAAATACTTTGTGGACATACAGTTTTTCTACATTTTTCACTATTAATTACTCCGTTTTTTTTCTACTTATTATTTTCACTCGTACTCTGTAAATTGATCTTCAAATTTCATCTTTTTTCAATACGATATGAGTTTCTTAATATTTGTGGATTTTATAGACACGGAAATGTTAATCAAGCATTTTGTTTTACAGTTTTTACGCTCAGTTACTCTCTTTTTTGTTTACTCATTATTTTCATCGGTGCTCTATAAATTAATCTTCAAATTTCATAGTTCTTTCAATATGAAATGAGTTTCTAAATATTTGTGGATTTTACAGACACGGAAATGTAAATCAAGCATTTTTTTTTTTTACATTTTTCACGCTTAATTACTCCCATTTTTTGTTTACTCATTATTTTCACTCGTGCTCTGTAAATTGATCTCCAAATTTAAACCTTTTTTTCCTCACATCGGTTTTTCACTACGAAATAAGTTTTTGAGTATTTTTCGATTTTAGAGACACGGAAATATTACTGGAGCATTTTTAAAAATTGATACGATGTCAGTGCGATTCAAATGATTGATTTTTTTTTGTACAGATTTCCATTGTTCAACTAATGGAGCCCGGAGAAATCAATTGGATCGTGTGATCGAAGATTCTCGTTTGTTTGGACATGTCTACCGATGCGGGCATTGTTTGCTTCTCTGATGACCGTGCGCATCGTACCTGCGTGCGATTGGAAAAAAAAGAGAGATTTATACCTTCCCATACTCGTAGCAATTGTGTGGACGTCAAAGTGAAAGATTCGGTGAAGATTCGAATCGATGTTACCAAGTGTCAGGTTATTTATGTTGCCGGGGAGAGAGAAAGGGAAATTCTCACACCGATGCATCCTGGCAACAGGTAGCAACGACTAATCGATTATTTGCTTCAACGATTGCATTGAGCAATGAAAATCGTCTCACGTCTTTTACCTCGAAAAATATTTTGTCCTTGGTGACCACAGATATTTTATATCGAAATTTATAATATTCAAATTCAATATTTATATTTCGTTGAAATTACACTTTCGTGTATTAATGAAAATTATTATTCAAAACAAGTCTTGAAGAAATAATGATTCGGTGTTTCTCAAACACAAGAACGATTTTATTAACTCATGGATTAGCCAACGTAGATTTATGCCATCAATGATCAAGTATTTTTATTTTAACCCTTCGTTGACACACTTCTATTTGACATTGACACACTGGGTCAATTTGACCCGAAGAAAACTTCATCCGCTTGTCATCAGGAGTCCTTTAATTCATTATTATTTAAAAAAAAAACCAAGAAAATATCAAATTCAATTGCTCAAAGGAATCATAGAAAACTTCGACTTTCGGAAAAATGAGCATTTTACTAAAAAAAATCGTAATATAAACAATTTTTAATTTTTTTGAGATTAGTAAGCGGGGACGTACTCATAGGAAACGTTATTGTTTAAAAAAAAATATAGTGTCCCGACGAGATTAAAAAAAAAAGTATTTATTTGAGCAAGAACTCTCGACTTGTTATTTTTCAATTAAAAAATCGTTCATTCTGATGTGAAAGCGTTGGGAGTTGCCGAAAATATTTCCAGTGCACAGATAATAGCGGTTGAAAAATAAGTCCGGGTCAAAATGACCCAGTGTGTTAGCGGAGGGTGAAAAAACAAAAATATTTCAAAGATTCGAACTATAGTAGCGTTTTGAATCTCTTTAGGATGCACACTGAGATGAAATTTGTGATACTGTGTCTCAATCAGCAACCAAACTCCCCTGTTGACTTAATTTAACTCCAAGAGTTTCCATAGAGCAAAATAGTTTGCGTCAATTTTGCAAAACTTGTGTCGGGTTTTCGAGAATGGAAAATTAGGAGAGTGAGTGTGTGTAATGTAGATTGAAACGTATGACCTATGTACAAAATAAACAGAAGTACGAAAAACAAGTTTATGGAGAGTGAGTTCTCGGAAATAGAAACGCGGAGGAGTAATTATCCTTACGAGCTAAAAGTTTGAATAATTTTCTTCAATTTGGAGCCAGAGCGTTTCGTCAAAACATTAAGAAACTTAATATTATGAGAATTGTCGAAATAGCGAGTAAGATGTTGAAGAAAAATTGTGAGAAATGAAAAAATGTGAAAAACGAATTGTTAAGAACGATGTTTCCGGGCTTTAAAATCTTTGTATTTTCAATGAGTGTGTGCGTAACTCTACGAGAGTTTGTGTTTTGTGTTATTTATAAAAGCAGCTTAAATCTGTTCGCACCCAGATCGTGGCAATAGAAAGGGCCAGCGATACTGACTTGTTTAGCGGCATAGTAAGGTATTCAGGCCGCAGCAAGGCCGCCCATGCGGCCGCGGTACACACGCGCAAACATACGTCGGAGTAAAAGTGCAGTAAATAAAATGTAGGTTGTTACATGGCTTGAGGCGAACCACCGTCGTTCACTCCCGCCTTCCCCTTGTTATAACTTTACTTACTCATGCGTCTATATCTCCAATTATTCAATATATCTATATATACATATATATTATTTTATACAATACAATACAATTACGATATGCCACTTACTTAATATACTGACTAAAGTTCAGAAAGCAGAACTCGATGCTGCTTTGCAAATTCTATAATATCTTGTTTCTCGACTCTATTCGCGGTTCACCAATGTCTCGAGTAAGTCTTAGAATCACACGCTCGTCAAATGTCACAAAAATCAAAAAAGGATTTTGTTTTTTTTTTTAACAGTTCATTTTTTCGAGATTTTACGTCTGTATATCCAAATTAAAGAGAT
Organism: Campoletis raptor; assembly: GCA_948107755.1. Lineage (NCBI taxonomy): Eukaryota > Metazoa > Arthropoda > Insecta > Hymenoptera > Ichneumonidae > Campoletis > Campoletis raptor. The sequence continues at coordinate 21,232,952 of OX403623.1, forward strand.
TTTAACGAGGTTCACGCGTCATAATTATAATATTATATACAAAGTAATGCAAAATCATGAGATACAGTTTTTTCTAAGATAATTTTTTGAAATCTTGCGTCAATCTTGAGCATCGTATTATAATGTGTCAAAAATTTGAGAAGGTTTCATCGTCTAGTAATCGAGATATTCAGTGTTTAGAGTCGCAACTTTAACACGAGGTCTTGTGGGAAGTTACGAAAAAATACGATTTTTCACAACAAATAACTCGATTTCTAGATGGGAAAACTTTCTCAAATTTAACCCACAGTTGAGAATTATTGTTAAGAAGGTTCATACGAATTTTTAACAATTAAACTTGGAATTCGTCCAACGCATGCCTAAGCCGTGAACCTTCTCAATGAAACTTTACAAACAATGAAATATTACGGATGGAAAAAATACTTGCAAATGTTAACATCACTTGGGAGGAGATTTTACCAGTTATTTATTAATTAGTCTTGTCTCTTGGAGATTTTCCAAAAAATTATCGAAATAGTGGTTCTAATAAATTAATTTCTCATCGAAGTAACAGACAGAATCGAATAAAAATTTGAGAATTGCTCGTTCAAGTGTTGTGCAAGATATTTGTCAGTTTTCAGAGGAACAGGAATTATAGAAATAAATATTATTAACAATATGTATACACGAAGAATTTCACAAAAGTCTGAGACAAGATAGTCATCGAGATTTTACGAAATTATATGATGCTCCTGTCTCCGGCGAGGGCATTAACTTTTGGGAATGTCGATTCTGACACAACGTTTTTTTGAAGAAAACGAAAGTAATTTTGTCACGATTCTACGTAAGACTAATTTAATTTCGATCTGTTGACCAAATAAGAAACGAAATGACAAATATATTTTAATAATATAATAGTTGGATAATCTGATCGACTGAAATGATGGATGATTGAAAAACTTCATGTTTTCAATTACTCAATTGACTAACTCGTGCCCGGCTGTTGCTGATTCTGAAAGATGTCAATTTCGGTAGATCGGTGAAATGACGTAACACGCGTAAATTGTTAACCAATTCTATCATGAACTACCATGAATATGCAACATGACCAGGTTTCCATAGAAAGTTCATAGCTCGAACCATGCGAGATATTCCACGAGGTTATTATGATTTGTTCAACATCGACTTGTAATTTTGCAATAACTATTATTCGGTTACGTGTCGATGTTTTTTTTTCTCTATTTATCGTATTAATAATTGATGATTGATTTAGACATAATAATCAAAATTTTATGGATATTTGATCATTCGAAATCAAGTAAAGTCTGAAAACACTCGTCGTTAACTCGCTCCGGTAGATTTACAAATGTTAGAATATTATTTCAATTTTACTTTGACGTATGAATGCTGTTTTATCTTCTTCTCAACTTCCCCTCAACGATTTAGGTTTTTGAAAAAACGTCAATAATTTTTTTTTCACTCGAAATACTGAAATTTGTTGTTATTCCTCAAAAAAATCAATGTGAAGCGTTTCGTTGAAACGAAATATTTGTTACTTTCGATTGATTAATGGTTTTAAACGTTGAAAAAGTTTTTTATGGTTATTCGATTATTCGAAACCAAGAAAAGTCTGAAAACACTCGCCGCGGTAGATTTTTAAATGTTAAAATATAATTTCTATTTTACTTTGACGTATGAATGCTGTTTAATCTAAAAAATATATCGAAGGCAGAATTTTGATTAATAATCAACTTCCCCTCAACGATTTCGGTTTCTGAAAAAACGCCAAGAATTTTTTTTTACTCGAAATAGTGAAATTTGTTGTTATTCATCAAAAAAATCAATGTGACGTTTCGTTGAAACGAAATATTTGTTACTTTCGATTGATAAATGGTTTTAAAGGTTGAAAAAGTTGGAGAGCGTTATTTTGGTCGCGAAGAAGATGGTTGGTGACGATTTTCGTTGCATCTGCTTTGTCGGTGTAGGATTTGTATTGGAAGGAGCACGAAACCTTGATAAACCAGTCTTTCCTCACTCGCGGGTGCTTAAGTAAGCCCACGAGCAAGGGAAGCGAGATGAAAAATACCGGCTGCGAGGAATCCCGGATCTTAAAGTAGCCGTGAGTAGTTTATATACAAACACAGTTTAAGTTTGTACGTATATACAAGAACGAGGAGATTCGATAGAGCGAATATGTGCAAACGAGCGAACGCGGACGAGCCCTCGACGACTCCACGACAGACTTCGCACGTGTACCAGCCAGCGTGTCTGTCGATGCACTTTTCTCATGCATCCGATGCAACAACTTTTTTTTTTTTTTATTCTACAGGGTGTCCAAATCGTCAGTTTTTTTAAAACTATAACGATAAACCCTCGATTTCAATAAAAAAAGAGCAATTTGCTGCACATAAAAATTATATTTTATATTTCATCTTTCCGAGGCGTTAAAATTGATTTATTTTTTGTCAAGAGACAATGAAATATTTTGAAAGCCAACAAAAATGGCCTTGTAACGTTTCGTGAATATTTCACTAGCATTAAAAATAGAAGATTAATGAGAAACATTTTTTTTTATGATGATTTGGAGATTACGATTTATTTTTATTCAGCAAGTAATGACATTGTCGACGACCAATGTTTTTTTTTTTTTTTTTTTTTTTTCGATTACAACACATAAATCATGTGCCCACGCTGTGCAACTTTGTTATTGAATCCACAATTCGGTTCATTCGCTGAAGATCGACTTCTGCTTTGTCTGTTTTATCTTTTTTTCTTCTTCTTCTGTTTCATTGGCTTACTACAATATGGTGAACTCTTTGAGCAAAAAAAAAAAACAAAAACAAACTAAATAAAAATCGATAAAAAAGCGATTTTTTTTCACGTTTTGCCTCGGACTCCACTATTTATTATTTTAGTAAATATACAGAAGAGCAATTGAAAAAAAAGAAGTGCAATTTTTTGTGAAAAGTTGCAGTTTTTTATATTTTTCATTATTTTTACTGAGTTCCTTTAATGATTTTTTTTCAAACAAGTTTAAAAATAATTTATCGATTTTTTTTCATCACTCAATTCCGACACCCTGTATATTAACACAAATTATACAAATGAAAGATTCGTGAGCTTCTTGCAAGTCTTTCCTAGTCAATTCCGCGAGGATTGCTCTTGTAACGCGATCGCCGTAGAAACCTCCTTGGAAAAGTGTTTACACGCATGCACTGACAGCAACGATCGCGCTAATGGCTAAAAATAGTTCATTCATGCATCTTTTATTGCGTTGAAAAATGCATTTCCATCGTTTTCAGTTCGGAGATATTGTTATTTAATAAGTTTATGAGAAAATGTCAAAACATCGGTGTCATACGATATGACTTTCGCTAATTATAACAAATCGATTATTATATTTGATTATATGGTGAAAATTAATTTATTAACTTGAAGATGTTCAAAAGACTCGAACAAAATACTACTTAAAAAAAAAAATTGTTTCAATGAACACGAGCACATAATTATCAGGAGATTTCGAAAAAAATTTCCATAAAAAAAAAAAAGAAAAAAAATGTCAGGGAATCACTATAAATATTTTCGATACAGTCCCAATTATTATTGAACGTTCAACAATTTATACTCGACCACGAACAGGGTCGAAGATAGAAAATGAAACAAAATAAAAAGACTTTAGAATGAAGTTTAAAAATTAATCGACTTTCAACCACGGATTTTATCGAAGAGTCTCGTATCCATCGAGTTCACGATGTATATTTTGTTCTCGGGACTTTACTTACATTCGTCGAGTGCGTTGACGCTCTCACGCTCATAAATATCTCAAGCTTGGCCATGAATATGTTCTTATTCTCTTTATTATTATTATTATTGTCATTAAAGACACAGGCGTATCCTCGTGGTTCGAACATGAAACACCTCAACCCTGTGTGAGATCGTTTCACACACACGTCTATAGTAATGACATATATATCGAAAGATATATTGAGAAAAGGTGAGAAAAGACGAAGAAGGCTCGAAATGGTACTTCTGGACTTTATGGTCCCATATATACACACAGGACGTTCTATACAAAATTCCAATATTTTTGGATCCAAGTCCATTGTCTCAAACATTGGAATCTAATTATCGATGTCGTCTTTTGAATTTTTTATAAAAAAAGACGTCAACGATTCTTTTGTTTTTTCTTCTGTTTAATTTTTTTTTCGAATTGAGAACAAGTGGTAAATTTTATTTTTAGATTTAAGCAAATTTTTTTAACGAGACAACAGTAAATTTTTAACTCTTTTTTTTATATTTTTGAGTTTTTTTATCGAGAAAATGATTTAAAAAAAAAAGATTGTAATTTTCGGATGGAAAACCCTGTAGAAATAAATATACATGATATTGTCAGGAAGGTTTTCCAAAGGAACGACCTAACGTTCGAACAGCCGAAGAAAAGTAATAAAAGATGTGGATGAGCTTTGCGATGGCTCCGTCTCGATGTTCCATTCCGTTTTTATATTATTTTTATTGTTTATTATTTTACGTAGTGCATGGCCAAAACATTTATCTTTTTTGTCTATAAATGTTGTCTATAAAAATCACAAATGTCTACGTACTTCGAATAATTGAAATTTTGAAGAAAAACAAAGGATGAAGTTTTATTGAAAAACGAGAGAGTGAAGCATTTCACAAAGAATAAATAATTTTTGGGAATTTTAATGATTATTAATACATCATCAATTTTTATTGTAAGACTTGTAACTGAGCAATTTTTTTTTTCCTCACAGTAAAAATAAGTGAATGGAGATCCTTAAAAATATGGCGTTATGTCATTAATAACAAATAATGTCAGAACTAGCAATATCGAAAATTTATGCGAAAGGTGAGTGAGCCGAACAACTTGTTTTCATTGTGTAGAACCGCAAAATCGAGCTCGAGTGTCATGCGGTACGATTGGTTAATAATTCTCTTGACAAATGTCTCAAACTTGAGTCAGACTGAAAGTTTATACTGCTGTCCACTCGTTGTCCGGAGAAACAAAATTTAATACTAGCTGCTTATTGCGTTATTTCGAATATCAATTATTACACTCGAGACAAGATTATTCCAGACTCGATTTCAAATCCATTGGTTGACGAGTTCAACGAAATGTTAAATACTCTTAAGAAAAAAAAAAAAAAAAAAAACTGAGTTGGAATGAAATTTTCATTCATTAAATGGGTTCAAAAATAAATTCTTCTAAGCAAATACTTTTTTGTGAAATTTAACTTCAGCAACATTTTTTTTTCGTAAAAATAACACGAAATTAAAATAATTGTTTATTTCTAAATTATTTGATAATATAATATAAAAAAAGGCGAATTATTTAGACAAAAAATTGACGTTCACTGAACACGAAATAATGCATTTTCTCACGATGTATGTTCAAATTTGAATACTTTTTAAAAATATTCGAGACGTTGATTTGAAAAACCACAAATGATCGAATGATCATTACAGTGAAATTTGCATCAGTCGTACGTGAGGAAAACTTTTCTCATATCATTGAACGAAAAATGAGTAGATTTAAAATAAAAAGATAAAGAAATATTGCGAACGGTTTGCATAACGAAATTCTGCATGAAGTTTTGCTCACAGTAATATAGAAAAGAAAAAAAAACATAATAGAAAGGCTCCACCCGGGAGAGCGTCCTTCGTTTCTCTCAGAAAGTCACTTTTGTATATGTGTGAGACTTTTATTCCCAACACTGGGATATAATAGCAGTTCTCCGATTACGAGCCAGTGAGCGAGAGACCGTTCGGTTTTTCGATGCCCCCAAGGCGATAAAAATCATTTTATGTATTCGTAAAATATAAATTTATTTTCATTAGACACTGTTGACTGCGGTACATTGATAAAATAAAAAAAATTATTAAAAAAAAAAAAAAAAACAAAGCAAAAATAAATAAAAAAAAGCAAACTCATGAATTATAAATGAATTTGACAACTATATATTACTCGTCTCAATGAATATTTATTATGAACGAAGTAAACGACGAAAATAGAAATAATCTCCAGACTGAAGCGTTAGTTGTTGGAGAATAAAGTGAAAAAAATTGAATTGACGTGAACCGATTCCTAGTACAAAAAAAAAAAAGAAAAAAAAACACAACATGAAGACGTTGTGGCGTGTGCCAGTAACGATGAAAAAAATTAGTAGCGATAGATTTGTAAAAAGTCAATTGAATCCATTCTTTATTTCCTCTCTGACAACAAATATTTATGGATTTTTAAAAGTAATCATTATTTACAGTCCATTGCTTTAAAACACAACGAACCGTTATCACGCGTAAATGTCACAACTCAAGCAACGAGTAATATTATTTTTTTTTGCAGTAAGTGTTGTGAGGACGTTAAAAAAAATGGATTTTTTTTTTTTTTTTTTTTTTTTTAATGAATTTTTGTGATTTTTCGTTTTACGAAGCGAAAAGCGTTGGTTACTTAATTTATCACTCTTGCATATGGATATTACCTAATAACGAATAAAACGTCGATTCGTAATAGCGTTTGACTTTTGGAGCGAATATTTGATTGGAAGATTAATCGTTATGGAATAAATTAATTGAATCAGAAGAAAGAGCTTTTGTTGGAAGGCTAAAGGTTTTCGTACACTTAACAAGGATTCAATGATGAAATACGACTCGTCGAAGTATCGTGCACAGACTCCTCGGAGTCTGCAAACAGGTCTCTTGCTCGAACTGCAGTCGACAAATCCATTGCTATATACGAGGATATTGGAGTCGTACATCCGCTTTATTTTCTCTTCACGCTCTTAGCTGATTCTCAATCGTTTCTCTGCTCGTAAGTCAACCAAAACAATTGCTCTTGTTGATCTTACGATCGTGACTCATTTTGTTGAAAAAGATTTAACAAAATAGTTGATAATTAATGACACTTTTCAGCAACGATTCTAAGTGTCGTGATACGTGAAATCGAGTTCACAAATTTCATTTTTTTTTTTTCATTGTTCCTGCTAATACTCTTGCGGATTTTTACGACCCCATCCCATCACTTTAACTCCATTTTTTTCCCTAGTTCACTATTCCTGTTCCTGTTCCTGTGAGTGCCCTCCAGAGTCTTCTCCACAGCTCGTTTTTCTTAAGGAGTTTCGGTACAAGTGACGAAATGTAACAATTTTATTCAAATTTCTACAGTTCGTTCTTAGACTTATCCCGAATATGTCCTCGGAATTTCAAAACGATTGTCCACACCGTTTCCACAAAATTCTCGAATGAAAAGTCACTTTTTAACATAGAGACATGCCTGAGCTATCGCTGTCAGACGAGTTCACAAATTTATAATAAATCCTAATAAAACACGATACTGTACGACCTACAAATTTACCAATCATACCCTCCCCCTCCCTCCCCCCCCCCCTTTCACTCCTGCTGCAACTTCTGTCCGCTAGAAGAATATATTTAATATAATTAAATGTTGCATCATAGATCGAAAGGAATGAATCTTCGTTGATGGGTAAAATTTCACAACGATCCAAAGAGGAGAATTAACTGATCGAATAAATCGGTGATCGGGATGATCGCGTTCTACCAAGCGGTAAAACGTTCCATCACGTACTATCTACTTACGAAATATTCTCTCCTAGCCCCCGTAATGATATATTTTTTGTACTTGAGATCCTATAGCATTTATGACACTCTTCATTTTTGCAACAAACTCATTTTATGAAAAATTGAACTTTAATGAGAACACAATTAAAATCGATAAATATATATGCACTCAATCTTCAGATGATGATTAATTATGAGTTTCACGACTAAAGATCCTGAGACATAATTATAATATTGCATCGTAAATGCTGAGATTAATTGATTGAGATTACATTTGTTCTAAATTCTGTAAAAAAAAAAAATAAAAATAAATCGATCTTTTGTATAGAATTTTATAAATATTTAATAACGTTCTCGATTGTTGTTGCAACGTTTAACATTTTTTGACAAATTATTTATCTTTTTATTATTGTATGAAAATTTATTGTCAATGCTTACTGAAACATCGAATATGGTCCATAAAATTAGAGATTTAAAATATTATACAAAGTTTTGACATTGCAGCATCCAGATATGCGATAGATTTATAGATTTTTAAGGTACTGTATGCACCTTAATTAATACGCGACCTCCTCCATGTGCAGTTTGTATAATAATCAGTAAAAGAGGTATCGAAACGTCGAGAGAAATGCCAGGTACACTGGCAATCATGTACGTGTTTATGAGACTCCCTATAAATCTCGTAACAACTTAACTGGCCCATCCATCCAACTGTTACAGGATATACAAATATAGTCTCGATCGCGGTTACGAGTAAACTATGGGATATTCCATACGAATTTCACTAAATTTATCAATTTATTTTTCTTCATTTCGTTCAAAAACAAAAAAAACACATTTTCAATGATTTATAATTTTTTATATAAATACTCAAACCCTCAATCGGATTAGTCCGTAATTAATTGGATTTTTAATCGTCGTTCTGAAGTAAAGTTTAAAAAATCTGTTTTCAGTTTTTTATAATTTTTATATCATTAGATGACTATTTAATTTTTAGTCTTTTTTTGACATCATTATGCAAACATGAGAAATAGGGGATCAAAAATGAAAGGTACCATGGATTGTTAATACAGAAGGTCAGATATAGAGAAAGCGAAAAGCATTTCAAGTAAGACTTCACGTACTCATCAGATCTGTGTGGAGGATAGAATGAGATCGAACGAGACGGAGAGTCCGAAGAGTTGGGAATATAAGGGGCAAAACGGTGCGAATCATACAGATGCTGTTGGATAACAGTTGAACTTTGATTAATCCAGAATCAAGTTATAAATTTACAATTACATTCCCCGAAAGCTATCAACTCCATTGAAAAGAAATAAAAAAATAGAAATAAATTTATTTTATGGCTATATAAAGTAAACAATCTTTAAAAATAAGCTTTCAATATGTTCTAAAAGAATTTTCAAGTCGAAATATTCAGTAGTTCATTTTTCATAATAATTTTTGTAATTCTACAGTAATTCTACAGAAGTGTGGCAAGTAAGGGTTAAAATCACTTCAGGTTAAAGTCCTGGAGTTAAAGAAATTCATTTTCATAATAATAATAATAATAATAATAATAATAATAAATTTATAAGATTTATGTACAGGGATATTTCGTGCATGGGATATTTTTGTCGTAGATTACAGTTTACGAGTTAATATTCCATGGTATAATATTTTGATCTCAAACGCTCTCGTAATGTGAGGAAATTAATGAAAAACGTAAGATGTATGCTGTGTTGTGTTTTTTAATAATATACGACAATTTTTTTATATAAAAAATGTGAATTCGGGGATTAACGCATGTTTTTATTGTTTACAAAGCCATTTTGCAATGGTTGCATTTCGAGTGTTGGATGGTAATGTGTCCTTACTTTGCGCAAAAGTGTATAATCTGTAGAGAATCTCTATTCTCTCTCACACTCTCTCATTCTCTCTTTCTCTCCCTTTCTCTCTCTTTCCTCCTGGACGATCTCGTGCGATATCGAACGTCGTCGTTTATAAGTATTAGCTCTACAGCATATATAATGAGTACATATATATATGTATATATAAGAACTGATGTACCGTATTGCCCGGTGAAAGTGCACATTAGAAAATAGCTATGCATTCCTTCGATCCAAACACAATTTGTATAGTGAATCTACGACGCAGAAAAAGCAGCATCCAAGTACCCCGCAACAATGTTTTTGATCGAGTCTTTGAAGAGTGGAAGAAAAATACTCTGCGATTCATCCCCACTCTTGTGGATTTATATTAGCCACAATGGTCGTCGAATTTTTTTGATGGGACTCAACATATACGTGATTTTAATGATCTTGTCATATTCGCAATAATAAAATAATCCATTCCCACAGGATCATATTTCATTCGATGAAATTATTGGATTAAATTTGTTTTGCCATTTTATGGCATGTAATTCTCTTTCGATAAATTATTATCCATTATTCTTAGTCCTTTGTTAATATCTTTATCGTGGGTAGAAAATTGTTTATGGCAACGATTGTTCATTTATTTTATTATCATCCAAGTTTATTCCATGTTTAGATAGAAATAAATTTTTTAACATTTGTTGACTGTTTACTTTCGTCTGGCAATCCATTTTAATTAGAACTTCATAATCTCGTATTACTGCTTTGACATATTGATACTAAGTTCCAACCTTTCATTATATTTTATGCAAATATTTGTCTCTCTTTCTCTCATTCGTGCTGACCGACTGCAATTGTCAATCTACCGGTCTGGCGTGAAAAGTGAATTTTACACATGAAACCATTTGTTTTTTTTTTTTTATTATTTTTCTTCGCGTTCTTTCCATGCACATTCCGTAGGCAACTGACCGCGGAGAACTCTCGCCTGGCGTAACGCCTCCGATCTGAATTTTGTTGCAACCAAGATCTGTCGCAACGTCCACGAGACGGCAAAATAATCAGAGCTTTGCAATCAAAAGATATGGTTTCCAAAAAAAAAAAAAAAAAAAAAAAAAATAAATGAAAAATTAGAAAAATTATTGTCGTCTAATAGCGTTATATTCGTTTCAAATATCACGAGCATTTCTTTCCAACGATTTATTCTTACCGGATAAAAAGCAAATTGGAAAAAATTCTCTGTAATCTGAAAAATAAAATTAAAAATTTTTTTACTTTGATAATACGTACAATTATAAAATGAAAAGTCTGCCTGTCTGTCGTAATTTTCAATAAACGTACAAAAAAAAAAAATACAGTCGCGATTTTTTACAGGATTCTATGGATATTTCAATGTCAAAGAAAAAAGTTTCTCAATCTCCTCTGGATACGATTTTTAATAAAACTCGGTAAATTCCAAATGGTCATAACTCAGAAGGAAATTAAAATGAGAGATTTTGTTGGGGAGGTTCAACGAGATGCGAACAACGTATCAGACAAATTGAAATTACTGGACGTTCGTCTAAATTCACAGCACAAAGAAATTCTCAACTGAAATAATTAAGTTTAAAACAATATCCATATAATTAGCAAGTCCTGTTCCCCGTTTGATAAAAGCAAAAGGCAGAAAGAGAAAGAAAGAGAGAGAGAGAGAGAGAGAGAGGGAGAGAGAAGAAGAAGAGTTTATCGTTATGATATTACGAATAATCGTTAAAAAAAAAGTGCTTAATAAAATCTTGTTTTCGAAAATCACGTCTCATTGACTCTGGTTTTAACAAAGTATATATTTTCAAGATTCTGACGTATTTTTGAGATAAACTTGCATATGCATATTATAATTCCTGCAAACATAGGACATTCCACGTAGTGATAGTGTCGCGAACATAGTAGGCGTACATAATTTAACTATTTGCACAAAAAAATCATTGGTTATCGTTTTGCCTGGTAAATAGCTGTTTAAATTAGCGATTATTTTTTTTTTTGAACGTCACTAATTTTACGTTTAGATTGTTAATTCATAAATAAACGATATTTGAGATTAGAGTCACTGCACAATTTCAGTATCGTATATTTAAAAAATTGCATTCCATATTACGATCTTATGTTGAAATATTTTTTTTTTTTTTTTTTCAATACTTTCAATGATTATTATTCAGTTATTCTTTTAATATACATTTTTTTTTTTTTCATAATTTCGATGATGTCAAGATTTTTCATAATTACTGTGCTGGAGTATGTTATTGATTTTTTTTTTTTTATGTTGTTTAGAATCTAGAAAAAAATTGTGTCCAATCTAATTCATGACATTGAATGACCCATACACTATTTGTATTCGATAAAATACGGGAGACATTAATGAAAGCAGGAGGGCGAGAGAGAGTGAGAGAGAAAGCGACAGAGAGAGAGAGAGAGAGAGAGGGAGAAAAAACGAAATTGATAAGCGAGACCAGTAACGAGAGTAATTGCAATTAACGCGTTGATAAGAAAATAAAAAAATTAAAAAAACTAAAAAATCTGCCACGTGCAATGTGAAGGCTGTGATGCGAGTAAACATTTTTTTCCATATCCAATCGAATTCTTCATTTGCAACGATCAAATATTTTCCAGTCACTTTTGGAGGCTGCAACAAGGTCAAAGGCGGTTTTTAAACGGATACGAGAATTTGGATACCCGAGCAATCGGTCAGTGTACTGAAGAAAAGAAAAGAAAAGAAAAACAAATCACATCCATTTCGTTTAAACGGTATTTATGACTTTCTTGGCGGCACAAAAATGCACGAGTTTCCATATTTGTAGTTTGCAGGCATTTTCAATAGTGTCGAGATTATGTTGAGCAGAAAAATGCTCAATATTGATGTTTAAACATTCCTCAAGGTGGGTAGAGCGACCAGAATTTAATAATCCATGTTACACAACATTATGGTATTCAGCAATTTCAAAACATTCTCAATTAGAAATGAATAAAATATATAAAAATAACTAAACTCAAAAAAATCTTCAGTCCAGAGATTCTTCTTAAATTTATTATTTAAAATAAATTTTGTTAGTTTTCAATCAAAACTTCATGAAAAAAAAAGAAAAAAACATCAAAATTCATAGTTGTAATTAAAATTCCTTGATCGATGGATTTTATTGGAACAATTAATGACATTTATCTGAAAAAAAAATTGAATGATTTTGAAATTTTTCTTTTTCTTTTTCTTGACAACTCCAGGGAATAATTCAAACAATTTTTCGATCAGTTTTTCAATTTTTTCTTAATTTATATTTTCTGAAAAAACATCCCTTCTCTGCGAAAACTCGATCGTTGCGTCAATTAGAAATCGTTATGTGCAACAACGACGAAATCCTTGTCGATTTTCTCTCTTTATCTCTCTCTTTCTTTCTCCTATCGTGGATCCGGCGTCGTGTAAAATGCCTTACGGACCTCAACGCGCCAAGAGCAAGCGGTGGCAATAAGAGCCAAATACTCGTTTCTTATCTCGTCTCGATAGTGCCCCGTGCACGGTATGATAAAACGTGCTTTTGCTTGTGCCACATGTAGGAAAGTTTCGTCGACAAATCAGACACACTTTCCCTCTCCCTCTCGTTGCAATAATGCATTAATAGAACTCTTTTTTTTTTGCTTATCCAACACGAAGGAATTTAAATAAAAATATCGTTCTAATCAATAACTTTTTAATAAAAAAAAAAACCGGAACATTTTTTTACGAATGTCGTCCATTCTCTTTGAACGAATATCAGGGACAAAATAAAAATCTTTAAAGTTTTCTTAATTTTTAGTTATTTTTTAGAAAATATTTCAATTTTTTTACATACGAAAGAATCAATTTATTTATTTATTTATTTATTTATTTATTTACTTATTTATTTATTTATTTATTTATTTATTTATTGTGTCATAATTATGTCATGAAGTTAATGATTAATTATAATTTTTTGAAATAAATTGAGCAACGATTGATAAAATTAAAAATAATTCATGGAAATCGTATAACTATATGCTGTGTTAACATAGTTGCGACTATTAAATGCTCCTGATGCGAAGTGGAGAAACATCTTGACACCTGTAGATCAGTAAAATTGGAGATAGACGAATCTTACGTGAATATAGAAATAATCGGCAAAGTTGGTCGTCACGAGAAACGTGATCGTTGCTATAACGTGAAAGCAAGGAAGTCGTTTCCATACTACTCGGTTTATTCTGAGTAATATCTCGTTGTCGGTCTGTCTACGGTAATCTACGAGTATCGTCCACCCGCGATCCTAACGATCGGTGGTACACAGCAATGAGATTTTGCAACAACGTATGCAGCAGCGATCTCAGACTTACAGGACGAAGATAATTTTTCCATACAAAAATACGTGAGTTTATATCTTTTCCTTATTTCCAATGTATTTAATCGACAGATTGCATTCGAGAATATGAAAAAAAAAATTTTATTCGAAAAAATATGTACATTTTTTTTCAAACATCCAAATCTTCGATCTTTAACGTTTGAATGAAAAAGTTGAGGGAAATTTTTAAAAGAGTTAACGAGAAATGGCACTTACCTTGATTCTCAAAATAATTGATTTCTTTATATAGTCGAAAACCAAATGATTTCTACGAAAAAGGAATGGGTTTTAAAATAAATGAAAGAACAACAGCGAGCTTTTAATTATCAGGGTTTACATGATATTTATTTTCAATTTGTATGCACATTTTTGTAACATGATGTTTGTTTCAATAGTTTATTTTGATATATGAGAATATATACGAATGAGCAAGTCAAAGAAATAAATAAAAAAATCATTCAGATTGTCGCCCATTCTATATATTCGTACATATATTTTTGTAGATTTTTGTTTTCTTGATTCGTTTCTTTTTTTCTCAAAATATACATCTCTCTACAATCATTCGTTCGCTTTTTCACTCGCGTAGCTCGTAAATTATCGTTGACACTCTCTCTCTCTCCTTCTCGTTGCTTACATATATATATTTTTTTGTATTTTTTTCTCTTGAATATTACAAACGGGTTATATTTAAATTCTAACGTTACAATATTACAATTAATATTATCGATATATCAGTAAATAATTAACGATGTCATTACAATTCACTTTTTTTTTAAATCTCCTTTTATTATTTTATTTTCTTCAACTTTAATACGCGCGACATTGAAACGTGCGTCGTTAGCCACGTGGTGACTTTTACTTTCCCGTGTTACAATACGTTAAGTTTATATTTTTTTTCATATAGCTCGATGTGTCAGTTTTTAGATGTTTCTACGCGTGTGAATATTTGTGTCTGTGTGTTTGTGTGTGACAGAGATGTCTATAGTCATAACGTTTGTTTATTTTTATATTTTTTCGATCATGCATCTATCAGACGGTGTTTATGGGGTTTTTATTATTATCATGTCTTAATATACATACATAATTAATTAATTATATACGCTCGGAGAAGAGCAAGTGAGAAATTAGAAAAAAAATCAAAAAAATCTCACAGCAATTTACAAAAGTCTTTCTAGCGTTGCTCATCCATATTCCTGATGCTGGTCCGGACGGTCTCTCGCGATTTAATGACGAGGCGTTTTTATACGTCTTTTTTTTAACATTTGTTATGTCTTATTTTTTTTTTTCGTTTTAAATTCTTTTTTTCTTTTTTTTTTATACAGTACAATATCTGATATCACGACAGCCAGATTTTTCTTGTTATTTTCTATATTATTACGAACATTAAATAATATTTAGAGAAAGACAAATTGGAAATACGAGGAGAGAAGAGCTTTCGTCTTCTCCTGTTCGAATCTCGAAGCGCAGACTTTTGAGAAACTATTTACTACTGTACACATTTTTCTATCTCGGTGTGAGGTTTTCCACATGTTTTATTTTTACCTTTTATTCTCTTAATGTCTTATTATTATCGTTATTTTATTGATCTTATTTTTCTTTACGTGAAAAGAATTTGGGTCAACTTTTCGCAGACTCAACCCTCGTTCTTTTGGACGTTTTGGTTTCTTACTTATTTCTCTTTCGTCGAACATCGACGACTAATGTTTATACACACGATTGGCTTTATTACGAAATAAACAGACGAGGACCATTAGCCCAAACTAATGAAGAACTTTTTTCTTCTATTTTATCATATACAAATAATTGCAACGTCATATTCTTAACAAAAGTCTTTCCTGTTCCGAAATCTCGTTCTAACCACACAGCTGTCATTCTTTCCTCGTTCACGTTCAATGAAATAACCTCCATTTTTTCAACAAAATGAGCAGGGGAAAAATAATAGAAAGAAAAGAAAAAGATCGATCGTTACTCGACGTCGATTTATGCTCGCGGAAGTCAGGACTGCTAACGTAATGACTTGCACGAGAGCGACGAAAACAAAAGATTTTTATAGAAAATAACAAAAGCAGGAAAACGTACGGTAGAAGCCCTCGCTTTGGAGTTTCATTTTTTTTTTTTTTGATTCTTTAGGTACTACGTCAAAACTACTTAAATGTCATTCGTATTGACGATAAAAATGATCCTTTTTCGATGCAAAATTTTTTGGTATTTTGATAAATTAAGTACGTACTTGTAATGTGGAACATAATTTTCACAATTTGGCTCATGAAAGATTGAGATTTTTTACCATCAACGAAATTAAGTACGAAATTTGAATTTTCGGACGTTCTGTCGACTGTTAAGTGATTATTTTATTCGACTCTCGATCACGATTACTCTGTACACAAGTTTCGAACTAAAAGTCAAGTTTTATGAAATTTTTCAATACTTTGGAGAATTATTACGAAATTTCACGAATTTATCATTCTAACAACGAATTTCGTAAATAAATATTGTTAAAATCTTGACTAATAGTCGTTGTGACGAAAAAAAGTTTCGTTTGACATAATTTTTTTTTTTTTTCAAATTTTTATCGTATTTAAAACTCAGCACCAAAGCAACTTTTAGTTTGCTTGTGTATCGACGAGTATGATTATAAATTGAAGCTCGTTAGTAGAGGACGAGAGAGGCTCAAACCGGATCACGTGGCTGAAGGAAAAGCTTGGAGAACACACGCTCGATCGAATGATTCGATGTCACGTGGACTCAAACGGTGCGATGCACACTTGTTTTGTCGTCGAGGTTGGTGAACCCATGAAATGAATTGTTCTCGACAGAATATTCCATGTGTCAATATTCTTTTGACAAACGCACCATATGTTTCTGGTTTTGAATAAATTCGGGTGTTTTTAGGTCGTTGGATAAAATCGTAGCTCCGCAGTGCCGTACGTGCAACGTGATATTTTTCAATAATTATTTTCGTTCAATTTTTTTTTTTTTTTTTTTGTATTTTTTCAGCAAGAAGAATTATTTTCATTAAATGATCTTTGCTGATAGTAAACTGTAGTCAAAATCCCAGTAAATATTTCGAAAATAATGTTCACTTTTCCCAAAAATAGTTTCCAAAAAAAAATTTTAAGCAAAACAAAAAAAAATATCGAACTGTTTAATAATTTAGTTAAGTTTTACTCTTTCCATATGTTTTTATTTTTTTTCACACATGTTTTAAGAGCTATTCGGATAGAAAAAAAGAAAACGTCACAAACGTTTATTGGAATAAAAACAGCGATAAACTTACCGACTAGTTGCGTAACGTAATCGCGAAGAAATTGTTTATTTTTTCTTTGTATTCATGCCGAGAGAAGCGCGTGTTCGAAAATATGGATTTTTCGTAAATAGTTTTATAAGCGAGTTGTCGATGATTTGAATTTGTACAATTGTTTTCTTGTTTTGTGATAAAACATTGGCGAATGTTGTGATCTCAGATGTCTTTCCCTCTCTCGTCGTTGAGCTTTTGAAAATAATGGTGAGTTGGTCCGAGCAGTGAGAATAATTGTTAATAAACGAGAATATTTATCCGCATGATAAACTCTATCGTCACGAAAATTATTTTACGTGTTGAATAAACTTTGAGTAAACACAGAGTGACAGTATTTCGAAGTGTTTTTGAAGCGGGAGGAGGATTTTTATCGGTACAGATATACACGTGGAAATTTCATAGTAAAATCAACTCGTATTTTGTTTTCCTTTTTTTTCTGCAATAATCATAATATATCCTTCATTTTATATTCGTACAATGATATTATTAAATATGTCATAAAATTATACACTTTTTCTTACATTATTTCGCTGATAGAAATGAAATTTTTTTTTGTTTTTTCTTTCCTTTCCTCTATACATTCAAAATTTATTGTTTCTTTTTCCATCTTTCCAACATTTGCAGCCTGAAACGCACGTTTTTTTTTTTTTTTTCACTTACGAAGTATTTGCTCCAGTCATTGGTACACAAGTTTTTTTTCTTTCTAGTTATTGTCTACTAAATAATACATATAAAAAAAAAACATCGTGCATCGAATTAAATAAAAGTTTTGAAACGATCGATCGGTTGATCGTTTAAAAAAAAAAAAAAAAACAATCGATTTAATTTCCGACCTTTTTCGT
The DNA here is from genome assembly GCA_948107755.1 of Campoletis raptor. Lineage (NCBI taxonomy): Eukaryota > Metazoa > Arthropoda > Insecta > Hymenoptera > Ichneumonidae > Campoletis > Campoletis raptor. The sequence goes on from OX403623.1 coordinate 21,250,890, forward strand.
TACGTTTATCTAGTGAGTATATGATTCGACCGAGAATTCGGCTATTATTTGACGTGCGAAATTTTCGTACTGCCTGTGATGAGAAACCAGAGTGTCATGCAACGATTTTGATGACTTTTTTCAAAGACGATTTGTTTGTGTTTTCTTTTTTTTTCGTTTTCATTTTGTTTTTTTTTTTTTTATTTTTATTTTTTTATTATGAGAAAGAGCAGTAGCGAAGGTATCGGAACTAATCAAAATAATTTCGAATTATTGCAACGACATTTCGTTACAATTTTTCGAATTAATACTTTCATTGTTCGATGTAAGTGTAACATTGAATTTTTCTATTCTAATTCAGAGATTTAAAAATTAGAAAAATTTCTCGATATCGACGTTTTTATCGTTTTGGCCATTAAGCACTTTGCCAATATTTGGCCCTTGCTGTGGATTTTTATACTCGAGTTTCTTTCGAAGAATTTAATTTCAAATCATTTGTAATTGTAAAAAAAAAATCATACTAGCAGGCATCGTTCTCAATTTTTGCAAAAAACGTGTATCATTTTTTAAATATTTTGTTAAGTTTTTTTTTTTAATTTTAATTACGGATGGAAATAATAGAAAATATCGAGTGTTCTTCAGCCTCTCGAAATGATTCATGAGCTTGAAAAATAGTCTGCAAAGTTTAGTCCGAGATTGATAAGAGCACGATTCATCCAACGTCTGTTTTCGAAAAGCTTGACAATCGTTAAATCCACAAAATATCACTCATTGGAACTGACAGCTTTCGTATTTTCTATTTTTAGCGAGATACAAGTAATTGTTACAGATATGTATGATAAGAAACGAGAAATCTGTGATAAGGAGAACGAAAGATTCGCGATTGTTTCTATTCTTGGATCGACGTCTTCGATCGCTGAGTCTCTACGCGAGTTTTTTTTGTTACGTCCCTTTTGTTTATCGCTTCGAGCTTACCGGAAGCTCGAGCTACGGGGGTCGTGAGAGTGGAATTTTTTTATAACCTGGAAAAAGGTTTATGCGAGTCTCTCGAGTGTGTAAAATCTTCGACTTCGAGTAAGTGTATTTTTTCTTTTTTTTTTGCAACTTTTGGCCTAAAATAAAAAATCGACTATTTTTTAATCATTCAACGCTTTATCTTCGTATGAAAATTTTTGACAAACGTTTCAAAAAACCGATAGTTTTTTTTTTCGATAAATCTTTTTTCGACTCCATTTTACTTTTTGATTATTTTTTTTTGTTTATTTTGCAGTCACATGGAAATTGACTCACGAAAAAATAAACATCGGACCTTTTAGCACGAAATGTCTGAAATATCCACATACGAAGAAATAAGTAACTGAGATTTGCGCAAGTTATCATCAAACAACTTTTTTTTTCTTATCACACCGGAGAATTCCTCATACCCTCGTCTCAAGTCTCTTCATCCTCAAGCGGACATTGCTACCGGTTGAGCGATAAAAAAAAAGGAAGAGAAATGGAAAAAAGGCGGAAAACTCGTTTCTGTGCAAATCTCGAAGCTACGAGTGTAGTTTGCTTGCAATACAGTTGGGGATTCTACGCGTTTTATTGCATGACGTAAAACGCGTGGTCGTTGAACGACGAAGAGTTGTTTCGCCACATGGCTGTATGAACTTCAAGTTCATCGACAGAGAAACGACCTCCGTTCGCTTGAAAAAGTTAATGAAAAGATTTTTCATGGTTATCGAATCTTTGCGGAATCGCGAATTATCATTTCCTGCTCTAATGAGAATTATTCAACGAAAAACTTTGCAAAGAAATAAAAAAAATCTTCGACTCAGTATTTTGCATCGATATTTTTGCTTGAAAAAGAAAAATCAAAAAACTTCCAACGATTTATCTCGATATACGAAAATCTTTGAAAGTTTAAACAATTTTTTAATTCTTCGAAAATATTGTTTTTATTTCCTTTCTAATAAATGATCGATTTGAATAGCGATTCAGATTTTTTCTGCAATAAACGTTTCAACACTTCGACTATTATGAGTTTCCAAGAAAATTGTGAGGTCAATTTAATCGCGTGGGATAATTTATGTTGCATGACAACGTTTTTTTTTATTTTCGCAAAAAAAAATTAGTCAGCTATCAGGATGTGTAAAGGATAATAATTATTTTTTATCTTTTCATTTTTCTCGCTAAGCAGGCAAATTGTGATGTTTGATCGTAGCGAATCGTGAGGACAAAAAAATCTCGATATTCACTAAACTGTTTACATCGTTCGGAGCAGGATGCAAACGACAAGTTAATTATGAATCATTGCAAAACGCAAATTTCGGAAAACTCGTAAAAGACCATTCATTATTTTTCTACTGTCATCGAGTTTATTTTGAAAAATGATTATCAATCATTTGGTTAATTGATTTTTAATGAAGATAAAAAAGAAATGAGGGGATTTTTTTTTCTCGCTATTTTAAGGCCCGAGCCAGTTCGATACTTTAGAAAAATGTTTAAGAATCGTGATACCTGCTAATATCATTTTTTTTGTCCACCATTTATTATCACTTCGTTAAAAATGTATTTTTTCTTGAAAATAACATTCCTAGCAGAATTAGCAACGTATTTAAATTTTTCAAGTGCATTTTTTCAGGCCCAAAGATACGCATTTATGCAAATTTATAGAATGGCAAAAGTAACAAGCCAGTGACAACGTTCCAGCATCTAAAGCTTGGCTCTGTGAGAATATTTGAAGTTGGAAAACCAGTTTGTGTTGTTTGTGTGTCGTTTTAAGTGTTGGACCTTACTTTCGCTCGGTAAACCGAAAGGAAGAGCGAGCTGAGAGGAAGGACAGCACAAAATGCAACTATAGTGTAAAGCACGAGACGATTAATTATAAACAAGAGTTCAAAAAAAAAAAAAAAAGAAAAAAAAACATGTATCCTCGAGACGAAAAGAGAGAGTAAGTTTCGCATTAACAGAATATTTCTACGAATGTCGAATAGCTGGTCAAGATCGAAAGTGTTTTTTTTTTCTTTTCCCAATGGAGAACGTAATTGAGTGACTTTGAAGCATTGAAAATTTGTTAATAAAGATTTTCTATGAGATCGAAATCGAACGATAAATATATGGTGAATAATTTCGAAGTATTTTGAAAAAATCAACACAGCTGTTACGTCGTATGAAAAAATCGTAAAAAAATCGAGATATTTTTTGGACTTATGGCATTCTCTCGCTCTTATTTTTCTGTCTTTTGGTATTTTCTCGTTTCTGACATTTTCTTCACGCGAATTAAAGTTTGTGTATGACAACGAAGAAGGTCATTCGAGTGTCTCGTGTTATTTAATGAATGTTACGCAAACAAAGTTTTTCTTTGAATCCAGTATACTGTGAATGAGTCAGAAAGACTCGTTAAATATTTCTTTCGAATAAATAATCGACCAATTATCAAAGAAGCAGTTGCATATGAAAAAATGTATCGTATTGAGTCGTTCTCGTAGTAACTTTTGTTTCGTCAAATATTCATTGTATTTCGACACTTTAAAAAAAGTATTTTCAAAATATTTTCCTTTATTTTGAAATTATTTTATTTATTTTTTACGATCAGATGTTTCTTGTTGGAATTAATAACTAGAATTATTATTATTATCTTCTAACGAGCGAAAAATCAAACTTTACTTTCATCGTTTTTAATGGCAAGTCTTTCCATTGAATTTACTATTTTGTTTTTTATTTTTTCTTTTTTTATTTCTTTCGTCAATCAAATATTATAATCACGTTTATTGAATACGAAGCATGAAAATATCGTTTAGAATTTTCTTTCTCGCTTTTTTTTTTTAATCATATTATTATTTTTTTTTAACGGGCGTTTCAGGCTGCGATGTACTCTTTTGGTAAATCACACACGTAAATCTTGTTACAATTAATTAAGCGATTGAATCTTGCGCTCTTGATAATCATGGCCGATTCATTTTCCTCTTTCTTTCATTTTTTTTTCTTACTTTCTTTCTCCTTCTCTCTCACTCTCGTATTATTCCCTTTTTTTTTTCTTTTCGTTTTCTATATTTGCACAACCGTATTTTCATTTAAACTTAAGTCTATCTTAATGAAATGTGTTCACAGCCACACATTAATATATTTATACATAACGTAATATTGTATTTATTATTTCATATATTTATAACGCCTCGTCTTGCAATTTTTTTACTTTTTCTCATTCAATCGCTCTTTATCTTTCTCTCTTTTTCTCTCTCTCTCTCTCACTCGTTCTCTCTACCTCTCTTTCTGATTTTGTGTTTTTTTTTTTTTTCATATATATATATTTTTTATTTTTTTCAATTATATGTTTCGCAGCGTCGAAATTTCAACATGCAGGGATACGTGTTTTCTCCTCAAAGTTTGGCGATCTTAATTCACATGTGTTTTTTTTTTTTTTTTTTGCATAGAACCGTCCAACAGATATTTTCTTCGTTAATCTCTTTTTTCCTCTCTCAGGAGTTCCTCAATAATGTTTTTATACTTCCTCGCCGTATATATTTCAATGTTTTTGTTTTTTTTTTTTAATTTTTTTTTTTACACAATTTGTATTTTAATATTTTGTTTTTCTTTTATTTAATATGTATATATATATATTTTTTGTTTGTATTTTGTTTGAATATTCCCGCATTTGTTTGATGAATTATAATCATAATTTTCGTATTTCGGAATGACTTTGAAGGGATGCATCTTAATGGTCCCCGGCGACGTTCGGGCGACTCTATAGTTTCGACTTGAATTATTATAATAACAATGATAATAATCATTATTTCGTGTATATGACGCAAAATAGCGCGTTGGTTATTTCGCATTTTATTATCTTTCTCGTATTCTCTCTCAATCTCGTTGTTTATCTTGTTGTTGTTGTTGTTGTTATTGTTGTTTTTTTAAATATTTTCGTTCGGTAATCATAACTTTCTCGTACGCGAAGAATAAATATATTTATATATGTAATATATATAAATATATTTATAAGCGTGATTATCATAAATTCCGTCGTAATCGCAAATCGTATTAATTAATTTATTTCATTTTCTGGCTTATCCTCACTACGTCTCGGTATTTAGGCACAGCACTGTTTAATTTTTAATATTTTTACAGGTCGCGTAGTATTGTCCCCCAAAGATAAAAAAAAAAAAAATAAAAAAAAAAAACAGAAGTAGAAGAAGGAAAAAAAAAGAAGAAGAGAAAAATAAAGAAAAAATAAAAAATAAACAGACATGTAGTCTCTCTCGTCTTCATTTTCGTCCTACTATTGTCCTTGATGCACATTGTGACAATGATTATGAGCATGGTTATCATGATTATGATGATGATAGTGATGATGATGATAATGATGATAATAATGATGATGAAAATGGCGATTAGGACTGGAGCCGGTATAAGAAGCTCGCGTGGCTTCTTCGTAATCGTTGGACTCTTTGCCATTGTAATAATCGATGTTTTGGTGCGTCGGTGCGAGGTGGACGATCGAAGAAGATTGTGAGGAATCGAGTGTTGAGTTAATGAGAGTATGATGGTCGCATCACGACGAACATGCCATCCACGAGGTACAAGTGCAAGTATAACACGCTGTTGGTACAACCGGTGTATAATAATAACCAGCGTTTGGAGGATAACCACCGTTAGTCGTGTACAAATAAGTGGTTGCTTGTTGTTGTTGTTGTTGTTGGTGTTGTTGTTGTTGTTGCTGTTGCTGTTGACCGGAGAATCTCGCTTGTTCTTGGCAAAAGACTTGAAAGGCAAGATTTTCGATGAGACCAAGAGTTTGTCTTCGTTCGTGTCCCATCAGACAAACGGTTGATTCTTCGACGACGCTGTGCAACAACGTGAGATACTGATACTTTAAAGATTCCTCCTCTTGTCCAACGAAATGATTCCACAGATAATTTTCGAGTTTGGCTTGTTGCTGTCCAACGTCAGGAAAATCAATGAAAAATCTCGAGCACATGTATCTCTCGAGAGTTTTAATGTAATCGGGTTGAGCCGGTTTGTACATTTTGACAAGCAAATTGCAGTATTTCAATAGACCACCGCCTCTTATCTCTTCGGGATGCCTCGTCGATATGAGCTTTTTGTGAAGATGATAAAGAGCTTCTTGAAAATCACCGTATACCGATTCACCGACAACGGTTGGATAAAAATTTTCACCAATTGGTAATTTGCTACATTCGTAAAACAATAGCAACGAATCTAGAACAATTTGAAATGAATCAACTGAAAATTCAAACTGACGTCTCATCGTGTCGACAAATTTAAGCTCCACGTTTCTATGACCACGAGAATTTCCCAATGATATTAACGACCATCGGTCTCCGTCGTTGTTTACTTTTACCATTTTACTCACGTATGCCTCTTTCAAACTGCACGTTGTTATACGCTTTCGCGATACTCCCTCCGGCAATAAATCAAACAGTGAACCCAACACCGCTGCTTTAACTCTGTCATAATTTCTTCCACTCGTTAGCTCCACACCAAATATCAAATCGAGATCGTTGTACGGCTGTGATTCTGTCGCCAATACGTGAGACGCAGCACCACCGTTCAGCCTTATGTCTCTTACTCTCATACCCGCACCACCCGAACTTGCATCCGCTTCCAATTTGCTTCGAACTACCGTCACCAAATCTCGAAGTCTTACTTCCAACGTTGGAAAATTACCTCGTCCATGAATGCTCACTACCTCGTTCATCACGTCGTTCAAACGACGCACCTGCTCGAAACTCAACACCGCTAACCTCTGCTGAGGATCTGAATACTCGTTGTTGTTGTTGTTGTTGTTGTTGTTATTGTTGTTGTTGTTGTTGTTCATGTTGTTTTCTCGATTCAACTTCATGCTCATTCCCACACCCACGATACTTCCAGTGCTACCATTTCCACTGCTCACACTTATCGTACTGCTCGAACTACTCAAACTGCTCGTACTGCCAGTACTGCAACCGCTGCTGCTGCTACTACTGTTGCTCGATTTACCCTTGCCGCTCACCTGACAGAGGGACTCCATCATGGCCACCCTACGCTGTCCTTCCTCGTCGATTTCCAGGGAGCCACACTGTTTTTCAACAACAATAAAAAATACACGTTTTTTTTATTACTTTTGACATTTTAATACTGAGGTGGGGCAAGAATTTTTTCTTATTACGACAAATATTAATTGCTTTTTAACAATAACGAAAATTGGACGTTGTTTTTATTATTTTATATTCAAATACTAAGGAGGCGTGAGAATTTTTTTTCTTATGACAACGAAAATTGACGGTTTTTTAACAATAACGAAAATTAGACGTCGCTTTTATTACTTTTGACATTTTAATACTCAGGTGGGTCAAGATTTTTTTCTTATTACAACTAATATTAACTGTTTTTTAACAATAACGAAAATTAGACTTTTTTTTTTTACTTGATATTCAAAAACTAAGAACGGGTTAGAAATTTTTCAAACAACAACAAAAATTAGACGTTTTTTTTATTACCTTTGACATTCAAATACTAATCGTGGTAAGAATTTTTTTTTGGTGTTTTCATCCGTGTTCAGGATTTTTGAAAGGTTACATCGAACTCGGAATCTTAGAATGGAAATTATTATTTGTTGACCTTTTGTCTTTTTTTTTTTTTATTTACAAAGTCTGTTTCTATCATAAATTTTGAGACACTGACACGCTGAAGATTTAGACGTTTTAAGTCGAAGTTTGCGATGTTGGAATTTGACAGAATTAGATTTTTTCGATGGTTTTTTTTTTGCTACTTGGATACTTAATTTACTGGAATTATTGGATATGTGTCTGAATTTCGAGAAATTATCGATTAAAAGATTTTTTTCGTTGCTTTAGAACGATTTTTACTTCTATTCAACTATCAGTTATCGGGTCATTCTGATTGAAAATACAGAGAAAAAATTAATCAATCAAATGACGTGTCGATGACAGCTGAATATTTTAGAGTTAATCGAAATTCAAGGAAAAACGATAATGCACGATTTTTTAATGAAAATTGATGTGGTTGATATCGTAAAACTGCAACAAACATTCACTTATTGTTAAATATTGAAATTTTCAAAATTTGAATAAATTTCATGGAAGGATTCAACGAAACGATGAACGGTTGAAAAAAAATCAATTTTGAATGTAAATTTATCGATAATTTTCGAAGAAATATCCATTGCAACGAACTTTTTCGATTTTCCTGTTAAAGCGATTAAATCAAAATTTTTATTGTCTTGAACAATTTACAGAAATTAATTTAATGAAAAATTGTATCAAATCAACAATATGTCTCTACCTCGGAAACTGTTTTTTTATGCGTGCGACAGAACGAAAGTAATGAAGATTAATGTGCGAAATGTCGTTCTGTAATAATATGCAAAAGTACGAAAAAATTGTAGTCGAGTTTAACCGGTGAAACAACAAAAAAAAGGCACATTATCGCGTCGAGCAAGTCGCAATACTCGGTAACTGACGCAATCCGCAAAAATCCCCCTCCCCTCAGCCATTCTCTCGTGTGTAAATAACTTTCACTCGCGAAACCTACTGACTCGAGCACCCTTTCGTTCGAGACCTGTTGCTCTGATCTCCTTACGAAAATTCGTTTGTCTCTATCGATTTTCCACGAAATCCCAATATTTTCTTATTTGCACATTCTTCCTTGTTCGCGAGCTCGACCATTCATCATTATTTTCTTCATTATTTTCTTCGAGTTGACCCACGTCATTTGGGACGTTAAAAAAAAAAAAAAATCTACATGTGAGTCTCGAATAAAAAACGTACGTAGAGATAATGACGCCAATCGATAACGAACACAGTTCGACGAATCAATAATTTCACTTTTATTTTTTATTCCTTTGTAATAACCGCGTCGTTGCTATTCTCCTCCTCTTTAAGGTTCGTGAAGTTTTTATGGATCTTTTGAATCGCAAGTTTCACAGGCCTCGTTTCGTTGTCTTATTAAAATTGTGACAGGAGAGAAGATTATTCAAAAAACTGACGCGTTCGTAACGAATTATTTTCCATTATTATTCATCGAAAAAGAGTTCAACCCAAATATTTACACTAATTTATTACGAAGTTGTATCGAAGACGAAAAAAAATTCCTGTCACGTTCAAGATGGCCGTTTGGTATAGGGGTTTTGTTTCGAAGACGAGGCACTCGAAATTTTCAACGAATTTCCACTTTCTTCGTTGAGAATATCGTGCGACACTGTTGTCAATAGTACAAACCAACAAAATTGAAAAAATTTAAGAACAATGTGTTGTTTTCTTTCGGAACATTAAATGTTCATATCAATTTGAATTATTTTAACAAATTTTACACAGAGGCAGCGATGGAAGCACGAACATAATGTGTAATAAGGAAAGAGCGATAAAAAAACTACTTGAAAATAGAAAGAAAGAAAAAAAAAGACGCGACTTTACGATGCGTACGTTAAACGACTGGAACATTACGAGTGAAATGATTGACAGAGACGATAACGCTCTGTGTGCACATGTTTAACGTACTGTCCACTTTTGCTTCCGCTTTTTTTTTTTTTTTTTCAAGCACATACACGAATATACAACACACGCGAACACAAAAGCTTAGAAAACGCGTTCAGTCGTGAAAATTTATCACGTTTGTGCATCAAATAGAAACTTTGTTCGATTGTAAAGCACTAATAATCAAAAGTAATTGTCATCGACGCGAGGGTCACAAAAAATCGTTTCGTTAATGTGTCCAAGTAATATATTGTTTTACGGTTCTTTAACGACAAAAAAAATGTACAGGATCATAACTTTTCAACACACAATTGTCATATTTGCATTTTGACTCGAAATTGAGAAAAATCTGTGTACGTTTAAAAATGGTCGAAAAAATGAAACTTTTTTCGATATGCGACACGTATTTTCAACGAGGACTCAAATAGTTCCAAGGTCTGATCACTCGATTTAGATTGGAAGAAAAAATAACTCGATCGGAATTTATTGAACGGATGGTCGAGTTCCCAAAAGTTCTAAAAGCCAAAAGTTCCAATAGATCGGAGAGTTTTGTTGGAATTTTCAAAATTGAATTGTTTTTTTGGCACTGTTTAAATTTATTTATTTATTCGTAGACTCGAAGGGCGTTCGTGTTTCCAATATGGTAGATGTTTTTTTAGATCAAAAGTTTTTCAAATTGGATGTCTGCCGGAAAATGACAAATGACAATTTGAACGACCTCGATCGTATGCGTTCGTAAGCAAGCGATGAAGACGAAATCCTTAATGGTCTTTTGTTTCTCAATTAAACGGGGAAATGGAGAAAAAAGTAATTTTCGTACCCGTTGGTCCACGTAATGCGTAGACCCGTGTTCTCCCGTTAATTGAATAATGACGGTCACTGCTTGCCGAGGATGCAACGCGATTCTGCGATTACGAAACGTGAGTGAGTTCGCGTAAAAGACGTACCCGAATCGAAAGTGATACCGATTCGCGCACTTCGCGTCACTCGTATTCGTAGTTTCCTTTTTTTTTCTTCAAACTTCGTGTTCGTTCGTAAAGTCGCGCGACCGTCTGCGTCGAATGTCGACGGTGAACTGAGAGACAAGAGTCGCGCGAGTGAAAGGCGAGTAGAGCGAGCGAAAAAAAGCGTCGACAGCGCCGCTGGGCTGTTGTTGCGACCGGGGCCACTTTGCACAGCGGGTAGCTCCGGTGACGACGACGGCGACGACGACGACGGAGTCCTATATAGAGGACAGCGAGGAATGGATCGACCGACAGAGAAAGAGAAAGAGAGAGAGAGGGAAAAACTTGGTGAGTCGAGACAAGTAGAGAGTAAATGAGATGCTGCGAGAGTATAGAGAGAAAGAGAGAGAGGGCGGGTCGGTGGGTGGGAGCGTGGAGGGGGATAGGGGAGATACGCGAAGGAGAAAGAGTAGTCGATGCCGTTCGGAGGGTGTACTAAATATATACATACAAAAAAATGCGAGAGCTTCGAAAAAGAGACTTGTTGCTTGATAGGAGAGTGTCTACATTGAACTGTGAATGAAAACTTTGAGAGAGTATATCGAAGAATGTGAGTCTAACATCTGCAGCTCGTAACGTTCATCGATCGATATTTTGAATCTCGAAAAAACGATAAAATCGATCGATATCTATGAATAAAGATCGATTACCAAAACAAAAAAGAACAATCATTTTCAAACGGAAAGCCAAGGTGTTCATAACTGTATAAAATTGTCCACTCAAAAGTGAACATTCGTTCGGTATCTTGTGGTCAAATGTAGTGATTCAACGATGTTCGTAGTTCGCTGTTACTCGTGGAGAGAGTCCTTCGTATTTCAACTTTATTTTCAACGATGTGTGCTGACGACTAAGGTAAGCGAAAAGTTTGACAGTCTTTACAAAAATTAAAAATAAGACTCAGCAAAAAACGACTTTGTCGACGAGATAAAAGTGGAATTTTTATACCGACCGGAAGACTGTCAGATAACCTCAAAACCGAAATTATCCGTAAGGGCTTTTCTCAGTTCTCGGACTTATAGCGTACACAGGACAAACATTGCACAACCAACTGCTAAATCAGATTTCTGTTTTGTCGTCTAACAAATACTGAAGAAAATTTGTGATTGGCAGATGCGAGTTGTGTAATACGCGAAATACGCTCTGTTGCTCTGGGGCTATAGGTATTCCAAAATAAACATGTTTTTTTTTCCATGAAACATCCCGTTTTACATCGAGATTGCTATCTATTAATAAAACAGTTGTTACGCTGATCAATTTCCTGAGTGACAATATACCTGTTATGCTAATTAAATACACGATCTAATTTAAATCGAAATATTCAGTCGAATAACTTCTCGAAATAATTCAGTCGACGAAATAAACGAAACGAGATAGAATTAGCAGCTACGATAAATTATTTGAGAACACATTTTTATTACGATCGTTTTTATCTTCAAAAATTCTTCGATATTCTATAAATTTGTGAGTGTGATGTGTGTGACAAATGAAAATATAGCGATAAATATATAGAAACTGTAACAAGTGAAAAATTCGAGTCGTAGGCACTCGTCGAGTTCCTGAAACTTGTTTTTCTTTATTATTTACACTTCGCTGGCTGCAGTGCGCGCGCACACATCGTTATAGTCGTCCGACAGTTGGGCAGATGCTCTTCGACGAGCGTAAACAAATATTGTCGATTGGTCTCTCGTGGAATTATTGGTTACATCGACCAGGGTCGAATTTAGTGTAAAACTTCTTTCTCGAATACAAGTTCGATTTCTATAGAGTGTGATTTCGATGTTTACGAAGTGTTTGTTGTCGTTTTTTTCCGAGTATTCGACTCTTCCGATTGTTCCGAGGAAACGATCATCGTCTCCAGGTTAGTTTTAGACAACGACAACGTGCACTAATATTTTTTATCGTATCATTGTTTCTCTTCTAAACTTATTATATCAATAAACTCAACTACGAACACATAAAACTTTTACAAATCGATGAAAAAATAATAAAGAAAACGTGATGTGTGGTTAAAACGGATTCAGGCCGAAATTATACCGCCTCATATAGCTTTAACGGTCTTTTTTCGTTCGCTCTCTTTTTTCTCCCCTTTCGCAAGTACTTTCTATGACGTCACGACAGTGGGTTCATGGAAGAGGGTGAGAGAATCGCGTGGGCGCCAGTGAATGAATGGTAAACGAGAGGGTTCTCGTGAGTCGTTTATCATATATATATATATTTTTTCTTTCAAACACACACACGGAGCCGCACGTAGAGCTCCTGAGGCTAGTAACAGAGAAAGGTTAATGCGGGGGCGGTTTTGCGTTGGGATATTCGCGCACCACTGTGTCGCCGACGCCACAGCCTCCCTGGGGGTTAGCGCGCTCTTCACATCTCGTAACAGGATGTCAAAAAATGTACAATGTACGATGTTATATATATATGTGATGAGCTTATCGATATTTTTTTTCTTTTTTTTTCACTTGTCATTCTCGTATTCGTCCCTTCTCTTTTTCTTCTACGAAAATATATTCAAAAGCTTTTTACGCTCGAACCACTCAACCGATTTTGATGAATCTTTCACAGAAATGAAGCTCATGAATCACAATCTGATTGAGACTCCATTACGTTTCGATAAATTATTTATCACGGAAATGCGAATGAAAAAAAAATCAAACTTTTCATCCCACGTCCAATTTCCAAAGCTCACGAGTCATTAAAAATGTAGATCAATGAAATGAGAATAGTAATTAAGAATTTTATGATTATTCGAAAACGGAGAGAATGAAATGCAGTTTTTAAATTGAAAATTTATTAAAAATCACAACTATTTTTGTAAATTGATTAAAAAATTTAATATTTCGTGATTTTTAATCGAATTTTTGTGCTTAAGTTTTCAATTTTTCGTAATGTCACACTTTTGCATCAACAGCGATATCTCGAGCCACGAGCTGAGCTGTAGACACAATTAGTTCAAATATAATATTCGATCAAACATTTGTTCATTTTTCCAAACCGAATGAATCCAATTTGAAGGAATTCGAATAAAGACCATTAATTTTTTCAACAAAATTAAATCGATTCAAATTTAAATTTGAATTTAAATTTAAATTTTAATATTAATTTGCATTTAAATCGGTTCAAAAATACAGACAATTCTTTGAAAAATCTCAGTGAAATTGTGTCATAATGGAAATTTGTATTCGTCAGTTGATTCTTTTGCAAAATTATCGTTTTTTATTTATTTTCACGTTAATAAGACATGGCTTGATATAAATCCACTAAAAATACGTTTAATTGATGGGTTAAACTTGGTTTAAAAGTATGTTGAAAATTTAGCACTCATTTGACGAGTATGCAGTACAGTAGTTACCTTAAATTAGTTACGCAAATCGACACGAAGGTATTTGTATGTGTAATTGCAGAATGTAGAAAAAATCCCATACAAAATAGTGCTCATTGGAAATGGTTCGTTGGAATACAGTCATTGGCATATTTCAGTGTCTATAATCAGCGTAAATAACATTTTATTTAAATGGAATAAGATTTAATTGAAACTCGAGACTCGCCTAGTCTCGACATTATAATTAGAGTTTAATCAATCCCTTCTAGATCACGGGCTCTTAATGTCTTCTATATATGCACTTAATGTATCAAGATGATGACAGCGCGACAGAAACAACTGTTGCTAACAATTATGGAATAGCCGCTCTCGCTCGTGTATATCTCGACACCTTTTTACCTCTCCTTCTTTAACTTCGTCTCGCGTAATCAACCAGTCATGCTTTTGGCATTCCGAGTCAAATACCGAGCAAACTTTAACTCGTTGTTATTCAAATGATCGTAGAACGTGTTCCTAGTTCAAATATGCGAAATATTTCATCCAGTGACGTATTAAAAGAAAAAAAAAGGAATAAAAACTGAACCTAAACTTAAATTTGTTGGAATTACAACTAATTCCAGTCATTTTTTCTTTTTACACTCAGCAAATAATGCTGTAGTTTTTATGAGACAATTTTTTTGCAAAATAAACAAGTTTAGAATCGTAAAATCAGGATTTTGTCGAATTTTTTCATTTTTTTTTCTTGTTTTTCTAACTTTTGAAAAGAAAACTATGAAATTAAAAATAAATATTGTTCCACAAAGATTAGATAATTTTCCAAAACGTCATTTGAAATAAAAGCATTTTGATGATTAAGTATCTGTCAAAATGAGGATGGAATTTTTCTTATTTTACAAATGATATTTAAAGGATGACATCATCGAGTAAAAAAAAAAAAATCTTAAAAAATCGATGTCGTTGACCTTTTTAAGTATCGATAAGCTCTCGATGACGATAAAAAGCACGAGATCATAAGAAAGAAACGAAATAACATGATAATGACATAAAATGAAAAAAAAAAATTCAGAAAAATTACGACGATTTTTTAATTGCATTATTTCCTTGTGACTTTCCGCGTAAATTTGAAATAGTGGGTTTTTTTTCTTTTTTAAATCGAGTCCCGTACATGTGCAAGTCTCAAATGACTATTCTTGCTATCGCGCGGACGTGGCCACGTGGTAAAACGAAGTAAAATGTCGACACAATTGACAGTATTCGCCAAGACATTTCTGGAAAGTATTCTAGTTCTTCCGCGATGAAAGCGAACGTCGCTATAAAATGTGGGATAGAACTAAAAATAAATAAAAAAAAAGAAGAGCGAGACCAAATTCTTTTACACGCTCGTTAACGCGCTTGCAACACTTATAAGGAACATAAAATGATCCTACGGGAGATACATTGGATATTTGTACCGCGAACAATGTTGGCTCGACTCGAAAACGTGATTCGTTCGTACACTACGTAGACGCACATGCAGACATTTCTCATCACGAACGATCGATATGACATCGAACGTGAAAAAAATTAATTTTCTCACAGCTATTGCGTTGCAGTCGTAAGATTTATATGCGTTCGAACATTCATCGAGACTCTGTCGATTCTCCTGAATTTTTTTTTTTTTTTTTAATTCATTAAAAACCGGGAGATTCCATAAAAATTGCACGATATGAAAAATGTGTGAATCTGCAAGTCCACGAGGATTCACGAATGTTCACAAAAAAGTATGAATTTTATTAGATTGCTTTGACGGTAGTTACACGATCGAATATTTTTTCTGACGTTTCCTTGACGTTTGTTTTATCATAAATTTCTCAAATTTATTTCGCAAATATTCTGCTTGTATCATGAAATTTCTCACAATCATTTATCGTACTGTTAATTTCAATGCTTCATTTTCCTCCATTTTTTCGTTTTCCACATAAAAAAAAGTGGATCTGATTTTTTTTTTTGAATTTATAAAAAACCCGGGGATTCCATAAAAATTGCACGATATGGAAAATGTGTGAATCTGCAAGTCCACGAGGATTCACGAATGTTCACAAAAAAGTATGAATTTTATTAGATTGCTTCAACAGCAGTTACACGATCGAATATTTTTCCTGACGTTTCCTTGACGTTTGTTTTATCATAAATTTCTTAAATTTATTTCGCAAATATTTTGCTTATATCATGAAATTTTTAACAATCATTTATCGTACTGTTAATTTCAATGCTTCATTTTCCTCCATTTTCTCGTTTTCCACATAAAAAAAAGTGGATCTGATTTTTTTTTGAATTTATAAAAAAACCCGGGGATTTCATAAAAATTGCCCGATATGGAAAATGTGTGAATCTGCAAGTCCACGAGGATTCACGAATGTTCACAAAAAAGTATGAATTTTATTAGATTGCTTCAACAGCAGTTACACGATCGAATATTTTTTCTGACGTTTCCTTGACGTTTGTTTAATCGTAAATTTCTTAAATTTATTTCGCAAATATTCTGCTTGTATCATGAAATTTTTAACAATAATTTATCGTACTTTTAATTTCAATGCTTCATTTTCCTCCATTTTCGCGTTTCCCACATTAAAAAAAAAAAAAATTCAACCCCATTTCGTCACTAAGAATGTTGAGACCCATTGAAAAAAAAAAAAAATAGGTCGAAAATGATTGCTGTACGAAAATAAAGCGAATTTGGTGATTTAATTTGTCTCCATGAATGAAGAAATAAAAAGTGAAAACAATTGCTTGAAAAATAAGTAACAGGGTATAAGACGCTCATCACGAGAGTCCATATAAGTTACGTCGAACCTTTGAGAGACATTCCCGAGAGTTCAACGTGTACCATTATTTCTCTCTTTGATATAAATGTGTGTATGTGCTCCAAGCTTGACGTCGGTGCACTTTCCTTTTCCCTATAAAATTCTCATTTCACTCTTGTGCATCGGTAATAACCGCGATCTCGTATAAGCAAAAGTGTCTTCACCTCCGCCTTTCACTCACGCTCCCCATGATTTTTTTTTTATTTTTACTTTTTATATTTTCCTTTTTTCAATTTTCTATTTATAAATATATATATATATATATATATTTTTTTTTACGCGTACTACTTGAGATCATAACCTCTTAGTCCTATCGATTTACGAGGAACGTTACTACGCTTGGATATAAACCTGAAGAATATTCCTCTTGGGAAAAAAAAAAATCACGTGAGATTCTACCTTCGCGGATATCTCTTTCCCTCCCCTCTCAGTGTTGTTCACATCGCTGCATAATTTGATCTATCCCGAGGTCGGCAACTAGATACAAGAAAAAACAACAAAAAAAAAGAAAAGTATCGAGAGGATGCTGCACGTTCTCCACTTTATCTTCCTTTTTCCTTCGGTGCATCGACCCAGCCCTGCTGCTGCTGTTACCAGGAGAACGAGCAAATCTTTTGCGTCCTCCAAGTGTTACGGAAATGCTTAAAGAAAAACACGATAACTTACTTAATTTATCGTTTTTATATCGCTAATTAAATCGTGTTTTTCCTAGCAGTTGACTTTTTTAAAAATATTTTATTGTATTGATCAAGGGATTCGAATATTTTGTAGATTTCGAACTCAAAAATAGTGTGTAAATTCGAATAAATTATTGTAATTTTTTTTTTTTTTTTTCGATAAAAATGAATAATTTCGGATTTTTCACATTTTTTCACATTAAATTAATTGAAGAATGTTATAAATCATCGAAATATTTTATTTTTGTCAGATATTTTAACGAATTAAAAAAAAAAAAAACAAAAAAACATAATTAAAAGTTATCGCAGCGAAGATTCAACAAGATTCGCACGTTGCTTGAGACAGGGGCACGACTTCATGGCGTCCTGATTCTTTTTGTGTGACGTAACGCACTCTGACTGACGAGGGAGCAACGCGAGTCACTCTACTTGCGAGATTCTTGTATACACGTTGATTTATAATCGATAGAACAATTGATTGATAAATATTTGAATTATTGATCGAAATTTCATAATTTTTCGATTTTTATTTGAAATTTACTGAAGTTTCGAAACAATCGATGATTTTTAGTGAGTATTTCGACAATTTTTTTTATTACGACAAATACTGACGAGTCCAGATAATTATTATCAACAATAATCGAAATTTATGTCCTGAAAACATAAAAATTTCGAAAATGAACGAAATATTTTGAAAATTTTATATTCCTTTTTACTCATAACAGAGAAATCGTAATAAAAATCTTTCGAATGGAATTTTATTTATTTTGAAGTGTCCTGTACGAAGGCCAAGTACGTAATAACGAGCATCGCCGATGCGATAGTAAAATGACGTTCTACTAGCACCTGACTATGTCGACGAAGATGACGAAAAAGAGATGAGAAAGCAAAACGAGCGTAAGGCCTTGCATTACGTATACACGCGTCTCAAACTCTCGCATATTTCTCAGGATTTGAAATGGCGATCCAATAAATAGGACATTTTATAAAAATCTATATTTTCATCTATATAGACAGTATAATCGAAGACGAAAATTCATTAATTCCTGTGAGACGATAGTTTTCGAAAAAAAAAAAAAAAATGGTTACGAAGCATCGAAAAAAAATGTGGCTTTACAATTCTGCCATTATAGTTTGGATAATTTTGATTTTTATTACGATTTCGTCCAAAGCGATCGAGCAAACGGTTGAAAAATCGTTGAATAAAAAAAATGAAGACTTTTTTTTAGTCCAGCGTTCTTTCGAATGTCGTTCTCGTCGTTGAAATCCTTCGGATCCAACGAAACGTTACTTTTGTTCAACGATTTACAAGATTTTCCAATTTTCTTGCAACTTCACCAAGTTTGAGACTGCGCGTAAGGTTATACGAGAAAAAAAACTTTGACCTATTTTCGTAGCTCGAAAGTGCAATAAAATGAAGATTGGTGAAAAAACGTTCCGTTGCATTGGAACGATGGAAACTTGAATCATCGTGACGTACTCGAGAGCAGTTTGATAGGAGAATGTCACGGTGGGATCGATCGATCGAGTCTCAAACCATTAAAGCGTATCTCTCGGTTGCTAACCGCGGCTTAAGAGAGAAAAAGAGAGAGAGAGACCGCGAGGAAATAGGGAAAGAGTACTTTTAGTTCCGTAGTGTCTCGCGTGTCCAGCCAGTGTTAATGGCCGCGTTACTCCTCGGGCCTCGTACTACGTCACACAGTCGCGACGTGTCGGACGTGCGAGATTACACGCCGACGTCGAGACGCAACGGTGATAAGCTCCCACACAACAGCTCCAACGCATACAGGGTGTCGCAATGCCTTTTTATACAAACTTCATTGTCATCACGTGCGATACCACATGAAAATATAGATTCAAGAAGAAATTTGTAAGTTTATCGATATAAAAGATGAAAAAATATAGATTTTCAGAAGAAATTTGAAAGTTTATCGATATAAAAGATGAAAAAATATAG
The DNA here is from genome assembly GCA_948107755.1 of Campoletis raptor. Lineage (NCBI taxonomy): Eukaryota > Metazoa > Arthropoda > Insecta > Hymenoptera > Ichneumonidae > Campoletis > Campoletis raptor. The sequence goes on from OX403623.1 coordinate 21,270,145, forward strand.
ATTTTCTGAAGAAATTTGAAAGTTTATCGATATAAAAGATGAAAATATAGATTTTCAGAAGAAATTTCAAAGTTTATCGATATAAAAGATGAAAAAATATAGATTTTCTGAAGAAATTTCAAAGTTTATCGATATAAAAGATGAAAATATAGATTTTCTGAAGAAATTTCTAAAATTTTATCGTATGTTTTCATATAATCTTGAATCTTCAGCTTTTCGATCTTGTTCAAATTTTTATCTTTGGAATATCGAGAGTTGTTTGCTTTAAATCATTCTCGATATTTTTGTTTTTTTTTTTGAAAATTTTCGATTATGAAATTGAAATAAAATTACGGATCGTAAAGACGAAGAAAATGTTCAAATTTATACTCGATCGTAACTAGTGGAAATTACAACATTTTCGTCTCTTTCAAATTTGGAGTTTTTGGAATTTCGAGAACTATTTATTTGAAATTTAATTTAATATTTTTTTACAAATTCTTCGATTGGGAAATTGCAATAAAATTATAGATCGTCGAGTCCGAAAAAATTGTTTAAATATATTCGATCGTTAATAAACCGGAAATTACAAAATTTTCGTCTCATTCAAATTAAGATTTTTGGAATTTCGACAATTATTTATCTGAAATTTTTTTCGAATTGTAGAGCCGAAGAAATTGTTTATAAATATATTCGATAGTAAAGATACTTGAAATGTACAACGTGTGGAGGTTTTTCCCACAGTCGTATGAGGACACCCTGTTTATATTTATTCGATAAAAAAAAAATATATATATAGTGAAAATGTTGGGCCTGACGTCGGTGTTCGTTCAATCGTTTTTCTGCGACGACGATACGGCGCCATATGATCCCTCTCGTTAATACTATTCGTTGAATACTCTTCTCCTCGCCCTGCTTCTCCACCCCTCACGAACTACTGTCGTGGGATTACCCGCTGATAATAAATAATAACCTCTAGTTTTTTTCTCCCCACATATATATTTATATTTTATTAGCCATCACATCCTGTGATTCGCACACGTCTATCGATGTCTCTTTTATTAGATTTCTTTATACGTTGATTGTTAGATTAGGGGATTCACAAGTTTTTCCATAAAATTGAAGATTTGCAAATAATTGTGTAAATCGAAAAGTTTTTTTCAATCGTCAGAACAGTTGTTTTGTAAAGAAATTTTATTCTGCAAAAAGAATGAAATTTGAAGAAAAAAAAAAAACATTAAAATTTAAACATCGTTGTGAAATTTATAAAAAAAATTTACAGAATATGAAAATTTGAAGGGAAAATAAGTGTTTTAATCATCTTTGGAACGTCCTCGAAGAAGTTTTGATGCTCGATCGAATTAGTCAATAAAACCTACATAAATATGTAAATATAAATATATTTTTAATGTACCACGTAGAATATTCATAACGCAACTCTGGACTTTACTAATATGCAGAATTAATCGATATTCGTTATTTGCCGATGTACCAACATATTGAGCAATTTTAATGCGATCTCTGTCAAGAATTTTTAAGTGGATTTTTGTCAAAAGATTCATCATACCGCGATAAGGGAGAGTCCGGGGACATTAAAGTTTACCAAAAATAAAAGGTGAATCTACAATTTAAAAAAAAAAAAAAAAAAAACGCAACTAATAAAAATAAAGATCAAACTGTATGAGTTTTTTAAAATTAAACACAAAAACGATGTAAATAATTATAATATTTTAATTGAAAACAAAATTTATTTTTATTATTTGATGTCCAATTATAAAACTAAATTAAAAAAATATTTTTATTCTCTGATCAGATTTTCAAATAAATATTTCGAGATTTATTACAAATTTTCTTTCACGCAAGTACGTCAACGTAAAATTTAATAAAATCGCAGTTCTCGTGTCACAAAAATTGAATTTTCGTCTAAGAGTTGAAATTGCGTTATTTCAAGTATTTAGTACGTTCAAAATTTTCAATGATAATTTTAAATTCCGAAAAAATCGACAACATCGAAAAAAAATCCACACATCGATCGGGTGACCTAAAGAAAGGTTTTCTTAGTCTTTCTGAGGTTAAAACGTGTTAAGCCTCATGTCAAATGGAAATAGAACAATCGTCGTATAAACAGAGACTTGTACGATTTTGACGTAGTTATTTCGAACGAAAAATATTCAATAAAAAAAATAAAAAAGGAGTGTATGTGTGTGTTCTATTTTGTGACCACATACGACATAGGTTTTGTAATTAATGCGGATTACAATCGAAGGTAACGCCATTTTGGAACAAAAAACACGTCTGTATACGTATATATATATATATATGTATATATGACAACTGGCTCAAAACGGAAGAGTAAATAATTCGCTTATTATGTCAGTGGTATATTCGCGAGTGTACGAACAAGCGTTATCGGTGAATAGAAATATATATATAGAGCCTCGAAAGAATCAATTTTCTTCGTCTCTAATGAAGTTTCGATAAAGCAACAAAAACTTATTTGATTCGGTTAGGATTTGATTGTTAATTGCATGCATAATATTGTTTGATTGAATAAACTCCATGGATTTAATCAATTTGCTATTTTTTCATTAATATTATTGGTATAATTTACGATTATAATATTAATGACGAGAGATCAGTAAAAATTGAAAAAAAAAAATAACAAAAAAAATTAACAGTATGGATAAATTTACGATAAAAAATGATGAAGGTGATGAAAAGTTAGTGAAAATTGGAAAAAAATAAATAAATAATTCAACAGCAGGGATAAATTTACGATCAAGGTATTGGTGATGAAAAATCAGTAAAAAAAAAAAAAAAAAATGTTATGGATCGAATGAGTAATTGGAAGGTACAAGAGGGAAAATAAAACGTATGTAAAGAAACGTGTAAAGGTATAGATTTGACATGACAGTTTTGTATACAGTTGTAGTTTGAGAGGAAAAGAGAGAAAGAGAGAGAAAGAGAGAGGTAAAGAGAGAGAAAAAGGGTGAAAAGGCAAATAGGTTGTAGGCGAGGGTTAATAAGAAAGAGGGGGAAACCCCAAAGGGGCAACAAAACCGAGCCTATTGCATTCCCTGCTATTTATCTCCTTTCTCTCTCTCTCTCTCTCTCTCTTTAGTCTTTAGCTTTACATACAGGCAAAAAAAAGCTCATGACCTTGTGAAAGTGAATCCTTGCAGGCATCTGCGTCATTGGTGCGACCAAGAGTTGTTATCTCTCGCGACATTGACAAAAGCAAATCAGTACACTACAACATTTATCACCTTCGTGCTTTTAAACACACATTCAAACTATACTATTGCATATATTGCAGAAAACCTTCGAGAAATTTCTCTCTCTTTCTCGCTCTTTCTCTTTAGTGTTCTTTGAATCGATCCAATGGAAATTAAATACTGCTGGCGATTTCCAATGTGCAAAATTACTTATTTCGAGTATCAGTGAAGAAAATATTTATTGAAATCTCAAAATTTCATGAATTTTATTCCAAATATGATGAAATAAATAATGACATGAAAATTATATTAAAAGATCATTTTCCCTCTTCAATCAATTATAAAATATCATTTTAACATAAAAAGTAGGTCAACACAAAATAGTTTGACGAAATTTATCAAAATTTATGCCCCACCCAAACACTGTACAGACTACAATGATTTTTTTACTTGCATTTACTCAATTTTCGATGAAGTAACATCTGAGAACAACAAGAAAAAACAATTAATCACGATTGTGAAAATTTATAGAGCCACTTGTCGTTGATCGACTAAGGAATATCGATTTTTCAACGTTATTGCGTCACTAAGAATTGGCGTCACATAGGTGGGTTATCGTGCTTAATCGTGATGTTCGCAGAAGTAAACTATTGACTCGCTCTACGCAAGCTATAAATTTTCGTCAGTGTGAGATAAAATTGACGGGGCGAATATCGACGTACAGAGTGGGCTACAAAGATTGCAAATTCTGGCTAGTTGACGTCATTTTCAATCTGAGGGATGGGGTGACGATTATGATACTTGACAGAACAACGATTTCGGATCGGAGCTTGACGTCATAATTTATACCTTTTGAGGTTCATCAGACACTCGCCAACAAGACCGCACGGAGTGTCCTGTGATGAAAAACAATTTAAAAAATTTTCCTACGTAACAAATCTGAAAGTTTTTTTTTTTTTTAATTTAAAGACATTCAAACGTTGTTTTTATTCAAATTCTGTGAAGAATTCAAAGATTTGGATTAGGTTTCTGTCAATTAATTTTTTTTATTGAATTATTTGAATGGATGAATTTCATTTGAATATTTTTGAATGAATTTTTAATGAATAATTAATTAAAATGAATTAATTGACAATAACTTAATCCAAATCTGCGAATTCTGCAAGTAATTTGAATAAAAATAATGTTTGAATGTCTTTAAATTGAAAAAAATAACTTTTAGACTTGTTTCGAAGAAGAAAAAAATAACTCTTTCTATTTTTCGAGTTGATTATTGTTTTTCTACGTTCAATAGAATTTTACGAATTATTTTACGTGATTATTTGTGGTGGTCTAGGGTTTTGTAGTTCGAAAAGCGATTGACCGGCAAAACTGCGTGCGTGGGTCGTCGTGTTGCTGCCGCACATTCGCTTATCTCGACAACTTTTTTTTGAATTTACGAGGCTTACGAGCGATGAAATTGAATATTTTATATCTGTATGGCAAGCGTGAAGGGAAAAAAAGCTTCCGCAAAATCCCACGTGCTTCGTGATGCCACGTACAACTACGGAAAAAAAGATTCACCCTGGTTTTCATGCCCGTGGGCAGTTGCCATGAATCTCGTTGCCCACGAGTTTTTTTTTTGTTGTTATTTTTTTTTTTTTTTTTTGGCGGAACAAACAATTCTCCTCGAACTTTTGTCTCATGGGACAAATCGTTAGGCTCTTGTTCAAGCGGACTAGAGTAAAGTCAATTAAAAAGTGATTTATGATGATGCAATAATTTCTCATTTCATCAATTCTCAAAACTTTATATTGATTAATTGTTTTTTTAATCATTTTCCAACGGGATACAAATACAAATTGTTTATCGAACTCGAAAACATCATCTGATAGTTTTTGAATTTAGATCAAAAGCTCACAATATTGAAAAAAATATAAATTAACAAGGTTCACGCGCCATAATTATAATAATTCGAAACAATCGAATACAATTTTTTCCAAGATAATTTTTTGACGTTTTGCGTCAATCTTCTTGAGCATCGTATTATAATGTGTCAAAAATTTGAGAAGCTTTCACCGTCTAGTGATCGAGATATTCAGTGTTTAAAATCGCAACTTTAACACGAGATCTTGTGGGAAGTTACGAAAAAAGACGATTTTTCACAACAAATAACTCGATTTTTAGACGGTAAAACTTTCTCAAATTTTACCCACAATTGAGTATCATTGTTAAGAAGGTTCGTACGAATTTTAAACAATTAAACTTGGAATTGGTCCAACGCATGCCTAACGCGTGAACGTCCTTAATTAAACGAAAACCAAGTACAAGTAACTTCACGTTCATTACAAATATTTTCTTGTCATGCAAACCCCAGATTCCGTTGACTCTCGTAAACATAGACACGCTAAATACTAAAAATACTCTGACCCATTATTCACATTAATTAATAAATATATATATATATATATATATTGGTTAAAATACGCGGAAAAACAGATAATTTTGTCACAGTGTTCTCGGAGGCTGATGGGTGCGAATGCAATGGTTTCGTCGAGTGTCTCAGTTTTGTAATTTCCAGTCTCGAAGAACGAGTTCTCTTTCCTAATGGAATAACATCGAGCAAAAGTGGAGAAACGTGCTCGAGCCATTCAGGGGTTACGTACGAATGTAGGTCGAAAAAAAATCGATTTTTTGTAAATATTTTCAAACGAAAGTACCATTTTTTGATGTATAAAAAACGAGATAAAAAAATATTATTTTTAAAACTTTTTCGAATACTTTGGATATTTACGAAGTTACAGCAGCTGGTTGAAACTGATCTGTTTCGTGACTTCGCTCCACATATATTTCTAGAAACTTATTTGCTCGGAAAATATAGTTGAGTCAGAGGTTAAAGGAGAACATTCGAGATGTTTTCAACTGAATGAATCGAAATATCACGACGAAGCAAATAGTTGATTCTTCGTGTCTTAAAATGGATTTCCCGAGGAAACATATTGTCAAGTTTATTTTGAGTATTACTCTGTATACTAAAAATTTCAAATGAAATGTTGAAATTTGAATTTCGATAGTTCGGCACTTAAGGAGGTTCACGCGTTAGGCGTGCGTTGGACCAATTCCAAGTTTAATTGTTTAAAATTCGTACGAACCTTCTTAACAATAATACTCAACTGTGGGTCAAATTTGAGAAAGTTTTACCGTCTAGAAATCGAGTTATTTGTTGTGAAAAATCGTCTTTTTTCGTTAACTTCCCACAAGACTTCGTGTTAAAGTTGCGATTTTAAACACCGAATATCTCGATTACTAGACGGTGAAAACTTCTCTAATTTTTGACACATTATAATGCGATGCTCAAGAAGATTAACGCAAAATTTCAAAAAATGATCTTGTCAGAAATTGTATCTGATGATTTTGCCGTTACTTTGTAAATACTATTATAATAATGGCGCGTAAATCTCGTTGAGTTCGAGTGCAGTTCTCTCAACGAGCACACACGATTTGTTAGATCGAAAAGTTTTGAGACAAACAAACGAAATTCGCGATGCACCTGTTGCCTCGTTCGTACTATATTTAACTCGAGATTAAACTAGTGGGTGAGTGAGTTTTCTATGAACAGTACACACGTTTAAGTGTATATAAACTATAAGTAGAATTTATTTGGTTTAGCATGAGATGAAAGTGATTTTGAGCTGCTCTCTCCAACCCCAAAACCGAGAGGAATTTTTCCCTCTCCATTCTCTTTTGTGCCCTTTTTCTTACTGCGACGTTTGTCAGCACTCTCTCGGACGTTTCCAAAGCCGGTTAAAAGCACAGAATTCTGTGTTATTTATCGCCACTTTGCGTGAGGAATATTCTCGACGATTTGACGTACGCACACTTGCATTGAAATTTAACGAGAGAGCTTTATTCTAAATGGATTTAGCTTTTTGGTATATTCGCACATTTGTTGCTCAGTCGGATGACTCAGACGATAGAGAACAGGAAAATGAGAGAGAAATAATACGGAACAGAATATATTTATAGTTTCGAAATGACGTTTTTTTTCCTGCACATATTTGACAGATTTCGTAGTCGCTTAATCGCAGCTATGACCGATCACGTGTGAATTTATGTTAAAAAACTTTATTAAATGCTGGTCAAATAATCTCCCCATAAAATTCTTTTAAAAAATTAAATAACGAGTATTTAGAGATAAAAATAAATATAAATGATTTTTCTAGTCTGCGGAGCACCATTACGATAAGGGAAATCCCGCAGAGGCGTGATTATATTGTGAAATACGTGCTCTTAGGAAAAATACGACTTATCTCGGCCTGACTGGAGCCCCTTTTTTATTTATCCTTCTTATACTTCAGTGATTCTTTAGAAAATCGATACACGTATTGCACTCTAAGATTTTTTTATAATAAAGTTCACGAAACAACATTCCTCCATGTATTTCAAGATTATTTCACTTTTAATCAATTTTTTTAAATGATAACGATTAACCACGTGTACTTTACAGATAAATGAACAAAATATTAACATTCAAATAGCACTAAAAACCCATGAGTTCAAATCTATTTTCATTCACCAACCGACATTTTTACTTTCGAATTAATATTTTTCTTATATTCTTCACATACGTGTTTATTGAAACGAGCCTTACGAGATCTGTTCGACATTGACCTACTTTCAGAAAAAAAAAAAAAAACATCAAAAATATCGGGATTCTTTCATTCAAAAATGAAAGAATTTTAAAAAACTATAAAAATTTGAAGAAAACAGTGCAAAATGTTTGAGTGTATGAAAATATTGATTGTGATTTTAAAAAATTAATTTGAACATTTAACAACTGTTCTGGTCGCATCGATCGGAATACATAATTCGTCAGGGTTCATAAGGTCGTAATCCACATAACTTTACGTATTGAAACTGTTTTTGGATTATGTCTGAACTCAATGTCCAAGAGATCAAAGGTTTGAGATATATTGTTGAACATACACGAAACCAGAAGAAGAAGCCAAGATGTCGTCGAAATCCTTGGCCTCACAGGATCGTGTCGTGGAAGGATTAAGGAGAGAGAGAAAGAGAGAGACAGAGAGAGATAGCAACAGAGATAGAAAGAGAGAGAGAGAGAGAGAGTGAGAAGAGGGTCAAAAAGTTGTAGGCAACGTTGAGAAGTTTGTGGGTTGGTAGATGAAGTTTTTTTACGTTCCCATCAAAAGCATAGGTATAGAGTATAAAAGTATAAGAGAAGATAAAAACAAGAAAAAAGAAAAAAAAAATGATAAAGAATAACGCTGAGGTCACGAATTGATGCTGTGACGTAGATGCGCGAAGCAGGTGTTCAAAGACGTTGGAATAAACACAGAGCCATTTCAAAAAGTCTGGTACGTGTCCAGAACAATAAAAATGTTAGAGTGAAAGAAAGGCAGGACTTCAATATTCTTAAGCGCGTTAAGTTTGATGCTCTTTTTAAAACGATACGTCACACCCGCCCATCGGTCCAGCAGGACGTGAAATTACGTTTTTATAACCCTTTGCAACTGTTTCCTTGACAGTCTTAACACTCGGCAATTAAATGAGTTAAATGTCTTAACACTGTCGTCTCAAGGTTGCTTCATAGTCGCTTGAAATATCTAAAAGATAACACATAATCCAATGAAAAAATGGGATAATCCATTGTTAAAAACCATTGAGATCGTTGCAAAATCGCAATGCTCTCGAAAAGTTTCGTTAAATCATAATTAACTTGTTTGAATTTCCGCTAAGCTTATCTATACGATCGTCATATTAAGTCAGAAAATTTTGCAGGATTGCGATACGAGACGTAATAAAAACATTATTCAAGCTTCGTAGCTACGTCAGTCAATATTTGTTCCTGTATATTATGTTTGTGTTCGTTCACACACACATATATGTATATAAATATATATATATATATCCGATTGATGATAACACTACGTCGTAGATAATAAATAATGAGCTTCCGGACAATATCTCGAGTATAATATATTATACAAATTCAATTCCGCTTACATTGCTCCGGATGCTTCGACTTATGCCACACGACTGTGGATAACAATGTATTCTGTCCATTTAAATGATGGATCGGTAATACGTGTTTACAGATCGTGTGACTAATGCAATTTATTGACAGCGGTTCTGGCAAAGTGAAAATAAAAAAAAAAATAAAAAAATGAAAAATGAAAAATAAAATGCAGTCTCGAACGCAGTTGTAATTTCACGACAATATTGACTATTTGATAACATTTTTTTACGCTGTATTCAACAACGAAGCGACAGTTGTTGTCTATGAAAAAAAAAAAAAAAAAATGTGTTAGAATTTTTTATCACAAACGAATCAATTGTAATTCTTTGAATAAATGAAATAATGAGAATAATTTTGATTACGTGATTATAATGACCACAGGCAACGGACGTAGTGCAGATTTCTGTCTTTTCTTCAACAACCAACAATAATGAATAATTATTCAGTTCGAATAATAAATTCTAATAAAAAATAGTTGATTGATAAAGTAATTAAAGAATCTTTTACATTTTACATGATCTAGACGTCGCTGCTAAAAGATTGGATAATAAAAAACCACGTATTCGGTCTTGTTTAAATGGAGGCTTTATAAGAACATTTTTCGTGTAAGCTTCGGTATTCAAGCAACGATAAGCACGTGGAAGATTAAGAAGTGAAAATAGCAGAAAAGAGATTGGAGCTCGATTTAATTAATTGCGAGAATCGTCCCCCCCCCCCCCCCCCCGCCAGTCGCTCTCCTATTCGCTGTTTCGAGTGCAATCGGTGAATTGTGTTACACCGGTTGGTATTCGGGTAATGCGGATCATTGAGAACTCAAAACTCGTTCGACATAACTCGCGTTTCCTCACTGTGTATTCGCAAATGGAATTTTTACGGCATTACCGAACTCCTTGGCTCGCGATGGTGACTCGATGCTCCATTTATCGCGGCTTCTTGTCTGGTTTTTCCTGACTCGGTGAAGCAACTCTCGTCGCGAGCAACGGAGCAAGAAAAAAAAAAGAAATAAATAAAAAATATCTATATATCTATATATATATATATATATTGTCGGAGCAAAAAGCCTAGACGAGACACGAGAGAGTCTGATCTCGTTTCATACATCTCGAGGCTCAACCGTAAATAGCATTCGCGTGGCATTCGTCGGTATCGCCTTTCGGGTAACATTGTAGCGTTGTCACCCAATCGTTCGAGACAATCCCTCGTTCAGCTATTGCGTTATATTGCGTTGAAATTTTTTTTTTTTTTTAATTTTTTATTTATTTTTTTTTTTTTTTTTAGAAATTCTACAATTATATGATGATTGAGTTGAACATTTGATCGAATTATCTTATTATTTGTAGCTCAAAAAAATTGGCTGATGTGTACTTATGATTTAAAGATAGAAATATGTATGAAAAAATCTTTACGATGAATCTCAAAATTATTTGGTAAAGTTGGACGATTCAAAAACTTCGTAATCCCAAATTACTGACTATGGAATTTCGAGTCTTTTTATCTTTTAACTCAAATTTGTTGGCCTTTGCATTTTTTTTTTAACTTTTATTTGTTTATTATTGAAATCTGTAGTACGATGTGCAATGTACGAAATTTAAGAAAACTTGATAATCTTTGTCGCGTGAAAAAAATGCCCGAAAATCAACTTTTTCATGAACCTAGAAACTTGATCGTAGCCTTTTTTATGCCAAATTGCTTCATCAAGACACAGATGGTAGTTTTCGTGATTCTCTTAGAAAACAGAGCAATAAATAATAATATTTTGATATTGCATGGAAAATTTCTAAATAAATAAAAAAAGGTAATTAATGTACCGAACGATTTTTAAGAGACAGAAAATGAATGACTTAAGAAACTATTGCAAAGATCATTACGTGATATTAAAAAAAAAAATCTTATAACGTGTCAAAGATTGGTTTATTCTCATATACGAGACTATATTAAATGGTACGGATTGTGTCATGAATGACGGTTGAATGACCATAACGAGTAATATGGTCATAACCAATTACCATTCTTATATTCACAATACTCGATAGTTACTTGGTCGATGTTTTTTCAATAGAGAAACAGTACCAATTTAGGTATTTTTCATTGAGAATCATCAATCATCATTCTCATCAGTAATTGCGAGCTCCTTTTCTCTGCGTTGCTCATTTCTCTGAAACGTTAATCAGCCTGTATCTCTCTTTTTCTTTCTACGAGTGCGTACATCGTAACTTTTAGCCCCGAGCTAGAATCCCTCCAAACGAGGCGAGTATGTTTGCACCGCGAGAAGAAAAACGATGCGAACACTTTCTCCGGCCAATGAATCTTGCCCGATTCCATCCTTCGCTAAATCAGGTGTACGCGTTAGACCTGCAGCTATAAATCTTTACAAAGGGACAGAAATCAAGATTTCTTGACCTCACATAAATATATTTATGCCAATACGCAAATAAAACTTGGTTCAATGACTTGTCCATTTTTATTGCAACTGTGGTTGTTCAATTGAGTATTTTTTAATTGGAGATTCGTATCGTTCTGCCATTTCTTCTCGTAAAATGACCCAAACGATGTTTAAATCTATTAATCGTTTTAAAAACTTGTCATTTTGATTGCATAACGTTCAAGAATTACTTTTGTTCAAAAATATTCAACAATTTTCTTCTGATCTATAGATTTTTATGAATTCCCAACAAGTTTCGTCAGAAAACATATAAAAAAAAGTATATGAATTTTTTAAAAGCGACACATGAACAAATTAAAAAAAAAAACCCCCCATTGAACTTGAAATTATTCGATGAAAAATGCCAAAAGCTTTGAAATTTTTACTTGAACGTTATGAAATCAGTTTTTATATATATGCGATTAAACAGCAGTAAAAAGAGAGGGACAGAGACAGCTATACGTAATGTACAATGATAATTATTAAGTCTGTAAGTGAAGCAAACGTCTTGTCTCGTTTGCTGTGAAGACATTTTATTATGAAACGGTTGTGAAGGTATGAAAAAAAGGAATTATTTATCTCAATCTCTTTTTCGCCATTTTTGCTTGGCACACAGAGCAAGTCAGAGAGTCATACGTATACGCGAGATTATAAACAAGTGAGAATAAAATTAATTCGGAGTTTTGACAAGAAATAACCGCGTACGTTTGTTTGTACGTAGCCGTGATGAGCGTTACGCGTGCGATCGTTCAAGTTGATTAAGTGGCTATGAAACAAGGTGGTTGCATTGCAAATGCACTCTGTCTCGTTCATGGCTTCCACGGACTCGCATCTTCATCCAACAACTAGCTTGCAAGGCAAAAATTATTATTTTAAAACCGAGACGCTGCTGATTATCTCGCTTCGTCTCTTATTTTTTTTTCTTCTTTTTTTTTTTTATTCTCAGTGCATACAGCTACGCAATTCGTAATAGTTTAATCCTTGCGTGTCTCGTACGATTAATTTAACGTTGTTGAGGCTACGGAACGCGCGATTTTACGGAAGAGCTTATCTCCGTGTTTTCAATGATGTACGAGCTGTCAAAAGTTTTTTGAATCTCGTCAATCATATTTTCTTGTTCAAATAAACGTTAGAAATTTCTCACCAGAGCTTTTATAACAATTTAATAACAATAAATATAATTTCGTTGTTAAAAAAAAAATGAAATTTTGTCTATTTTTGAAAATATTATTTCTTTATTGACGTTAATTACGTAATAATAATAAAAATAGATATGATGATTATAGAAAAACAATAAAACATCTGCAGCCTTCGTTGTCGTAAGAAAATTGTAGGATTTTATTGACAAGTGGACTCTCAGATGAGCTTAAATCGCGTCGTTACCACATACAAATGACGATTGTCACGCTTGTATGCAGTTTAAAATTCTCGAGCACATATGTCACTGACGACAATGTCATATACGGGTCGAACGCCCACACTGTATACGATCGCTCTTTCATCTTAGTCAATCATCATCGAGACTGATGGACAAAAACATCTCGTATATGAAACTCAATTTAACGTGAACAAAACTTACTACGAAAGGAAATAACGACCCGTATCATTCGAACGGAAGAATTAACTTTGAGCGCATTCTTCGAGTGTGGGAAAATGTGTTTGGATGAAAAATCAGGGGGTTTCGTGTAGTCAAATGATTTTTTTAATGAGTAGAATTTATTTTGAATTATATTTTTTGTCACGATTTCGTACAGTTATTCATAAAATTAATAACAATTAAGAAAAAAAAAAAAAGAAAATTATTTTTGACGTTTTATCGAATTGAACGAGGCTCTTCGGGGATTTAAATTCGTTTTACAGTCGTCTCAACGCAGATGGAAAAAGTGCGTGGGCTGATATCTATGCGAGAGGCACGAGTGAAAAAAGATGTTGAGAAACTACTAAACGTTCTCGATCTCTCGGTTTTCACACCTCGCGCGAAATGTTTCGATTGAGTTTTGAAAAAACAAAAAAAAAAAAATGTTTATCGTAATCTCACTCACTGCTGTGGTAGATTTTTACCTGCGAATAAAAATCTTTTCAAGAATCGCACACACGAGTTTCGAGGCTTATCGACGCGAATAACTTTCACGGATATCGTGTTTTACGACTCGAAATCTTTTAACAACACCGCAAATCGTACAATAAATATCAATTATTTTGAACCACGAAAACAAACAATCAACGCAGAAAAGATCAAAAGTCTTGAATCATCAATCGCTCGGTTCAAAATGTAACAAATTAAATTATTATTGTCGTTACGTTTTTTCTTAACATTATATCATACAGTGTTTTTTTTTTTTTTTTTTTTTTTTTTTTTTAATTTTCTTTTTATCGAACCTTGGTCATCTGTGCTTCAGCTTTTTTATATGCAACGATGCGGCCTTGCTTAACACTCATATGCTGTTCCTTTCGATAAGCAAACATACGTACGAGATTCAAACGACCTTGACAAAGCATACCGCGACTCCCACGAGTGCAACTCGATTATACAATGACCAACACGATGCAGCGGTCACTGGAAACTGTTTTTTTTTAAGCTTCTTTATATTTACACACTTTTTTTTTACTAATCAACGATTCTGGACCGGAGCATGTCGTCAATTTTAGGGATGAAAAGTGCTTTTGAGGTTTGCGAAGAAAAGTTGTCGAGACTAGGAATGTCTGGAAACACTAAACCAAAAAGAGGAAAAACGTAACACCTTTTTAATGAAATTTCAAGCCATTGCTCCAGTTTAGAAGGTTAAAAAAGGTGATTTTCGGTTTTTTTTTTTTTTCAATACAAAAATTCGTTTATCCTCCAAAAATTGTCTTTTTTTTGAAAATTGTTAAAAACTGTAGTTCAAACAATATTTATTGTTAAAAAATTCATCAAATTTTTGCTCGAATTCGTAAGTTTTGTGTTCCAATTCGTAAATTTGTGCTATTTTGCACTATTTTATCGATTTTTTTATTATTTCATCGACTATGAAAAAGTGTCTGAATGAAAAATCTTTTTGGGGTTTTTTTATTTCGCATTTAAGAATTACAGGCTCGACAGTTCTCGAGAATTTGAACCTCGAGCCGCCTTATTCTTCGATCTTTAAGTGTACCTACGCGTCATTCCTTCATTATATTATGACGAACTTTTATTTATTTATTGTTGAAATCTGTAGTAAAATGTGTAAAAAATTTAAGAAAGTTTGATAATCTTTGTCGCTTAAAAAAAATGCCCAAAAATCAACTTTTTTACGACCCTAGAAACTCGATCACTGCCTTTTTTATGCCAAATTGCTTTATCAGGACACAGAGGGTAACAGTTTTCGCGATTCTCTTAGAAAACAGAGCAATAATTATACTCTTGATATTTAAAAAATGATAAAAATCGTTGAATCTTATGAAATAGACTTAGAAATAAGTTTTGACGCCCTTTGGTCATAGTTCTTGAGTTCTTGAGTTTAAATGGAACCTGCGAAAGGGAGGAGAGGACATTCGCTTGGTACCACCGTATTTAGAAAGACCATTACTTATGCGTCGTTACCGTAGACGGTTAGTCACCTGTGCGATGTATTTACTCCTATATCAGAGCAGTAGATCGCTTCTCAAGAGCCAACTTCGAGATTTCCGACATTAAGATAAAAAGTGATGGGGAAAGATGAGGTGATGTGCGATACCAAAGAGGGCAACGTCACGTGGGAGACGTATCTGTGCATATTTTATAGATTCATCTTTCAATGACGATATCTTTTATAATAAACTGTCAACAATTCTTCATTATCATAAAACTCTAAGAAAAAAAAAAAACGTTTCGGTATGATTTTTTTATCCAGTCGTAGAAAAGCAGAGGTTCGAAACTATCAATTTACAATTTTGTATTTAATTATTATTTCAATCAGGAGAAAAAAATGTTTTAATTTTTATTGTTGGAGTTCAATCACATTTTTTTCAAATGTGTTATAAATTTATTTGATAGCAAAAACCAAAATTTGAATTCCGTGAAAAAGAAATTTCGTTCGACATCTGATTGAGGTTTTTTTTTGTTTTTGGTTTTTTTTTTTCAACGAAGTCAATTAAACTTCGTGTAATTTTGGATAAAAATAGAAAAAAAAATCGAAAGATTAATTGAATGGGAATATTTGACTGAACTGGATATTTGTATCGTATTTATGATTTTTTTTATGTTACAATAAGCTCTACAGTATATTTCATTGTACGACAAACGCTCACCAGGTCACGTCGCTATACATTTTTCACTCTGTGCGTTCCAATCAATCGAGTTAACCCAATGCTCCAAATGCAGACTCTTGATTGATCGCGTTTACGTACGAGTTTCGCTCTCGGTTGGTCTTTGCTCGTCTGGTATGGTTTATCGATCGTGATACGCTCGCTCTTTCTTGTTCTCTCTTTCTCTCTTATCCTGTCTAGGCATCGCGAGCCTATGTGTACTTTTCTCGGTATATAGGACAGATGTATAGTCCATATGGGCTCACCCTGAGTAAAGATTGTCTGTAGAAATGTTGTCATACTTGGCAAGATTAAATAAATATTTGATGAAAGTTAAAATGGTGGATAAAGGTCGTTGAAAGAGGAGGGTTTCCATTTTTCACTTCAAATAATTTAAAATCGCATTAAGGAGGTTCACGCGTTAGGCATGCGTTGGATGAATTCCAAGTTTAATTGTTTAAAATTCGCACGAACCTTCTTAACATTAATACTCAACTGTGGGTCAAATTTGAGAAAGTTTTACCGTCTAGAAATCGAGTTATTTGTTGTGAAAAATCGTCTTTTTTCGTAACTTCCCACAAGACCTCGTGTCAAAGTTGCCATTTTGAACACTGAATATCTCGATTACTAGACGGTGAAAACTTCTCTAATTTTTGACACATTACAATACGATGCTCAAGAAGATTGACGCAAAATTTCAAAAAATGATCTTGCAAAAAATTGTATCTGATGATTTTGACGTTACTTTGTACATATTATTATTATTATGGCGCGTGAATCTCGTTAAAACTTGGATTTGATGATCGTCAAACGATTGAAGAAAAAAGATCTTTGTATTTGTGAATATTTATTTATAGTATTCGTGTTGTGTCATCAATGTGATATGGTCGTAAGCTTTCAAGCAAGTTTGATAACCGGTCTCTTTCGCAATTATAATCAACGCATCCGGAACATCAAGCGCAAACAACCTGTTTTATGGTAATGTTAAAATCATTTAGTTTTATTTTTTTGGAGTATTTGCTTTTTTTTTTCGGGGGCTTTGAACGCGATATCCTTATCTCGTGTCTTTATCAATGCTGCTCGTTTTAATCGTGATCACGACTTCCTCCAGGGGCTTGACCTCTTCTTTGGTCTCGTGATAATCATTGTCATTCAAATTTTCAGAGTTACCAGATAATCCGGTTGAAAAAACGAATTATTTTTTTTATTATTTTACGTATTTCACTTATTTTTTTTTTTTTTTTAATATTATTTTAGTCAAAAATTCGTAAAAATTCAATTATTTATAAACAAATGAATTTATGTCAACGATTGGAAATTAATATTCAGTTGTATAAACATCCGAATAACAGGAAGTGGTTGAGGGTCCCCGATGACAGTTCGTTGAGGCAGCAAGTGAAAATAGCAGAACGTAGAAAAAATCATTTAAAATTTAGCCGCACTCCGACTTTTTGATAATTTTTTTTTCTCGTGGTCACTACGGTGGAACGAAAAAACAATGAAAATTAAAATACTGTCATATTTCGTGTGAATAGTTCGAGTAAGAATGAAAAGTTTTTTCAAACGCTTTTTCGTCACGATGACTGTTGAGACGTTGCAATAATTTTGCTTATTTTTCGTTTTTTTGTTGTTATTTTTAATCAGGAACGAAAAAATGAATAAAAAATTGTTAAATTTTAATGAATTTGACGTAAATGATTGAATATTTAGTTGCACAATTTAATAAGCGATGGAGCGAGTCAACTAATTAAATAAATCTGACACAAAAAGTCCGTAGACGTCTAGGAAAAGGAGCCTGCGATCAGCAAATCTCATCGTGTTTCTTCTTTTTTTTTTTCTTTCTTTTCTGACGTGCGCGTGGACTTGACCTGAGGGAAATACAGTTGGAGAGTCAGGCACGTATTTACTGTAACACAAGGGACTAACAAGAGCCAAGTAAACGTGGCTCGTGAGTTCGCGTCTAATCTTTTTGTTGGTGCGTTGCAAATTCTTTTACTGCAGTCACTGTAATTCAGAGCTTGTGTGTACAGAAGAAGCTGTTTGCAGATTTCATACTTAAAAACAACCAACTTTGACAAACTCATTAAATCCTACACCGGAATTATTTTTTCTTAGAAAGTGCTGTACATGATTTTTTCTTCAAAAACATTGAATGAACACTTTGAGGTGCGGAAATTGAAGTTCAAACAAAATGCAAGATTTTTCTATGAATTATTCTTCAAACAGTTCATTTTTTTGTATTTTGTTTTAAAAAAATCGACGACATTGACGATTTTTCACCTTAACCTCGTAATTTCATCGCAAAAAACCTCGAAAATCAGATTTTTTATATCACTTCGCCTTCATGATCGATTGATAAATCAAATTTTTCGATAGATTCTCTATAAAAAAAGAAAAAAAAAACAATTTTCGAAGACAAATAAAAAGATTGAAGTGAATGTTTGTAAACATTGGTGAAAAATTTGTTTTTTGACTCGAATTTTTATAAATAAAAATTCATCAAGTGTTCACTGTTCACTTTATAAAGAAAATAAGAATTTGAAATGAATTTTAATTTTTTTTTAAAAGAAAATAAAAATTTGATGGATTTAAATACAGTTTTGATTATTCTGAAACGAAGCAACTTGAATATCATTGAAATGGGATACACCCAGAAATAAAAGTATGCGCGTAATGCCACGTGGTTTCGTTTTTTTGTTCGATTTGCGTCGATATTATGCTACAGCAATTACGGTGCAGTCACAGGCTTTGGACGAAGGTGTGTTAATCGAGAACGAACGAGAGGGAACGATCCGTAGGTTTTTAATGTCAAGGGAGCAGCTCTAAAGTTTTGCAAGAAGTGTGCGAGCTCTCGTGAGCGTGGATTACCACAATCGAGAGAGAAAAAGACAAAGAGAGAGAGAGAGAGAGAGGGAGGTTCGTAAAATTGGAATTAGCGCGATGTCCAAGATCCCTGGATCGAGGGAACCATTAGATTTATTTGTTTTCCATGGATTCGAAAGAAGCTCGTACTTATCATGCGTTTGAACGATTTGTAATCGAGTGTCCCTGGATTAAAAATGAAAATGCGGTCGCACGTACAACTCGGTGCTAAATTAACGATGCGTTTTACGCGAGGGACAAGTGAATTCCAAGAGGAGTGAGAGCTAGAAAAAAGGCGCAGAGAGGTAAAGCGATATAGAGAGAAAGAACGAGAGACAGAGCAGAGGGAGAGAAGAGGAATGGAAGCTTTATCGCCACGAGGTCGAACGTCATGAATAACTTTTTCGTCAGGTGCAATCAACGAAAAGAGGGATAAATCATTATGCGAGTATCGTAATTAGCCACGCACTCTCCTTTCGTAACGTTAGAAATTTCGTAAAAGTTTTTAACACATCGAGAGCTATTTTATGTCCATTGCATGTTGGCATATTAACATATTTCTTTTTTTCTTTTTTTTTGCTTTTTTTCTAACAAACAATGTTTTTTTCTTCTTCTTCTTCTTCTAGTTTTCAGTACATTGGGTAATAAAAACTAGACAAATAATTATGAGGTGCGAACCTTTGGTAATTAAATGATTCTGAAGTTACGGTTACAAGAGCTGTTTAATCTGCAAAGATTGAAAGGATAAGTATTTACTCGAGAATATAATTTTTCTTTCCTTCGAATAAATTCTCTTTTTATTCTATTCGTACGTGCAAATAATTATAAAGTCAATTTCATACCGTGATTCAGTAACTACAGCACTGTGGGAAAAATTGTATTCATTACTTTCGTCTTGTTAAGGATGTTGAGTTTGAAATCGAAAATAATCGAAAATTGTTTATGTCTATTTTTCACAAACGAGCTTCTTTATTGTCGTGAACATTTTTACACGACTTCTTCAAAATTTCATATAAAAATATACAAGATTTTCCGAATTTATTCATTTTTATTCATCAAAATACGAAGCTTTTTTGTTTAAAATTTTTTAATCACTGTAAATATTTTTCTTGTTCCTTCATTCTCCTAATTTTTTTTTTGCCAAATTTTCTCGATTCTCTACAATATTTGGATTCAGTTTAAAAAAAAAAAGAATTATAATATATCCGCATTTTTCGATCGAAACATCTTTCATGACTATTACGAATGTACGTGAAAGATTATTTCTGTATGAGAGTGTAGATTAATGAAGTTTTTATTATTCGCCAATAACAACGTCGTTTTATCGCCCCTCCCTTTTGATAACCCGTTGGTCGAAAGACATAAATCGTCCAAGTCGGCTGTTGATATTCGTATCGTCTCACTGAACGTCCGATAAGTACGACGTATAGTAATTTTAATTACGATTACTAATCATCGTGTATAGACGATGAATTAAATATAAATTTATTTTTCTTTCACTCGAGAATCCACCTGTTTCTCATACTTTTTATCTTGTCTTTTAATATTCCTCGTTTTTTCTTTCGTAAGTTTCTGAGTCTCTGTCTTATCATCAGTTTTAGACCCCACTTTTATTTGCTAACAACAAAATGGTCTTACGCTTGTTTTTTAAGACCAATATATAAACATATATTTTCTTGATACGAGCTCGCACAGTCCAATCATTTTTCGAGTATGTTTACCGACACGTGTAGCAGTCTTTACTTGTGTTGTCGGGTTCTTGAACTTCAAATATCTCCTGTTGTCTCGTTGACAATAAATATATTGAGAAAAATGTGAATTCTTTTGAAAAATAATGTTGTTTTTAATATTTAGCTGTTTCTCCTGCTTCTAAATTCATGTGGCAACCACTTTGGGCCAAAAAAAAACATAAAAGTACGTGTTTCGTGATGGGATTTTTGTTGGAGAATAATATAAAGTGTAGCACATTCCGATCAAGTTCGATTTTGAATAAATGTCGATTTTGCAACTAAAATCGAATGATTTATAAACGATTATATCGTTGAGAAAGTTTTACTTGATTTATCACTCAGTTTTTTAAGAAACACATTCGGAAATGAATAAGAAAAACTTCAAAATATGGGATCGAGTTCGAATTTTTAATTTCATTGCAATATAAGAAGAAAAATACTATTGGATTTTTTTTTGGAATCTTTTTCGACAGAAAAATGATCGATAGTCTTTCGGACTAGAATTCTCTATCTCTGTTTTGTAGATCAAATTCATCAACTTGGCAATACATAGATAAGGGTTAACGTCCTATCACACTGGATTTTCCCAAGCCTGCTCGGCAAATCGATAAACTCTCGATGCATCTATATACATGAGGGTTCTTGAAAGCATTCCAGAAACGTCGACATCCCAGGTCACCGTCAGACGCGCAAAGCCCGCCACTGGCAACGCTCTCTATATACGTGTTTTTGCTTCGTGAGCCTTTCAGAACTTTCCAGACATTTCTCCTCGTTTTTTTTGTCCCTTTTTCGATTTGTTATCTATTCTAGGCATTGAATTTTCACTTTCTCAATGAGATGTTCTATGCGCTCGTCGTATGATGATATATTTTCAAAGTTTTTGAGGTCATCGATTTATTGTCCAATGGAAACGAAAAATACGTTCTCCATTCGGAACTTAATTTGTAGTTTGTCTTTTGATTTTATTTTTTTCCAAAGTTTCTGAGGTCATCGATTTATCGTCGAATGAAAACGAAAAATACGGTCTCGATTTGGAACTTTGAATATTTTTGCCAGCCAAATCAGATGATTTTTAAACTTTTCAAAAAAATTCTACGTGTTTATATTTCATAATTGGATTGGTTGATACTTAACAACATTTAAAACGATTTCTCTGGTGCTGACAACTGAGAAGTATTTGAATAATATCCAAGAGACGAAATGAATTCATTTTCTTGACAGCTCCATGCTATTATTAGATTTCGTGAAATTTTTCGTGTACACAAGTGCGTTCAATGAGAAGCTTTGTTTAATATTCGGCATGATGGATAAATATTTCATATAATTGTATATAAATAGTTGTCTACGAGCTATTTTTGCTACGAGAAATTGTAGAATTTTATCCAGTGTTGGAATATTTGACCGTTTACCTCAATGTTTTAATTCGATTAATACAAAAAATAAAAACTTTCTCACTTTTAAATTATTTTAAAAGAAAAATCTGATATTCATCCACTCGGAGAAAAAAAATTGTTGGTCAATGGCGGGGTCTTCGCACAAAATGTCAAAATAAATGTGTGATCAGTTGAAAAACGAGTGTATTTTTTTGATACTTTATAATGTTTATGATTATATAATTTTATTGAGTAATGAGATATTTGATTGATCCAACAATTTTTTTCCCTCAGTGTTGGTTTTATCCTGAAACTAATAAAATTCAAGAACCTGACAAAAAAATATTGCAAGTGAATACAGATGAAGAATTCAGTTCCAGGCTGTCGTGAAAAAATATCAGTGAAATAAGGTTCGAGATTAAATTACATCTAAGTTAATTTGATGTTAGAAAACATGCAAGTGTTGAAGCGATAAGCTAATCCAGGGCTGGTTGATCCGATTCTTTCGGGGTCACGTGTTAGGTCCTCGACAAATTAAGCTTATCAGTCAAAACTTCCAATATTATTATTCTCCGTAAGTATAATAATCAAAAAGATTTGTTCAGCAAGAATTTAACTTACAAAACAATCGATAGGGATTTCAATTCCAATAAAAATCGCATACAAGAATTTTATTGAATTGAAATCCGCTTCAAAAATACGCCCAAGTGTTTGCTGTTGTTTGTTTTCAAGCCAAATATAGAAACAAACATTTGAATAGTCAAGAAACGATCCGGATGTCAGGAAATATTGCCCAACTCCCTAAATATGAAAAGGTCGAACGTGGGGTTACTCGTTGACCTGGAGCTATCAGCTTTAAAAGGGAGCAACGAAACATTCCGATTTATATATACCAAACGATTAAAGAATTTACGATTTTTTTCATGTACGAATAAGTTTCGTTGTATATCCAGCGAGAGCAAAACAAAAACATAGAAAAAAAAAAAAATTCGTTGAAATAAAGAAACGATCGTAAAAATGCTTTATCGATGTTTTTTTTTTTTTTTTTTTTTTTTTTTTTTTTTTTTTTTTTTTTTTTTTTTAACTACTATGTTTGCTCTTTGCTATGAAGTGGGACTTTTATTTACGGTCAAAAGTCGAATAATCTGGTTTAGAGGAGAAACGATAAATAGTCGACCTTAACATCGTAACACTGTTAATCACTCGTCACATATAATCGTTGTATCATTTATTATTATCATTATTATTATTTTTATTATCATAATAATTCTTATCGTTATATACACGTTTTTTTCAAATTTTTTCTTTTTTTCACGATTTTTTTTTTTCCTTGTTGCTCGATAATACTTAAATCCTGCACATGTTTATATGCGAAACAAAAGAAGAAGCGCAAGACTCGTACAGCAGTAGAAACATCAAAATATATGAAGAATGCAAAGCATTTCTCGCTGTGAGATCACGAGCCTTTCACTTTCCCTGCAAATTTTATTTTCCATATGGAATTCTTTCGTGTGTTATATAGCTTTCGAATTGACGATAAATCACACGAGTAAAATCATTATTTTTATTTCCTGGAACTACTTTTATTTACTTTTTATTACTAAGTAGTGATAAAAATGTTTCTGTTGCTTTGACCACCCGGACGAGATCGTAGTTGGAATTTAAAATTGATTAAATGCCTCGATCTTAAAGCACGACAATGTTGGGTTTGTTATTGACACAGATAAAACGCTCGAGCCCTGGACTCGTCTACCAAGCCAATTACGATACGATAACGAGAGTGAAAAAAAAAAAAAAAAAAACATTAATCTTCGCGTACGAGATATTTATGTTTCGAACTTATTGTCAGCGATGACGACAATATGGAAAATCTACAAAACCGTTTCGCGATTCAATGTGTTGTCAGTGTGGCTGCGATAATTCATTAAAAGTATTCAAATTGTCGTCAATTTTTACACTCAATTATTATTATTATTTATAAATAGGAATCCTGTCTCCGATCGAGTATTTTGAACATAAAAATCGATCGAAGATATAGTTAACAGGAAAAAAGAGTTCCTCGTTGATATAAAAAATCCGGTTGATTAAAAAAGAGAAGAAAAACCTAATATTGCACATTTACCCGATAACAGACATTTAAAAAAGCCTTTATAGCCAAAGATTGCGAAGAATAGTGAGAAATAAAAAGAAAATGAGAAAAAAAAAAAAACAAGATTCTGGTATTGTGCAACCACGCCGGACAGGTTGGTCCCAATGTGGTGCAATAACTCTGCCATCATATTGTCTCATTTACAAAAGAACGAGAGACATTGGAGGGAGAATGCGAAATTCAAGCGTGTATAGCAAGAATTGTATGTTCAATAAAACATGGAAAATAAGCGAAAGAAAGAAAAATAAAAAAAATAAAAATAAAAACGAAACAAAGAAATAAAAAAGGTGGCATGAAATCGAGAAAAGAGAACGAATAGAGAGAGACGGAGGTGAGAAAAGCGAGGAAATCCGGAAAGTTCACTCTCATATATGTCGATATATATATGTATATTTAGCTACGAGCATGCGCATTAAGCATGTTCTAGAAACGACAGAATAACGATAAAACCAGCTGCTATTTACGTTTCTATATCCCTACGACTTTTTTTCACACACACATATATATATATATATGTGTTTCTAAATTTGTTATATGCATAAAATCTATAGCACATTAAACTACAGCCTGAAATGCGTAATAGCACACGATTCTTATGTGCATTGGTATGACAATCAAATGGGCACGATGACTATTCAACATCGCGTCTGTTCTTTTCTCCATCATCTCTTTTTAATTCTTCACTCGATTCTTCATCTACCTTGTCCGTGAGAAATTCCTTATTCTCACATTCGTTTCTATGACCCTTTGCATTTCGTATTAAACGAAATATATGTCAACTTCGATTATTGCATTCATATTTACATGCTTTTTTTATAACGTATAGAGACACTGAAGGAAATCAATTAGATTGCAACTCTTTGCTGCAATCCTTTTATTCGTATTTTTTTTTTTTTTTTTACTCGTACTTAAATAAAAAAGCACAAGAGTTTCTCGGATTTATTTGCATTGCAGTTCTACATGCTAAAGTACTAATTTTTTTTTTTTTTTTTTAATTATCTTCTCAGTGTAACAGCAAATCCAACACTTTTTTTTTTGTTACATTGCGATATCAATGCTGTTTATTTTATAGTTGAAGAAGCCAATTCAATATTTTTTATTTTACTTTAAAAATATTTTAAAATATTAAAAATAAATATTTTACTTTTATTTATTTTGTTCTCTTTATAATTATAAAGAGAAATTGAAATAATAGAATGATTTTTTGAGGTTAATTTTCGAAAACAGAGTAAAATAAAGAACATTTAATTGGCTTCAATATTTTTTCACATAAATCTTGTAGAATCACGTGTTTCTTGACAGTCCACTGTTTTTACAGATTGAAGTAAACAACATCGTCACTCTCGAACCATGATTCTTGGTCACGAACCACAATAAAAGACGTTAATAGTTTTATTACTTCAATATTTATTATTTTTTTATGTTTAAGATTTCTGATAAATCTTTTGCACCAAATTTGCAGTTATGTCTGGACACGAGCTCAATATCGTGAACAA
This sequence comes from Campoletis raptor, assembly GCA_948107755.1. Classification (NCBI taxonomy): domain Eukaryota; kingdom Metazoa; phylum Arthropoda; class Insecta; order Hymenoptera; family Ichneumonidae; genus Campoletis; species Campoletis raptor. The sequence goes on from OX403623.1 coordinate 21,295,629, forward strand.
TATCGATCGATAAATCTCAAGTTTTAACAACTGTTCTTCACACACATTCCTTGCCACGCGATTTCTATGAATCCGTGCACAATTAATTGACTGCACAATTTCTTACCGATTACATAAATGCTTGTCAACAACACTCGACAGCTGTTCAAGATATTTCTGCAGTTTACAGTTTGTACTTCTGACCACTTTGACACGAGACTGAATTCGTAAACAAAAGCAAATAAATCCAAGTTTTTGTGTTTCTATTTTCAAATCATATCTCACATTTTTTTTTTTTTTTAAATTAATGTTTTTCTGTCAACTACTCTTAAGTATTTGTCAAGTTATGACAAAGTTGAATCATTCACAAATTTGTTCCTAAAATTCTACGATACATGGAACTAATAAAAGTTTAAATCTATTGAATTTTTTTTTTTTTTTCATACAAAATTGAATCAATAGCATTTTTCCTTGAGAATAATTTCTCATTTTGAATCTTTATCTATTTTATTGTGATCCTGAAACCTTGATTCGAACTCTAATTTGGAAATAATTGAAAATTTCGAAAAAGTTCAGGTAACAGAGTCCAATATGGATTTGATTTTTTTTTCTCGGAGAGTAATCAATTTGATTTTTGATACAGGCTCCAAAAGCCTTGTACACCGATTTATATGAATCATGTTTTTGAAATCAATGTTTTTGAATTTCTGACTTGGACTAACAAACGAAATCGTTGTAGAAAGTCAAAACCCTCTAACGATTTTGCTATAGACAAGATACGAATTTTGGAAAAAAATCATAACAATACGTGACGATCGTGACGAAGGAAATACAAGAGTTAATATATCGAGTATGATGAAAAGAGGAAACGAACTCGTACTTGATAGATGATTGGATTTTACCCTCAGATTGTGTATACGAGGCCCACACAAGTGTTCAATTGGCATATTTGCCGAGTCACAAACGAGACGATGAGTTCGTTGGAGCGAATTATTTAATAGGAAAATATTCAGAGCATTGATATATAATCGAACTCTGAGTCTCATTACATCGGCCGATTTCGTAACTGGTTGGACCGTTGATAAAGCGTTTTTTTTTTGGATAAATTCATTTTATTTGAAAAATTGACGAATGTATTTACGAATGTATAAAAACATATGTTTCACAAGTAGAGCTATCCGTTGTTAACTAAATTGCAAACATTTGAAATCTCTGTCCAACGAACTACGAGCATTATTTCCGGGTTGGAATAATTCGCATGGCGAACCGAATTAACGATTCTCGAATGTTTTAAAAAGTTGCTTAAGATCGTTCGCCATACGAAGCATGTTCGAATTACGCGTTTCACGCAAAAATAAAATATTAATTAATCATTTATAACGATATATGAATATTTTTCGAAAAAAAGAAAAAAAAACTTATTTTGCACTTAATGCTGCGAATCTGTGGCTTCTTGGATCGTGGAATATGAATTTATTGTTTCAAATCAATGTTGTGGATCATGGAAACTTTATCGTCATTGTTTTTTCTCGATTTTTTCGAACTTTTGATAAAAAAAATATGTTATCGATCCTAATCAGTTGCTCTGGGGTCTCAAAGACCCTGCAAGAGGTCAATGAAGTGATTCAGAGTTGTTAAGAGATTAGAGTCAATTAAGGAAAATATTTTGACAGGATTAAAATGATATAAAAATACTCACGTCTCGTTCCTTGTCTCCGATTCGTCGAAAGGACTCTCGCGAGCGTCTTGAATAACGCAGTTGATATGGCAAAGGGATTTGAGGTGAAGGGTGCACTGATCCAGTGCACTAAAGTGCACCACCGATTCGCTGTCTCACTCTTTTCCTTCTCCTTTCTCTTCGAAAGCAAGAACACAACGAACCGGTTTATTTGATTGTTCTCAGCAGTTATTTTCCTCTCAAAGTTTCAAACTCTTCGTACATCTGTGTGTGAATGTACGTGAGTTTGTTTGTGAGAATAGTTATTGCATGTGTGAGAGAATGTGACGTCGAAAGTTCGAGAATGACGTCGAAGTTATCCGCGTGGTCTGGACTCTAGTATTGTGCACTTTTCGTCAAATTTGCGGTTCGAATAGATATTTGTACACAAGTGTTTAGACAGTCTGTGAATTTTTTTGGTCGAAGTAAACAATTCGAACGTTTCTTCGTCTTGTTTTTTTCCAGAAGAAAATTCACCGGCAGAAAATGCTCGCGTGTCAACACACTTGTCGCGTACGTGCGTGTGACGATGCGCACTCGATCGATGTTTTTATCGTTTGTTTTCTTTGAAAAACGACAAAATAACAACAACAACGAAAAAAAAACGATAAAAAATACAAATTTAGGATTAAAAAATGCAACGGAAGATAGTTTCGTTGAATTTTCACTTGTTCTGAAATTGAAAGCGTTCATAGATCGTTCTCGAACATCGCTATATCGTGGACTGAGTTGAATTGATGAAGAAACGCGATCGGTGGGCACAGCGAACCGTTCAAAGTCACTTTTTCGAAATTTCGTGAACTCAAAAGACAAAAAAAAAAGCAGATTTTCCTGATAATTTACTTTGCTTTTGGATCTCGGTCACTGGAAACACCTCCGAAAACGCGTTATCTCCGAGACGAGAGGAGTCACGTCCCGATTCCTCCCTCTGTCTCTTTTCCACCCTCCGCTTTGACGTTTCACGATTAAAGTTTTTATTCTCTCTCTTTCTCTTCTATTCAAAATACGTATTTTATTTAGACTCTCGTTGATTTGCAATGTTGAAAATTCGACGCACGCTTTTCTGCTTTGTATTTTGTTATTACGATTGTTATTATGATTTTTTTTCAATGATAAATTCGCAATGTAACGAGATCACAGAGCGCGACAAGTCGCCGCGGCGAACCAACTGACACTGACAGAGCCACCCGGCAATATTGCGCACGCAGAGCCCTCTATCTCTTCTTCTCTCTTTTCCTCTCTCTCTCTCTCTCTCTCTCTCTTTTGCTATCTCACTCGCTCTCGGAACTCTCAATACTCGCCATAGCCACGTTGCCTCCCCACTCCCCAACCTCTCGCTTCTATCTTCCTCTTACTCTTGTTCTCTTCCTCTCTCTCACTCTCTCACCCTTCGTTACTCCTCTACGAACTAGTACGCAGTTTCTCCTATTTTCCACTGCACGTTCATCCTCATCGCGGCGTCATTCACTTCTCCCTCTTCGCTTCCACATTTCCCCTCTTCATCACCAATACACGTTTCTTTAAATATATATATATATACACGTAACACGTATACATGAAACACATGCAAACTCTAGTCTGTACGGGGTGTAGTTGCAGCGTCGCAACATTCAAACCTCATCGTCATCGTCGTTGGATAATGCGCTTGCGCCCTTTTTTTCGTTCGTAGACGTCATCGAGCATCGCACTCTCTACAACGTTTGACGTCGTTTCTCTATCTCCACCTCTCGTTTCTCGGCGAATTCTCCACCTCCTCCTCTTCCTTCTCTTTCTTCTTCTTTTTCACCCTGATTTCCTCTCACTACCCTCTCTCTATTCATCGTGTTTCGCCTACACTAACTGCACAGCTGGTGCATTTCAACTGGTGTGCTCAACCATGTGCCAAACACTCGCGACTACGATTGCGGGTCAACATTGTTTCGTTGACGCCATAAATGGCTGATATTTAGATCAAAGAAAGTCATGACGATCACTCGTTACGTGGCAAGAATATGTTTTTTTTTTTTTTAACAAACGAAAGATGAGGTCTCATGGAGTGGAAAGAAGTTTTTTCAGATTTTTATTCAAAAGAAACTGCTTTTTTGATTTTATTTCAATTGTTTACAGATCAAACTTTAGGAAAGTCTTGTTTTAGCTTTTCGTCCGGAATTTCTCATTTTTTCTCATCCATTACGTCTCGTATCGCAATATATCGTAATGTTCTTTACCTTCTGGTTCAATACTGCGTCGACGATAAAATTGCACGTTGATGAAGAGACTCGTGCATGTCTATAGGACAATTGGGCGGTGGTGAAACGAATTGAGATACGAACTGCGTCACTCGATCAGACCCACCAACGATCTACGACAGCAGGAAATTCTCACAAACATCTCTTCTCTCATTTGCTTCATGACTGACAGATATTTTGAACTTTCCAATTATATCAACTCAATGAAAATTGACATTGCATTTGTTAATGAAACTCTCATTATTTTCAGAGAAAATGTACTCCATTTTTTTCTTCTTCTTCTTCTTCTTCGATTTAAACACTAACTTTTATTTCGAATGAAAAATTTTCAGTTACTCTTTCGTCTGACATCGCGTTTGTTAACGAAATTCTCATTATTTTCATAGGGACTGTCCTCCATTTTTTTTTTTTGATTTGAACACTAACTTTTCTTGTGAACGAAATATTTTTAGTTACACTTTCGTTACAGCTAAAATCTATAGGAAAGCTTGGAAAAAATTTCGTTAAACGAACAAAATTCATTTTGTTGGACGAAAAAATGGTCAATTCAACTATTTTTTCAATCAAATGATGTAGATCCGCGATTAAAGAAAAAAAATCGTTGGATTGACCATTTTTTCGTCCAACAAAATGAATTTTGTTCGTTCAACGAAATGTTTTTTTCAGTGTACAATTTTAGAGTTAACTCGACTGTCCATTACAGTAAACCATTGGAACGTTCAACCGAGTACTGTTTCATTACAGTCCCCTCGAGAACAACAAACACGAGAGATGCAGCAGTTGGCATTAAATCGCGCAATAAATCATAACATTTCGAACGTCGACGCTGCAAATACGTTTTAAAAATCAAATAAGTTATTTCTTTCTTAAAACAAATGAAAACTTCGAACGTCAGCTTCAAAAATGTTTATCTTCAATTGCTACCAATCGATCGTTTTTTTATTCTCCATTCATCATGGATCATTACTATTTTCATCATTACAACCATTAATTCATTTGCTTTATCTTCAATTTATCATTAATATCTCCATTTCCAAGAACTCATCCAATGCTCGTGGTTATTGGCTCAGTCCAGTTGGTTTTTGGGTCAAGGTTCGTCGTCCGCATAGTGTTGCGCGTACATCATCCAAGTGCCAATGCAAATTTCAACAATCATTTTATTCAGAGCGATCTTGTAGTCGAAGCCTAGATTTATTGGAACTCGTGAATCTTCTTCTATTGCGAAGTATTTTTTTTCTTTTTTTTTTCAAAGAAATATACATTGGTTGGTCAATGATGTTGAAATATAAGTTTGAAACTTCTAAATTCCATGAGTTTCATGAATTCATTTGAAATAAAAACACATACAAAAGCCTCTTGAAAGTTTGTACATGAAAAAAAAATTCTTTGTTTTTTTTTTTTTTTTTTTTTTTTGCAATTTTGCTACATCTTCTATCCAGCAGTAGTGTCATCAAACCGCTTTCACTTTTGATTTGTAATTAGCAGTGCAAATACACGAGATATCGAAGAGTTATTGCGAGCTCGGGTGCAAGGCTTCGTAACGATTGGACTATTTGTTGCGTAAATGCGCGCATCATACCATAACGCTTTGTGTCCTAGTCTTTTTCTCACTCGGTACATCATCGTTTTTTCAAATGGCTGTATATATTTATAGGATATTATTTATGGTGGTATATACAGTAATATATAAGTATTTATCGTTGGGTATATGAAATGCAAGATGATTGAGAGCGCGGTATACGAAGCCAATTAAAAAGTGTCGGACCAGCAAACAGTTGAGGGCGAGGCGATAAAGAAAACGAAAGGAAGAACAGGCGAGAGAGAGAGTGAGAGGTTGAAAGATGTTCGCGGGCCTCTTTGGAAGGCGCACATAAAACGACGCCGTTCACTCTTTCGATACTCCTTTTCTTTGGAATCTTCATCATTATGTACTTCAACAATACTTATATATTTACGTAGCACACATATATAATTTTAAAAATATATATAAAGTTGTAAATCGATCGTATTTCATTGGAATAGGGCGTAATCTGCTTGACTTAACGGCTAAAATCAAGTGAATTACGACCTTATTGTCGAACATAGTAAGCAAGAGACCGCTGAGCCTCTCGGTACGTTCTGCGAGAGAGTTAAGAGCAAAGTGAAGGTGCTTGAGCTGGCTCCCGATGACGTAAGGCCATACACTCGTATATTTTACTGCAGAATTGCATTGATACGTTTTACTGTTGGCAATCGCCCTCTTTGCTCTTATCTCCTTCCGTCTCATTTATTCTCATATTTCGAAAATGCGCGTACACATGAAAAAAAACCTTTTATCGTAACTTTGCTTGCAATTAATTAGCTCAACGATCGTTCAACGATCGCTGGTGGCTGGATGTCAAGTTGCAGCATCCTGGAGGAAATTTTCAGACGAATCTACCAACGATCCTTTCGTGCAAACTTTCCCCAGGACTTAAATGGTTGACAGTTTTGTTTCGATGTCTCAAAGGGTTCAGAATCCTTTTGTAGCTAAAACATTGTGATTATTCACAATCGTTGCTGTTATTAAAATCATTTAAAGACAAATGCGATTCTCTTGTGAATCCAAATAACGTGGGATGTTAATAGAACAAACAATTCACCTTTCACTCAGCTTTTGTCACGTTAAGACAACGGATTCGAGTGAAACAACCTTTTGGACTGATCATTCAATGGTGACACGTGCTTTTGACAGTTGTATGACATTTATCGAACAATTATTTGTCTCCCTGCTGTTCATCGCTTCTTCAATAGTCCAGTCTTCACAGTATTTCTTAGAAAAACTTTGTAAGAGATTTGATTTTTGATAGCTGCAGTTTTCTTGATCCCTCTCGAAATGCCATTCAGGTTTTTATTGAATTTTTAGTGCATTCTTGAGTTTATAACTTCGAGAATATACGACGAAGAAAGTTTCGATTTATCGTTGTCGCCCAGCGCCATTTTCCTCTTCAATGAGTATTGAATCTTATTCGCTTTTGTTTTTTTCTTCTTCTTCTTCTTCTTTTATTAAACTGTTGTTTATAAAAGTGAACTATTACGCTTCGTTGATCGGCGCTCAACGAATGCATACAATGCATACAACGACGTAGCTCACTTTTGCTTTCCGGCGTCAGTGTTTTAGAGACTCGCGGAGGTGGCGCTGCGCGACCATCCAAGGACGTTCGTGCCTAGCTCACTTCGTGTGCTCACTGGCGTGTTGACCTGCCCCACTAGAGCGCCTCCGTGTGTTGCGCTTTTCTTTTGCTCTACGCTCTGTGAACTCGGATACATCGCGAGCTCAAGCGTCAATCTATTCTTTTTTTTTTTCTTTGTCATCCAACTATTCCGCGTTTTTTATAAAGAGATTGAAAAAAATTATTTTTTTATTCAATTTGTAAATATTTTCTCAATCACTCTTTCTTACCGTTCAAACAAATTATCATTAAAATTGATTTTTTAAAAATTATTTTCCAACTTTCTAAATTCAAAAGTCTCCGAAAAAAAAATATAAAAATTTTACTCGAATTTGACTGTTAATTTATTCTTTTCGAACTTATACAACGGTTCCCCATCGAGTACGTTAATAAAAATACGCAAATATTCAGCAGTCACGATTCAGATTTTTTTTGTCGACGTCTTTTTTGATTGACAACATTTTTTTTTTGTTTTTTTTCTTACTCGATTCTGAGAAGAAAGATCGAAGGACCTGGATCGACGAAACCGATCGTATATTATTTTGTAAATGTAGTTGTTGGCGCGGGCAATAACTGAGACTACAACACAAGTCTGCATCCGGCCTCGAGCGTCCTTGGATACCGGATCACATCGACGATCGACCGAGCGTGTTCTCTTTACACGCCAACTTTTTCTATATACTTTATATATATCTATACCTACGAATTAACAAATAAATGTGTGTAAATTTTTTTTTCTTTGTACTGCATTGATAATTTACATTAATATGATATAATTGTTACAGATTCGTTTTCGAGTATCATCTAAAAATGTGAGTTTTTAATGTTTTACTATTTTTTAAAATTTTCTCCAACGGGAAATATTCTCGTCCAGATCGACTGATTGGAAAAATGTTTTAATTTTTTTTATTTTTCGAAATTCCTCTTAATAATTGTTCTCGAAGTTTTCAAAATCTTCAAAAAGTTTCGAAAACTCGTGAAGATCGAAATTCCAAGTAAAAATTTTATGATTTCGTTTCCACGTTCGAATAATACGAGAAAATTTGTTACTTGTTATAATTTTCATTTGCTTTTTGACGTCTTTTTGCAATTGAATGAAATTTATCAAAAATTCGAATGATTTGGATTTGAAGAGTATAAGAAAAAAATTTGGGTCAAACATCTGTACAAAAGCTTCACTTTCTCATTATAAATTATTATCTAAGCGTGAAATCGAAACAGTAGGCAAGATTTTCCTTAATATAGATTAGTGACCTCTTTTACATTTTTTACAACTCGTGCAGCTCTGTACTGTTCACATAATCGTATACGTACTATAATATGTATTATTTACCACAATACCTATCGAGAATTTCTGATACTAGAGCACCTTGACTGGCGAGTGTAAAGCCCAGAACTGAATGTACCTGTCACTGCGACACCAGCAGCTTATACGTAGCTATACATACACTTGGGTATCTATGTACCCATGGCTATTGAAATAATGTTCGAATATGACTATACATATACATATATATATATATATATATATATTTGAAATATATTTGCGCAGTTGTCACAAAAATGACGTCACAATACGATTATTTGGTAAATCGCAATTAGTTTATAATTTTGTTTCTTCAATTCATTCCGCTACAAAAAGAAAAGGTTCATCATTGAACAGTAGCTTTGAATAAGAAGTAAAAAAAAAAAAAAATCAACGTTAACTATCGCAGTTTTAGAAAAATACAGTAAAGACTCGAACTAATAAATTTGACATGGAGTTTCATTGTTTTTTTTTTAATAATTCAGATTCATTTCGAGGAAAATATATCGTTTTTTTTTCTCTGAAATTAAATAAAGGATTTTAATATGAGAGCAAAAAAAAATCAATGTTGACTATCGCAGCTTTAGAAAAATATAGTAAAGGCTCGAACTAATAAATTTGATATGACGTTTCATTGTTTTTTTTAATAATTCAGATTTATTTCGAGGAAAATATATAGTGTTTTTTCTCTGAAATTAAATGAACGATTTTTATATGAGAGTGAGAAAAAAAATCAATGTTGACTATCGCAGTTTTAGAAAAATATAGTAAAGACTCGAACAAATAAATTTGACATGAAGTTTCATTGTTTTTTTAATGAATCAGATCTATTTCGAGCCAAATGGTGGTTTTTATCTCTGAAATTAAACGAACGCTTTTTATATGAGAGCAAAAAAAATGATTTTGCCATGAACCACTTGTTCTTGGAGACTTTGTTGTATTCTGGAGCGTCCTAAATGATGATAGTGCTTGATTTCTCTTTCGTGATGTTCCGAGACTCTCGATATGTAGTCCGTGACATATGGATACACGGGAATTATTGATATTACTCAATCACTCGTGACGGAGTCAACTCGTTGAGTTCAGATCGAATTACGAGTCGATTACTCCGAAGTCAGGGCAAAAAAAGATATATACGAAAAAAAAAAACGATAAATTGAGGATGCGATGAAAGGGAAGCGCTGACGAAGTTTCATATTATAGAGTGTCTCTTGCCTTTGGTCGATAACATGTTGTGGCCTTGATACACATATATATATTTCCATATATATACATATATATATGAACCCAGGAGGTTTACTCGTAGAGAGAAAATGATTGAGAGAGTTGGATAGAAATTTGATGAACCTCTGCCCACAGCAAGTTGATCGATGAGTTCAAAATTGCGATCGTGAATTCTGCTCGAAACGAAAATTCTTCGTTAATGGATTTTACGTTGATTGAATAGACTTTTATAGGAATTTTAAAAAATTGCCACCACTCAATTATTGTCCAATGTTTTCTCGTTTTATTTCAGATAATTGAAACAATTTTTTTCGCTGATTTGAAAAAAGGTTGTAACTCGCTGTCAAATAATCGCACAAGCTCTTTTTTTTTTTTTTTTTTTTTTTTTTTTTTTTTTTTTTTTTTTTTGAAAGATTCATTTATTAATCGCTTTAGGTTCTCTTTGTCGGCGATATCCCAGAGGAGCCAGTCAATAATAATGAATGTTTTTCTCGCTTCCATTATCGTTTTTCTTGCTCTCCTTCTCTCTCTCTTTCTCTCTCTCTCTCTCTCTCTCTGTCTCGCGGGTGTTACAACGGTGCAAAATATTTATCGAGTTTGCGTAAGCCAAGAAAACCGCGACAGCAAAGGAATAAATAGCATTGTGTTAAATGTTGAGCAGGTACAAAGGCGAGAATGTGTGACCAGTTTCTGTTTTTAATGATATGTTCCACAATCCATGATTATACGATCCATGAAAATATTTGACTCGTAAATTTTTAATTAATATTATTTTCAATGAAATATACTATTATTTCGTCACGAAGAATAATGAGCTTCGAATTCAGGGACGATTATTTAATACGTTAATCTATAAACCTTCGTTCGAAATAAAAATAAAAATAAAAAATAAAAAAAATAGTAATTAATTTGACTTAACAATGCGCAAGACAAATTTGCATCATAAAATATAAATTGAAACCGCATATTTTCTGCTTGAAGGAAGTTTATTCGTTAGCCTGAGGTCTTGTTAATAAAAATAACTAGTTTAATAACTTGACGTCAATCATTTCTCACATTGTAATGTTCAATAACGATAAAAATAAGAAATTATTCTGAAATGTTTACCCTTCTGAAATTTTATTATTTCTGCTGTGCAATCAAATGTTAATTATTTTTCTAAGAAATGTTTATTACCATTTGTCGTTCTTAGAAATCTTCTAACGATAATATTTGGCCATGGTTGCTTTTGGATGGAAATTTATGATCTGGATTTGTTTCGAATCTATTTGAATCTCGATTACTGGCGACTGATAATTACATCCACCGGCAAAAAAAAAAAAAAAAAAAAAAAAAAATCAGCATATCACGAAAGAGATAAACAATTCTTGAAAGTTTAATTTTATATGAGATCATAAATAGTAACAGGTGAATGAACAATCGATGTGAATTAGCACGAGTTCCTCGAACAAAAGTCTTCTGTTACCTTTGTTAAGATTATTGCCTTTTATTATACAAGCTCGCAGTAGATCGAAACAAACAATTAATGGATAACTTCGTCGTTGGAAATATTGACCTCGTACATGTGTTGAAAAAAAAAAATGTTTGTCATCGACGACTCTAGACGTGAGGCATGATCCGACAAATTTAAACAGAAAATAAACTGCAGAAAAAAATCAACTAATTTGACGTTTGTACACATTTGTAAATATCTTTGTGTTTATAATTTTTTACAATCTTTTGTGGTGTTTTGTTTACACGCTTTTCCCAATTGTTTGTCCTATAAATAAAGTCATTAAAAGAGCGTTCCATTTTCATGAAATTTGTCAACTTCGATATTCTCTCAATTTTGTGTCATTTAAACATTTCTTAACGAACAATTCAAAGTAATTTTATGATGTTGACTTTTTTCTCGTTTTATGTGTACTGTGCTTGGTCAAATAGTGTTGAATAAAAGAACATGATGACGTTTTCAATTTCTAAACAGGGGATTGTGAGCGAAAATTGTGAAAACGAGGATAAAAATACTCGAATGATAACCTCGAGATTTCATTCAATAATTTAATTCGTTCGTTCTTCGAACAGTCTCTTTCTTCTTTCTCTCTCATTCTCCCTCTCTCTCTCTTTCTTTGATTTTTCCCTGCTCTTGTCTGACGTTGACTTTGAGCGACCATTCCTTAATCACGAACTTTCAACAGAGTCGTTAAAAAATATCATGAAATTTAAATACGGACCTTGTCTTCCCGCGATTGATATACGAGGCCAAATATAAAAAATAAAGAAATTGAATGAAACTCAAACGTTAAAATGTACAATTAAGAAAGAAAAATGATAAATTCATTTTTATCAACCATTTGAAAAAATGTCTTTAAGGGACGACGTGTGAAAATTGATAAATCCTGTCGTTTAGTTTGAGAAAATCAAAAAAATTCGTTACGATGAGTTCTCGATTGTATAAATCTTGAAACCTCTGCAGTTTATTTCTCGTGGCAAGTCAGAAGTCTTTGTTCAACGGGGAACCAGGTGTGATAATTAACGTTTGGAAAAATATGAAAAATAGCAGGGAGGAGCATTGATTGAATCTCGGATTGAAGGCGTGGATTAGTCCGGTCTCCACGTGACGATAAAACGAAGAATTTCAATAGAATTAAATGGCTGTGACATGTTCGCTCAAACTCTATTTATACTCTGCGGCGACACTATGAAACAGAGAGTAAAATAAATAAACACAGTGGTTCGTATACATTATGGTGGGTTAAACCAACAGGATCGTATACTTTTGTTGTGAGGCATGTCTGGCCCGGATGCACCATTACTCTGATCTTAAATTCCTCTCTCTTCGACTGGGTCCAGTAATAAAGGCAGAAATCGAAAGATAAAGAGAGACAGATTGAGTGTAAGACTCCGTTTAGTTCCATCGAGATCGAACAAAAAGAAAATCGTACACATAAGAGAGTATTGTTTGTTGCACGTGGCCTTCGTAACCGGATGACTACTTTTACGGAGTGTCGACAACTTTTACACGCACTTTGGGTCCTTCGTTGTAAGATCCTGTTACCTTTATATATTTTTTTTTCTCGAGAATGAGGTCTCGCGAAAAAGAACTCGTCTGAATAAAACCGTGCGGATGAAACACCATTGAAAAAAAAAATGACGACAAAAAACATATTCGTTAAATGCTACGATCATTCTTCGATCAAGCTCGACGATAATTTAGCGAAAAAGGGTAGCACATTGATGGCCAAATTTCACGATAATTAAAAGTGAAATTTTTTATTGAATTTTTATGAAAAACAATTCTGCAAAACAGTTCAAATTTTTCGCGAAGACATACGAGTGCATAAATCACAAGGAAAAAATAATTAAAAAGTGAAAGAAAAAAATTGAACAAGAAAGCTATTTATTGGGTTAGAGCCGTACATCTCCGGTAAATCGTTTATTTGTATGCACAACTCATCCTGCACTTACTTTCTTATTTGACTTACGATATTATTGCTTATACACTTGACTCAGGGGACATAAATCAATCGTCGAGGCTCAGAGGATGTACTCGAGAATCTTGACTGAACTCGACGAGCGTTAATGTTACAATGTGAGATAAATAAATTGAGAAAAATGAAATTGCTACGATGTCATGAATTGCGCGGGGTGTTGGGTAGCGATACGTCTTCACCGAATGACGTTTGTTACGATCTGTAAAATATATCGAGTCAGCCAGAGATGAGTAGCGGTCATTGATCCCGAGATACAGCTTTCAAACTTCGCCCGCAATGTTTTGAATGATCGTCGAGATCCTATCGATCTCAAGAATCGCTTTGTTATCAATTTTTCGTTATGTGTTAATCATTCACAAAAAAAAAAAAAAAATAAACAGTGTTTGGAAAAAAATCGAATAACTGATGATGATTCTTCGAAGTTTCTTAACTTCAAGGATTTTCAAAGTTTCGACAACAGTTTCAGTTGGTTATGAACAATTGACGTTTTTCTCAAACTTATTTCGATGCTGTAATTTTTATGGACTAAGAATCTTACATTTATGGAGATTTTTGTGGTGCTTGAAAATTCAAGAAGAAAGGATAAATATAAGACAAAAATGGACTTTCTTGTATTTTTTTATTTATTATTTTTCATTTTTCCCGCCACTTTCATATAAACGAACAAAGAATATCTTCGTAAACTTAAAACAACATTCAATCGGTGTGTTGTGCATTATTTCAGCGGTAGATTCTTTCGTGACGGTATTATATTGCGTACACACACGATATCGTTCCGACAATAAAACAAGCGATAAGAGAATAATTGCGAAATAATCGTTCTCTCATTTGTTTTGTCGTAACACACGTGCGTAATAGAAACAACGGTTAAGTTACAAATATAAAATAATTCTTTGTTAATATATAAAGTTCAAGATTTATGTCATTACTCGTAATTATGTGATCCTGAAAAATTTGTAAAGTTTTTGAAGGCCCAAAAACGTTTGAATTTTAATCTAAAATCCAAACTTATAATAAAAATCTTTATGAATTTAGTCAAATTTTCATTTTAATTTTCAAAAATTTTGCTCTAAAGATTACAATCCATTTTTTTCTTTCTTTTTCGTTATTTCGTCAAAGTTTTAAGCTCCAGATTGATTCTTCTTGAAGAGATAGTACTCTACGAAGTAATTGATACGATGACAAATCACGTGTTCTCGTTTGATGTTGAAGTTTGTAGATAAAAGCTGTAAACTTTTCAAGGTCAAGTTTTTTAGCCTGACTGTATAAAGTTTGAAAGTATTTATGTTTTTGTGCAATAGAGAGAAAGTGGGAAAAAGGTGGAGGTTTAATTGGAAAAGAGAGGATAAGGCACGAGTTCTTCGCCCGATTATCCTGACTGCGACTCCCACAGTGAAACTCACCTCGACACCTGTTGCTAATGCATGTACTAACAATCCTCTTGTACGAACCGTAGCTAACCTTTCCCAATAGAACAACAACGAAGCTCGAAGATATGGTCGAAATACCTTAATAGTTTGCAAGGACGGAGAAAGCCACCCACACATTTCTTCGCGTAGTTTCTTCAAATACTACAAGCCTCTTAAGTGAAAAAAAAAGTTATACGAGACTTTAATAATTTGAAGACACTCTACGGATTGATATTTTTCGTTTTTTAATTTTTTTTTTTCATAAAATTAACATAAAATGATTTTTATTTCACTTTTGCGTTCATCGTTACAGTAAATTTCACAAAACGTCAGATTTCGTAGGCAACATATATGATTTTTTTTAAACAACATAAATTTCCATTATTCACAAACTCTAATGGAAATTTTACAAAAAAAACGTTATCTTTTGTTGTAAAGAGTATGACAATAGTGAGTGGGGAATTTCCGGGTTTCCAAAGCGATGTCGGATATGAGATTATATGTGAAGTACTTGGTTTTATTGAATCTTTGATCGTCAATCGAGCTGAAGTCATGTTCAACATTGGAGTCCTCGAGACGAGGCGATTCATTCTTATCTGACGTGCAATGTACAAGCAGAACATGAATTGCAAAGCAAGAAAGAAGAATAGAGATGGAGACTATGCGAAAAAGAACGAAAGAGAGAGGAGATTATGCATTGGAGGCTCTGCTGGTATGCGTTCAAAGAAAAAGAGAAAAGTCCACACGTCGACCCGGAGCTAAGCTCGCACGTGCTATAAAACTCTCAGTATAAATGTTGATGTATCACGAGAGCATACACATTTTATGACAGTGATAAGAACACACCGGAAACCAGTTCGAGGATTCGCTTTATTCTATTTCACGACCTTTGCATAGTCTATGACATTTATTGCACTGTTTATTAACAATAAGACATATCCAGCTGTTCTTCGAAGCAGCCAATACTTTAAATCATCAAAAAAGACGTTCAATCAATGGAAAAAAGATAATTTCAATAATTATTAACGATTTTTTCAAATTTGAATGAAAAATTGACTCTTTTGACGATTTAAAGTGACGATATTTGTCGAACTGGAGTTTGAACTTTCTTTTTGACGTATAGATGAGTTTTAGTGTGCAATGTTATTCGTGAGGAGAGTTCGATCGAAGAGCTGAGGCCACGAGAAACAGCGACCAACAGAGTACTCGACCTTGACATCGTGAGCTAGGTTGTTTGCGATTATGTCCCAGTGACCGGAGTTCCTTGGTGCATATAGAGGAAGCCTCACTAGGTCCGCGTACGTAACATCTATCGAACGAAATGTCGTTCATTTCTGTGCTTTTAGAATAAAATGCTAAAGTACGGGAGATATATTCGGATAGGGAATGAATAATTTCGATGAATCAGATTTCCTTTTTTTTTTTTTTTACTATAAATGATGGTAAAAAGAGAAAATTTTGTGGTTTAATAACTTTTGTCATCACTAGGAGCCACGAAATGTCAGTGAAATTTTATTGTTTTTATCTGTGCACAAATTATAATCGAAAGATTCTCTTAAAAATCGAAGCTTTTTGTTGAAAGATAAGACTACAAAAGTAATCTTTAATTTAAAGATAACTTTATAATTAACAAGAATTCATATTTTTAATATAAATATTCTGAGAATGATAAATCGTGGGATTTATTATTTGACGTTTAATTTGAGATTTGATCATTTTCTGTGCACTTTTACAAGCAAAATACTTGTTGTCCATTCGATGAAAAAAAAAGTATGACAACAGGTAGTGCCCAATTTAGAAAAATTATCTACGAGGCTTGGACTTTACACTTGACAATACAATAGGAAAATACCGCGAATCAGAGTTTTTTTTTTGTCGGCTCTCTGCAATCAAAGCGGGACAGATCGATCGTTACTTCTTTTTTTTATTTTTTTTTTTATCGTAAACGTTTGCACAGTCGCGCAAAACGTATTGACGAGTTTGCGTGACTCGTCCTTGCTATTATCTACGATAGCGAGCTCGCGATAAGATATTAAGTTGCAGCATTAACCACAATCGACACATCAATCTTACAGCTTATGTAATTCTTTGTTTTTTATCGATACTTCTGTCTAGTTCATTCATAATTTAACAGACACTCTTGATTATTTCATTAAACCATCTTACGGGGTGTTAAAAGGTCTCTTGCCAGAGGTCATCGACTTATCTGAGGTTTATCTACACTTTTCATTCGCTTCAATGTTACGAGACAATTATTTCAATAGTTACCAGCATTTCTTTCCGAAATCATCTTCGCATTTAACGGATTTTATCATTTAGATGACGATTTAGACGTTTTTGGAATAAAAGTTTACTTCACACTCGGTTAAAAAAAAAAAACTAAACTAAATTGCAATAAAAATGTCAAAAAAATTAGATCGTAAAAAAGATTAACTTCTTCGATTAGTTCAGACTGATCCAGTAGTTTTTTCCAAATTGGTCTGAAACTTTCGATATTTAGAACAAAACATTGTTCAAGATATCCAGCAAAAAAAGCAATTATCACTTTACCTTCCAATTTCTTTCAACATTTATTTCAAAATTTATAAAAAAATTAAAAATTTTATATTAAAATTAATGAATTAAAGTGAATCGTCTGTCATAAAATCTGCAAGTATTTTTATACTTTGAACTGAGTCTGTTGCTCCTGTTCTAAGTTAAACTTTAATTTATTAACGGCATATTGTCTGAAATTTTTATTTTTTTGAATACCAAGTGAACAATTTTTTAACTACCAATGAAACATGTTGAAATCGAGAATTCAACCCATCAATGGAAATCCACTACTCGTCCTCGTACAACCGACTCAATAAAAATGGCGATGTAAATACTTGCTTTTGCTTCAAGTTTAAATGAGAAGCGTATTGAGAATATAACTAAGTTGCTATTATGACTATAAAGATAATAGTATTCGTCAGAGATGGTGCAGTATTTAGATGCACATTTGCAGACACAAAGAGAGACCTTTGCATTCTATCGCAATCCTGGCACGTTAGAGTGTAATGCTCGATAAATTTACGATACGCAGGCTCCCGCATACCTTTCATTGTTATGTGTTTATATGTATACAGGGTGTTAAGATTAAAAGTGCGACATTAACTTAAAGAAAAAATGTTGGTTTTTGTTGCGCATGATTTAAAATTTCGATTAAAATCGATATCAACGTAAAAATTCTACTTGGAAACCTAAATATCGACTATCAGTCACCTCAGGTCACTTGATTCTGCTTCGAAGGGACATTCAGTCCATTTTGAAAGTAAACACAATTATACCAGGACACCCAATATATAGATATATGTAAAATGGAAATTGCAAGCGTAATCTGCACCCACGCGCGGCAATACCGATTGAAGTTCACGGCGGTGGGCATACCAATTTTCTTGCAGGACGAGAGATTGAGAATTTCGAAGCGTGGGAGAGCGCCCACCGCGGGAGATTCCGTATTCTATGTAAATCTATACACATAGACTTGCATATATTTCCTACTGCTGCAAAAAAATTTTTTTTCTGGTTTATAAAAAGGTCTCTGTGGAGTCTTGTGCACTTTATAGTCATATTAATAAATCTTTGTGACTCTTGAAATTCTCGAAATAATCAGGATATTGAAAAATTGCACTAAATTCATGAAAAAACGATTTTATTTCTAATTAAATTTCAATTTTTCCATCGTAATTACTAAAAAAACGTTGTACTTGCTATTGATATTTGTTTTTTCTTTTTTCGTATCGTGGTCAGATCAGGACTCTATTGAACATAATTAACTAATGATTGTAATCTTGATCGATCGTTGCTATGGAATCGTGATAACGAAGCGCAAACAATTCTTCTCACAGTTCTTTTTAAATGACAGCAAAACAATAAACATCAGATGAACAAGTATGTTAAAGTATCGCAAAAAAAAAAAAAAAACGTTTTGCTTGCACTTGCCAAACGATCGAGTCTTCAATGTTTTTTTTTCGTGGCCACAATGATTCCATAACAGAACCGAAAATCCAACTGCTCGCAGAATTAGGATGCATCGGAATGCAAAATTTCAATTGAATACCAAAACGTGTAGAGAAAGTT
This sequence comes from Campoletis raptor, assembly GCA_948107755.1. Lineage (NCBI taxonomy): Eukaryota > Metazoa > Arthropoda > Insecta > Hymenoptera > Ichneumonidae > Campoletis > Campoletis raptor. The sequence goes on from OX403623.1 coordinate 21,314,260, forward strand.
CGAAAAATATGTTCACCCGAAACAATTGCCATTGGAAATATTTCCGCAGGAATCTCTCTCCGACCCTGTCTGATAAAAAATTTAAAAAATCCATAAAGTAATTCTGCAAAAAATGATATTGTATCGTAACTTTTGTTCTGTAGAGGTTTCTTCAAGTAAAAATATTTACTTTGTTACGATTTCGTCGAAATAGTTCATCCAGGCACATTTTTTTTACTAATTTCCTTCGAAAAAATTGCCATTTTCATAAAAATCGATTTACGTCACTCCTTTCAAAAGGATTTTAAAAAACATACAAAAATTTCCGGGACTTTATTTTCGGTTCAGTTTGTTATGTGATTTGTCACGTTGGTTTTTTTTTTCGGTTGACTAATAATTGATAGCGTTTTGAATGATTCGTACGTTGAAACGTTAGTCTCTCTTTCTTTCTTTCTGGTCTGTTTCTGCGTGCATGTGTGTTTATTTTACGATGAAGGCCCCTCAAGTGGCAGTAGCCTTGCCACACTTGTCCTCGTTGAGGGTCGATAAGAAACGCTGCATTAAATAATCCAGCGTAGCATCTCGTGCGATTTACCGGCCACCGTCACCTGCGGTAGAGAAATGTCTACGAAGCGTGCCTCGCTCTATCTTTTTCTTCATACTATTCAAATAAAAAAAACTAAATGACAATAACGAGTCAAGTTTTGCATTAAACATTTGGCCATCGGTTGAGAACCACTTCTTGTGTGACCTTTATTTATATTCTCATCGAAGTACAGGTGTGCGCACCCCTCATCTTTGTACGTTCTTCAGTTTGTTAAACTTTTTCTAAAATGTCTTTCAGATTTCGATACAAATCACAGACCGTAGCTTATTTTCATTATTTTTACGATCTATTTTTAAGAAAGTTCCATATTTAAAAATTCTGTGCCAAATTCCAAACTGCATTTGCAACCTCGTGAATATCGACTGTTTTCGACTTTTTTAAATCTTTAGTGCATTCGTTTGACGAGGTTTAGAATATAAAAAATCTTTTTTTTTCACTTCAAACACAAGGTCCATGCAAAAATCCAATTCTATTTTTTTAAAATAATTCACGATGTGTTTTTTTCTCCTAGGAAGAGTAAGATTTTGATGAATTGTTAATGAGGAAAATAATTCGATGCCAAGCTGTTGTTTATGGCTCGTTTGTTGACTCAACATGGTCAAATGACGTATTTTAGTTCGTAATATAAAATGGGCTTTCAATAAGGATCATATATTAATGACAGCTAGTAATTACAGTTATTGCTGTCGTCTGGTGTAATTAATCGAACGGTAATTCGAGCCAGTTGCCGAGGCTCAGAATTAACGAGTGAAAAAAAAAAAAAAAAAAAAAAAAAAAAAAAACATTCACGTAATATCAATGACACACGAGAGTCAAATGGATTTTTAATCAATAAGGAATCGTTGAAGATATCCTAATACGTATATTACCGTAAGGTTATCGAAGCTACAATCTTTTCTCGTGTGTATCAGTTGAGAAGAATTCAGAATCGCAGTTATTACGAGAGGACTCGCCTAATGTCAAGAGCAACCGGTGTCATAACTTACTCGCTGTTTGATGGAGAGACAGCGCGGGAGAATGGATTTATTAAGGAATATTATGTGTTCATGACTTTTACTTGCGAGAATTACTCCGTCGTGTAAAGGTTTCGTGTTCTATGTTCTTCGCCTCTTTACAGTCTTTGCACTAACGACGATTATCATTTTTTTATTTTTATTTTTTCCATTAAACATACGCCATGATTTGAATGAACAGTATTCCTTTGAAACATTAATTCCATAAAGACACATTGAAATTCGAAAAACCGGAAATGAGACTTTCATTTAATCGAATATTTTCATAATTATTTAACCACGTTACGAACAATTAAATCTAATGTATGCTTAACGAACGAGTTTTTCTTTAAACACGTTCAATTATTCATAGCTTCGAGCAAATGGTAATTATTTCGGCTTAAAATAAAATTAAAAAAACACTGACTTCAATGAGGCATTAAATTATCATTGCATAACCGCAAGAAAAACCACTCCGTTCTGTTTTCAGTCATAAAACTCGATGGATTCGCCTCAGTTCATGAAAGTGAATAATACGTGTGAGCTCATCTCTATTAATAAATAAATAAAAAAACTCAATTCATTATGTACGGTCAGTGTACTCCGATAATTTACGAAAAAAGCATCGCATCGAGTTGCATTCGTTTATAGTTGCTGTAAATTTATTTTCCTTATTCGTTAACACATTCGTATATTTATTTATCGACGTTTAGGTGAAATGATAATCTTCCTTAAGGATTTTCTATCGTTCACACAAACGCAAATTTCCATACGAATGGATTTTAACATTTTTTGAAAATTCATCGATGGCATTAATGAACTTTTTTCGTTTTTTTTTTTTTTTTATTTTCATAAATATAGTCAAATTTGAGTAAATGCATTATTGAAAATACTATTTTCTTAAGAATGATTTTACTAAGCACTGCACTTTGATTTTAATTTAAAAATAACTACGCGTCGTCACGCTGATTGCCAAGATTTATCGACCTGTCATAAAGGTTAAGTTCTTGCCATACGATCATTGCAGCAGATGCAAAAAAAAAGGTTATTAAAACAAAAGAATTATAAATAAATAGTACAAAGATCCGTTTGTCGGAATACCATAACTGGATAATTCATCGCTTGTCAGTGTGGTCCGTGGTATAAATTGAGTTGGAGTGCAAACATCGTCGTTTTCTCGCCCTTTCCACACTTCCATTATTTTAACTTTGTCTATCGCAACTGCCTATTAGAATAAAGTATACGGACGATAAAATATCCATCTAAGCAGATACTATTACAAGGTGGTTCACAAAGTATATTCCTGCATATAATAAATGCGGCTAAATGCACGAGTGTCGAAATTTCTCGAAAGCAAAAGTCTTATATACGCGACCGATTCTCTTGTGTAAAATGGTAACAACATTTCGCATTTATTTTAACGAGTTCAAAGACGTTAATTACATCACGAAGGAGACGCGAGTGTGGACGATACTCGTTGGACGTAAGGACGAAACAAAAAAACAAAAAAATAATATTTCAGCGGTAGAAAATATCGTAATAATTGGAGGATTGCGAGGTCGTGGAAATTTTTCTATTCTTCCGTTTTGTGCTCGTGGAACCGTGAGAAAATGTATCATTTTTAATAATTTTTTTTTTTTTTTTTTTTTTTTTTCCAAAGACACGAGATCGAGTGTAGTTAACAAGCATTTTCAAAAAAATGAAATTAATTTCGATTGGTAACAATTTATCGATACAATGACATTAAAAATTGTTGAAAAAAGTTGATCGAGAGCTATTATTTTCTTCAAATTCGTTTTAATTGAAAATATTTGAAAAATAATTGAAAAGATGATGTAAAATTGATCCTTTCGAAGAACTACATATTTGGGAAATCGCATTACATTAAGGAGATACGATTTGGGTTGATAATATAAAAAGAATAAAGAAAAACGAAACACCACATTTAACGAATAGTCGAATACATCGTAACGAAGATTTTTAATAACATTCTCGAGCAACAAACTGTTTAACAGCCTTATAATCATAGAGTCGTAAAGAGCGTTCGAGATTTCTTCGAATTAGAGTTAATTGCACAATTGGAACAGCAGACGTACGTAAATGGTAAGTCGCTGTCAAACCTTTGGAGAGAAGGAGACGATACTGACAAAGCTTGAATGTTTCGTTACTGTCGACTATACGATCGTGTCATTAGCAATAATAAAGAGTCTACAATGTATGAGAACTAGACACAATGACTCAGCCTCTTGGGTCGTTACATCTTTCCTAGATTCGCCGCTTGGTCGTTAGTCTCAAAGACTAAAAACAGCCTTTCTATTACTCTAAGTCAACGACAATCTTAGCTCATCATCGCGAGTAATCGATCTTATGCGCATAAACTATTTAATTCGAGGAGCAAGTTTTTATCGAATCTTCTAGTTGTAGCTCCATCTATGAATCTCCATCAACTTGTTGCTAAATCTTCGTAAGAACCTTTATAAAGTAAATATTTATAAAAAGGAAATAGTCCATGGGAAATGTTTTTTTGTTTTATTTCGTATTCTAACATTTTCCACTATCCACATTTTTCTCGCTCAATATCCGTGAACTATATTCAAAATATTATAAAAAACAATAAATCTTCGAAAGCATATGTGAAGCTTAATGCAATTCTCCGAATTTAATGATGCAAATGGAAAGCTCTTCGTTTCTATGACAAATTCTAAATGCCTCGACTGAGTAGCCGACTATCGAGGAACATTCATACGCAGAGATTACATTTGGAATCCTATAAATGCAAGTCACTTCTAAATATATATAAATTCCTAACGTAGAGGACATTTCATGCGATCCTGTCTCTTCCGAACAAGCAATTTTGCCCTGGAAATAATAAAATGTGTCGGAAAGCATCAAGGGTGCAAAAGTTGTACTTTCGGAAGAAACAGCAATGGGAAGAAGAAAGAGAATAATAAAAGAAAAGGGTAAATGAGAAGAATATAAATGGCTCGACGAATTGAACAAACGAAGAAGCTCGAGGATCCAATACAGACAACACTGAAAGGATCTGGGTCATTCGGTTGCCCAGGCAACACTTAGCTCTTCCCACGCAACATCTCTTACTAATTCTGAATCCAGACGATACCGGGTGTCCCACTTGAATCATGTCAGTCAAATATTATCAAAAATATATGGTGATTAAAAATATGACATTTATTTCATTAAAGTTGTTCAATTTTCAAGGTGATGTACAAATTTTTATTAATTTTCATATTTTAATCAAAATCATTTTTTCTCTAAGACTCGGGAGCAACCAAAAGCAATGTTTTCCAGTCGAAATTCATCTGGAATTTTCTCCTTTTCGATAAAAAACGTTTGTTCCCTCCTGAAACGTCAAAGATCACCTCGAAATCTCCGAAACCCTTCATCAAGACACCACTCGTGTGCGTGACATGTTTCTATTGAAACAGTAAAACTTTTTTTTCCAACCATTTCCTGGACCATGAGAATTGAAGAAAAAATTAAGTTGAGTTATTATAACGGTCCACCCGGTATAAAAAATGTACCGAAATTACGCGTAGTTTCGTGAATCCTGTAGCACCTGCTATTGTACGCCAACGCAAAGTCGAATGACAACAATATTCAGTTTTTCATTTGAATACGTGTTGACAAAACGTTACATGGACGATATAAAAGATATAAAATGAAAATAATTTTAAGAATAATCATCACAAAGTAGTAAAAACAAATAAATAATATAATCTTTTTACACTTGTTTTTTCTTCTATTTTTGATTGAATAGAATGTCCTGTCAATCTGCTACTATATTTATTTTCAACGATCAAAAAGTAGCAGGTTTATAAAACGTTAAATAATGTTTTATTCGATTTTGATAAATGAAATTTAATATGACACAAGTTTCATGTGGAAATCGATCGAAGTATCATATAGTTGGACAGTTTGGATAGTTGGATTTTTAGTGGTTGATTTGTTGGGTTGGTTGGTAGTTGATGAGCTTTTAATCGGTGTCGCGCAGCTACTTGGTTCATTGGTGAACTCTAGTTCCAGTCGCAGTTGAGTTTATATACATATAGAGTGCATTGAACACGATCGTGGGTGGGCTCACATGTCCCATTTGTTCAGTCGTCATCGGAGCATCAAATATATATATTTATAAGTATATAACGCGATAGCCACGTTGTTAGAGAGTACTCTGACCTAAAATATCATGAGTAAAGGAGAAAAGGGTGGTGTCCGCATCAGCGGATATATAAACGGATAGTAAATCCGGTGTCAAATTCACTATATATCAAATTGATTTCAACTGCGAGAGAGATACCATTTCTCGCACAGTTGTCGAAGCTTTCAAGTTATTTTCCTCTCGGTTAGGTTGCGATTCCAGTAGAAATTTCCTTCAGCCTTCCGGAAATGTTCTTCGATCTTTTGGAAATGTTGAATGTACAAGTTCTTTATGGAAAAATGGTTCATCTTTGTCACTTTAAGACCATTTCTTTGTTGGACATGACGCAGCACTGTTCGCACTCGAATTTCGACTTTTTTTCTTCTTTAATCTCTCACGCAGTTCTCATCCTGGCATTACGTATTGACACAACCATTTTTTTTGTTCCACCCAC